>OZ025197.1:7232648-7904483 GCA_964019065.1 Catostylus mosaicus
GTCATACCAGATTCTGGTCAGATCTTTTGTTAAGACTAACCTCAATGGTTTTCACAAAAAATGGAGGAGGAAATCATTGGATTCCGGTGATGCCTTGTTTAAGACAGGGAAGCAAGAATTTTGTACGTTTGACACGGAATGTTTCCACTCAGTCGAAAAAATTTATTAAAATTAGAGTAAGAAGTTGACTAAAATTGATCAAAACAAACATTGCAAGTCGTGGTCAACCTTCTCCTACCAAAATTAAGGACGATATTTAGGCCTAAAATACTGAATATCTAACTCATTTGATGACCTGGTTAGGTCTCAAATTAATCCTTTCCATTTCAATTTTTTTGACGACGTTGCTATAATTGCTAGCACCTACCACTAACTCTGCAATATGGTTCAGGCGGTGGTGGCGGCAGACTGCGCCTTCTTCGCCGCCGTCTTCCAAAAAACCAGTGACTTTGACAATCGTCAACAAAATAAATTAGGACGAGAAACCAAGCTATCAATCCTGCAATCTTCATTTTGTCTTCCCTATCACGCAAGGAAATCGCTATTTTTCGATCTGTAACAGCCGGTTAAACCAAGATTACTCCACCTTTGCTGTTTGACCATGGTTTTGTTTTGTTTCTATTTACGAAAGCAATTCATGCACTTCCCACTCCTATTCAATTTTGAATAAATAGGAGGAATTTTACGGACTGTGACGTCATATACGGCTAATCATCCATAAACACCACAGTCGTACCCTGACTGGAGGGGGGAGTGGACAGGCAACGATTATCATTTAATTATCATTTTCTAGGTATATTTGTTGATTTCTCAGGAACTTTTTCCAAACATCCAAGAACGAATAATAACCTTAGAAAAGAAGGATTGTATTATAATGTCATTGTTTTACCCTTTTTTCTCGTGCATTTCCCCCCTTGCCCGTAAGTGCTCCACGGGTGCAAACATCTTCCACCTTTGTAAATTTAAAGCGACAGGTCTTTTTCAAGGATCTATATCACGTAAACATGCGTCACAGACAGTGGTAGTATTAAAAGATTGTCACCTTGGAGATGAAGCCAGATTATTGTACGCTTCGTTTACTTTCAAAGATCTCATAAATTTCTTGAGTCTTCTAAGAATTTGACACGCTAAATTACTCCAAGAACACTTTCGATCCTGTGTTGATAAAGGGACCAGACATAGGCCAATCAAGTTTCATTGTCTTAAATTTTGAGAAAGGACCAGTTTCGTGAGGCAAAGCTGTTCTTTCGAGAATATCATTATGAACTTTTCCAATTTCTGCCATTCCCGTCTGAAATATTAAATATCCATAATCTCATGGTTTGAAACTTTTCAGCCATTTTGATACCTGTCTCAAGGTTTTCATAACTGTCGCCTATCAACCTCCATCCCCATCCATTCCAGCCCCAAATAAAATGGTGAATGAATTCTGCTTCTACAGTACCGTTTTAACTATACCATCAGATGAAGCAAATGCTACTAAAGCAGCAAGCCCCTGTAGCCAGACAGTTAATCGAAGCTAAAACAAATAAAAATTCCAGAAAAGAACAACATCAGAGTACTTGAATCTCGACTTATTTTTAAGAGGAAAAAACAATCTTGGCAACAATTATTTTATTCTTGCAAACAAGCGTGTACTAACCGCTCACAGAACATATGGGTGTTATAGTACGTCGTCGCCACCGCCATCGCCGCCGACGTCGCGATCGCCACCTCCACCTCCGCCTTCGCCAGGCTTCGGAGTAAGTGTCAAACACCAGAAAGAAAACAGCGAAAAAAATGAACGCTCTAGACAAATTCATTTTGTTTCTTTCCTTGTTGCAGCTTCGTCCAAAATATCCTTTCTACATTGCAAAGATAACCTCGATTTCTTAACGGCCGCAGAGTAGAATGTAGACAGTCATCAAACTTTAATAAGATATTTGACAATGGTTGATTGTCTTCGGGAATAATTGTGGATTTCCAAAAAACAAAGCATTTCTTAGGAGAAGGCTAAAAGTGAAAGCTGAAGTCAAGTAGATATTAATTTTTAAAAAATACCCCTGTAAACATTGATCAAAAGAGTACTAGGATTAAATTTCGTACATATTTTCCTATTTTATCATGTTTTTTTAATTTCTAACAACTCCTGCCTTTCAAACGCTTTTTTGATGCAATTTGTGCTTATCATGGCTTTTAAGTCTTGTTTCGACAAAATATTTAATACACTGGTTTTTCCTAAGAATAAACTTGCTAGAAGAGAACAAAATCTGTTGATATAAATGTCACATAGACTCTTAAAGAATTTAAAATTTAAAGGTAACAATTTCATTTTTCTGTGGAAACGAAGCCCTTTCATAACAAGTACCTGCTGCAGCAAATTATGCTTTCTTGGAACTAAATTCACTGTTATCTTTGCACTCAAATATTGACACTTAATGTTAAAATATATTATATTACAATTATAAAACTGGAAAATCGTTTGAAAAACGCATGTTGACATATCCAGTAGGTTAACAAAAAAATATGAGCAGGCAGTGTCCGAAAGTTTGACTTTACCATGTTGAAAAATCGAAAAAATTGTTCAAATTAATTTATGCATAAGACGTAAACTTAATATTAACTTAGTCAAGTTATAAAACCTATAATACTTACAAATTATAAAACGTATGAGTAACGTAGGCCTACGAGATTATGAAATCTAGTGCGGCCGATTTTGAGCCTTATCGATTAAAATATAAGTTAGTGATGTTTAGACAGAAAGTTTTATATTTGTGGAAATATATTTGTTTACTGTTTTGCGCCTTTCTCAAGGTCGCTGGTCAAGCCAAAGAATGAAATATAGAGATATGAATAAGTAAACCTTAGCTTAAGCTTAATAAAAAGGAAAGTAAATAAATAAACAAGAAATCAAACCAAATTGATAAATGCATGATAAATATGAACCGCCATATTGTGGATGGATTTCTTCCGCATGAGGAATGCGAAATTCTTTCTGGACCTCAATTTGAGATTACGCAGGTATCGATTTTTTTATTGATTTTACTAATATTTATACTATTATTACCACAACACGATGGTACAATGTTACATCGCATACGGCCAAAACAAAGCCTTTGCCAAAGCCTTTTCACAACGTTAAACGAAACAAATTTCTAACACTCACCACTTACGATGCAAAACGGTTCTGGCGGTGGCGGCGGGCAACACCTTCGTCGCCGGCGCCTTCTCCAACTGTCAGTGTCTGCTACAAGAAGGAATAAAGCAACTGCAAATACTTGAAACGCTCTTGTCAAATTCATTTTGGCAAAAAGCCTCTATGTTTGGAAGGTTACTGTTTGATTTGCTTGACGAAAGGTTGGTGAACGCGATACTGTTTTGCATTTGATTAGCCACTCACCTCACTGCTTTGAAATTTAAACAGAAGATAGAACAATACACATCTTTGAAAATAGTCCTTTGAACGTCGAAGATTATAAAATGTGGGAAACTGTGCGAGATTTTTAAGAAGCAAATGATGCAAGTTCAAAGCGAAGCCATGTCCGGTTTTACAGAGCAGGTGTGATCATTTTCTAACCATGGGTAACAATTCCCTGAAAGTTTTTGCAAAATTTTCTTCTACAGCAACATAAAAACTATGCACTCCTATTAATGTGACAAATCCTCGTATTGATGTGACAAAACTCTTGCTAATAAAGAGTGACCTCGTTCAGAAACAATTTACTTGCTGATCACATGAAACTCGTGAGCTCAAAGCCTTGTAAATAAAAAGTCGCGATGTGTAAAATAAGACGTAGAAATGAGCAAAGTGAGCACTCATCATGGTCAATTTCTTTAAATCAACAATTCCAACTACTTATTACATATCTACGTATTTCAAATGTGGAATATAAGACTGGCTTCATTATGGCTTATCATTGCAAGTCAATTACAACAAGCCATTTCATTTCAAAACAAAATACATTTACTTCTATAAGAAACTTAAAGCGATTTTTGGCAGCACGTTTTCCGTGGCGTTTAGTATCAAAACGAAATAAAACATAACCCTAGAGAATCTGCGAATGTTGATTATGACGTCATCATCGCGAAATTGCTGCGGAGACGAATGTGGTTGTTGTTTTTAATTGCGTAGGTTTTACCTATTGCCTTATTAGTTGTTGTCGTTCCCCCTATCTGCCGCGCGGAGCAGTGTTGCGATACGCGTTGCTGGATTATTCTCATTATGAGCTTACGGTTTCTTTTTTTCTAGCGGTACTCGCCGCTCTTGCGTTACTGGTAATGCTTAATCTGGAAATCATTTCATTTCGTTTATTGGGAGGGAGCGGGGCTGATAAAAATTACTGTAAAGTTCTCCATGCGCACACGTGGCTTAATTTCTAACTTGATTTCAAAAGCTTTACCCACTTATACTATATGAACAAAATTTAATACAAACTACCATAAAATAATATTTCTAAATAAAAATCCAAAAAACCATTGTTGTTCTACCGGAGAGGGGTAGTGTACTGGAGACTGTGGGGTTTATTATGTTGCGAAATAGAATTTCATTCTACGCGTGACACCGGAATAGAAGGAAGATAGAGAGCTTCAAGTTTTGCAATGTGATGTCAAAATCAAGCTCGTTTCTGCAGTTGGTTGACTGGATTCTTGCGATTATGGGACAAATCTGTTCCTCGTGTTTTTGTGGCATCACCTTCTACCTCATTTCGACTCTGCCATACTAAATTAGGTCCAAATTTGAAAACCAATTGCAACTTCATCTGTCAATAAATTCAGTATCAATTTTTAGGGCCTATTTTCCAATGGCGTTGAGCTTGCTGATGCTACCTTATGTTTAGGCTGCGCACTGCACTTACACAAAAAAACGAGATCATTTAGATCGCGCAACCGTGCGAAAAAGCGCGCAAGCTAAACTTAGGACATTCAGGCTTGCGCGCGGAGAAGAAAACTTCCGGCTTGTCATACTCCTTGATATTGATATGATGACAAATCCGAAGAACCCGGCCAAATGTTACGATGATGCGAGTGAAGCCCCTCTAGCTTCAACCATAGATGCCGTATTAAATGGTATTTATAATCTTAATTTTTGTTACAAAAAGACGTGTTATTCAGGTCTAAATGAACCGCAGTATATATATTTATATATATATGCATATAACTTTACTCAAATGATTGTTTGGTTTTCGTAAATCTTCTTTCCAGTTGCGTTCTGCTCTCCATTGCCTGTTAAAAATAAAACAAAATTTGCCACATTTTTTCATCTAATCATTTCATCGAATTTATAATTAAGCAAGAAGCATTTAGAACGAAGTATTGTTGACCGAAGATTACAATTTATTTGCTCTATTTCATTCTATTGTATTTTATATCATTTTAACAGCATTAACTATGTAATAATCAATTAATATAAAATATGAACTAATAACGATGAATTGTAACGCATGCATCCTCTCTTCTTCCTCCAAATAAACGACAAAATTCTTTCGTCTAATTCTTCATTTTCAAATTAGACGATACAAACACTTCGATTTGTTGTATAGGAAGCCGTGTTAAGTTACTGCCAACTGCTACTGGTGTTAAGAAATAAAAATTTCAAACAGTATCTTCACCTATGTGATGTTCGTTGAGAGGCTAACGCATTTGAATAATACAAAACGAAACGAAACGAAACGAAACGAAACGAAACGAAACGAAACGAAACGGAGGCGACGAAACATAAGTCCTCCATGCGATATTGCACTGAGTAGGTATTAAGGTCAGTATTCGTCCGAGAGAATATAAAAAACTTAAGTTTGCAAGAGAAAACAAAGTAGCGAGCCTACCTCTCTGAGTTCGTGATGCAGTTCACTATTTAAACTTGCTATTGATGCGTTCTTTTCTCGAAGAAGACGAATTTCGGCTTGTATTTCGTGTCTTTGTCGCTTCTGGCGTAATGGTCGCCTGGTCAAGAAAATGTACAAAATTTCAACCAAAAAGTATAAAATGGCCCAAGAAATAGTGAATTGGAAAGTTAAAGAACGTGCAGAAAAGCAACAAATTTGATCGAAAAGAGAAAAATACTTTTCGAAATATTAAGTGTTCTGCATTTAAGACTTTAAAAATGTTGACGCAAAATGTTTACAAAAAAGTTGACGCAATGACAGCATAGGTTTTGTAATTATAAGTAATTATGTTCTTTGAAATCATTCGATCAATTTTAAACACAAATACATTGATTTCCGTTCATGATTTTGCTGTTCCACATCGTCACTAACGATAAAATAACACCACTGTAGAGATAAAATCGCATTAAACTTTCCATCGCTCGTTACGTAAAAATCCTAGCATATAAATCGTGTTGTAAAGCCAAATTATCACTATATGTCAAGTTTAGCAACTAGTAACACACTAAGAACTATAGACACACAAACCTTAACTGCCTTGGTTTCTTGTCTTCGACCAAAGGTTCCTCATTTCTTGTCAACTCAATAGTCCTCTCTAACGATTTCGAGCGCGTATTTCGAATGGCAGAGTGAGGTCGCGGAGGAGCAGGCTGCGTGAAGAATTTACTTCAATTAATTTGATTTCATTTTTGAATAATAAAACGATAACAGGCAAAATATTCAAGTCAAAAGTAGTCATGTGTATTAGGCAAAACAAATGCAGTTTTATTACTCTTGGCACAAAATCTTCAACACATACCTTTTTTCTGTGTCCACTCGGTGGTCCGTCTTTTATCAAACCTACAATTGAAAAGCAGTACTAAATACTGACGTCATGGAGAGATTCAGCCTGCGCAGAAGACTTTCTTCTTCGAAAAATCTGCGGTGCAGGCTAGCACTCTCTTGGTAATGTCCATCCTCCTCAAATCAGTTGATGAGGTGGCGTTCATTCACAGTTTTCATGGGCCTTTAGTCGTTCAAGCCCGGCCAAGTATTTCTAGCTGCTACACTCAGCTATCCTTGCCACTAACTTTAAATGTCAAGTGAAGCATAACATTGCAATAGCTAGCCCAATGGTAGCAACGTGTGTTTAGCTGCCATGCACATCTCCATTTAATGTTGTGTGCTAAGCGGAGAAGCAGTATAAAGAGCAGAATGGTAGCACCGCGTGTCTAGGTGCCATTATAACTTCCTTTGATGCTAAACACTGATATAAAAACCAAAATAATATTGCAATAGCTAATCCACTGAAAAACATTGTGCTTTTAGCTGCTGTGCTCTTGCTAACCTCAATCTCATAATTCGAAATGTGTTTGGTACGAATCAGTCAACAGATCAACAGTGCCTGCAACGTTCAGTACAACTGAGCACTCTCACACTAATGAATGCATACATTACCTTTGCGAAGGAGAAATCATCCCAGCAATCCGAGTTTAGTAGTGAAGACTATTTGAGAATACCTCCCCAACACTAACATTGATAACTATGTTAAGTTGTTAATCTAATTTCAATGCTTAGAAATGAAATCTCACCTTCTCCTGTCTTTGGCGGTGGTGCCAATGGCGCCAGGGGCTAAAAAAGTGAAAGGCATTGATTTGAAGGGAAGAATAATTTAAGGAAACCTAAATCAAAAAGCAACAATACTTAAATCTAATCATTTAATCAGTGAGGAAATCAATGAATGAAGCAGTCAATTGATCAATCAGTCAATAAATCAGCCAATCAATCAGACAATCAACCAATCAATCAATAAATCAACAAACCACTTATCAACCGCCTCTTCTTCTAAACACTGACACATTTTAGACACTTGCTCCTTCAATCAGTCTTTTAAATTACATATTAGGGAGCCTAAATCCACTGCATCGATCCCTTGTCAAGTAGACCTCAAAAATCAAGCACGCTGCGAAGGTGTTCGCAATACAAAAATAAACAAGAAGATCAAGAGGAATAAGAAGAAGAAAAATAATAAAAACGTACCGTAGCGGGGTCATGTGATGTTGATCTTCGATGATGTTTTGGAGCAGGCCTTGGCCTAGCAATTCCATGGATGTCGCCTCTTTCCTTTTTGTCTCTTTTCTCATCTTTGGCATCCGCTCTTGGTATTCGAGGCGGCTGAAAAGCAAAATGGATTCATGAAAATGGAGATGGGGTCAATGAAACGCATGAAAGAAACCTCGATGAGTATGTGAAAACAAATTTAAGACTGTTCACGTGCAGCAAACTGAGTATCAATGGCAATATCACGTGTTACTTTGATAATATTCACAGGTCATTCCTGGGATTGTTTCATTAATAATTCTTATGGACATCTGGCAGATTCGATGTTTACAATATGAAACATAAATGACAGAAAAAAATTAAAGTCACCAATGAACTTAGATCCTTTGTCTTTACTTCCTCTCCGATTTTTTCTTTTATCTCAGCTAAAAACGAAAAAAACAAACTAAGTCGTCTTTAAAACTGCTTCCTCTAATTTCTCTAAAAGTTCCGCTTCTGCTACCCAACACTACAAATAAACGCAAATAAAAAACACTACTTCAAAAGCATAATTGAAAAGCTCTAGTTACCCATACTATGTTGTGCTTTGGCGCCAAATATCTTATTCAAGTCCAAAGATGATCCTCGTTTATGTCCCTTTGTTTTACGAGGTGGCGGAGTGGGTGGCACAGCAAAATCTTTGCTATCGCTGCGGGGCAAAGCATCGACCAGACTTTCCATCGAGCTACGGCTATCAGCCGTATATGACCTGCAAGAATATAATTGTTAGACAATAACAGTTCATGTAAAATAGACAGTAGTTTAAAAGAGTTGTTCAACCAGTTGACAGCGCATTGGTTGTGCCATAACTATACCAAGATCGGAAAAGTGTTAAAACGGATGGGAAAACTCGCATTCCCAGGTCATTTCCAGGCTCATTCGCAGTGAAAATTTCACAGTAATGGGTTGAAGTGTCATTGATTTGAGCAGCTTCTTGCATAGAATCCAAGAAGGGAAACTTATCTAGCAAAGAAAAAACCACATACCGCGGCCTCTCTCCTCTTCGAACGCTTGATGATCGCCTCAGGAACATTTCTGCAACTTCAATATGTCCGTTGTTCTGTGGCTCCTTTGGTTCGTCAATAATTTTTTGTTCCGCCATTTTTTGATTGGATCGCGGCGCAAGTTTTGGAGGTTCGAAGCCGTCAACGCTATCGATGCGCTGATCGCTGTCCTTTCTTTTGACGTCCGAGTCGAAACTTTTCGCTTTTACGACAATCTCCTCTACAGATTTTTTGCTTACCGACTTCTCTTTTTCATCGTTGGCTGAAGTTCGAAATTCACTCGAGAAATCAGTCGAAAATCTCGTATCTGGCGAAACGGGTGGTGATATGTGACCAGCTGGCTCTGGTTGCGCCTGTTGCGCCATCTTGCGATTCTTACGACTGTCAGGCGGCGGGAGTAATTGACCAGGTGCTGAATCCATTAAATTAATAGTGGGACCTAACCCCCGTGGTCTCGCAATTCCAATAGAAGTTTTCTTAGAGACAGGCTCTTTCACGACGGGGCTCTGCATATTAGCTTCTGATGCTTGTTGACTTTGTTGTTTACTTTCCCGTGTATTTGGAGTCCCTGCTACATTTTTACTGTTCTCTATCAATAAATTTCCCGAGCTTTTCTCATCAGCTGAATGTTCATTGTCTGCAGTGTTCAAAGGTTTGCCCTTGATATCTTCTGCAGAATCGAATGGTACACGTCCGTGTGAAGGATGACTTATTTCATCAGTACCAGCAGCTTGCCTTGCAGTCTGCAAAATGATATGATATATTTGTATTTTTTATAACAATATCCCTTTAGTAAATTTTTTAAAATGTATAAAAATAAACCTTTCACTCCCAAAGATTACAAAGTTGTAGAGTCAGCTCCAAAAAGGACAAAATTGGCGAATAAAATACAATAATTCCTTCATATGTTTTTAATTTTTGTTATTTCATTTAATACCAACGAGGGTGGCCCTTCAGCAAATGCTGGTTTTCAAGGGGCCCTCGATTTTTTTCACCGTATTTCTATTTTGAAGCAAAGCTAAATAATACTTAAATCAGAAATACAAAGGGAAATTCTTAAATAAAAATAAAAAATCACTTCTTACCCTTAAGATTTGCTCTTCCCCTCGTATTTCTTGCGTGGGCGAATTTCTATCCACATCGAAGTTAGCCCAGTGCTAAAACATCATCATAAAAAAGTTACTGAAAAGTAAACACTAATCAATCATTTTTGATATTACCAGTGAATTAAGACTTGGAAGTTTACCCCTAAATGCGATCACAACTCTGAGAAACAACTTTCATGTCTTGTTCCACCAGTGACATCTATAGTTATATAGTTAGCTATAGTTATAGTTATAGTTATAGTTATAGTTAGTTATAGTTATAGTTATAGTTATAGTTATAGTTATAGTTATAGTTATAGTTATAGTTATAGTTATAGTTATAGTTATAGTTATAGTTATAGTTAGTTATTTAAGTCCACAACTATAGTATATACTTTATTCTAGGGACTGTACAAATCCGAAAGATTTACAAATTATAAGTTATAATCTAGTCTAAAAACGTGTGCATTCATCAATGATTTGAAAAAGTTTATCTCCTTTGCACTCCTTATTTCCAACGGCAAGTCATTCCATAAAGTGGGTCCTGCATATCCAAAAGACACTTGGCAATGCACTACTAGAACTGACCACTAGGCATAACTATCTAGACTGGTCTGTCTACACAAAATTGAGCACTTTTAACCAGGCGGACTAACTAACTTTTTTTTCGAAATGCAAAGAGAATACAAACAAGGCTTCAGAATAATTAAAAAATCAGGAAATAGAGGAAAGATATTAAAACATTTTTTATTAAATACCTGATCATCTTTGGGTTGGTTACTGTGTTGTGGTGAATGCGGCTGCTCCTCCTCAGGATGACCATTAAATCGTGCAGAGGGCTTGGGCGGAATGTCGCTATGTGTCGCTGCAAATGACGCTGTGAAGCCTTGAGCTGTCTGCTTCGGTGCCAACATCGCGGGCAAGACTGCTGGTAATTCAACTTCGTGCTTCACAGCAACAACTAAATGCATGGCGATGCAAAACTCTTCAATGTCCAATGCATTGTCTTTGTTTATATCTGATAGATGCCTGAAACAAAGATATTTGTATAAGTACGAGCTAGATCCATTAAAACAGAGACACGGGATGGGTTTCCTTCTCACCAGTTTGCAGAGTGTGGCCGATCTTGACAAGATCTTAGGTGTGCCAATAGCCTAGGTGAAACGGCCTCTAGTGCAGATCTTGAGGGTAGTAGCAAATATTCAAGTGTTCAAAACTCAGGTGCGGGAGCACAAAAATCGTCAGGTGCACCAATAAACTATGGGTACCACTGCACAAACAAAATCGGAGGGGAACCTAGGTGCACTCGCTTAGGCATTTATGAATTATCTTGGGTGCGCCATTGCCATACTCTGCCTTCTGGCCTTCTCGTTTCACAGCTACTGAACGCGGACAACAGAATAGTAAACGCAAAAACATACCATATCTTTGATAACACTTCCACAGGAAGATTTGATTTCATGAAAAAATCTCTAGCTTGAGGACCTGCCAAGGAAGAGAAGAAAAATTAAACCTAGCGGGAGATGATAATTTAAAAAGGGGGTCAGATACAGTATCGTCACGAGAGAGGGTAGCCGGGGTAAATTCCTGGGCCCGGGTCTCCAGAAGGGCCCGCAAAAAGTGTTGCTAATGCAAAAAGCATAATACTAATTGATTCAGTCATTAATTTATTCAGATAGGGGAGCTGAATAGTATTTGAGTGGGGGTGAAGCCCCCTCTTTCCTTTGCGCTGCTACACATGCCCAAGGACTCGTGTCATCTTCAGCCTCATGGCCCGAGCTGGCTCTCGTCGGGCCTGGTTAGATATTATATATTTAAAAATTAGATATTATACCACTCGAATATTAGAAGCTATTTTCCTTACTAACAAATCTTCTTCTAGATAGATCAACTCTTAACTTTTTAGTGGAAAGGGTCGTGATAATAACTAACTTAATTAGAAATAAGGAGAACGATTAGGATGCAATAAAAAATAAATCAGTTTAACACGCACCTTTAATAAGTCCTTTCTCGTTCGGCTGAAGTTTTTTGAACTGTGTAAGGTAATATTGTCGTTGTTCTTCTGTGATTTTCCAAACACCTTCATCTATTTCGCTGACATAGGAACCTTCCGATCCTTCCGAGATTGTTGAAACTTGGGAAGCCCGGCGTCTGTGACAAAAAAATTAAATTAAAATCAAGAAACGATATGCAGGCTTCAATTTTGTTCTCTTCTTTACTCGCTACATTTATGAAAGGGCCAAGACAAATAAAATATAAATTGAACAGCTTGACAAATAGATAGAAAAGGAAAAATTTACAATGAGAGACTGCCTTTGAAACTCGGGAAACGTGCAGCTAGTTTGAACTCGAAATCTTTTTCATGTCTTTGATCAAGAAATAAAATTGCTTTTTGCCGTTGTACATTTTGATTAATGGGCAGGTACGTTGGCTTAGTAACATCTCAACCCTGCAGTTTTTTTAACCAAAGTAGGACTGACCTTTAACCCACAGAAAATTACTTCATAAAAAGATTAACCGACATGATCGATAGAAATGCTCTCTGTCACTTATGAAGCTTCTGGGAACTTACTTCCTGTGTGTCGGTTAGTTCTGTAGTTCCGCTGTGTTTTGAGGAAGTAAAAAATTAAACAAGATACCTTCTATACTCGAACTCTTCTTCATCTGCGGATAATGCACCATCGAAACTTTTCGAAAAATCGGCCCAGTTTTCTTCTCGGGGTGTATGGTCACCTTGCGAAGTAGGCCCCCAAGATTCTATAAATATTAATAAATATGATGACTTCATTTCATTTAAATCATATTCAATGGTAAATATTCATGAACGATTTTCATGCATGTGATCTTAGGCAATAATAAAATGCAAAAAACGAAAATGATCGCGGCAACGACAAATGGCGAAACAGATGACAACGAATAACGACGAGAACAAGGATAAGAGCGACGAAAGACAACAATGAATTACGGCGACGCAGCTGGCAGCGAAAAACGTAGACAAAGACAATACCAGCGACGAAAGACGATAATGAGAAACGGCGACGCCTGATGGCGACAAAAAACGAAAACAAAGACAATAAGAGTGACGAATGAGTGACGACTACATGAAAAAGCCCATAATATTGATAACATTGTCAAATTAATGTGGAAAGTAACATTAATTAAATTAAATCTTAATATGTTACCTGATCGCTCAAACCTTTTGCCAGGTGTTGCAATGATTGGCACTTGCGGAATGTTCGTTCGGTTTTCAGTGGGAGATGCAACACGGGGTGGAGTTGTTTGTGGTTGAAAAGATGGCGGGTGAAATCCCCTTCTCTCATCTATCTTTTCGGGAGACCTGAAACCTTCAAGGCTGGTGGTCATTTGTTTATTGCCAGCACCAAAATTAGCTTGTTCTAGCAGGGTAAGCTTCTCTTGCGAAAGAGTTCTTTGCTGCTGTGCAATGGGTATTGGGTGGCTAACCTGTGTCCATGTTGGTGGCTGCTGGGGCCTAACTGGCAACTGTAATGTCCTATTTGTAGGTTTGTTTTGGCTCACACTTATTGGAATGCTTCCTGTGCTCTGTGACAAGCTGTTTTGTTCCATGCTTTCTCCATCATAATTGGGAGGGCTTGAACCAAACTGGATATCTCCTGGCCCAACAAAGCCCTCTACATTTCGTGGCTGGTGATGGTGGTGGTGGTTGAAGGCAGACTTTGTTGAAATGGGTGATGTTGGAAATGCTTTTGTGTTGTCAATAACTATATTCTTCTCTTTCTTTTCAACACTTTTTCTTGGGAACAATTGTCCACCTTTTTGCTTATACTTCTTGCCTGGTGAAAAATCCCAAAACATTCTTAAAATCTTTGAATAGAAATACAAAATTTTGGAATGTCTTTGTTATAAAATGTTAACATGATTCTTTGCAAATTATTTTTTTTATTTTTAACGACAAATGTGAATAATTATGACAAATAACCTGGTGTATCCTTTTTTCTTCCACCTAGAATGAATTCATCTTCCTCTTCATCTTCAATTTCACCATGTAATGGCTCAAATTCAACATCAGCCATTTTTGATGTGGCAGCACTCTGCAAAACAAAACTTTTCATGTGTATAAACATGGCTTCGGTCTTTCATTAGAAATTATTATTTGACATTCAACAGTTGTGTTATGAAAAAGCAGTTGATAAAACTGGACTAAAGCAGGAAATTAGGGAAAAACAAGGTATTAGGGAAACAATTATGAATGTCCTGCCAAACCACAAAACATTAAACTGGAAGCAAAAGGCTCAGCCATTCCCAGAAGAAAAATTGAAGGTAATTATATTCAGGAGCTACTCTTGAAAAGGCTTCCCTATAAGAAACCAACATGCATTGATCAATTTACATTCAATAGGAGGCAAAGCCAGGTATGTTTCCATTTTTCTAGTTACAGCTAAATCTAATATCAATCTTATAAAAAAGATGACATTACAAGACTCTCAAATACACAATCACTATTATAAGTGTATACCAATCTCCTCAAATAAAGTGTCACAACCAACGAGGACGGGTCGAGAGTGGAGGTAGGTGGGGTCAGGGGTCCGCATCCCACAAAAGTTTTATTCAATGAAAAATTTTATTGCTCACTGGGCGCAGTGCTATGAAATACCCTGGGGCCCACACTGGCTCTTGATGGCCCTGCATCCATTATGAACAAAGTTAGAAAGTCTGGATCCCACTTGCATGGAGTAAACTTTTGTGAATTTTTTTTTCATTTCCCTGGTTTTGCCACTTTTTTTAGGTAGCCTGCCCCATTTTTGAGAGCTGTCTCATCTCTTATGAAAACCTCATGAGTACAAAGTTTGCAAAAATGAGTAACTCAATTCAGGTAAAAATCTTGTATGTCATAAACCCCTCAAAGAAAATTAATCTGACTCATCTTTGCAAAGTACTTTCAACTTGGAATTAACTTCCTGTGATTTAAACTAACTAAGCTCTTAAAAGTTGAAGCTACAAATTGAAAACTTAATCTGCCTATATAATCAATTCTTATCATTATTCTTAACATTTTTCAAGGTTTTCATAAATGATAATTAAATGATTTCAAATTTGTATATATTTCCGTTCTTTTGAAGTTAAATGACCTTTAGCTAAGTCTCTTTAAGGCAAAATCCTCAGGTTGAAGAGTAAGCCGGTTCAGCTTAGCTTGGCTTATAAACATCATTCTTAATCCAATCTCATTGCCTCTTTCCATTTTAAAATGTCAGTGGACTTTTTTATTTTGAAAAACATTTTAGATAAGAAAATAACCTTCGAAAATTCAATTCTACTTCATAATTTCAACATTGCCGTTTCTAGCTTTGAGTTTTTTGCATAAAACTATGATTTACATGAACAGTTAAAAATGCCACGTGCAGCCTACTTCTAGAGAACAGGAATCACAACTATTCCAGCTTGTCATCCAAGGGCATTAGGACTGATCCACTCCAGAAAGGACCAATCACATTTTTCATTCAAGCAGTAGCTAAGATTTCTGCTAGCTATCGAGCTGATATGGGCCAAGGTGCTAAGGCATGTGCCCTCAGGAGTTCTTCTGAGTACCAATTCATCAACCTCAAAAGGATGGCTTGCGGAGAAAGGTTCTGACTTTGGTCTTCAACCACAAGCCTCTGGGTTCATAGGTTCAAAGACCTGCACCTTAACCACTGCTATGACCTGAGGTAGGCCTATTGAACTGCAGCCTATTCCCATGCTTCCCAGACAGAAAGTTTTGTGCAAGATTATGAATATTTTCTTTCTGGCTTATCCCTGCCCTTTGGCAATCAAATGTAAATTGGAATTAATCAGGATTTCCCTAATGCTTTTTTATCAAATTCTTGCTTTGAATAAATAGCTGTTGGTCATGAATAAATCAGTAATGATCACAGGTAACTTTTGTAATGGTAATGGTGGCAAGACAAATTTGTTTAACATGTATTCAGCACAATCTGTTTGGCACCTGTCTGCCAAAAACCAAAACAGGCTTTTCAAAGGAATTTTTGTCCTGCACTTCAAAGGGTGTCTTTTTAGTTAGCCACTCAAGCAGGAGGGTTTTCATTGAAGCATAAGAAACAGATTATTTATAAAGTCCCAATTGAAATTATTATATAGTCCCAAATTAAAACAAAAAGCCTTGTAGGGAGGAGCTTTATTTTGAAATAGGAGGGGGTGCCATTTTTGTCTTGTAGAGTCTTCTGGCAGGCCTATGTGCCCTGCAAGAACACAATGTCAGAACTAGGGAAGGGGTTACTCCACTTCCCAGCCCAATTCTAGTGAGGTATCTGCCACCTTAATACTTTAGAATAAAACAATCACAAAAGTTAACACTTGATGCTTTGCGAAACCTGACCTCAGTTTGCCTGTGTCATTGTGTATATCTTAAAAACCTCCGATTCATGATACCATTATCTCAAACAGATAACTGAGATCTACATGAGCCTCTTGAACACTTTTGTTTACAATCATGTGTACAAATGGCATTCCTCTCAATCAGGGTCATCATTGGGTTTGTTTTTGACATCCCCAAAAATGAAAATAATTTTTGTCCTGGAATTCTTTCCTTATTTGTCTTTATCTGGGCATTTTAGCATCAGTTTTGGAAGACTGAGAAAATGAAACAGGAAATCAACATTAGGATACGCTGCATAGAAATGCAATAATTCGATTTAAGTAGAGGCGGCCATGAATTATTCCTTTAGGGCTCTGAAGTCCACTGAAATCAAAGATCAAATTTCTTTTCCGTACCCGCTTCACAAGAACCTTATGCCAAAAATTACGATTGCTGCTTAGATAAACCCTGCTTTTTGGCATTTGCTATTTTGTTATGTAAGTAATGATTTGATTAGCAATGTTTTATTTAGTTTGATGCTAGCTATAAAGACAATCGCCAAACTCCTAATTATCGGTATTGCCATGTCGCAGATTCCTTTTGACACACGCTGCGAACTTGCGACACCAAAGGGACCATGAAGATATTAGAAGAAACTGAATGAGTAATACAACTTTTTTAGTTAACTAACACCTATATAGGCAGGTAAATGCTGCAATCGATATTTCTAATTCCATTATGCTTCAATTAGCACGCGAATGATTATCTTTTTAGGCCCAAAACAACAAGCTAGGGACGACCCTCGTTCATCGTCGTTTAGGCTTTTTATAAAGACAAAGACAACATCATGCTTACCTCTCACTATAAAAATCAAATTCTATCCATCTAAATATATGTGAATCAAATCAATTGCCTACATACAGATCGATCTCATCCATGCATAGCTTCGACTTAGAAAGGAGTGCCACAACCGATATTTTCCGCCATTTTGATCAGTGAACGACAGTTTAGCTGTCACGTGATACGTTTGTGTTTGTCCGTCATCAAAGGGGGGAAGAAGCCTTTTAGGGGGGGTAGATTGATTGGGGGCTATGACAGGACAATAGGATAGAAGAGGATATGTTTCGCAGTTTTACATCATTTAAACCGGAAAACTGCGAGTAGGCAGCAAAATTTATCATACAATAACACTAGAACTCATCCCTTTTGACTGTACTCCCCAGGGCCTTGGGTGTTCATTCATGCCCAATCACATTTGGGTGATTTTAATAAATAATCTTTGTTATTGTGACATTATAAATTGCTGAATAAAATCATTATCACTGCTAATTAAAATCGCAATTAATTCTGCTTGCCTATGAGAAATAACTGCACTAATTCTCATATTGTCAAATGTGTGATTACAATAACTGTTGTTAATTAGATTTTTATGGGATTTGATATTCTTAGCAACAATCCTTTATACAATAGCAATTTTATAAGAACGAGAACCTTGAAGTTATTCAGGAAATTAGACAATGCAAAGCTGTAGGATTCATCTAATAATCCTTTGACCATGTTCTCCAGTTTCCTATTAATTCATCAGAAGAAAGTCAGCAAGAAAGCCCTTTTTATTTGTCAACACAGGCTAGAGTTCTTGCAGCTTCGTGTTAGCTGATGTGGGCCTAGGGCGCTAAGGCCTGTGCCCTCGGAATTTCCCCCTGAATCGGAATTTCACCGGTCTCGGAAGGATGAACAGCTGGGTTGGCTGAACAGCTTTGTGGAAAAGGGTCCAGCTGCGGTCTCGAACCTCGAACCCTTGAGCTCATGGGCACACAGACTTGCGCCTTACCGACTCATTCATGCCCCATCACATTTTATCTCATCAGTTTATTAACAATATAACAATCATTCTGAATTACAAACTACTCGTGAGGTAATGAGAGCAAACACAAGACAAAAAGTTTTTTATTTTTCATCTCGCAAATATGACCTTAGCATTCACATCAACTATGATTCTAAATGGGTGCAAAACTACAACATACAAAATTAACAAACAAATAAAGGAAATTTTTTTATAGATTAAATAGCTGCTATTGTAAAAAAGAACTTATGACACTCTGAACTGCGTAACTTTGAAGTTGTCACCAAACAGCCTCAAAGAAAGTAGTATTCGGCTCCAAATCACAGAGCTGAGTTTCACCGATCCATGAAAGTATGTAATTATGTTTTCCTTGCAGGAATTACATTCAACTACTGATAAAAGACCAGAATAATCGTAGTATAAAATATATTACTGATTAAGTTCATAGTATGTTTAAATAGCAAAGGTAGCAAGTTGGATAGTTTGGAGACATATGAACCTTTTTATGACCCATGATAAACATTTTTTTTTTGCATTTTGCTATTTCACAATTTATCATACGCAATTGAGGGAAGTTTTCGTGATTTCTCTGGCCATAAAGTCCAGGATTGGTCGACAAACAAAACGAATATACACATATATATATACCTAAGATGTATAACGAATCTATCTGGGACATTCATAAAATATAATTTCCGGTTTTTTTCAATCTTTTGAGCGTCCCCACTAAACATTAAAAGGGTAACGGTAACGACCACCGCTCATTCATAACAAAAAATGCTTCTTCCGCTGGTGAATTTAACTCTAAACGCATTACATTTTGATTCAATATTAACCGTTGTGTGGCTGCGTTCGTCCATGTACAAAATTACTGACTGCCTTTCAGAATTCTCAATGCTTTCGTTAGATTTTCTATGGCAGTAGATACGTCTTCATATTGCAATGAACTAATAGCGTACTTGCAGAGTTTTGTCGCTTTTTGAAATTCTTCAGGGCCTAGGCTGCTTGAAGATGACGCAGTTTCGGTTGCTCCTTCATCCTAAAAAGCAAAAACGATAAATGAGTAATTGCTAACAAAGATCTGCTTCAAAAACAAAGCTGGCTGCTTCATAAACAAGTTAGGTTTAACAACGGTTCTGACAAGTCAACATGGAAACAGTCCTGGCACAAAGCAACAAATTGCTCCAGCTGCCATCACAGCTATGCTGTGGCATTGACTAAAGGAATTTCTCACCAAGGGACACTGGTCTGCGCTTCTCAACATCCTCATCAAAGGTGTAGCCTTAGTTGAAAAAGAAAACATTATCCCTACCTGATATGTGGAATAACTTGATTCTGGCTGTGTGGGTTTGGTGTAACTACTAGTGGGAGGCGTGTAGCTAGCTGATGGTGGTGGGTAGGGTGTTTGGTTTGACACGTATGGCTGAGGAAAGGATGATGGTTCAGGAAAGGTTGGCGGTTGAGATACAGCACTACTGTCATCACCAGCGCTTGATGATTCGCTTGAGAACTCTGCTCCCTCAAATTCTGATCCCTGTGGTCCAGGGATGGGTGCTACACCAGATTGCAGGCATTTATGAATATATGTTGCTTTCCATTTTGCATATTTTTGTTTAAGAACTATCTGCAAGGACAAATAACATGACTTTGGATCCGAATCATGAAAACGGTATGCCTAGCAGCTTTGAGAAGCATTGCAGGAATAAACTGTACATTAAGAAATATTGCCAAACCCAACCACACTTAAATTCTTTGTTAATTGAACAGAAATCATCAAATCTAACCGATGAGAAGTAAAAAAAATTGGAGTACTTTTTCAGCTGCTTACCTCTTCGGAAACTTCACCAAATTGCTGGAGCACATCGAACAAAAGATTAGCAGAATAAAATGATTTAACCAACGCCCTAAAAGATCAAATTGTGTTATATTTTTTTCCTTGTAATGCAAAAAGAATGAAAATCATTAAAACAAAAACACCTTTTTCATTTTGGTTTGACAGTAATAAAGAGATAAGTTAACAAAAAGATGATATTTATGCGAGATTGAATCAGAGATTTAAATGACTATCAGAGTCTTGGAACATCGATTCAACTTTTAATGAGCATTTTAAACTGGTTTTCACTTTATGTTGACTTTATTTGATATGGATGAAAAAATTGACAAATACTAGGTCCACAGAGGGCAGGCAAGGGTCTTTGCAATAGGGAATATGGGGGCATGATTTCCTTGTAAGGAACTTTTAGGATAAAATTGAGACATGCCTTCCCCTAGGCAACTTTTACTTTGGAACCCTAGCAAGGTTTCAAATTGGTCTACATCTTAAAGATGAAGCACCTACTTTGTCAGCAAATTTTTCACGGACACACCACTTGTGTATGACAGCTAGAAATGACTACACAAAAAAACACTAAAAAATGTAGATCCACAAAAAGTACAGAAGCAATGAAATTAGGAAATAATTAAGGATATTTAACATTACTTGTTAAAATTTGATTTTCTGTCCTCCTGGTCTGCATGGGCAAACAAATTCAAAGCAACTGCCTCAACATGTGCTTGACCAACTAGTTCATTAGAGACAGCTTCAACACCTTGACCCACCTGCTCCTTTTTTGCCTACAATAAAAAAATTGAATCTATTTGAAGCTGACAGGATTCAGGAAAAGAAATGTGAGGCAGATTAAAACATGAATAAATGAATGCACAATAACAGATAATAGACTTGGCTTTGAACATAATTTTTCACAAATTTTCCTGTTTTTGGGCAAAAAAAATAGGTACTTCTCCAAAAAATCAATATTCATGCTATTGCAAATTGCGTCTTTGCCAAAAGTCAGATGCAGTTTAGAAGAAATGCTTAATTTTATAAAAATATCAACATTACAATACCTTTTCCAGTGCATCCATGAGAGTAAGCAAAAATTTCTTGCATTCTGGACTTTTGCTGTCTATTGAAATTCCTTTCTGGATGCAGTAAAGTCTACCTGAAATATTTAAATTAAACCTCTGTAACAGCCAATCAATTGACCAGCGATTGCCCTGAGATGGCTGTGATTATTTCAGCTTGTGGGCTTTTAATTGTCGGTAAAAAATTCAGTTTATAAAATGTTATGTGCAATTTTATGAACATAAAATACAATACAATTTAGGCACATGTCCAACATTTTGCTTGGGGTGTGCACTCTAGCTGGACTGACTTTCATTACTTTCATTACATCATTGGGTGTAACAAGATAAAATAAGAAGTAAATAAGTATTGTGTCTGACATGTTCTGATGAGCTATTCTTCACAGGTTTGTAGACCGATTTAGTATATTCAAAACATTTTTAGACCGACTTATAAAATTGGGGGAGGGGTGTGTCCATGTTTGTGTTATGCGTGTGTAAGATCTGTTTAATTTCTTGAATGACAAGAAGATTGCACACCTAGATTCTGTTTTCTTTTCATGGAAGACCTTTTTATCAGAGAATCAAACTGTATTTCATTCTTACCAGAGAATTAGGCAATTGGAGAACGAGGATATCAATATGCAATTTATATGCAAACTGGTCTTCGCTTCTAGTCCCGGCTAGGACTAAATAAACTGCAACAAAACATTTCATTTACTCACAATAATATGCAACAACTGCATCTCTCTTGTCATATTCCTTGGCGAGTTTAATAAACGGTGATACTGGCTTTAGTGCTGGAGGAGGATTTGGAATGTCCATTCTTATAAACCACTATAACCCTTTTCTTTTTAGAAACTTTGTTGTGTCTCTTCCACCTTCCTTTCTTTGCCAAGGCCTAATCCTAATGACGTTATTAAATCTCTCTTTCAAATCGAGACGAACTACATGAAAATGATGATGCGATGCGATGTGATTTGATGTGATTTGCCATGATGCGAAGTGATTTTATATGTGATTTGATTTTACATAGTATCATTCTACATGACTTATGATATGATATAATATAGGAAGGATTAAATGAAATCATCACTAAAACCTTAGCAATCGGTGGATTTCAAAATTGAAACTTTCTTAAAACTTTATTTCTCTTCAAGTTTGTACGGTTATACAAAAATAAGAATAATATTGGGACTGTTTTTTCGATTAGGATTATGCCTAGTGAAAAATCTTTTCAAAAGCAAGTTTTGCAAAGAAAAGAAAGTTATATTTGATACTAAATGGAATTGTACACTTTTTTACGTTGCACAAAAGGAATATAGGATATTTTGAACTCGATAAAGTGCCGAGAACTACTTTCTTGTAAGCCAAGTAAGAGCTGCAGATTACAGAAATTGACCCTTATTACAGTACCAAGCTTGTATATAATGTAACACAACATTAGCTAGGTAGATAGATATATCGATAGATGTGGCGCTGCTAGGGTTACTCCACTGAAGGGGCAAAAAGGCAATGAAGCACGTGATGGCAGGTGTTTTGTGAGTTGCCAGTGTTGTGCCTAGCTCTTGTACCAAACTTTTTATCAATAGGGGTAGGCTGCTCCCTTGCTCCCCGCCCCTTACTAAGTGGTAGATGTGATAAGTGCAGTAATGCAAAACTGGCAAGGTGGGTTGTGTGCGGAGGAGCAGTAAACTACGCTGGTCAGCGGTTCCGACGAAAAGTGAACAGCGTGCATGTATCCATGGTAACATGTTATGGTGAAGCAGGCTGATCTTCAATCATCAGAACATTGAGCTCGAAGCAGATAATCAGGGATAGAAAAACATAAAAAGCAGATGAGGGAGACGTTGAAGAAGCAAAGAACCGATATGGCTGCTATAACAGATGTTCGTCGAAGCAGAGACGTGCATGAGACAAGATCTCGCATGCCAATGTTGACTTGTAAATCTTCACTTTTTGCAGAAGGATTCACAAATAAGTCTAGGATGAAGAATGTTAAGGTATTTTTATGTCAACTGGTTGAAATTTGAAAGCAAATGTCTTTATATTTGAGTTTCTACTCTTAATTTCCCGATTATCGATAACTCTTCAAAATGTTAGAAAGGTAGTTTCTCAAGAAAGAAGAATTTAATTAGCAACGATGCCATAAATGTTAATTAATACTTTCAAAAAGCAAACAACATTTCTAAGATTCCGGGAAATGTCTCGGAGAATGCATCGTTAGTTCTCAATCAAAGAATAAAATGAAATTTGTTTTGCTTCACAAGGTGGCAAAGAATGATGTTCAATTTTTTAATTAGCTGCAAACCATGTCTTCTTTGCCACACCATTTTGATTTAATTTCTAACTTTGCAGCCGTCAAATTCAAGGGCTATTCAAAGCAAAATCTATGCATAGCATTTCATCTTCCTTGTGTTTGATATTGCATTAAGGCTGCCTTGTTTTTGTGCGAAACAAGAGTGTCTTTACACGAACAAGTGAAGTTTTACGATGAATTTTAGAAGCTCAAGAGCAAGGGCTTCGTTCAAGATGCATTGAAAACAGATTTGCTTTGAAGACGAATCCTGACAAAAATACTGTTTTCGCTTTCGAAATCTATTAATTATTTATAGCGGCTGTATCTTTGGGTGAAAACTTATTCGTCATTGTTCTAAAAATCAGATTGTTTTCCCTCAAATTTGATTACCAGCTACAAACCTAATGAAGTCCCAATCAGTGGAATCTTTTAAGCATTTTTGATAAAAAACATGATTAAGTTTTGCGATAGACTATTATTTTGTAGCAATTCCAAAAAGCATTGACGTCAAAGCTGTTTTCTATTTGTGGTGCCAAGGGGGGAGGGGGAGATGGGATTGGCTTGGGGAATGGGTAGTATCGTAAAGGCTGGTTGAGGGTTGATATTGTATTATCTACCGTAGAATTCATTCCCCGCTCTTAATGACAGAGAAGAATAAAAACATGGAAGAATAGGAAATCTTCCAAAGGCCAGAAATCATATTATAAAAATTGTATCACACGAAGATTGAAGAAATCTCTTACAATAAAACTTCATTTCTGAGTTCATGTTTTGAACTTTTTAGGTGATAGGCCCTCCAGATGCAGGTGCGTTCAAAAAACGACCCGCAAAGCCAACGCAATTTCGAAAATTCTACGATCGTGGAGACCTGCCAATCGCGTTGGAACACGACACGAAAGGGAACAAGATTGCGTGGAAAGTAGAGATAGAGAAACTCGACTACCATCATTACCTCCCGATTTTCTTCGAAGGTCTACGAGAGACGGAACACCCTTACGAATTTTTTGCACGACAAGGCGTACACGACATGCTAGAGCACGGGGGTAGCAAGATCCTACCTGTCGTTCCGCAACTCATTTTACCGATACGAGATGCCTTGGACACGAGAGATCAGCAAGTCGTGTGCACGACATTGAAAGTACTGCAGCATCTGGTCGTGTCGGGAGAAATGGTCGGGGAAGCGTTGGTGCCATACTACAGACAAATTTTGCCCGTGCCCAACATTTTCAAGAACAGGAATCTGAACTCTGGAGACGGAATCGACTACAGCCAACAAAGGCGTGAAAATATAGGAGACCTTATCCAAGAAACTCTGGAAGCATTCGAGAAGCATGGAGGAGAGGATGCGTTTATTAATATCAAATACATGATCCCGACTTTTGAGTCGTGCATGTTAAACTGAACTAAAATCTGTTGTATTCTCAATTCTGTAAATTTAATTTTTCATTCAAATGTTCCTATATCATTTTTATTTATCTATTTAAATTATTTTAATTTTATTCATCCGGCGAATTACATTATAGTTATCAACATCCTTGTGAATTCACTGTAATTCCTTTGTTAATACATTTCAACATAAACATGCATTAATTATATTGATCAGCATTTACTTTCAAATTCTCATTTTATTTGAAAGCTTTCTCGGCAAGTTAAATGGTTTGGTTAGAGATTCGCAGAGCATAAACTTTTCTTGGAAATCTTTTTGTAAACTAGGCATTTTAGCGGACTATCCTTGGAAGCTTTTTACACCGGTAAGGTGTTGATTCCTGTTAAATATATGCTAAAAGCCAAATTGAATTCCAGTCAAACAGTCCAACTTACAATGTACGCAGCGAAAAACTCGTTACTATCCTCAAGAGAGAACACATCATCAACATATAACTCGAACTCTTTGCCAAAGGGTCTCTTGGGGATAACCAGCATCAACAAACAAGTTAACTGATGTTTACTTGTGAAAGTCACTACAAATGAATTTATGGTTCTCTTGAGAAAAAAATAAACACAAAAATGATGTCAAACGACAGTGGTATTTGATTTGCAATTCCCAGGCCAAAAAATCTAGTTAATTAAATTCTATTAAATAAAAATGTCATCAATTAAGCTCCCTTCTAACGACACGTTTTCGCAAACTTTTATCAACTGTTCCTCGACTGATAAATCGGGCGCAAAATCGAGCAGTTCATCCAGAGCTTACGAAATTTAACTCAAATCTCAATTAATTATCGAAAATTTACGAATTAGATTTGATATAATTATTATAACAAGGACGAACCGCCGGTCGGATTGTCATTCGGAGATTGGAAGCTTGGGCACTTAACATTGTTAAGTAACTGGCATCTAGGTGTCAAAACCAGTGTTGTACCAGTTCTAGGTTGAGGTTTGCATGCTGCAAGTTGTGGTTACGTATTGCAAGTTTTGACGTATGTTTTGTACACTGCGGCTTACGGATTGTAAGTCGTGCCTTATACGAAGGAGCGTTGAGGCGCAACGGCTGGGGTGTTTCTAAAACGGTTATCTGGGAGCGAACTCCCCACATTCTGTTCTTAAGTTCAGCAGCTGTAACATATTATCATTATAGGAGACAACAACAACTAGTTATCAACTATCATAAGCATGCTGGACTAAATGCCAATACCAATTTGGTGCACCCTAACTCTAAACCTATCCCTAACCCTAACCTAATCCTTACCCTAACCCGAGCACCAAATAGGTTATGGCATTTAGTGTCCACCCATTAGCTTTGGGTGCCACGTGATCTAGAATTTTGGACCAATGAGGCATTAGAATTCCCTTACGACCAATCAAATGCAGAGAAACAAGGTTAGGCTTTGTTGCACGTTTTCGTAAAACATAAAACTATAGGTTAAGGGAAAGTGAAATGGACAGTTCGCCCCACGTATCATAATATCTCGATTATTCCACTACTCATACAAAATCTATTTCATTGTCTATGTCATAAAAACATATCATAATCAGTATGCTAACGTATTTAAAATCACCAATATATTCAAGTCTCAGGCAACGCAACTTAACCCTTTACATAACAACGCTTTGGGGCAGCACACTCATTCTGAAAGCCAAAAGTGTGCCAATGAGACATGATCTGTTCGGTTCTCGTCAAATTTATTGCTTGCTGTTTAGAGAACGAATTATATCATTTTAATTTCCACGTCTCGAAATCTTATAGCTGCACGAAAATTCAGAAATATTTAGCTCCACAGCCAGATTATCATTCCTCTTCTCTCATGGTTTTCGATTGATAAAAAAATTACTCTTCTCTCTTATTAAAATTTGCGTTGGATTTAGTACAGGCCAAATTATTTATCATAAAAACATATTTGTTAGAAAAAAAGACTCAAAAATACAGTAATTCCAGACCTCACAAAACTGTCTATTGCCTCTTCATATCAACATCATTATAAAATCTTTTGCATAAATTTATTCCTTCTTTTTGTTATCAGTAGGCTCGCCATTTTGTTTTGTGGCTAGGCCAAAAGAACTGCTACGCTTCGTGTCTGCATAGTAAAACATCAACTTGACGACGATATATCCTAAAAATCAACAAAGAAATCAAAAATTATGTTGAAATTCCTTTGAAGTTATGAGGAATCAACACAAAAACTAGTGCGAGTTTGTATTATCTAAAGTTGGCGAGAATGCCTGCTTATGAGAATAAATTGAAATGACAAATGTACCAAACTTACCCAGTAAAAGAACCAAGGCGAGGCTACCAAAGATAGCATACGAGAAAGACGCAATGATGCATTTCACAACAAATATCATGGGAATCAAAATGGCGAAATTCCATCCAAGTGTGATAAATAGGTTCCAACGATGCTTAGGATAAGGCACAACGTCACCTGGGAATCTGCCAGCTCTGACATACTCATCATAGACTGCATCCTATGGAATAGACGGGTTGTTTAAGAACATGATTGTTTGAATGATTAATTGATTGATTGATTGATTGATTGATTGATTGTTAAAATGATGAACTGATGGCTTCTTTTAGGATTCATCGAGTCAGTGTTTGGTTTATTTCCTCGTTTGATTGGGTGATTGTTTGGCTGCTTAATTGATTGATTTTCTGATTGATTGTTGAATTGATTAAATGACTGATTAATGATGGATTGACTCATTGATTGATTGATCACTGGATCCGTTGATTTACACTTTTATTCATTTAGCCATTTATCTATTCATTGCATGATTTGATGATTAGCTGCTTCACTGATTGATTGGTTGATTGATTGATTGAGTGATTGATTGATTGGCTGATTGATTGACTGAGTCACTGATTGTTTGATTAGCAATTTCTATAAGAATAACTTTACCTTCTTCACATAGAGCTCTTTGCACCATTGTGACGCGGCTTCAATTGAGTCGGCTGGTACATCTTTCATTTCTACACGCCTTATAGCAAAAATAAACAGATCTAAAATACTGCATGCTTTGTCGGACACCAGGGCTATAGCAATAGGAGGCGTGATACCTTAGTGAAAAAATGTTTGTTTCCAAAGACGAGGGGATTGTGGCCATGAAGGGGCACTCATTAATAGATTTTTTTGCAAATTCTTGTCAAGTTAAGGATGACATGCCTACTTTGTCGGCATTTGTCTTCGATAACCCAGTTAAATATGGTACCCTTCGATAGTTCTTGCACCTCTATTTACTAAACCATGTAATGAATGTTATGCAGAAACTTTGTTCCGAAAATACATCTGGGTTTTTGAAAGGTATCAGAGCAAATGGTTCAAGAAATTCGTTCATTCGGAGACATTTTTCAGGACAATTGAAAAATCTTGCTCTTAGAACGAACATCCAACAGCCTGATGCTAAAGATATTTAAAAACCTAAGTTTGATTGTCGATCACACTCGTGAAAGATCAAACTGGAATTTGCGAGAAAACAAGTAATGAAAATAAAGCGAACAGCTTTACTTTCATCAGTTTTGCGCAACGTTATGGACACTTTTGTTACAAATCCTCCCAACTATGATTGATGGTTCTTCTGTTGAGATTTCAAAAATATAGCAAAGTTATTGAACATAAAAATTAACTTATTATTAAACAGCTACCTCAAGAAAAGATGTGTCTTAATTTTGCCTCCACTTATGAGCGTCTTTAAGTTCGCTTTCTCTGGATTTTCAAATGCAACTTCGATGTCATAGATGGCTGGAACTGAGAAAAAGCAACAATGCTATATAGAGCTTATTACTAATGGTATTTTCCCTGCCCTGCTGAATCAGGAGGTCCAAAATGATGCCATTTAAAAGCAGTGTAGGCCACTTGAGGCGGTAATCGTAACGCCATTCTACCAGAACAATAGGCTTGCCCCCGAAATATTTGGCTAAGTGTCTGTCACTGTTTGAAAGGAGATTTGTGCAACCATAAATCAGCAACAGGCATGCACACAAAGTACAAATATGATGTAATTAAATGCAGAATTTTTGACTTGAAGACATAAAAATTTCCTACCACATTTTCGCATATGCAAAGTTACCTGAATCTTTCAAGGCATTGACGGTGACAGCAAATCCCTTTGGCCTAGGCAGCAAATGGTGTTTCAATGGCTCCATTCCCTTTGATATTGCATATTCTTGGCTTGCTTGTAGTTTTGCTGGGGTCATTCTTGTACTTTCAGCAAATATCCCTATCTAGAAGAAACTACTAGAGTTAGAATCAGTGACAGAAGTCTGAGTTATACTTGCTTCTTTTTATAAAAAAACGATTGATTACCTGCACTTGAAATTCCCTGCAACTTCTAATTTGCAACTAATTCAGATAGCTTACCAGAAATGGTATAGGGTATTCTGTCAATGCTTTTAGTGATTTTTGGATGGTGTTCTGATCTTTGTCCCAGCTGCGCCTCAAAAAACAGAATTCCAAGAACCACCAGGTCCATCCGATTGTTGGGATGTATTTGACATCATTCTTCATGTAACATTTTGCAGTCTTTTAAAACAGAAAGAGATCATTGAAGACAAGTCAAATATTCACATAATACACTTACAGGTTCCTTTTACTGCTTTGGTAAAAAAAGAAGAAACTTTCTTACAACATCCAAAATTATAGTTTTTCTATGAGAAAAGTGCCAATTAGGATCATGGGGAGGTGACATCACAGAAGGCTGCATAGGCTAAATTTCCACCAAAAAGTCTCTGCTGCTGAGCAGAATATCTTGATTGCAAAGGTCCAGGAAAATTTGGCAAAATGGGAGCATTATAATCATTCTGTGCAACAACATGTTTCCCTACATTATCAGAATCATATTTTTAGCAGTTGAGTTCTTATTACCACCACTGCAATCATATCATAGTTACAAACAGAACTGGCAAAAAAGTTTCAAGATTTGTTATTTTTCTTTACAAAATTTTTCATCAATCACAACAATCAATCAATCAATCAATCAATCAATCAATCAATCAATCAATCAATCAATCAATCAATCAATTAATCAATCAATCAATCAATCAACCAATCAATCAATCAATCACAAATCCCAACATACCCCTAGAATCCCTTTCCGATCTGCAATCATGTACCCTACCAACCAATCAATGTCACTTCTATGGTTTGGCATCAGCATTGCTGATTCATTTCCAATCTTCTCATAATCCTCCTTTTTCCCATAAAATGTAATGTCTATATCAGCCCACCAGTCACCAGCAAATGTCAACTCTACAAAAAACATAAAATCGCTTTATATCTTGACATCTAAATCTCAAGTAAAATTTAAGCCTATCTAGAATAGCACACAGAGGTGCCAGGAAATTCTCCCATTGGCAATTTCAGAAATAGGGGCCCCAGGAATTTAAATTTCCCTACTTTTATTCTTTGCAATTAGTTCCATGAGGATCAATTGTAAAAGAAGAACATGGTAAACACACAAGGGACTGAAAGGCTCACTGTTCATTACCACAGCAGGAACCTTTTTTCACAAACTATTCAGCCAACCCAGCTGTTCCTTCTTTTGAGGTCATTAAATTGGTACGCAGGAGAATTTTGAGGGCACAGGCATAGGCGCTGACTTTTGATTTTAGCAGGGGGGGGGCTGAAACTAGAAATGTAAAACAATTACATACCAAATTCTCTAAATTATCACAGTTTGGTTTTTTGATTAACGATGCATTGTATCCTATTCATTAAAAATAGATGAAGATACTGTACTATGCCTACTCGAGAAATTAAGCTAAAAAGCGATAAAGAGCAAATTTTTGAACATTTCTCAGAGGGGGCTCAGCCCCCCCGTAGCAGTTTCCAGGGGTGGCTCGAGCCCCCAAGCCCCCACGTAGTCGGCGCCTATGGGCACAGGCCTTACTGCCCAGACCAACATCAAGCTTGCTAGGTGCTGGAGCCCCAGCCTGGGTTGACAAATAGATAAACAACTAGACAGACAAATAAGACAAGGTTCTCGTTTTGAAAACATTTCCCAGAGCTTTTGTCATTGCCAGAATGCCCCTATTTTGATGTTGAAATATAACAATTGCCAAACCTGCCAAATATAAATAAGATACTTTTGAGACCAGCCATCTATAAAGACTTCTGTTGATTGGCCAAGTTAAAAGTATGATTATCTGCAAACAGTTCATGACCAGTCCAGATGCAAGAAAGACAATCAAAAGCCAGAAATGGGCCACTGGGGACATTTTAATCGACTGCAATAATGACATTTTCTCAGCTTGCTTGAAATCTGAAGGAAAATAAATGACATTTGATTCACAATATGACACAAAATCAAGCCTGAAGTGACAAAGAGGCCCCAGAAATTGGTTTCGATAGTCTGATTTCTAATTTACTTTCTTCAGCTTTCGAAGAAATGTATGTACTTTGCTTCTTCAGTCTATTCTTGCCTAAAATTTGAGGGAACAACTCCTTCCAAACATGACCCTGTTTTATTCCGCCTCTGTTTCAACAGTTCAAAACAAAGGATTGTGATGTTACGCAGCAAGGAACCAGGGGGCCTAAGCTTAATTCTTTTTTCTTGGAAAGATCTTATGTCCCATAGCTTTTCCGTATAACTTTATAAATATAATTAGCATTGCGGAAAAGATAAGTATCGTAATATTCACCTATATTTCTTTTATTTGTTAGATTATTCGTCGCCACAATCCGCCGGCCCTACCGCCATTCAATCGCCACGTGTAGTTGTTGTTGTGCTCATTTTGAAATTTGAACCTTAATCGCCTCCACAAGGGTCAAAGTCAGTGTGCAGCTAAAATGAAAGTTTTCCGACATGGCAATTACATTTCAAATTTTAATTTTGTTAGAGAAGTATACCAGTGCACCTGTTTTTATAACAGCAAATACTCTGGAAATATAGAAAATTAAATTTCGTATGCTCATAGAGGCTGTAAACAGACTTTGATTTGAAGAGATAATCCGGGATTCCGTAAACAAGCAAGATTACGCTGTTTTATGAGCAATCTAAATCAAAATGTCAAGCATTGAAAATAATCAAGCGATAAAGAGAACCGAATGAAGATATCTTCTTGATTTCCATAAATTTTTGTTGGATATACTGCGTTGAATGAAATAAATTTGCAAGCAACTCCCTTTCCAATGCAAAGGGTATTTTTCATTGGAAGGGAGATTGTAGAATAACCTACCTCATATATTTAGGTATCTTAAACCAGCCTCGAGGCGCAGCCCCGAGTCAAGATTTCAGCCCTCAGATTGATAGATAGATAGAAAGATAGATAGATAGTCCTCAAGAAATCAACCTGGGGAGGATGGCGGGGTATGTCATAGAAGAGGAAGGGCGACCACAGCTTAACTCAACCATTCACATCACTTGCACAGATTTATCTTTTATTTTAATGAAGAATTTAACAACTAATTTGTGTTCATCTTAAGCTGAGCTCGCTTGTGAGCCTCATGTTGAATGAAGTCAAGAAAAGTTTATTGTTACGACACAGGGTGCCCACCAATAGAGGACTTGCAAGACGATTGCACCATACTGTGTCACGTGTATTTATTTTTGTTTATGTCGTAATTATCATTTTAGGTTTGAATAAAAAGTATATAAAGGGTTGTTTTGGAATTTTAAATTAGTCTAGCCGTACATTTGCCGAGCTGTGTTTTGCTAGCCTGCGTGCAGCCTCTACTGTTTCTCTGTTTCTCATGAGAAACAGTAGGGGCTACACGCAGGCTATGTTTTGCCGTTAGTTTGGCGAACTAGGAGATCAGTTTGTTAGCTGTTACTGAAATCATATTTGCCGTGTTTCATAAATTTATCGCCGTCAACTCAGGAGAATTTTGGAGTAAAACATTAAAGTTTTGTCGTTTTTGTTTTCTTTTACTTTGAACGAACTCACATCTGTTAAAAACCCCGTTTCAAGGGTGGTTTTACATTATTACCTTCATCAGGATAAAAACATACGGTAAGGCAAACCATCCTCACAAAAAAATAGAAAAATAGGCATGGCTTGGGTGTGTCATAGGAGTTTCTATCATTTTTTGTCGACCTGCTTTCTGCTATTGACCGTCACACCGTGAAGTTCTCCTTACTCTTGCGTTTCATGTAAGATAAAAATGAGTTTATAAAAACAAGCGACAAAAGTCCTGAAAAACCTAATAAGCATGTTTTATTTGACAGTTATCTTTTTGCTTAATCTGTTTAATTCAATTAGTTTCAGTTTCTATAGTTAAACAGACAAGTAGCCACGTGGACAAAACAATCTTATCAGCTTGTATTTTTATGCTGTCAGTTTAATTTCAAATACAGTCAGGTCAATCTTTCATGTTGCTTATTCTAAAACTCTTTAAGCACTACACCTCTAAGCAGGGCTTAGTTCCATTGGTAGATACCCCAAAATCTCAAAGAGGCCGCCTGCAATTTCCCCTCCTGAAAGAAGCCAAGTTCTTCTATTTTGCACCCTGACTGTTCATACATTTATTAGTTCCCTTGGAAAGTTTTCCATAGTTCTCAAAGAGGGGTGTATAATCGGTTTTATACTTTGTTGTATATCAGTTCCTTCTTCTTATCTAATACTGAAATCAATCATCAGGTCCATTGATCTTCCTTATCCCAATTTCAAGCAGCTGACAAAGCAATCAACTTGATTTTAGTTGCAAATTTCATACGGCATGATATCTGTAAATCCATAAAAGGCAAGCGTTAGAAGATAACTGCCTATTGATTTCCTTATTCAAAAGAACCGAGTTTAGCTTGAGCTTTAAATTGTCAAGCAAAACTGACCTAAAAGATACGACCATGGATTTTTATCAACAAAGAGAGAGCGAAAATGCGATTACTCTTTTAGTGGCGTTGACATCAAACATTGATTTAGCAGATAATAGGAACTCTTTGGTAAAATGTATTTTTAAAGCAGCACTTCCTAATCTGTCGATGTGGATACAAAAGGAAAGAGAACGCTGGATGCACCTGTTTTCATTTGTCATGATCGTTGAATACGATTGTAAACAGAGACATTTAGGTTTTGCATTGCTTGTATTTAGGACATCCCCTTCTATTATAAACAGTTGAAAAAAAATGAGAATTTAATTAACAGCGTCGCACCTGTTTGAAAGGTTGTTGTGGTTTCAAGCCAAGCGAATAGGGCTGGACCATTGTATTTTGGCACGGGGTAGGACTCTTTTCTCACATAAGGATTAGCCTATTTAGCACCTAGTGCTCACGATCACGAAAGCAACTTTGAGACACAGATGGTAGAAATTAAGCAACTCATAGAAATTAAGCAATCTATGATATTGAAGCATGATTTAAGCATCTCATAGAAATTAAGCATCTCATAGAAATGAAACAACACATAGAAATTAGCAGCTTAAGCAGTCACGTCAACCTTTACTTTTCTTCATTACATCATTATCTGTTAATATTCAAGAATGTAGCAAGCTGCTCTGAAAACTGCTTGCCTTAAAAGTTTATAATTCAATCAAAAGTCAATCAAATTTGCACCAAAGCTTAGATAAATCATAAAACAGTAGTAAAACTTCAGGCAAAAAACAAGCAAAGTAAGATCTCTTCAGAGTTTATTATATAGAACCTACACAGCTCCTACCTTACCTTGGCCTACCCCTACTCTATCCGACACTACCATAACATAATCTATTCTACCTACCCTTTAATACCCTACCCTACCCTACCCTCTACCCTACTTTCTACCAACCCTTTACCTACCCTACTGTTTCCTACCCTATCATACTCTAACCCACCTCTTTCCCACAACAATCTTTTTGTGATGCAGCCTACTGGCTTACTTTACTACAACAACTAAAAAACTCAGTTAAGCATATTTGTATACACAATATGTTTCCCGGTCCTCAACAACTTTCATGCAGCAAGAAGAAGATTTTGAAGTTGGTTAGTCATTCTCGTTCTTTGTTTCGAATCGGCAGTTTGATTGAAATCATTTGCACGTAAAGGAAAATTGGGCATAGATATGAAAGTTTTACATATCTTATCTGCTAATTAGATAAATCTCATCAATACGAATTTGAAGTTCGAAATCAATAAAAGAACATCAAAATTCTTTTAACACGCATTCAATGTTTTTACCAGCTGCTGCACAACACTCTTGTTGTCATTTTCGAAAATCAGACCCCCCTTTCAAATTAAATTGGTTTTTTGTCATTTTTCTGACGTAAAACTACATCAGCCAATCAAGTCTCTCCTAGAGAGTATAGGCAACTATTGCAATCGAGGAACCCAATGAGGTGACGACTTGAAAACGAGGCTGAAGCAAAATTTCTTTCGTGTTTATATTCTTGCACATGGTAAATTGACTTAGTTAAAATTGACAGACTGTAAAGCTAAGACGCTGAAAAAACTTAATCATGGAATCATCGCAAAATGAAGAAATGTTTCTTGTTAAACTAGATGTTCTCAAAGATATAAGGTCTGTGCATTTTTATGTGGAGTGCTTTTCTTTTCAGTTTCATTTTTAATTTCTCTTTAATAAAATTTCAGTTTTTTTACTTCTCGTAGACTTTGAAAGGGCGTTTTTATACAAAAAATTTGAATTTTTTCATGTCCTTGTCGGCTAACCTTTTTTAATAAGAAGTTCTGATTTAGTTGTTGAAAATTTAACAACAGTTTGACTTATCTCAGTTAGTTTACATTTTAAATTAAAGAAATCAGAATCTATCTGTGGAAGTATTTCTTTTGTAGTTTGCCGACTTAGCGAAAATTTTTTTGACCGTTCGGGACTTTTTAGGGGAAAGTTAAATGACATTTTTGTAAAAATCTTCAATGCCATGAGAAATTTGTTGGAGGGATTTCCCCTTGTGAAGTAGTTTAGCAAGTTTCACAAATGATTTAAGCAATGAGAAGAATTTATTTAGCGAATTTTTGATTGCACAGGTCAAAAACTTTACATTTGGAGAAGTTGAAAGTGCGGATTCTTCAATTAATGCAGACAATCAAGACGGAAGATGAACATCTTTTGGATTACAAGGCAGAAATAGAACATTTGAAACGGGAGAAGATGCTGCATATTGAATCATTAAGGCATATTGAAAGAGATATGAATTTGGTAAATTCTTGAAATTTATGTTAAATCATGGATATTAGAGCAAGGCACTTGTGTCTTAAGGGAATATCACCAGGGGAATAAGTAATGTAAACCCCAAATCTGAATATATCATCTTGCAGGGTAGAACTGACAAAGGCAAGGTAATCTCTGGGAAATAAGCCCCTTTCAAATAGGTTTGTGTTGTCAGAGGTTGGATTTCTGCTTAAAATGATAAGCTCCCTAGCTGATGCAGTCTTGAGCAATTGGGTGGCCAACCACTGAAACGAATCATAACTTCCCCTGACTCAGAACATGAAAGAAAACTGAGGAAAGCTCCCTCCATTTTATCATTTTCTCCATTCACAGCTTGTTTCTGCTCTGATGCACTTACAAAATATCTTTACTTTATGAAAAATCATTTTAAAATTGTCAAAAGCTTTTTGCAATGCATTGCACCTATTGCAAATTGCCTAGGAGGACAAAAATTTAATTTTCAGTCAAAGGTGACATGCAAAAAAGTAAAAACTGATAGGATATAATTTGAGGGAGAAATTTGCAGTTGTGAATGTTACTGTTGCTGCAGTTTTACACCTAATTTCACTGCCACTGTGGCATTTCAGCCCAACATTGACTAAAATGTAGCTCAGAATATTTTTACTTCATGTTTTCTGTAAAATTGCACTTAAATGTGGATATATTATTTACTTTTAAGCAAAACATTGCTTTTTGGGACATGTTACAGAAATTTCTTCATTTTTCCTTTTGTATGATCTATTCTAGCCAGTAGAAAAAGCTCAATCATAAGCCATGGAATGAACCTATGAAATGAGTTCATTCTATATTTTGTTCACACATACTTTAATGGGTGACATAATCAATCCCCAAGCCAGAAATCACTGGGGATTTGGGGCCACTCAACAGCAGATCATGTATAAAATTTGGTAGCATTTTAGAAAGCGTTTAAAACATTTTAGTGGCTCTTTTTGTAGCCCATCTTTCTCCTCAAATCAAAACCATGAACTCAACTCCCATTACTATTGTTAATTCACCTTATTTTTCTTTTTTCATAGATGGAAAGTAATATATTTGATGCAAAACAAGAAAGAGAACGAATAAGAGAGAAAACTTGTTCACTTTTAGACGAATATACCCCATTAAAACAGGACATTGACTCACAAAGAGTTCAAATCGGATTGTCAAAATTGACTGAAATTCCTGGTAGAGAGCTGGTATCATCTGAGAGGTATATATTACATTAAATGTATTATACTAATATTGTACTAAACATTTAAAAGAGTGGGCAGCAAATTAACCTTAAATGAAGATCTACTTACATTGAGAAAGGGGGAGGGGAATGTTGAAGGAAAAAGGGGGATTCCCTAAATATATATTCGCACAGGGTGATAATGCTTAGGAGTGTCACACATCAGTGAATCCTATCAATTTTGGGTGAACAAATGTCATAGCTGACGTCAAAACAGGCATAGGGGGTTCGTCTACTCCCATAGAATCGTTTCTGAATGCTTGTCGGAAAATGTTTAGGATTTTTTTACGCAACCGTGATTGATAACGGGCGAATGATGATGACGATCAACGGAAAATTGAAAACGCTCGCTCCATCGGAAATCACTGCTGCTATCGGCTCTGGTCCATATTTATTTAATCTACAACTTTTTCATTTCTCCTCAGATCTAACACTTACAATCGTTTTCCATCGCCTCCATCTGCAATGCCGCATTACTCATCACAAGAACCTTACATGCCAAACATGCGCTCGATGGACTTCGCAACGGAGCCAGCATCATTTTTAACGATGGGCGAAGCGAGAAGCGAGATAAGGAGGCAACAGAAACCACCGATGAAGACGTGTACCTCATGCCAGGAATTGATCCACAGAAATGCTCCGGTTTGTCCAATGTGCAAGGCGAAGAGCAAATCTAAGAATCCAAAGAAACCAAAAAGGAAGCTAGACAGCGAATGACTGTATTTACCTGTAGTTATTATCCATCTGTAAAGCATTAAGTGCAATGGAGTGTAATTTTAATGTTGTAAAAAGTTGATAATATTTATATCTTTCTGTCAGGAAACTTAGACATCAGTATAAATTGTTTGCTTTTCTCGATTATTTAACGCGATCCCCAAAGGCCGGGCATCACAGGAAAGGGTAACTTTAAGAGGCAGGGGTTGACTTGAAAGGAGTTGAAGGTTAGGGGTGTTCCTTCTTGTATTGTTCGAGGCAATAGTGCCTGTTGTCGGGAAAGTTTTTTTTGCTAGGTTCTCAAGATCTCGCATGTTAAAACAAGTACGCTTGGGGGAGAAGTAACATCATCCCCCTGGCAAATTTCATAACGATATGTCCCTTGGAAAGGGGGGGGGGAAGGCTAGTTGAAAAAACAAGAAGCGCGGATCAATTTCCTTGCAATGAGCAATTTCAGAAACACGAGTAAACGAGAAAGAGATTAAGTATTGGAGAGGGAAAACAGTTATATCACATAAGGATTACAGAATTGCAACACTCAATCTCACAGAATTGTAAGCAAACATTGCTGCATCCCTCATCAAGAAGCACAAAAACCAAATAAACAACATAGTGCAAGGGTAATTGTTCCTTGCCTCCTTTCCGGTGGGCCTGTCCCCTTTTCAAAAGCCAGCGATCACTACATCTTTACGGAGGTATATACAATGTATTAAACTATCGAAAAATTAAATAAAGCACTCAAAAATAAATTGGTTTATTTCACTGGTCTATAAAGTACGGTAGTCACATATTTTCGTCTGTATCGGTGTGTGGCGCTAAGTGTCATGACACCATCCTAAAATCAACAAATTTGACAGTTAAAAATCTCAATCACAGTCATCATAATGATCATAATCATCATAATCAACATAATCATCATGATCATCGTACTCGTCGTGATTTCCAGAAAGCCTGATAGGATTTGGCAAACGAGAACTAGCCACTACACAGTCTCAAAATCAATTATTTGTCCAGTATGCTTCTGACACCCAAGCTTCCATCTATTCATGTATTGATTAAAATCTTGCTTGGCTTAACGGCATCTTAAAAATGTATCTGTAACTTCTGTATCAATTGCATTGGTTACTCAGCGTTCAAAAGTGTACAGGACAGCATTTTCGACGGCGGTTGCGACAGGTTTTATTGAAGCAGGCAGGCAACTATAGACTCGTTCAAAAGACGTCTATCTCACCACCTACACAACAGCAACAAACTGTCGACGAAATACTCGTCCGTGGCCAAAACGCCTTGTTTTTGTAAAAAAAATTTTTCCTGTAGAGCGGAAGTTTTTGGAAGAAAGTTCATTCAAATATAGAATCTATACAACATATACAGCGTGCGAAAAAATGTTCATGAATTATGTTATACTTACTTTGATTGACAGTGCATACAAGTGGTTAAGAGCAACGTGATGGGGTACTGGTAACAGGGTAAGATCCTCCTGAAAAAACAGACATAAATATAAGTAGAAAATATGTTCTTAGTATTGTGAAGCTGCCTCGCCGCTGCATGATCCACGCAGTTTCATTTTGCGCTCTGCCCAGTCCCCATAGGCATAACACGCAACGAGGTGTGGTGTTTTTGTGAGAAAGCATGCTTTCGGAGTTAGTAGACGGTTCATTGTAATAATCACGTCAATATGTTATATAATCATGTTCCTGTTATAAATGTGGTAGTTCTTTTGTCTATGCTTCTTGACCCACAAGGTTACGGAACGGTTTACAATACTTAGAATTTGAAAGTCCTCAAGGGAAATTTACAGACCAGTAAATGAGAGGGTTATAAGAAGTCCTCCATATTTGGCTACCCCCTAAAACCATGAAATGAATCTAAAGTGAACTGATCACATGTTGTCCAATTAAATCCTTCTTTGTATTGGCACTGTTACAATTTACTCATTCGCGCTTAAATAATATAAGATTTTACGGTTTTCGTACTTATTGAAATGCGGACAGTGTCGAGTCGCTCGTTACCAAGACAGATACGAAAACAAACTGACAATTTCTATCTTACCTGATCAATTGCCTCCTTGTTAAGTATGACATTTAAAAGATGTGGTGGTAGCATTGGAGGTACGGCGGAATGAAGTGTATCATGAACGACAACCGGTGTATGATGGGAAGGAATCAGCTGACCATAAGATCCAGGGGGTGAAATTTGGCCTGCAAAAAGGAAGCAATATAAAAATTCTATCGTGAGATAGTCCTGTGGTGAAAGGAGAGTTAGGAAAACATTACGGTCACACGGTCAATTGCTGGAGGAAGGTCCACGAACAACAATAGAAATTCCTATGACACACTAAGGCATGCCTAGTTTCTTTTGTTTGGTGAGAAAGATTTGCGTACCGTAATGCAATTGTCTGGAGGAAGGTTAACAACTTTTCTGGACTTTGGGTGAAAGTTGGTCGTAAAAGGATGAATAACAACGAGGAAATTTAAACTTAAGAGAAAACAGCACCCCATCCTCCATGCCTCAACTTTTTACTAATTCTTACAAACCATGCTGAACCTAGTTTCAATGGTATTCCAATAAGTCAACATGGCATCAGTCTTGCCATAAAGCAACGAGTCGCTCCTGAGGCAACAGGAAGTCTCGCAAAAAGGGACCCTGTTCTACGCCATTCTGCTCCGTCATCATAAGCGTAGCCTTAGTTTTTATGGCAGGGCATACAAAGCATGCTATACTTACGTAGAGATCCAAAACTCCCTTTCTGTTTGCCTGCATCTTCATCTAAGGCTTCCCCAGCATCGAAATCCGAGTCTCTTACCATTACAACATTATTGCGTCCACCAAAAGTGTCATTTACGGTTGCCTAAGAAGAATTATAAGCATCAGTTTTACTTTGACCCGTGCATATAAAAGCGGTTCTGGTTAGTTCCAAAAATGGCATGGGAAGGCCTTGCGTTCACACGAGAACAACCCTGTCCGATCTAGTCTGGTCAACAACCTGCAAGGCTCTATGCCTCTTCTGCAAGGTATGCACTTACTTTGGACTCGATTGTTATGTTGGGCTACTTGTTGCGAGGGCTTTTTAATTCAACGGGGTTTCAATAAATTCTGGTGGTATAGTTACCCTGGAAAATGATTTGAAAGAGACCCACATAACAGGAAGGGATTGCCATGGGCATGGTCTTGACCCTACATCCACGCTCTTGTTGGGTCCATCGGTTTGTACCGTCCCGTCACCTTTCTCATAGGCGTTTAAATTTTTATTTTGAACTGCTAAGTTGCCCCACCGAAATGGGGCATGCAAAAAATTGCCTATAGGCTCATCTGTTTGTCCTCCTCCACGGAAATCTTTAGTAAAAGGCGAAAGATTTTTGCGTTTTGAAGGAAGACCAGAGCGTAAGTCAATATTGGATGACAATTGAACGGGACCCCGGTCTCACCAGTTGCGGCTTGTGGGATCCTTGTTCTACAGCGCATGCGGTGTTCACCATTGTCATCTTATTGTCTGCTAAACAATAGGGGCAGGGATCTTGCGACAGATGGTCCCAAATAAGAACAAATGCAAGCGCTGCGCGATAAAAGAGGTGCCCTTGTGATTTTCCTCCTCCGCGGCAATGGCAAAAAAAATTTGAGGAGAAGAGAAGGTATACAGTATCACAAGCAAATAACTTTTCATCAAAGATCTTGGGCTTTTGGATTAATCATCTATTTCTTTGTAGTTTTAAAAGTGTAGCCTGATTAAGTTTATTTGGCCTAAATTAGCTATTATTTTAGCCATTTTTAATTAGAAAATTAACAACAACTAAATCAATGAAAAAATTTTAATCAATTCACATAAATTTATGGAAGTTATTGTTCTCTGAAGCAGTTTAGAAATTAATCATGAATATTTTGTGATTTTTTTGCATATTAAATAATTGTTTTTGACAAATCATTCTATTCCCCGTCATATCACAATGTTCCAATTTATTTTCCATTCAATTCCAAGAAGAAGTGGAAAGGATACACTCAGTCCTGTTATATAGCCCCCCTGTTGAGGAAGCTAGCCCTCCCATGGGGCAAATCCTCAAGCCATTCCTGCTTCTTACAGTAGGAAATAACCAACCTTGTTCTCATGAACTGTCAATAGACTTTCTCTGTGGCTGATAAACATCTGTTTCTTGTGCATCCATCTTCGTACTCCCCAATAGAGGCAAATTATGTAACTTGATTAAGTTATCTGTTACATTCATCCTTGCCAGGGACTAGCTTTAAAATGTTAGGTCTAGCATTGTATTTTTTCTAGTTAGTTACATATTCAAAAGTGATTCTGTCATATCTCATTGGGTGCTTATCAAGTGCATAGTCAACCCTGAAAATTATGAAAATTTAAAAATCTATTTACCTGGTTTGGGTCATGTATCCAATGGCCATCAACAAGAAATTTGTAATGATGCTCGCCAGCTAATAATTCAATGATCGCTGTGAACTCTCCACCACTATAACAAACAAAAATAATCAATGCATTACATCAACAAATCAAAGAAAAATATAACAAGTAAAATAAAGAAGAAAATAGCAGGCTGCCAACTGGATTCACAAGGAATGCTTGTAACAGCACATATGAATGATAGAAATTGGAAAAAACACAAAGAAAAATGGTGGTCACATAAGCATCTCATTATGAATGAAATCTTTAAAAAAATTACTGGTCTTTTATCAATGCTAAAACCTAGAAAGATTAAAAAGCCTTTATGGTTCACCTGTATGCCATTGGAATCCTGGTCTTCCATTCGTTGAAACTTCCTGACAAAAAAACCTCTTTACCGCCATATTCCCACCTGAATACTGTTGGCACTGTGAGCCTTCGTCTACCTCGAGAATGCCTGAACGCTTCCTCTTCATCATCATCTGACACCACACTAGGAGGTGGTTTTATTTCTGTAAAATGAACAATAAAATTAGTGATCTTCACATAATCTGCTTCAAGCCTGTGGCAAGATCAAACTTTCTGAGGGGGAGGGGGGGCTAGATTCCAAAACTACTACAAAATGTGATATTTCTCTGTTATTTCTTTTGCTTTATCACCTTTGTTTGGGGGATCCCTAAGCCCCCTTCTGGCATTTGGCCTGATCTGTTCCATTTATTATCTTCCTATTGCAAATGATTTCTGCAATAAAATTCGTAGACATAAACAATTATATATAAAATTATGGATATAAGATATATAACTATTATCTGATCATAACTGCTTTGTATTCCTGCCACTTTGCATAGGTCCTTATCTCCTTTTAATCATGGCAAGTAATCCTCCAATATGCAGTTGGGCAGGAGGCTATTCTGCTCTATATTTATTGTCCTCTTATTATAAAACAAACTACAGAAACAAATACCCCTTGTAGAATACAAGCTGTATGGCAATGAAATTTATTACCTCTGTCAATAAGACTTCGATCAGTACCGCGATCAAAGGATTGCTGACTGGGTGATATGAGTTTCTTCCCAGGTTCAAATTCAAGGGTTGATTCTGACTTTCCAAGATCTGTTGTCTTGTGGCGACTTGATGTCCCTTGACCCATCTTTCTTCTTTTTCAGAGCACCTTGAGTCAAAAAAATTCCTAGTGAGCCAGGACGAACAAGTTCATGTTTCTGTTAATATGCAAAAATCTTTCAGGCATATAATTAAATAAAACTACGCATTAATTAATGAATAAATTAAAAGCGACCAGCAAGGCTTAAAAATGAGAGGTAAGATGCGAGCATGGGCTCCCACGAGGCTTGTTACGAAAGCAGCATTTTGCTTGCTTGGATTGGTTGCTCCTTCCTCTCACTAAACCATCCAAGTTGTCAGCTGTTTCGCTAGCGTGATGATCTGACCCCGCTTTTTTTCTTATTCTATGCCTATAGCAACATGAAAAAATCATAGCTATGACAGCTAAACATTGTTAAATACCTTCGAATGTGAACTGAATTTAGCTGAAGATCAAAAACAAGGGTTAAAACTCACTTTTTTAAATGGAATGAATTTCACAATGTCTGCTTCTGTCAACCTTCCATATTGATGTAATCATTCTCAGTTTGGTACATCAAAATGAGGTTGAGCTGGGGCCTAAGTCACTGTGAGAATTGTGAATGCAAAAAGTTTGAAGGCTGAAAAGCTGTGATGAATTGGTGATGCCTGCGATGTAAAAGAGCCACAATGCCAAGATACGAATTGTCAATGATTACCCGAATTCTTAGCAAGGTGACGGCTGAAGTTAGATGTTTATGTTCAAATTAGAAGCGTTCTTTAGAGTTTATGTTCTTTAGAGCGTGGTATGCACCATACATATTTGTTTTGCTGCAGTGCAGAAAATGATTGATGATAAGGGTTCGTCATAATCATCAGCATCATCATAATAATAATCATCATCATCATCATCATCATCATCATCATCATCACAATTGAACTTTTTTTTTTCTTGCAGGATGGTTTTGCAGATGTCCTAAGAAGAACAGCAACATGGATAATGGATAATGATGGTGTTGTTAGAAAATTTGAAAACCTTGGTGAGCAAGAGTTACCAAATAAAATGAGGGTTCATGCTGAGAATTTTACACATGGAAGGTAATCAAATAGGAATTTGTTATAAAATTTTTCTACATGTAAATACCAGAATATTTTCCTGAAAAATTGAAACAAAAGGCAATGAATCTGGTTAAGAAACTTGCTTCTTTTCCTGTTTCAAGCAACCAAATTTACAAAACTTCAAAGATTGCATGCAAGTTTCTACCATCTTTCTACAAATGAGGAAAGCATGAACAACCTGGGATAAAAAATTAAATAAAAATGCTGTTAAACATAATTTGAAGAGCAAAAATGCCAATATAACATGATTTCTTATTTTAATTTTTTAGGTATTTTCTGCTTGACTTCTATTTATCTGCAAGCAAAACGAAAGAGCTGGAAAAAGAATTAAAAGTTGATACCGATCTAATAAGACCAAGAATTATCAAGAAAGAAAACTTTTATGGTGAAGAAGGATATAAATTCAATTATTTAACTTGTAATAAGAGTTACAAAAAGCCCCCTGCATACAAAAGCAAGTAGCATTATCAAAAGTAGTGTAGTGTTGAATCTCATCTTGTCAATAAAGTACTTTTGAAAGAGTGGTAAATTAAGTGTTCACAAATAAACAGATCCATATTTTTATTTCAAACAATGCCTGCTTTTTGCTGCTAAGGATGATGTCATGTAAATTTTTGTTTTAAAAGGTTTCTTTATTGAAACACAACTTGTTTCAGGAGAATTAATAGCACTCTTCATTTTATGCAATTTGTACATTTATCAAGTGTAAAAGGTCTTAGTGCAACCTTAATGTTCCCTATTTCCTTTTTATAAATAAGTAAAACACTAGGAGAATTTACAGCTAGATTTAAAACTATTTCCCTCCCAAAATGTATCCTGAACATTAAAATCTAATTCCTGTCTGCATTATCTAAGAAGGAGGAATTTTATACTCACAGGAGCCCATGTAGGGAGGGACAGTGTGCTCAAATTTTTCAAGGGGGCTACATCTGAACTGGGGCACTTTCCAAAACAGGTAGAAGCTTGTTCCTGTCCCTAAGGATGCCCCTGTTGCAATTCCCCTAAACTCTGCATGTGGAATCACTTGTAGATTTTTTCTGTCCCAGCAGACTTATGATTAGCCCACTGCAAAGGGGTAAAGGAGAAATGCAAAAGAAGTTTTCATAAAGCAGCATCTTCTGTTTGCTCCTCGTTTTCAGTCTTCTCCAAGCCAGCAATTTCAATGGAAGCTGATGATTCTGGTGAAAATCTTCCCAGATCAGTATCATTGTCTTGGTCTGGTGGCTTGTCCATTTTCTGTCGCATAACTGTCTCATATATGCCAACAATATCAGCATTGTCAGTTCTTAATCTTGGCAGTTCTAAAATTGATGGTGCTTGCGTCAATCTGTCACGGTATGTTCCAAATGCATGGAAATATGACCTCGCTTTTGGAGTGTAGAGATTCCTTGTCTTTGTTGGCATATAAAGGGCAGGCAAGCATACACTGTCGGGAGCTTTTACACCCTTAGGGGACACATCTAGCCTATTGTTACTCGCTAATTTTCTCTCCATTTCTTTCCCAACTTCATCTTTGATTTTCTCCTTCAGTTTTTGATGATGCTTTGAGCTTTCTTCCTTAAACATCTCCATCCTCTCATAAAAATCTCCGGGTAAATTCTGCCCCCAAGTTTTCTGCTTCTTTTCAGCTTTTTCTCCAATGAATTTCTTTGGGGATTTTACTTTGTAAGGTTTCACTGGCTCCATGAATGTTCCTGCAAATGGATCATCTTCCACCTCTGGCAAATTTGATTCAGACCACATAAACAGTGGTGATGTGGCTGCATTCACAAATTCCCTCAAACCTTCAACATTCTCTTGATTCAAATGTGAAATCATCAATGAAAGCCTTTCTTCGTATTCCTCTCTTAAAGCTCTCAGCTGGGCCATCAGTTCCTCCTTAGCAGAATTCATTTGCTCTTGAGTGTATATGGGTTTTTCTGCCATCGAGGTCCCAGCACTTTTAAGCCTCTTGAGAAACTCTTTTCTCCGTAGCTCAATAATGCGATTTGTTAGTTCCTCTATTGACAATGTCTCTGTACCTCTGCTGATAACCAGGGGCAAAACAATTTTTGAATAAAAGCAAAGGATACGAATTTCACCACATGGTCGGTTGAAGATCATTTCAGAATTGTTTACTGCTGATTTTATTTGATATGATATAGGCTTACTATTTTCGATGGCTTTCTCCTCAACTGTTGCAACATCAGATAACTTTATTGTTGTCATTGCAATCATTTTCTTTTTATTGGCTGGATGAACTGAGAACTTCAAAACAATTTCCTCTTTATTTCTAGAGTTGAAATCTTTTTGCAACTTAAAACTAAACTCTTGGAACTCATCCCTTTGTTCATAATCTTTGTTTTTTTCTTCTTTCCTATCCTTTTCAGGTCCTTTTTCCTCTAAATTTTCTACTTTATCTGTATCCATTTTTTCATTTTGTTGCTCCTGGTCTGCTATTTTCTCCTCTGCATTTTCTTCACTTTGATTCTTTGCTGCGAATATTTGACTCCTCCTTATTTCATTGTCAAAAACAACAGTGCACCATGAAGAGGTCAAGGTCTTGCATTTTGGTGGGAAAACCCTAATGTGAAATAGGCTCTCATATTCAGGTTCATGGGTCCAACATTCTTTGTCAACCTTCTCACTGGAACGTAACAGTGCCTCAGGTAATTTCACTACAGTCTCTTTCTCATCAGGCACTGGCAAATCATCGGCTCTATCAAATCGCACTTTCTTCTTTGTTTGCTGGGTAGATACAGGTGTATCTGATTCTCCTCCTGCCATTGACGTATTATCATCAGAAGTTCCTAAAACTATACTTGCTTCACTCTCCTCCTCAATAATAGAATTTCTACCAACTTTAAGCTCTTCATTGTCATTCACACTTGTTTTATTTGGTGGCAAAATCTGTCCCAGCCCATCAAATTTTTTCAATTTTTCTCTGAGCTCTTGTGCAAAGAGGACATGTCTTTTTCCTTTCTTCCCATCTTCAATATCATCACTCTGATCTTCATCACTATCGTCATCAGAAACAGCTGAATAGAAACTTGAAACATCTTCCCCTTTCTTTAACTTCTGTTTAAACTGATGGATAAAAAACTTCCATCTCTGCCCATGTCCTTTGCCACCAACTAATTTGGCAAAAAGCTTTTCCCAGTTCATGATTCTTCTTTCTCTTTCCATGCGCATTGTTTGCACCCCAACCATCTCAAGCCTTTTCAAAGCAATCTCAAGCTTATGTTGCTTGCTTTCGTAATCTTGATGCAACTTTTTCAACGCTTTGCTTTTATTCTCCCATGGAACAGCATAAAGTCTCACCAATCGCGTCATTTCACCTGTTGGAACACTCAGATCTGAAAGGCTTCTGTGCAATCGTCCAACAGCCAACGTGATTTTGACCTTTACTGCACTTGGAAGGTTGTGTTCCAAAATGAGATCTTTCAATGCAAGAACTTCATCCAAAGCTGTGTATGAATTGGCAAGGGCACAATCTAGTTCAGAACAGAGATTGGTAAACTTATTTAGATCTTGTCCGTCATTTGCTGCAGCGGATAACTCCACTTCTTCTTGCGCCATTTTAGGCCTAAATTGGTGGTGCTGGGAGAGTTCAAACTAAAGTGCAAAGATTCGTCGAAATTTTGCCGAGACTTGTTGTCCTCTATAAAAAACAAACACTTTTCTGCTAATTAAAGTTCTCCCAAGATCTCTTTTTACTAATTTACACCGCAATGAAGAAACATCGTCCAAGACTACTTTCACACGATTGCTCATTTCGCCGCCATGACAGTATGATTTGTTCTAAGTTGCTAGGTTACCCATCAAAAAGAGGCTTTAAAGTATTTTAATCATAATACTGCAAACAGAGATGTTAGACGTAATGAAGATTTCGTTACATGCTACGAATATTGTATACAAAAATTAGACTGCTGTCCTTGTTCACAAATGTCAGTCTCTTTAATTCTGTTACTTGCATCATTTCAAAACCCCGTATGCCACTCATTTAACGAGAGGGGGCAGTGTTGCATCATGTTACACTTTTGGACACGGCAAAATTTACTTTACAACATGGCCAATTGGAAAAAAATGCTTGCAGAAAAATCTGCTGACTCTGTTTCAATCTTTTCTAAAAAGAACCAGCTGCCCTGTCACTCTTTCTTTACTTGATCTGTATACCTGTCCCATATATCAAATGATTATTTTTTCATAAGGTTTGGTATTCAAAAATGAAAACTAAATTGTTTCAAAATTCATGTTGAAACAAATGACTCCACTGGCCATGTAATAAGAAAAGAGTTGCAATGTCCCTAGTGCAAGCTACAGGGCCCTTACATCGTTTTTGAGCAATTTTATGAATTTCAGACGAAATAACCAACAAGCATGTCTCTTCAAAATTTCTCATTTATTTTACTTCTTTCTTTGCCTTTTCCACTTGTATGACGTATTTCCACCTTCCTTTATCTTAACTCGTCTACCTTTACCCTAAAAAGTAAAAAAAAATAAAAATGCTTCGCCCGATAATTTTGAAACTTCGGTAACCTTTCCAATTTTTTTGTACCTAAAAGATCATACACATTTCGTCGCTAATATCATCCGCGACACCCTCCCCTTTCAACACAGCAAGGGACACCTCTGCTAGTTTAATATGAAACAATATCAAACTTAACATTCACATGTAAAATAAAGAAAAAATTGCTAAAAAAAACAGAGATAAGGAACAACGTAAAGCGGCAGGTATACGAAGTAAATAAGACAATATCATAATTTAAAATTTGTTGCTAATATTCCACCCTTATCTTCATCAGATAGGTGTTTAAAATGATATTAAATAGCTTAAAGGTAGATAAGATAGTGAAATTCAACTTTAACATCAAACTTACCATCAAATGCTTCTGGAGTTCCATTCCTTGCCGAGTTGCGTTCAGTTCTTTCTCTCTTTTTATTCTTTGTTCAAGCTCTTGATATGCCTTCAATGATCTCTTGTTGCGAACCTACAAGATTTACCAAACGATTTCTCGCGTTAGAAAAATCGTAACGTAGAAAGCGAGAAGCAATGTATGATTCCAGGGAAGCTGTCGTTTTTGGCAATATGTTCTAACGAGAATTTTCGGGTAGCTACGCAAGCATATAAAGCAGATTTACTTTTTTTGAGAAATTTATAATCACAAGTAGCGCATAATTCTACGATAAAAATATTCATTCATATTATATATCTATAAGAAAAATAATCAATAATTCTAAACAGTTCTTCTTTTTTCACAATAAGCGCTGCATAAACAGATGGAGACAGCTAAATAGTTCTTTCTTTATTCATTTACTTACATCTTTCTCTAATCGATCAATCTTTAAACTATATAAAATATAATATGAATATTTCCATTAAATTAGGCTTTCATAGAAAATAACTATTGAGTGCCACGCGGTGAAAAACAACATTTATTAACAAATAAAAATACCGAAGGAAAAAGTTGCGCATTTTTTTCAACTCAACAAATATTTTGAAATAAAATTACGGTAGTTTGAGAATTAAAAAAAATTACCTTATTTTTAGCTACAGACTTTCCGCTGCTTTCATCGTTCTGTGCTTCATTGAATCTTTTAGCTAGATGAAACAAAATAAAGAATCTTTTCAGACCATTCAATTATTGGATCTTCGAAAGTGCACAGTTTAGCAAAGAGACGTAGCCAGGAGTTTTGAAGGGGAGGGGGGGGGGAGCCAATTTTGGTAGTTTCAACTTAAAGTAGTTCTGTTTCTACGGACTGAACAAACACTTGGTGAAGAATGTAAATACAAGAATGAGATGGTTTTGAGAACGGCGCAGTGGTGTTGTTAGTGCTCAAATCTGTTTGTAAAGTAACGACAACATGTTTTTCTCTATCAAAAGGGGGCAGCAATGGCTCCAATGGCCCCCCTGGCTACGTCACTGGTTCAGCATAATGACAGTGTCTTCTCAAGCAGCACTCCTCAGAAAATGAAGCATCAGATAATAGATTTTTTATTTTGTATCTGGTTGGTAATTAACTTCCATTGCTGGCTTCTGTTTTCTGAGATTTGCATCTAAGATTTACTAATAAAGACTGAACAAGCATGCAGGACTCTGTTGATAGCAGTATGTATTTATATACTGGAAGGTTACCATGTCAATATATTTGTATGAATAATAGTTATTATTACATATTGAGATAGAAACGAAATTAGCATTGTTTCTTAACAAAGGTGGGTCACAAACTAACCTTCCTTTTCTGAGTCAACAAAGATGATATGCTGACGATTACAATTTTCAGTCTTATCTGTCATGTGCAGTTGACTCTGAAGCTTCTCAATTTTCTAAAATAAAGAAAAGAAAATGATAAGAGAATGTTAAGAAAAATGTGATGAAATATATCACTTAAAGTGCTGTCTAGATTATCCTGAAGAACTCTCCACATGCATTTCTGTTTTCAAACACATGATATACGATACGCTTGACTGTTTCTTTGCAGAAAACTATTCTTTGTGCTCCTTCTGCTTTCACTGTTTCTTATATCTGTCATTTATAACGATCGTCACCAATATTCCTGGAGAATCTAGTAGGCAGCTAGCCTGTGTCACAGATAAAATGTCTTTGTACTTTACTTTACTTGTTACATATTTCACAATTTTTGTACTTAGCAATTGGATATGTTTGGAAGTTTCAGGAAAGGTGCTTCTAAAAATGAGACAGATGCATCACAAATTGAAATCATACCTTTATCTCAACACTCCTTTTGAAATTAATGTAATTCAAGTCTTGTGTTTTCATCAATTTCAACTGCTCATTTGTATATTTATGCTCATTTTGTATTGTATGCACACCATCCTAGATGGAGAAAAAATGAATTATCATCTTTTAATGTTCAAGAATCAAAAGAGTCTTTTGATGGGGAAAATGGCCTATTGCAGCAGACAGTCTTAAATATTAATGTGTGTCAGGATAATCTTTTATGTTTCTTTAGTATTTTGTAATAAAAATTTGCAGTGTTAATGTAACATTGTTTGCATTGATGCAACCTTTAGATAAAGGATGCATATAGGGGATAAGTTTGAAACATCTTTTTCATCAATTACATTAAAAACCAATACCAAATGTTCTTTTTATAGTCATTCAAAACATGATATAGCATGATTGACACACAGAGTCAACTAGAAAAAACATAAAATCATACCTTGGTCTTCTGATTGATCATCTTGAAATAAAACTCATCTGGATTTCTTTCACTTGCCTAAAAAAGATTTAGAAGTTAGTTGGAATTATCAATAGTGACAAAGATTAAACACAAACATAGATAAATACAAAACAATCTTCATTGTACTGAACCTGGGTAAAGCAGGGGTTGAAATAAGTCTACACAACATCAGCTCTGGCATAAAGCAATGAATCAATCCTAATGTATGACATAGAGAGTTTAAAGTAAACATTCAGCTCTATTTGTTATTGTACCAGGTCACATCAGACAATTTCCTTATCAATTAACAATTTAACTTCAACTGATAATGCAAATTCCTCTACCAAAGCAAAATGAGAAGAAAACTAATGTGATACCTTTCTCCTCAAAATCTTCAACTGCTTTTCCTTTTTGTGAAAGTCCCTGTAAAGTGGCAAACAGTTGCACAGTCATAGAGGTGTAATAAATTGTATTCTTAGAGATTTCATTGGTAATTAGGCATTCTGTTTGACCATGTGTTATTTTTTTACATTTCATATATGATTCATTTTCTTGATTTAAATTCTGATTCAAAAATGCAATACTAAAAGCTAAATAAAAATACTAAATGAACAAATGCAACAACATTAAAGTAATTTGTAATGATGGCTCTGATAATTTTTGAGAGGAAAGAATTTTGGGGGGATGTTTTTCAAGGAGATGTTGTGGATTGTTTTGGGACAAATTCTTTAAATTCATATGAGGTTTGTAAACAAATGGATTTATTACTTAAATAATTGATTGCTCCTGTCAACAGAGGCAAAAAAACATACCTTGCTCTTGCAACATAGTCTTTGTGTTTTTCAAGTAATCCCAGATGTTTTCTGCTTGACAGCTATTAAAAAGACAATCATAAGTAAGGTATATAAAACGACAAAATTGCATCAATCACACCAATGATTTTAAAGAAACTGTTGCAAAAATATTTGTTACTACTTATGAAGAATCTTTCAAATATTTTTAAGCATAAGTATTATGATTTTTGTGCACACAATATGGTCCAAATGAATGTTGGTTATTATCTAATTTCCATGTTATAAATTTTTATGCCCTAAATAAAGGATTAATTGTTTTGAAAACTGAATGAAAATACGGATTTAAAAAATGCTGAATTTCTAAACGAACCTGACTCCTCTCCTTATATTGCTTTTGATGACTTTTCTGTGCATTTTTTAATGAAGACATTGTTCTATATTTTGAGCGATTTTCTGCAAGTCAATTTAGCTTTTCCTACACCACGTTCTACAAGGTGTTGAAAATTGTGTTTTAAGTATGGAAGAGAGGCATTCTTCTGATAAGGAGGCTTTTAACTTGATCAATTGACTTTGTCGGGGAATCACCATTGAGGATTGCCCATGATGAGGGTTTAACGTTGATATAACATAAAAAGTAACATTTCATAAAAGAATTATTTAAAATCACACTGATAAAAAATTTTATCGATTTTGTCTTTAAGTCTCTTGGAGCATTATTGTTAGAATTTATCTTCACCATTATTTGCATTGTTATAATTGATAAATGATGGAACTTGCTCGTATAAGATCTTTTAAATTAGCGAAATAAAGTTGAAATCACTCTAGCTGAATTTAAGCATGCATTGAAAAATCATAAAAGGCAACTCTTCTGATCAAACACTCCACCCAACCCCTGTCCCCGCCCCCACTAACAAAATAGCAGGCAACAGGCAATTACCCTGTTTATTAGCCGTCGACGACACTATGATTGTACCTTTTCAAGTTGAGTGAACAACATCCATTAAAACTTTGAAAATGGTTATAACTTTGATTAATTTAATGACGTCATAGAAATGCGGAGATGAGATTCGAAATTGAAAAAGCAGGAAGAAATATACCGTTGTTGTTGTTGCACCAGTCCTATTTCTTCCTTATTGTCAAAGGATCTTTGACTTTGGCTGGTCGATTTCACTTGTGCTGGTGTTTTGAGGACGACTTATCAACCATGCTTTATTATATTATATCTGTTTGTTTGTTTCTTAATGTTTTGGGGTGCCAAGCAGATGTGTCTTTAACGGACGATCCGTCACTTTTTCCAGGGCATTTAAAACCGATTGGTTCAGAGCGGCCTCAGCATTGTGTAAAAACACTCAACGATTTTCCTGAACCTCAAGGTATTTTTGTAATTATTACACTGCTTGTTTGTATGAAGATATAATTATGTAACTTATTTATTCGGTGCAAATGATTGGGCTAGATAAACTTTGAGTTTTTTAGTCAAATATGTGACACACTTCTCCTCCCGAGTCCTTCCCTCCATAACCTCTATTTTTTCCGCATGGATAGCGATGTACAAGGACAGTTAACTGAACTCCAGAAGCTTAGGAATTTCAAAAAGAGTTCCTCGAGGAAATAAAAAACAATATTGCGAATTAAATGACGTCCTTAGAAACCCCAGGGGAAAAAGAATACAATAGCTTGGTTTGGAATAGCACCTTGGAAGAGCCCTCCAAGGGGCAGTGAAGTGACTGATATTTCCTCACCCTACCTCTGGTATGCACAAGTAGACCAACCTGATCTCAACAGCTATTGAAAAGATAAATTTGTAAATCAGCCTTACCAAATAAAGCTGAAAAACCAGTTTTAAGAGCCAATATTGAAAGAGACAAAGGTTCACAAATAAAGAAGATCTATTTTGGGACAGAGCTGGTACAGCTTGTGAGAGAAAAAGTGAACACATGAGACATTGCTGCAGTGGCGTAGCTACGATTTTTACGAAAATGTTCCTCAATACTCTGAACAACTTTAGAAATATTGACAAATTTTCCAACAAACACTTTTTTGGAAGCTTGGTGGTGGTGATGTTGCCACTGCATTGCTAGGACCTTCATCTTACAGGACAGGACCGCCTTTGGCCCTCCCATACCCAGCACCCCTAACCAATGCAGCTGTCTATCTTAGTGATGTTAGAAACGGAAGAAAAAGTTGACAATCTAGGTGAACAGGTGATAATGCACATTTGCTTCCTAGTTGATCTGATATTTTAGTTGTTTCTTAGAAAAATGGCTTAGAGATGGTATAGTTACCTATATTTAACAAGCCACAAAAACTATTGATAGACGAAAATACCATAAAATATATGCTTTGTAATTCTACATAAATTCACAGATACCAAAGCATGATAGTTTCATTATTTTAATCTTTTTTGTTGTTATCAATTTTTTTCTCATAAATCATTTTGTTTATCTCTTTTATATTGAAAATAATATCCTCCCATTTAATATCAATAATAATATCATCATTTAATATCTTATGATCTTGATATATTAGCAACTATAATTTTTTTTAGATTTCTTTAAAAATTATGTTGACAAATCAGTTCCGTTGCTGATCCAAGGAGGTGCAAAGAAATATCCAGCATTCAAACTGTGGGAAGATGATTATTTGAAGTCTCACAAAGAGGCCGAGACATTTGAGGTCTTTGTTGAGAACAGAAAAAAAGAAAACAGAACAAACGGAGGAAATTACATCACGCTCAAAAAATTTATTGAAACCTATCACAAGGATGATATTTACATGGTCAATGGTGTGCCTGACCACTTACAGTACGTTTGTATACTTGAAGCAATGTATTTGAATTACACAGAAATGCGTTCAGTTGAGGAAATACAATGAAGTGACCAGGAAATTTAGGAAAGACACAGAGATAAGTTATCATTGGGATTGTAGCAATGAAGTCAATCTTTCATTATATGTGGTTATGTATGAAGGGCTACAACTTTTAAAATGGTGATAAATGCAGAGGTTTAGGGTGGTGCTAAAGGCTTATGTTGTACAAAACTGTGAAGGAAAACTACCCATGACTGATGGCAGAAAACATCAAAGAGAAGCTGCATGATTCTTCTGTACTTGTAGGATTATTTGGATAAAGAAATTTCAGTCTTGATATTTCTAAACTAGGTTCACTGGAAGCTAAACTAGTTTCATATGTAGTTCTTTGCAATGTGAAAACGTTGGGTAGTGAGCAAAGGGAGAAGGAAAATCATTTTACTATATCCAACCTTATCTTTAAAAAATCCGATTTTATCTTGTTCACTTTTTAGAAGAGACATGGGACTGCCTGCTCCACTCAGATGCGAAGAGACTAAAAAGATGCTAGTTGATACGGTATGGTTTGAATCTATATTAAAACTATTTGCATTGTAATATAATATCATCCCACAGTACATTTATACACCCTTCATTTTCCCTCCTGTTTTGAAGATGTACTTGTTACAAAGTGAGGACCAAAAATGGCATGGAATTTTAGAGATATGCATATCGTACAACCTTAAGTTGAATTTTTTAGGTCACATGGTTCAGCTCTGGTGGAACAAAATCAGTTTTACATAATGACGATGTTGACAATATCAACTGTTTGCTGCGTGGAAAAAAACAACTGATGTTCATTGAATATGAAAAATACAAAACCAAAGTAAGAAATTGATTAGTTGGAACGTAATGTAAATGAAGTTTTTCACCCTGAAACTCATTTCTTCTTACATTAGAAATCATGAAAGATATTTTCCTGTATATTTTGTCATTTCAGCCCTTACAGAAAGTGAACTGTTTATTGCTATCATCACATAAATAAATGATTGGTCCATTTGCAGGGCAACATATGATTTTTCATAATCATTATTTTTCTAAAAGGTGCTTTTTGCTTGTATTATCAACATAGCAGTGCCTGTTTTTTCCTGTAAATCTCCAATTTAACTTTACAAGTAAATGCAAGATAATTGAGCTGTTCAAACTGTTGCAATTTACAGGTAGACATTGATCGACCAGAAGGCGGTTACTCGGCCATGGATGTTGACAAGCAAGTATTCCATTGCTTTTCAATTTTTCTACCTTCTCCTTCGCTTGATCATTTTGTTCACTTTTTTTGTTTCTTTCTTATATTTGTTCTAACTTCGGTTTAATTATAATTTAACCTGCTGTTTGTTTGCTTGTTGATTTCTTCATTCATTCATTTGTTGGTTTATTTGTTTGCTCTTATGCCCATTTACTTGTTTGTTTGTTATTTGTTTTGTCTTCTTTATTTCTTCTTATCTCTTTAATTGTTTCGTTTTCCATTATTCATCCTTTCTATCTATGTTCGTTTTTTAGTTTGATTTGCCATTCTTTAGTTTGTTTGTTCACGAGCTACTTAACCTGATCGATTTTTTCTAATTTGTGCCTTCTTTGACGGGAATTCTTTTACCTTTAGAGTCGATTTTGTCAAATATCCTGGCATGAGAGAAGTTGAATACATTAATGCGACAATGAATGAAGGAGACTGTCTTTTTATTCCTTACAAATGGTAAGCAATCTTTAGTTCTTTGTGCAAAAAAACCAACTGCAAAATTAAATAGCCAAGTTGTGGGACTATGAGGTCTTTTGAGAGCCTTCATCGGAAATTAGAAAATTGCATAGCGACTTTTCTAAAACCTCCTCTTGCAAAGCCCCCAAAAGGAGGGTAAAATCTTACCAGAAGAAAACTGTCAAAATAAGCGAGCTCTGTCATAAAGAAGGATGTTTTTTCATTTTAATAGAGGCAAGCTAGATGTAAAAGACTGTGCAACACCAAGTTGTTGGCAAATTAGTATAAACCAATGTTGCATCTGAAGTGGCTTTAATCGATTTGTTTTAAATCAGGTTTCACCAAGTCAATTCTTGGAGCAATGATGATGGGATGAACGTAGCAGTGAACGTTTGGTTTGAACATAGACTCAACCATCGTCCAAAGAAATGTGAGCTGACGCCGAAAGAAGCAACGTTGGATAAATTTGTGTTTTCCGATTTGGAAAGACAGAAAAAAGAAGCAGCTGGTGGTGGTGACAGTGGCGAAGGCGAAGGAGAAGGAGATGGTGGTGAAGGAGAAAATATGTTGTAAGTAATTAAATTGTTTTGCAGCATTGTTTTGAAATTGGACAAGATGTTTATAAGAAGTTCAAACGGTGAAACTGATGAACGCGCATTATATTGAATAATTTCAAAGTAGTTCTCGTGTATATGATAAATTGTGATTCTCTTGTTTTCCAGCAATCATTTTGAAGACTATATAATGAAGACGAAGGACAGTAAGATGAATTTCGATGAGTTTGTTGAAGCGATCAAAAAGGTGATCTATTTTACAAAACATTGCAATATTACCACAAAATTATCAATAGTTAACGATATATCTGAATCCGTAATAGATTTGTATCAAAAATTATATTGAGTTCATAAAAAACTTTTTAATTTCTTGCACAGTTAAATATGTCAACCCTGTTATTTGCAGTTTCAAAAAAGTAGATAGTTATCCTGTTGTATTTTAACTGGCAAAATAAATGTTGCTTTGCTTCTAAGGAAATGACGGATTTATTACGATACTGCTTGTTGTGTTGTTTACAAAGAAAAGCCTTCCTTTTCTCATAGGACGGAAAGATTACGAAGGCCGATATTTCAAAGCAGCCCACGTTAAAATCATTTTCAGAAGTCGCTAAGAAGGTGTGATATTGAATCATTCTTACTCAAACCTTTTTATGTAGTTCCTTTTTGGAATATTTTGTAGTTATTAAAATATATATTTATATATTAAAAGTGAGACGGTATAGTACCCGAAAGAAACATGGCAGCCTGTTAGATCATGTTATGTGTCTTTCTGTAGCTTATTTATATGAAAAATTTATTGTTATATTTTTCTTTTTCTTAGATTTGATCTTAAGGTGAAAGAAAACTGTTTAAAAGATGTATTCATTTTTCGTTGTACGTTTTTTCAACTTGATTGTAAAGCTGGAAACACCTAGAAATTTAATGTTATTATCTATGTAAATAATTTCATAGCTCTATCTATTGCATGTTTCTCATCTCTCAGGTATTTGACATTATCGATGCTGATAAAAACTCGAAGATAGAAGTTGCTGACTTTGACAAATTAGAAAAACAAGGATCAGAGGTAGATTTGGATCTATTTCCTTTGAATCTCTCAGTTTGATGATGTTTCTATGGATTAGGCTAATTATGATTTTTTCATTCAATTATCTAATGTTTATTCGAATTAAATTAAATTAAATTACTTCCATAGGAATTAGACTCTGAATTTCGGCGTGCAATTGCCAGTGTTGAAGATTACGCGGAAGATCTAAACGAGGCAGTTCAAAAAGGTAGGCCCTAAAATTTCTTACTCATCTATTTATTTATTTATTCATTCCTTTGAATTTGTAGCTATTTTTTTAGTTTATTTCTATCTGGTTTTATGCAACAGTAAAGTAAAGAAAAATGTAGGACCAATTGGAGGGGGTATATTTTGTAGTGTACTGAATTTCTACTTTTGGGGGAGATGGTATTTTCCTTTCGTATACATTTATGTGAAAGAATAAAAAAGAAAACAACAAACTCATTGTTGAGATAGATTGTGTTGAAACTATCCAATTTGCTTTAAATAAAATACATTATAAAAGATTATGAAACTCTAACGTGTTAGGAACATCATTGGAAGATTTCGAAGCATCTTTAAAAGACCAAGAAGAAAATATAGCGGAAGAAGCCGAAGCAAGTGAAGATGCTGATGAAAATGTCAAAGACGAGCTGTAAATTGTTGACCGAAGCCCATAAAAGATGGAATGACAGACATACTTTTTCGCTATTTAACTGTGGACTTAACAGCTATAGTTGCTTAGCTTTAAACTGCGAATTTTTTATTTTATTCGCAAAGATTTTTGTGTTTTCGATTCACGCTTTTGTATCATTCACATTGATGAACAATTTTTAGCATCAGCAATAGATGAAATAAGCTTAGTTACAAAATCGTTGCTTTTGTCTATTTTAGATCTTTTTAATTTCATTTTCAACACTTATTAGGTTGGAGAACACGCAGAGTTCACCAGGTTTCTCTTCCTTCTTTTCTTCTCCTTTCTTAGCTTTCCTTCTCTATTCTCTTTTTATTATCCTTCATCTTAGATTTGTGGAGAAACGGGATTAGAGAGATGGGAATTCTTTCATCTTTTATCTGGGAAAATTTTTCTCTTACTTGATAAAAGAATGCTTGGATTTTTATCAGAAATGAAATGATTACGTGGTGACTTTACTAAAAAACCCCCTTGCAAAGCGCAAAACAGGAGGGTGAAATCATACCCGTAGAAAATTTTCAAAAGTAGAGAGCTCTCCCATAGAGAAGGGTGTTTTTTCGTTTTAATAGACGCAAGCTTGATGTAAGTGACTGCGTAACAATTAGTTGTTTACCAATTATCATAAACCAAATGTGTGAGGAATTGCAATGCTCTTAGTCTCCACGGAATAAAACGTTATTTTTATTTCACTGCGATGCTACCAAGTAATCTCAGGGGAGTTCTTTGCTAAAATCTAAACAATTTGAAAGAATTGATTCAAGTTTAGAAACATTTTGTTTTATTTGAAATTTAAGTTATCAGCGGTGCAAGGACCATGCGGTATGGTGTCATTTCTTAGTTTTCTCGTCTTGGTATGGAAAAAGTTATGGAGTTGGTAAACTTTGTCCCCAAGTCGAATGGTAGAGTTCTCACGATGCAAAACACAATATCTATTCATAAGGGACAGTGAAAATTTATTTTATTACACAGCCAGTGGAAAATGCAACATATGAACACAACATGAATTTTGAAACAATTCTGCAAATCATCCAAGCTGAGGGAGTATCACAGGTAGATAGAGCTTGTATTTTAGAAAATGTAATAATGCTGCAGTCTGTTCAGTTTCTTTGCGATTGATCGGAATTTATAAAAGAAATAATCATTTGTGATATGGGGCAGGTGTATATGGTTCTTTTTGGATAAGATTGAAACAGAGTCGGCAGATTTTTTTGGTGGAATTTCTTTTCAACTGGCCATGTTGTAGACATGTCCCTTAAATGGTCTTCTTTGCTACGAATAAAAATTAGGACGATTTATGATGTACTAGAAATGCATTATCTAATTCTACTTACAATTCTACAAAAATTCTCATACGCTTTAAAAGTAATGATTTACTAAAAATAAAGTCTGATTTTGCTGCGATTGATACAAAATGGCTTCAATTCCAGAAGCTAAATACTTAAAATTTGCAGTAACTGAGTCAGTACTAGAATGCAGTTCCCAGTTGATTAGGCCAAGAGGGAACTCGACTTCTTCCTGTATCATTTGTTTTTTCATCTGATAGCAAACTGCGTTTCATCCCAAAAATGCATTTTCACAAAGTTGGTAATAAGAGTAGACCTAAAAAAGTAGAATTTATTTTATGCTAGCAGCAGCCACAGTATTGGAAGAAGTGGGGATATTGAAGTGGGAATATTTCCCCTGTGTTATGTGTTTACGACAAAAGATAGGATATTCTAGCCAAAAAACTTCGAAAGAACTACTGTAGATCCTTGAACAGAGAAGGGAGCATACTTGAAATTTTTGCATCCAAAGGGGGCTAAAAAGAGGGAGGCTAAATATAGTGGGGCTTAAAAGAATCTTCTAGGGTTATCAATTTGAAGTGATTGGAGTGTTATACAGATATTGATACAGATATAGACGATAGTATCACGATAGAAATAAAAGTGTAACGCATTTAAGAGAAACTAACCTTAATTTCCCTGTCTTCAGAACCACTGAAAAGTAAATTGCCTCTGAGAGTAACGCAATTAACGCTTGCCTCGTGTCGTGATAAAACTTGTATGGGCAAAAGTTTGAAAACATCCCATACCTGGAAAATATAAAGATTTTAGTTAAAAGGCATAAGAACTATCTAAGGTAGCATTTAGTTGTCTTGATCATCGAATTAACTGATGAATGTCATGATTTTGCGCGGCTTATGCGACCGTCAACTATGCTTTGAGCAATCGGGCAAAAGAAGCACGAAGCTGCCTTCAGAGCCATGACATACGGACTGTTAAAAATTGCAATAATTGAAGAGACTTTCGGAGTATAGTGATTTGGTAGGCTTCTTATTCACAACGAGACATTTCTTAAATAGAGAATCTTTACAGAACTCTTCAGCATTAAATAAACTACTACAATATATCATCTGAAAGATTTGCAGTGGGCGAGTCAATTTGGTGGTCTCAGATTTCAAGACATTGTTTCATTTGTTATCAAAGCAACTAAGTTCAACAATTCAAACTCCCTGATATCACAAGTAAAAGCACTGGAAAGGAGCTTGGCTCTTTAGATTACCTTAATCAAATCTTTCTTACCTGTACAGTATTATCTGATGATGACGTAAATAAGAAATTTCCGGACGAAGAGAGCGTCATGCCGGTTATTGTTCCTAAATGTCCGGTTAGATCTTTGACAGGCCGGAATGTGTTGACATCAAATAAATGTGTATTTCGATTGTAGGTTCCTAAATCGAGAAAATAATTTTCAAACATTCAACATTTGTAACAAAGTCAAACAAAAGTAAAAAATTCTTAGTTCAATCTTGCAATATCGCAGTATGTAATATTGTTCCTAAATTATTTGGAGGAGTGGATTTTATCCCTTTTATCCAGATACCTTCTTAACCACAAATCGACTCAAAATTTTTTCCTTAATCGTTCAAACAAAGATCCTTGCAAAACTTGCTCCTATTTCATAACTAATTATTTTCCTTGTAACAGTGATTTAAGTATAAATATTTACAAGAGCCGTTGTAGCATATAAAACTCCTACCGATTATTAGGTACCGATCTGTGACAGCCAGTGAATAAACCGAGCCATGGTTGTGGTCCACTTTTCCTTTCAATGTAAAATTGAGAGCATCCCAAATATAAACTGTGTTATGAGATCCGCTGTAGATTTTCTCCTGTGAAAGACAGAAAGTAAACAGAAATAATGGACGTTTCAAACCAAGATCGGAATTTCTTGAATAAATCATGAAGGAAACGATAGTAGGAAGGAAAGAAAAAAGGTGGAGAATTATACTTACACGCTTTTTATCACACGCTAATGCCCTAACCCAATGTTTCAGGTTTGTTATAGAATGGACAGACTCCAGGGTGCCAATTTTCCAGACCTTAAACAAGACAAGGAAAAAGACTGTCAACTTAAACGGCAAAGGATGAACCTAAATTTACACGTTTTACATGGAAAGTCTGAAGAAGCGATATATGTGGTACCCAAGGGAGGAGGGGGAACTTCCAGTTTTTCAAGGTTGAATTTTGATGGTTTTATATCTTTGTTAGGGTATTGTTACAATTTTAATATTCTTTAGGCTTTCAAAAATTAACGATATTCTTTATGGGGGTCTTACAAATAAGCGAAGATTTTTTATGTCTGAAATATTTAATAGAATATTTTTAGGTAGGTTTGGTTGGAGGAACTCCGCATATATCTGTCATGAAAATTGGGGAGTTCCCCCCTGGGTATGGTAAATACCTTTATCGATGCAGCGGAAGAGCTGAAAATGTACTTTCCCGTGTATAACAATGAGCAGACGATATTGTCATGAGCATCCTAAAAGAAATTGTATAACATAAAAATCATGGTAGGCAGATAGACCCTTTAACACCCGGCGTTAATACAGCTATACAGTAATAATTAAAGCACTTCGCCTCTTTCCAGGGGGGCAATAAACCAGATGATATTGGCAGGGCCGCCGTGAGGTTTTCGAGGCCCAGGGGCAAAACTGCAAAATGAGGTCCCTTGTGTCTGTGATCGAAGCGAGTAGAAGGAGCAGAAAGCAAGGGAATTTGGGGAACTGAATCTGGAGGCACTCATAGAACCTTATAGGCTGCTCCTATTGGGATGTTCCTTGAATACATCTAAAGAGGCTATGACAAAAATTTTGATATTAGTTGATGAGGTCCCCTTGACCCTGAGGCCCTGGGGCAAACTGTCCCCTCTGCCCCTCCCTCTCGGCGGCCCTGGATGTTGGAGCAATGAAGCCTTGGCATTAGCTCTTGGATATAATCACCTTTTCTCGCTAACGAACGATATAAATATATGAAAATAATAATATTAAATAAAAATAATAACGTGTATCGAGTCCATGTCCCGTCATGAGATGAAGTGGGTAATGGGGAAATGTGCAAATGTTCCAATGACAAAACATAATAGGGCCTCGGTGGTTAGAAAATATTTTCATTTTGGCATCCACAATAAGGAAAGCTATGCGCATATTTGCAAATTCTTGCACTGCCAAAATTGATTTATCGGAAGCCGAAAGTGTATACCTTTTGATAAAAAGCACATTGTAAGAACTCTGTTTGCCTGTCGATATAAATTTTCTAATTTCGGTGGTCTTCAACTTTCTTAAAATCACTTAACGAAAATACTTACTTCCAAAGCGAGTTGCTGCTCAAATGTGTCTAGATTCCAAATGCGAATAGATTTATCAGAACCAGCGCTGTACAAACAACCATTGCCAATGCACAAAGCATGAATCTATACAACATAGAGAATTGATTATACAAGATCTGAGATGTTGACTTGGTTAATGCTGAAGGAACCTGAGTGAATCAAAAGTTGGGTTATCAAAATTAGACCTAGAAAATGTCAAACGTCAAACTTTATTGCTCAGTTTGCTTGCGTCAGAAAAAGATTAAATAAGCAAAGATGGGAATGATGACGGATGGATGGATGGATGGATGGATGGATGGATGGATGGATGGATGGACGGACGGACGGACGGACGGACGGACGGACGGACGGACGGATAGAGGTATTTATGATGAAAAGACAAAATGGGCGGAATGAAATATTAGAAAAATAAACGAACAATGTATGAATTAATTAATGAATTTATTAATGAATGAATGAATGAATGAATAAATGAATGAATCACATCAGGGTTTATTTTTAACCTCTGAAATCCCAGGCATGGTTTAAGTCCATTATATTAAAAAATACCTACATCACCCGTATGTCCAATGAGTGTTTGAATGCACCCTTTCGAGTTCTTTATGTCACTTATATCCCAAACTTTAATAGTCACATCTGCTCCTGCACTGAACAACAGATTGCCCCTAGAAGTCATTGCCCATATGGTACCTTTGTGTCCCCTGCAAGATAAATATCATTATGTAAATCAACATTAAAATTACACAAAAAGGGGAGATATAAACGCATAACTGTATATTCTTTGTTTGAAAATCCTAACAGTTCAAGAAATGTTGAGAAGAAAAAACAGTTGATAGGAAACAATAATCAAATGTGGATTGAAATCCAGATAAAACAGGAAATAGAAGGAAGTGATTAGCAATGTGCTTTGACCATTTGGCACCCGCTTGCTCCTCTAATCATAACCACCTTTACTGGTTATCAGAGTTGTGCTTTAAATTTCTTCCCTTGCAAAACAACATCAGTTTCGAAATTTCAATCTATTTTGGTACGTTAGTGGCAATGAAAGGAAGCTAACAGCTGGCCTGGTTTACTAATTTGTAAAACAAATGCAACATCAAAAAGAATACTCCAAATATAAAAACCTTGTGGAATGGACAGAAAAAACCAAAAAGCAACCAAAAAATTCAAACTATGTACCCTTTACCATAGGGCTAGCTAAAAACCCGAACTTTAATGTAATCTAGTATTCTCTCTAAAGCTGAAGAAATTGTCCCTGTGATTTTTAGGCAATTTTTACCCATAGAACAAGAAGACACTACAAATATGAAACTATGACCTGTTCTTGGAAAGAAATAGCACACAAACCTAAATGTCCCCACACACTTAAATGTAAATGGCATTTTCCAACTTCCTGTTCTGTTGCTGTTCCATGCCATCGAAGTCGTTCCCGACGAAGGGGGAGAGACAGACATTGTTGAGGTTGAAGAACGTGATCTTCTTGCTTGGTTCTCATACATTGCCATCATGTCTGAAACGGATTGTGACGAAATCCTGTTCCTCACCACGGCCAGTTGTGTGACCCTCAATTGCTCAACAATATTTGACAGATTATCCACTTGTGCTTTCAAGCTATTGATTTGGCTGTGAAGAAAGTTGAAGTATTGTTATTTATGTTTGTTGAGCTAAAGGAATTAAAGGTAGTCAGGGCTATTAATACACCTGCAAGAAAATCGCTTCAAGAATATCTTAGAAAAGTAAATTGGCCCTGAGGAGGATCAAAGATGACCTGGATGCAGACGGTGAGGCAGGATTTGGCCTGCATCAGAATTGAACTTGATCTCTCATAAGAAGCACAAACAATGAATAGACTATCTGAGCTGACACAGGATAGAAAGAACTGGCGTGGCATTGTCAGACGCGTCGTGCAGTACTAACTGCATGTGACGTTTTAGAAGGGCTTTAAATAACCATTTTGCAGCATGATTATTATAAGAAACAAAACAAATATTCTCGTATCTTACCTGTTTGCTTGTTTTAACTGTGTCACCATCGTTTGCTTGTCATTTTCTAGTTCTGAGACTTTTTCTGTCAAATTCTGAATTGTTCTTGCAAAAATTTGTGAGTTCATGCCATTATCACCAACCTATAACAAAAAAAATCAACATCATTATCAAAAATTGTTTTTGGTTAACTGTCAAATCCTGTGTTTTTATTAATACCTAGTATTATCGAAACTGCCCAATACATCACGAATATTATCAAAACTGCCCTAACTTTTCATGCAATTTGAAATAAGGAAACTTTCTCGAACAACAACGCCTTTACGCTTGCATCAGGGCCTAGAATTTTGCCTCTGCAGTCTCGGTGCTGGCATGCCCACAAAACAAAAATGACTGAATTTGTTCAATTTCTTTTTTCTGTTAGATGCCAACCACAGACTTGCATGCTTCATCATTTGCTTGCAATTCTCAGTTCCCCCATTTCCCCTTTTCAATGTTTATATTTCCAATCAAACTTTGAGATCACTCATACCTTAATTTGTAATTGCACATCATCACTTGTCTCAGTTTCCGAGAATCTCTCTGGACAGCCATCAATATGTTCATTTACTTCCTCTTGAGTTCCAACAAATCTGCAACCTTTAGAAATAAATTAATATACATTTATATATTATATAATGAATTAACAAGATTGTCTATGATCTTGTTCAAAAGGCATGATCTAACTCTAGACAGAAAAGCAACTCAATTTTTTAGGACACACTCAAAAAAAAGTTAGAGGGTGTGACACCCTCAACACCTCTGCTCTAAAGTGCTTCCCTGGTTCTGGGCTCAAAGATATCTGTTCCCCTATATCAAAGGAATTGAAAGCTTTGATAAACTGAATGGTACGTGGAGAAAGGTTCTGATTACAATCTAAAATATCATATCTTTAGGCTTTCTTACCCTGTGCCAAAAAACAGCATCGATGTCTTTCACAGATTTTTAGATGTTCTTTAATATCTTTCTTTCTGAATTTACCACAAAAATTTGAGCCGTTAGGACACGGTAGCCATGCATATTCGCATGCAGACTCATGATCCTCTCGGTGACTGATGGAAATCTTCTCCGGACATCCACTTTCGTCAACAACAAATTCCTCCTCTGAATCGAATCGAGTAAGTCCATGCCTGCAGTATATTTGAAGTTCTTCCAATTGTTCCTGAAGTGCCCTGTTTGCCACAAATGATGAGCCATCAAATGGAGTTTGATCCAATGGGCAATGTTGGGGTTCATTTATATCTTGTGCAACTTGAGTACAGTCCTTGCAAAATGAGTGCCCGCAACCTATTGAAATAACTGGCTGGCGAAACACCCCATCACAGCAGGGGCATTTTAAGGATCTTGATGGTTCACTAACAAATTTTGTTGGAACATCCATTGCTATGATTAAACAATCAATTTAAATATGGATTATGTTTGATTCTTTACAATTTTCTTATTAAAGAAATCTGCCTTGAAAAAATTTGAAGAATTCGTGGCTATGTATGTTGCTGCAGATGGATTTAATATTTCCGAATTTTACCTTGGACTCTCTTGTTTATCTATTCTTTTAAAATCTTACAGCTAGTTCAAACCATCTATGAGCATTCAATGCCTCTGCAAGGTTGGCTTCAAACTTTCTAAAACTGGATCTAAAGCCATAAATGCAGCAAACATATTCCTTGAAACTTTGAAAATTCAGATCTTTTCAATCAACAAGAACTGTTTTAATGGGAGCTGGCTTTGACAACGTTGTTTTCACCATCAATCATTCGACAACTTGCTACTTTAAATCCAATGGTAGAGAACTTTTCTGCGGTCAATGGCAATGTACATTCCTATAATTGTGCCTATAACTATACTAGCCTTGAAGCCGTGACACACTTATATGGAAGAACTAGTTTGTGGCTTTTTTGATTATGGCCATCGGCTTTCCAATGACGTTTTGACTCACATGTGCGACTCTGAGTTTAAACTGCTCTATTTTAACTAACTTTTGCGACGATCGTCTTCGAAATTTCACAGCTAAGTCCAATGATTATCGCAATTCTGATAGCCGTATCAATCTCATGTAATGACTTTTTCGATCAACGTCTTCTTTTCTATTCCGCATAACATGTCATGATCATACGCACTCCCTGCACATTGTAATGTTTTCCTTGTTGAATATATTGCCGTTGTTGTTGCTGTGGAGTTGAAACGAGGCTTGATCAAGGCGCGAACCAAACCAATCGGTGCAAAAATTTGAAAGGAAAGGAACATGTCTTCCTATTTACTTGATTATTTCACCTTTAATGCAGTAAATTACTGAGTTTAAGAGAAAATTTTATACTTTATCCATCGATCGGTATTTTATGGTGATTCCAGGTGCTCTGGGGTGCTACTGGACTAAGAATACCAGGTAACTTGGTAGCATAGATGTTTTAATATTTCTCTTTGGCGATTTGTGCTGGGAAATATTTTTATAAGTATATAGTCATGGAGCAGCAAATGACAAAATTAACAATCCATAAGTGTAGCTGTCTAGCCGAATTTGATAATGATTCATTGATGAAACGATTGATTAATTGATTGATCAAACGATTAATGAATCGATCCATTTATTGGTTTGCTTGGTTAGTCGATTGATTGATTGATTGATTGATTGATTGATTGATTGATTGATTGCTTAATTGATTGGTTAATTGGTGGATTGATTGACTGGATGATTGATTAACTGGATGATTGATTGATTGTGTGATTGATTGATTGATTGAACGCAAACAGAACAATTTGACATGATTCAGCATGATAATCATCACTCATTTTGTAACAAATAATTGATTATTTGGTTTGTTGTTCTCTTCCCAGACAGAAATGGATGAAATTCTTGACGATGATGATGCAAACTTCATGTCAGATTGGAGTGGATCAATGACGCCACCAGTGTCAGATGCTGAAGATGACATTCTTGTTTCTCAATGTGTTGCACCACCAAGGAAAGAAATTCAAAATCAAGTTAATTCACCATTAGGAGATGACGGTAGGCATAGTAGAGCTTTTGATAAAGTTTAATAGAACTTTTATGGTACTCAAATCTGGCACTGCTTATCCAATAGCAATGTGTGGGGAAGCGATTATCATATAATCTTACTAACAAACAGGGATGTAGCCAGGGGGAGTCAATTTCTGAGTTTCAAGTTAAAATGGTTCTGTATCTACCGACCGAATGAATACATGGTGAGGACTGTAAATAAAGAATGAGATTGTTTTTGGTACAGCCCAGTGGCAGTGGATCATGTGTTTTAACTATTTTGCTGTTGTCAGTGCTCACAACTGTTGGCAAAGTAACAAAAACAAATTTTCAAGAGCAATAGCTCCCATGGCCCCCCTGGCTTTGTCACTGCTAGCAAAATAAGTATTCTAAGGCAATGAAAATAACTCATGCTTTATAATTTTTGTTCACAGGAAAATGCTCTTAATAACAGAACTGTTAACATTTTTTAATAACGTGTACCATCCAAAGTAATGATAAAGCCATTTTAATGTGATATGCTTCAAGACTTTTTCAAAATACATCAAAAGAAGGACATAAGAAATGAAGTGCGATAATTGAACAGGGAATGCTCATTTCTTTGTGATCTAGTTATTGATTTTGCATTTAGACATTAAGGTTTAAAATTTTAAAATATTTTTTTCCATATTTGTTGTCAAACTTTTAATGCTCTGAGAGATGTTTTCAATATTCTTTGTTATATTTGGTTTTTCGTGCGATTTTGATAAAATATTTATGATCCAGATACCATCCCAATATTTGAATGCAAAGATCCAAGTAGCGGGTTTACGAATGTGCCAAGACAAAAGCTTTTCCAGAGGTGAGATCTGCATTTGTTGTTAATGAATACTTTCTTTAGTGCAGTGAAAAGTGAGTAGAATGTTAGATCTGGTGCTCCTAGCTACCTTTTTTCTGTTATCTGCTGTTAATTTGAAGGTTGTCATGATTAAAATCAATTGTCACGGAATTCATGCACATCAAACTTGTTTTGTTTTTTCAGAATAAAGGAGAAGAAGAAACCTTACGCAAACTGTGCCTGCTTCCAGGGCTCTACAGTCAGATTATTTGGCATGAAATTTCCAACTGCTGAAGGCCTTTATCAAAATTATCGAAGAAAACTCTTCCTTCTTTGCAGGTTTGCTTGTATTTTCATATTTTCATCATCTAATTAGTTTCTTAAATAACATCCAATACTTATTTTATTTGTCCCCTTCATTCAATCTTTATGTGATATTATTCTCTTTATTACAGGCAAAGCATTTTTAGATTAAAAGGGGTAGGAAGGAATCCAGGGAATCTCAACACTGGTAAGATTTTGGCATTTTCATCTTAAGAGAGATTGAAAAAACATAACTTAAGGCAGAATGATGAATGATTGAATTACACAATTTTATTCATTATTAACATTGATGAATGAATGAATGAATTGATGAGCTAAGTAACAAATTCCATGATTTGCGTGTCGTTTTGGTGTGTTTCCATTCCTTGTCATGTCATTTTCAACGTTATTCTGCAGATCAATATTACAGATGTATCAAGAGTAACTGTGTAGATTTCATGGCCTATGTTCATTGTCTTTTACACCGGTAAATTCAATTTAAATTGTTGCACATGTCTTGATTTTCATTTGATGATCATTTTATTTGATGCAGCATTTTCTCCCATCCCTCTCTGCTTATCATTACACAATTTGTTATGCATTGTTCTATTTGCTCTTTTAATAGAAACATTGCCATGGAAAAGACATTGCCAGCTATTCTTGATTACAATAATGTTGTTGAATCAACAATCAATGAATTCAACTTGCTACTTATGGCAATTGGCAGAATCCAAATTCAATCTCCTCTACGAGATCTCACGGATAATGCTTTGCAGAATTTCAACAAAGCAAACATCGATGAACTAATGAATCATACAATTCTAGAAATAAACTGGTTTTATTTAATTATTTTGATGGAGCTTTGTCTAAATGGTATGTTGTAGCACCTGGCCTAAGCTTTATTTTCAGACGAGTATTGAATGTTTGTTTTCTTGCCTTCATCAGCCAAAATAGCTGTAGCAATGCAATTTACCTACAAACATCTCTTTAATTGAGCAAAACTTCAATTGGAATTTTATTGAATGCAAGGTAATGCAATGCAATAGAATTGAGTGGAAGATGAAATAAATAGAAAGAAGTATTTACCTAGAAAAAACATAACGGAACAGAATTAAAAAGAGCGGAACAGAACACAACAGAACAGAACAGAACAGAACAGAACAGAACAGAACGCAACAGAACAGAAAAGACCAGATCATATCAGAACAGAACTGAGTAAAACAGAACAGAACAAAATATGATGGAATGGAAATTAATTAGCTTTCTCCCAACGTAAAGTGAACTTTTTCAATTGTTTTTTGAATGTTGCAATATTATTTTTTTTTGCATAGACGATGTTAATAATGAGAAGAAAGCAACATATATCACAAAATTTGAAAACCATTGTACAAAAATCATTTGGGATTTGTTGTCAATTGCTTACAAAGTTTTCATAAAGGTACCCTTTTACATAACTTTATTAAAACTTGAATAAGTACATTTATTCTAACGTTTTTTTGTTACTCTTTTATTTAGATTTTTAAAGGGCAATTTTGAAAGCAATTTTACTTTGTAAACTCTACTTTTTTGAAGACTTCAAAATGAACGAACGTTGAAATAAACGAATGTTGAAATGAACGAATGGTTAAATGAAAGAATGGTGAAAGAACGAATGGTTAAATAAACGAATCTTACAGTTAAAAATTTGCAATCTCGAAGAAAATTGAGTTCTTTTATCTAATAGTATTTGTTAAGTAGCTTTTTTTACCATTTCAGAATAGAAGTGCAACATTATCAAGACCTCGTAGTTCCTTGTTTCCCTGCACTTGCTGCTTGGAGATGATGATGTCAGTAGTTAAAATGGCGGATGAAGTCTCCTTTCACAATGACTCTCAAGTATTTTTTATAAACCCCATTTATTTTGAGATGTATTCCAACCAATGAAATAAGCTTTCCCTTTCCCCCCGTTTTTTTTTTGTCAACCTCTGTTGCTCGATACATTCATGTCTAAGATCAATGTATATAGCCCAACAGATTTCTCACTTTCTACATTCCTTCGACATTTTTCCTTTTGTTGGCATTTCTTTCTTTGTTTGCTGTTATCTAAGTTTATATAGTTTAATCAATTCCCATTTTCCCCCTCAATTTTGCCATTCCTCCATCCCTTCATTTGCTTTTTTACTTGCCGTCCGGAGCTTTCACAACTCAAATAGGAATCTATAGAAAACCTGAATGAATCGTGCAATCAGGGAATTCAGTTTCCTTAATTTTGTTGTTTTTCTTTTAAAAGGGATTCTGGGCCCTCTTCACTAGCATTTGCTCCAGCTTACAAATCGCATCGGACAAGTCGGCCGTGGAGAGAGATAATCCTGCAAGCTTAGGTAACTTACATGTTAACTCCATGGCTCTACACGATTCTTTTTGTCATGCGCGATTTAATGACAACATTTATATTTAGTTGTCTTTTATATGTAAATATACAAATATTTCCAATGTTTCAAGCTTCTATACTTCGCTCGATTTTGTTTCCATCCTATATAGTACCCGAAAACTCACATTTTGACGAACCAGTCCCATTCATTTGGTGGCTTTTGAAAGGAATTGCTCCTTTGTATAAACACGATGTTGCTGGAAGGATTGTCTACAAAGAAGGCGTGAGTTTTTGATGCGTTGAAATTCCTTCACATTTGCCTTGTTTCGACCGGGTTTGATTCGCCAGACCAATCCTGTTGGTAATTAAAGTTGCTTTAATGTCTGTCTAGGTTATGCCAATGTTCCGTGTAAGGGCATAACGTATGTTGCAACGTATGGGGTAATTATCCCAGTATGTCGTCTCTGCTACTCTAATTTTTAGAGAAACACTATCTTAAGTGCCTAGGCCCACTTCAGAAATTGCAGATACCCGCGTCTAGTGTACCTTGCAGCCCCTACCTATAGTTGTTGCTTTACTAATTGCTATGTGGTTTTCAGCCTTATAACGCTGACAGTCCCCCCCTCCCTTCCTCCCCAATAAAAAAATGCAAGTAGGAAAGAGCAGTGCTCTGACTTTATTTGCAATTTTTTGGCTCAACAGCAGCCATGAAAAATGATTGAAGTGTATTGTTTTGAGGGTTAGCTTCTTCGTCATTTATATTACAAAATGTTTCCTCTTTTTAATGATTTAGATGTTTTTGCCTTGCAACTGGCTGCTCGTGCAAGATTTGCTGCGTGAAACATTCAAACCTAAGGTTGGCTTACATTTTTGTTAACCTAAGCCAAGTCATAAAAGTATGAAAGATTTTCAGGAATATTCGTAAAAAATTGAAATTTATGTAAATGCTATAGTCTGCTTGTTCTCTATGAATTGAATCATGTTTATCAGTTTACATATTTATATGTTTATCTCTTTATATGTTTATATTTTTATATGTTTATATGACAGGGACCTGATACAGATGAAGAATACGCTCGAGAGTGCGTTAGATCATGTTTAGAACTTGCAAAGTTATGGAACCCAAATGTTGACATAATCACAGCTCTCTGGGAATATTATCATAGAAGATTCGTAAGTTCTATTAAGATGCATATAAAAGCCAGGATCACCGGTACTGGGGAGGGGGGTCTTAGAACTAAGCCCCGCAGCCGATACGATAGCCCCCCATTGGCATATGATTTGATTCACTTTTCTTCTGCATCATTGACAATGTTTTTTATTTTTACAGCAAAACTAATGACACTATGCCTAAGATAACATTTAAACCTTTTTATGTACCTATAGCTACAAGGGAATATATGCGCCACGAACCCTTTTAAATTCCTCCTTAAACTTTCCATCGCCAATCTCAGATAGTTTTGGCGAAAGTCCAACGGTTTATGTCCTACGGTTACGTCTCCGGTTTAAGTCTAACATTTAGTTTACCATTTAAATTCGTTTCTCAAGTCGCAAGATTAAGGTAACAAAATAAAAGAACAACCCAAATGAAATGTTCCCTTTTGTCCTCGTCCTCGTCGTCAGCATATTTTCATTAAATTTCAATAAATCTTGTTAAAATTAGTTTTGTTTAAGATCATCATTCAAAAAAATCACCCAATGGTCTTAAATGACCGTTAGAAACTCTAGATATTATCTATTTATTTACAATGGTTAAAACAATTTGTCTTCTTCTAACAGAACGCAAAGTTTTCTGTCGGTAATCAAGGTATATTGAACACAGCATTACCAAGGTTTGTTTCTGCTACTTGTTACTTATTTTCTTTACCTTTATTTTGAATTAACTAGAAGCTGCTTAATTTTGGCAAGTAAAGCCCCCTGATCCATTCGTCTTATCCTGGCCTCTTGCCTGTAGATTTTGCTTACGTTCATGAAAGTTTGATATAATTTTTCTTTCTCTCTAGATTAACAGCGTTGCAACTGATGGAAAAATACAGTTTCGATAAGACTGGAAACCTCCCTGAAAGGTAATTGTTAGAGTATGTAATACTGCAGTTTATTCAATTGTCAACGCTTTCATGTGGCTAAAACTTTAGCTGATTGATGTTATGGGCAAGAATTGCACATGCCACCTTGGGCGCCACTTTAAGGTTTGTGTTGGGAGGTTGAGGGCACTTTTGCACTGCAAAAATCACTCTTAAACTAATGAAGGAAAACTGATCTAGATTGACCAAAATAACTGGCTATTTTTGTAACTTTCAACATCACTTCCCCGCAGGATCTCTCCTGATATTCCGTCAAGCTTTGAGCTATTCTTGCGGTTTTTGGCCATATCCTTGCTCAAACCAAAAAAGATAGACGAGTCAACCAATTTATGGGTACAGCTGAAAGGAAGGTAAGACGGTTTAGGATCTCTAAACTCATATGGAAAACACAATTTCATTGTCATTGATGTTTAATCCATTCCCCTCCTTCATTTGTGAAGGCTAAGGCTGATTTAGGGAAAGGCAGGGGGGGGGAGGCGATTCATAGTGGCATTGATTTACCTTATTTTAAAGTAAAATACTTCTGCATTGCTTTACATTAAACTGTGGAAACTGTAGAGGATTTAAGAAACCTAAATTTCTAAAAATTGAGTTACCAGAACATGGACGCTTTAAAATAAACTTGGTTGGCAGTTTGCTAAATATCCATGCATTGTTAGCGGATGATTCGTGATTGATGTGATTCCCTGTTGATTGCACGATTGATTAATCACCACTGTGACTCGGTATGTGATCATGTGCTACCAATGTGATCAAAATGCTCATTATGATAATAACAATGATTATCAATATCACCGAGCTTGTTATCAAACCTTTGTTTTTGATGATCACATTTTTCCAAGAAACGTATCGTACATCTTCTTCCGGAAATTCATTCATCTCTATACCACGGAAATACCCTATTTTTTCTGCGTGAAGTCCCGCAGGTTCCCCCATATTCAACGCAGCAATATCAAGGTTTTCTAGGATGACTTGTGCTCTGCTATTTACCCCATTCATTTCAGCAGCCTGTATGTTTCTATGTATACGCTCTTCAGTCAGGGTTGGAAGTTGAGCCGCTGCGAAGTCCAATCTTGCATCATCATCCTCTGTTCTCAGTCGATCACTCCAAGTATAATCTCCAGAACAGTTGCCATTAACCCGAGTTATAGGTCCTTGCCTTTCATTTTCATCGCTTGTTTCTATATCATCTGTTATATGCAAGTAATTGTGTCCGCTACTCTCGAGGTCCGTTTCACTTTCCAGTCCGCGATTTACATAACCGATCTCTTCTGTTTCTTCCTTTCCTCTGTCTGCTCTTATCACGAATGGCAATTTCTGCAGCCAAAATGCGACTTTCATTTTTGATTCATTCCCCTCCATTCTTTATAAAACTTCTACTTATCAAGCCAGCTAGGCCTAGAAAGTTTGTTGCTTGCTTTGAAGATCTACGAATCTCAAATTTCCGTCTTTTCGTATCCCTTTATTTGCTAGATGCAATCTTTGTTAAACAATAGAATAGCAATTATTTGTTTTTGTCCAGCTTTCCTTCTTCGACAGCTCAATATTCAAAATATCGTGTTGATTTTGGTGTTGGTAAGATATAAGGCCTAAGTCAAAGATCGAAAATTATTTTTCAAACACCAAAATCCAAAAAATATCCATTATAATGCGAGCCTGATCTTTTAGGCTTGTGATTGATCATGTTTGTTACATCGTTTTCTACTAGTTCCTTCACAATAAAGTCGATCAAAACAAAAGATAAAAGTGATTTTGAAGTTTTTAGTTTACAACCGATGTATTTTCCAAAATACAACTTGATATTATGGCGCTAAACTCTGAAATACTCCATAACGTTCGAGGCACAAAATACCGGAGAGTATATTTGCATTTATGTTGTTTTTTATTTACAATTTTACTTTCTCTTCCATTTTCCCAACAGGTTTATTCATAGTCAGCTTCCGAACTGCTCTTCTCACTGTGACTTCTCTCTTATTTCGACCTATGTTCTGTTGTGGATAGCCAACAAACTGTTGCTTCCATATGCGCTGGTGATTGCAGATCCTAACTTTTCCGTCCAGCCTCTGTTCTTGAAGCTCTTTCACTCCTTTTTTTCAACGTTTTTCCAATATGCTTCTATGTAGAACCCCGATAAATCCAATCCTTCACATCTTAAATTCAACTGATTTTGTTGGCTCGGGAATTAAATGACTCTTAGCTGCGCCGCATCCCCAAAATGCGTCGAATCTTCGATACTCGCCACGTGTACAAGCTCATATATTGATCTCATCTCTTCAAAAAGTCTCCTCGTAATAAGAAAACTTTCTTCGTTAATTAGTCGAGAAATACTGAGCCAACGTCATTTAATTTACACGATCACCTTCAGCACACAGTAACAATTATCTGAACCGGAAACCTGATGATGAGGTTCAAATATCAACCGCGAAAGTCAACCGTGAATTTCGTGAGTCAGAAAAATATCTATTTGTCTACTACAGTGCTCTCCTTTCCACGCAAAGTCATAGAGGGGGCTCTAGGGGCTTAAGCTCTCAACCTGGGGCGCTTTTAACCTAGGTATCAGTTCCTTTGCTCAAATTCAAGACGATTTGGGGAATTTTAGACCCATTATAAAGAGTTAGCTCATTTCAAAGTCTGCTCCACGATAGGGGGAATTCAGCTTAACCTACCGGGAAGAGGGGCACAAAGACTTCGGTTCTTGATGCAGTCACAAACAATCTAGAGTTAAGGGCCCCTGACGTACAACTGCAAAATGGGGCCCAGACTCTTTGGCTTTCCCTGGGGCCATGTCCATTCTAGTTCCTCTCAGGCCCAACCCCCTTGCCTTTCCTTAGGACACATCCTCTTTGATTTCCTCCAGGGCCCAGCCCCCTGATTTTTTTGGCTGGCGGTGAGCATAGGTTGTGCTGTCTTACTAACACAGGTGCCCTTTGGCCCCGATAACGTCGTATACTAGATAAACGTGAAATAAAAAAAGTATCATAAATCGTTAGATTGCTCATCACAGCTATTTTGAACTCCATTTCAATTAATTAATTTAAAAATTATATATGTCCAGTCAGCAAGAAATGCCTGCTTGTTACTATCAAATCGAGTCTGTCGTGTATTACGAAAAAGAGGCTATGAAGGAGCTTAAGTTTTTGCCAAAGGTGTTCTGGGCATCGTCACAGACAGCAAAACTTGAAAGTTGCGAATTTAGCAAACCTTAAGGCATTGCCTCCTGATGCCATTTTGAACTCACAGACAGGTAGCTGTGGAAGAAAATGTTGCAGGGGGGTACATAAATACAGGAAATATCCTTATTTTAGAAAACTTGCAGTGGATGTTGTCTGATCAACTTTGCAAATCTTGAAAACATTACCCCCAGGTTTATCTTTGATTTGCAGTAACTTATAATGCGCCATATGGCATCTGCAGGGGGCTATGAGTTAAGGCATTGTTCAAAAACCAGAGAGGAAAATTAAATCAGTGACATACCACATCCATGGAAGCGTGTCCCCGTGCTGATAAGCTTCCATTTTGATATGGCCTCCCTTCTGGTAGGTATTCTGGTTGAGGACTAGATCCCGCGCTTTCGCGCGTTTGGAGCGAGAATTCTATGATATTCATACTGTGATATTCGTACAGTTTCGTAATTATCACCTCTATTATCGTAACTTAGGCCTAATCTTAATTCTCGATTTTAGGGAGCAGTATTGACAAAGTAACTATGAATAAGATGAGTATAACTACAATGAAACCTATGCTCGGCCTATATTTTAACTGGTTATCACATGTCCCACTACGGTTCGAGGCTTGCCCAGTTGCTGCAAAATCATCAATTTCGTCATAGCTATTAACGTAAACCTTATCCTCATCCACTTTGTACCGCGCTTTGTTTTTCCTCCGATGACCGTGTTGTAGTGCCCAGTCCAAGAGTTTGTTAGGAGCCTGCGGGTCAGCATCATCGTCAGCATCATCGTAATTAACTGTCATCTCAGTTGAATCTTTACAGCCTTGTCGTACAGCTTTTGTCGGTGACGTGTCCGTCTCCAGCTGCCCAGCAATGACTTCTTGTTGTGTCCGGTTGTCCGTACTCGCACCTGACACGTCTTTCACCTCTTTCACGCACCTGACACGCGACTTTTCGTCCATACTTAAATCATCCACGTCTTTAGCAATTGTTTGGACTTTGTTAGCACCCAACTTGTTTGTTAGCTTTGCTTGCCCCATCTGATTTGCCTTACTTCTAGATATGCACTCCAGACCATTCTTTGTCCCTCTAGGTTTCTTCCCACCATTAATCGTCATCTTTGCATAAGCATAGTCATAATCAAAATCATTTATTTCTAGCACATTATCTTCAACAAATGTTTCATTTTCCTCTCCCAAGCTCTTCTGCAGACTTGCTCCCCAAAGATTACCCTTTTTAAAGTTGCTCTTGTTTTGCCATGGTTTGCCGCTCGATTCTTCCGCATTGACTGGTACATCATCCGCCGGATTGGACTCTTCTCTTTCTTGGTCCCTTTTCTGCATGACTTTTGTTTTACCATTCGATCCTTCATCTGCGCATTCAAGGTTTTTCCTAGCTTCCTCCATACCTTGCAACCAAGTCTTCGTGATATCTGATACCATTGATGCTATTTTCTCGTGCATTCCCGTTGTCTCTGCTGTACTGACAACATACCCACTTTCTGTCACTCTGAGTAGCTCATTAAGTTCTATACTGTCCTTCAAGTATGACTGCATGTCATCCATTATAACAGATATCAAGTCGGTTTTTCTATCGTTGAATTCTGTATGGTCAACCGGGTTTGTTTCGGCCGTCGTCGTTTTTCTTTCGTTTCCAGTGCCATCACCCGTCATCAGATGCATATATTGCCTTTGATCACTCGTGCCTCCTAAATTTTCAACATACAAATCTAGAGGTGTATAGTCAAGTAAGGTATCATCTTTTCGCAAATCTTTCATTCGCATCATTTCATGTTGCGTTGCCATTTCTATGTATTCATCCTCCTTTGTTCGAGTAGTTTCAAATTCTTGAAGGTTGACCCTTGCTTGTTTAGTATCAACAGCACAGGAATCTCCAATAGAATAACAGCTTTTGTTCGAAGGCATAATTGCAGTCTGCCCATCGCCTCTAACGGCAGCAGCCTCTTTCTGCCAACCTATTTGTCGCGACATCTCTACAGTAAGTACTCATCGTCAGTTTTATCGACACTACTCGCATCTTGTGCAATGCTGCCTGTACATGGCGTGGACGCATTCTGCCCGTCGCCTCTAACGGCAGCAGCCTCTTTCTGCCAACCTTTTTGTCGCGATATAATCATGAATTCATCACCCTCCTTCCTTGTACTGTCCACATTATGAAATCCGCGGTCCATTAATGGCAGATTTATATACTGTCCAAAAACATCAATGGCAACAACATCTAGTCGCCGGTCATCTTGTTGCATTACCTCTATGTTTTCATCTTCATCGCTAGCCGTACTGTCTATCTGTGCCATATCTCCTTTCCAGTCATCAATTTTAGCCCCAGAATCCTCAAACGCCTGCCAACCACCTTCCATGCCTTTAAGATTTTTGCCATAATTTCCTGGTTCATTATCCGGCTCAGTCGCATTCACATATTCACCCTCTTCCTTATTTATTGTTACATTAACATAACCTCCTTCGTTAATTCCATCAAATCGTTCTAGAGAAGTACAAAGAGCATGTGTATTTGTCAAGTGCGGAGAATATTCATCAGTGTTTTTACAAATTATTGGCCTAGCCATCATTTCATTGTTGTCATTCATAGCCATCGTTTCATTAATAGCTTGCCTGTCCGTAACGACAAAAATAAAGATGGATGATATAATCTTCCGTCAAATTCACACCCTTCCTTGTACAGCTTTGCAAAACGACTCTTCTCTTGAGAAATATCATGTTTTTTACAAGTACATTCACGATAATGTCAACTTCATGTTCAGCTTAGTGTCCGGTTCAAACAGACCTGCCTGGTGAAAAACATTTCTGTTTCCGTCCAACCTCACAAATTGTGTGCTTTCATTTTCAAAACGCTTCAACAAACAACCATCGATTCTTTAAATACCTCGGTTCAGGATCGATCGAAACGGAGTTCTGTTTTTATCGGTGTTATTACATCCTTGTGGTGCTTGTGGTCACTAAAGAGTTAAACCTTGAAACATTGCCAGTAATATGTATTGTAATATGATAATTGTTGGCATAGTCGAATAACCAGGATATTTATCTTCAAATAATAACAGGTAGGAGTTGCATGCTTTGTCTCAGAAGACTGCTGGTTTTTTCTTCCTCCAACTAAACGCCTTTTCCCTGATGCTACAAGGAAAACTACATAGGGGGGGGGGGCGAAGCGAAAACATTCTCGGCAGTCCCTAAAAACCAGAAAATGGGGGTCCTAGAACTGTTTAATTTACTTACAGTCGTTTTTTGCAATTTCGGAAAAATAAGCTGGAAGGAGGTTGGATTACATTATGTCCCTTCTCAACAACAATTGTTGTGTTGCAAGAATTTGGAGCCTGTTTAAATGAGGCAGGCTGGCCCGTTAAGCCGGGCTGACTCATCTTACGTGAAATCTGATGTGAAATTTGATTTTTTGTTGAATTATGTTTATGTAATAGGCGGCAATTTGAGATCTGCATTTTGCAAGGAGAGATCCCTTTCAAGGTGGTTCAATGATTTCAAAATTTTCCCACCTTAACGCGCTTGGGCGAGCAAGCTCGGCTAAGTGGACACAACAATGGCCCCTACTGTGCATGTGCAAAAAAGGTTGGGTCGGTTTGACGGGCTGGGATTTTCTCAAGTGAAAACAGACTGAAAACTGTCTCACTAAAGTTGGCCAGCCAACACAAATAGGCCAGCCTGCCTCATGTAAACAGGCCCAGAAAAATAACCCATTATCCATTAAAGTCGTTGGGCTTAATGGTCCCTCAGAGGATGAATTGGTTAGTTTTTACATTTTAGTACATGGCGTTTGTTGTTACTTGCCTCCATCAACGTCCAAGAAAGAGAACTTTTAAAGAACCCTCGCGCTCTATGTTTATCTAGGTAACACAGCTTCAAATACAAGTAAAAATTACAGTCTGTAGTACCCCCGTCGAAAGGTCAGGGGCGTGGTTGACCCTGCTGAAGTTTAGAATCGCTGTCGATGCTTTGTCGATGAAACAGCTATTTTTATAAGCATCTATTTTTGGATGAAACGCAAGATATGAATTGTATGCTCTCATGTGTCATTTGTTTGTGGTAAGAATATTTTTTGCGACTTCATAACGATAACAATCAGGGGGCATTGTAATTATCATTATCATTTATAATTCCATTTTCAGCATCTGACGAAGAAATTTGGTTTATAAATTTACAGAAGCTATTTACAATGAGCAATGATGATGTTCAATAGATTTAAACGGAATCAAGATAAAAAATGAAGCAAACAAAATTTAGGAATGTGGATTCGAATACAAGTACTCTTGCGTCCCTATAAACGGAGGGGGCCTCAGATAACGGGGGGTCGGAAATATTTCCAAAATCTAATAAACAGGGGGCATTGATAAACAAGTGGTCAGAATTATTTCAATTATCTAATTGACAGCTTTCTCGATAGAACAGAATATGTATAAAACACATTCAGTTGGTGAAAGAAAAAATTCAACCTTTGATTTCTTGAAATTTAATAAGCGGGGGGAGGGGGTCGTTATAAAACCGAAAATATTATTATTAGCGTCTCCTCCCGTTCAAATGACGTTGGCCTGCTTCGATCGAATTTTCTCTTTAAGAAAACAATGCTGTCTCATTTAGAGGGAGGAGGGGCCTCTTTCTAACCCATCCTCGACCATAGCCCCTGTTTCTGACTACAAAGTCAATTTCATATTTTAAAAGTGGGTAACAAGGGAGATTGCTTAGGATGAATCCTGTAATACCAGTGAGGCATTATCTAAAGTAGAGCAGAAGGAGATGATGAATTGCATTTTCCGTTCTGTTACGAAGTGCCCGTCCTTCTAAATTGTCCACCTTCTTACTTACGTATTGCCCGTTTCAAGAAGTACGGATATGTTTTCTGTCAATTGCGATATAAATAAATACCGCCCAAGATATTAAAATGATCATGAAGAATAATACTATAAAGATTGTTTTCACTTTACACTTCACCCCAGAGTTTCCCGAGCCCTTTGCTCGTATGTTTGCTGCGAGGTCTCCCTCCTTTCCACTACGGAGGCTCCTGTGTTTTCCCAAACTCTCAAGCTCCCCCATAACTTCGTAAAGTTGATCCTCGAATTCACCAGTGCAGTGGTTTTCTTGACTCTTTGAGGCTACGCAGGGAGGTGAAGCCTCTGTTTCGTAGGATGGCCTCTTTTTGTAGAACTCTGGTCTTCTTGTTATCTCCTCGTATTCGCCACATTGCTGTCTAATTTCAGTTTGCCGGCGTTTAAGTATAGCTGACACACCTAGTATGCTCTTTATATCGTTTTCATTCAGAGGCTGCCTCGTTCCTGCACTCATTTCCTGCAAATACGCGCGCAATATACTTGCAACATCCGTGGCTATCCTCGCTTCAATGTACCCATCGTCCATTGCTATGTCACCTCCTCCCCAGCTACGGCCTTCATTCTCTTGCAAAGCAATTTTTTCTTCATCATTTTCTTTGTTCAGCTTCCTGATTTTACTTCTTTTGAAGAATTTTGGCCTACGCAGGCTCGCTAGCCGCCCTGCAGTTCCACGTCGTTTTGATTTATCTACTTTGCTGGTAAACTTACGGTACGGATCCAAACTTACTCTGGGTTGTTCGTAACCTTCTTCATTATCGCTTTCTTGATTCCCTTGCTTTTGCGGCATGGTACCCTTGCCTTTTGAAACCGGGCCGTAATTTTGGTATAATGTTGAACTATCGCAGCTTGTCGAAGCTAAAACTAACTTAGGGCTAGGATTCGAGCTGGCCATTGGTTGTTCATAAACATCTTCATGTTGGATCTTCAGAAGCCTTTGGTTCTGTGCTCCTGTGTTTCTACATGCTGCAAACTCTGCCTCATTTGGCTGGCTTATTGGGCGGTTATTCCAGCTTGTTTTTCTTTCAGATAGAACAGGCTGGCTGTTCATGTAATATATCTCCGTTTTGTCAGAGTTTTGCAATGTTTGAGATGGTTCGCCACTTGGAACTGATAGTTTCTTCTCGAATTCGCTGATAAATGACCGGACACTAGGCCGTTCACTGATGTTTGAATAATCAGGACTCTCTTCACCATTCTGCTGCGGGTTTTTGCGTGATGCAGTCAAATACATCCTCTGCGTATTGACTGAGTCGGGCAGAATGTACAACGACTCTCCTTTACTTTCACAATTGATGTACTCGGCTGAGCCACCTTCATACTCAATCTCCTTTGAAACAATTTCTATGTATCCAGCCTCGTAGTCACTTAACGGATCCATTCAAACTTTTGAACAAACTTGATTTCCCTCCCTCGTGACTTTTAGACTTGGCCAGCTATTTGTATTGTAGGAAGTTCAGTACAGCTGTAGTTTAGATGATGTTTTTCTAGTCAAACATCGAAGTCAACCTAAATTCTCAATCCTGAGAGAGTTTTTCCGTATTTTTGAGCTTTTCGGGATAACTCTGTACAGCCTGAAAGATTTAAAAAATTTCAGAATAAACCAAAAATAGATCTCCATATGATAGCCAAGAAATAACGGGGGTTGTTTAAAGGAGGGTAGAATCGGGTCTCCCCAAAAATAATAATCATCATCATGAGTTTTTATGTTGTAACAAAGTCATGAATTTTGACAAGACATTTCCAAAAATTTATGAATAAATAGACTTGCAAAAAATAAATAAACTTGGGACACGTTTAAGTTGAAAGAAGACTTGGACCCACTTAGGCTTTTGAAGTTTGCAGGATATTTTGTTGTCAGGTGTCAACAAATAAACAAGCGAACAACAAACCTTATCGCTTTGTTTCTTAATGCAAATCATTTCCACTAACTTAAATTCATTTTCACGTTTAACCACAGGAACACACGGACTATTGTTCTGGAGCGATGAATGTAGGCCGAATTTCACACGCAAATTTTAGTGTTGTCAAACGCGTTTATGCATGTTAAAAACGCAAATTTTTGCTGTAATTAAAAACAACATTTCGGGGCGTTGCCTTAGCGTACAGTAATGCACTCACTTACCCTAACACGACTGTAATTTTTCTTGTCATACGGCCTTTCTTCACCTTTGTTTACAGCGAAACGGCTGTTTGTCTCCAAGTTCCTCTTTCTCTGCCTGTTGAAAATAGCCTTTCCGCTGGCTTCGCTTTCACTTTCAAAAACCGCTTGAATACTACTTTCTAAAAGCTCCTTTCTCGCAGCCGAGTAGCTTACTGCTTCTCGGGTTTCCTCCGTAGTTTTAACTTTTCGTTATCTTCAGTTATTTGATGCCTAGTCAGTCAACGTTGACTAAATAGCGTATTCAACTTGACTTTGTATTCTCTGCTACCTGTCCACACCGGTAATATCACGCGCTTCTGTACGCGGTTATACGATAAGCCTCATCATTGTGTGTACGTACAGGGCGTGTTTTGAGCAATTGTTTTTATTTCCTCGTTTGTATTTGATAGTAAGTGAATGCCTTTGAGATTACACCTGTATTTATCACTGCTTGATTGTTCGATGTTGATTGCTTTATTATGCGATGCAATGACGTAAGCAAGGACGTAACGCGCAGAATGTAACACGAGACGCGTACAATACAACACGCAGCTCGCAAAAACGCGCCACACGTTAAAAATAAAGTGTATCACGCTGCATGAATCGCGCGAAAACGAGAGGATATATGAATTTACGCAGGTGGTATCGAAATCTTTAACAAATATTTGAGTACAGGCTTTCGAGTTGTTCACAGTCCCCTAAAAATGTTAGAAGGGCGCAGTTTATGGGCCGTATTTTGCTGCCCCTTCCCCTTCCATTATTTATTTGGCAGTCATTTTTTCAGAATTTTTGTATGCTACGCCCACCAAACTATTGGATTCTACAAAATTAAAACAAATTTTTGACAATATTAGACAAATAGCACCCATGATCAGTGTCAGCCCCCCCCCCCCCGTCATGTCTTTCTCTAATACATTTTTCTTTTCTACAAAGTTAATAACTTTGGGAGCGTCCATTATTTAGGAGGGTCGGGGGCTGGGTGATTTTTCATATATAGTCAATTTTTTCTTGGGCCCTCCTCAGACAAAAATAAAAATTTTGAAGGCCCCAAAATTTTAAATTTCAGGCCCACCATATTCAATTTCAAATCATATCATTCCGACAAATTATTTTGCAGTAGATTGGTTTAGAGGCCCTATTGTACAAAAAGAGAAATTGAAGACCCCCAAGTAAATTTATCCTGAAGTCAAGGACCCCAAATTCTTTTGAAAAATTTGAGGCCCCAAAACATCACCCCGCCCATTCCCTGCCATAAATAAAAGGATGCTCCCTTGATGGAACTTTATCAAAAATTTAAACTTAAAACACCAAATTAACAATAGTTGTCCTGATAAAATAATCAAAAAGACTCTGAACAAATTATAATTTTTTCTAATGAAATGATGGATAGTAACACGAATTTTCATATGAATGAAAACGTATTGCACTTCATACTTTTTTGCCCAGACTAATAAAATTCAATAGTACCCCCTTCTAAATATGGTTCTGGAAATTTGCAGGCAATTAACAGTTTGGTTCAGAAAAGAATTGAGTGATTAGTATTTTTATTAAATAATGCTCAACTTTTGATCATTTCTAATAATCTAACAATACTAAATATACTTAAATAGATCCTTTAATCATCTTCTAAATTATACAACAAAGCAATATACAGTTTCTACAAATTTTTGCAAACATTTTCAACAATCTTTCATCTGCCAAAATTTGAACACATTTGATGCCCAGTAGGCAGAAAGGGGTTTTATAAAACACAACAGCTCCTCTTGGCTAGGACACTTTAGCCCGAAAATTTTTTTCTGAAATGAAAGAGCAGTTATTGAAAAGGGGCAGCTCTTACAAGGATTTGTTGCTGCACTCTAGGGAAAGGGGGCAAGACAGTGTAATTAAGTGCAAAACAATAGCTAATTAGAAGAATGGGTTTCATTTTCTGAGGCCAGGGGGCAATTTCCCTTATCCCCCCTGCTTCAGGTGTCCTTGGTTTCTACAAAGATTTGTGTGCTTGCATTGAAAGCTTTCTTTCTCTTCTTTTTGATTACCCTCCATCCCAGCAAGTAACCTTCAATTAATTTTAATTGATGGATCTGACAACAAGTCATTTTATTTTTGAAAAAATCAGTGGGATATCCAAATAATGGCATGGTATTTAAAGAATCAGGCAGGGAAAAAATATTGTATTGTTGGCAGTGACAATGCGTTGAAAAAGTTGTCTTCTTTAAAAGGGGTTGATTCTAAAGAGAAGGTAAAGTGATTGGAAAAAGCAGCCTTTTTTGTTGACCTTTTCTGGGGCCCTCCTGACCTGTGTTTACCCCTTTTCCAGTTTGCAGGGCCCTAAGGATAACTTAAGAATAAGCTCCCTCTGTGTATGGTCCAGCCATTAGAAATTCTTTGCCATCAAAGTGCCACTTTTTTCTGGCATTAAGGAAAAACTTGGTGTGCAGATGTTGACGTTATATCTCTTTTTAGAAACACTCAATATATTTGACCAAGCACCATTAGTCTCTGAAACCAAAATGCGATAACAACCATGCAAACAGTACTGAAACCATACAAGCAATGGTAAAGTATATTAGGCATCTGAATTTGCCTAAACAAATGTCCTTTATCCTTACGTTTTGTCCACTTTTGTGTCTTACCATACTTACGTTTTTTTTCGAAACGTTGCTGTTAGTAACACAAAACGGATCTATTTTCACAGCTTTATTTTCTGGTTTTGCAGACTTAATTTCCAACTCTCCTGGCAGTAATATTTTTGATGAACGTGCTAATTCGTTGCTTTCTCCGTTTCCTGAGTATTTCAAATCTGTTAAGTTTGGATATAATCCGAGGCTTTTTGAGGGCTCGCTCTTTTCGACTGAAGTCTTTGAGGAAGGTCTTGCTGGTGTTTCTTCGTCGCCATTATCAAAACTTTTAGAACTTTCAGCCTCTTTATCTGTGCGCGGGCTCTCTCGCACTACAATAGGATTTTGATCGATTGACTTCCTAAATAAACTTTCATTTGAGTCTTGGTATTCATCTTTCTTGCTAGCGTCGCCGGGATGGCCTAGGCCGCCATATGTATCAACCGCCTCGATGCTTCCTTTGTCAATCTTTTTCTTCGCCTTTTTATCTCGAACTATTTTCTTCTCCATGTACTCATGCCGTCTTCTGCTCTTCTTCATCTTGACAAGACTTATGACATGATGAGCTCAGCTTGTCACAAAATCGCCAGCCACTTATTGCGATTTACTCATAATTTTCTGATCAACATTGTGGTTAAGAACGCGCTCGATAAAATTCCCGGAAAATTCTGTGAACCGGAAACCGCTGTCCTTCAAAACAGAACAAATAGTTCGCCGGACAAGTTACTGCTCGTGTTAATTTTCATCTGTTTACATTCAATTGCTGAGCCTTTATTCTGCCACCTGCTCTTTTAAACAACATGCTTGTATAGTTAGCTTTTTGGCTATCAACGTTTCGCCCTAAAACAGGTTATCGAATGAAAACATATCATCAGGTGATCAGAAAAGCAATAAGCATGTGCCTTTGGATTGAAAGTAAAACAATTCCAAGAGGACTGCATAACTTGTAATTTATTCCTGCATTCGTAAATTGTTATTTCACAATGCAGAAAATGAATGAAAATAAAGTTATTATGATCAGAATTTCCTGCTGCAATCCAAGGCAAGGGTGCATAACATGAATCATTATGACCAAACAACATGGAAATTTGCAAATTATTTTCATTTCTAAAGGCAGGAGAGACAATATCCTCCGCTGCATCCCCCCCCCCCCCCCGGTTGTAGTTATTCCTTGATATAAACTGCGATTTAATAAGGTCCGTCATTCAAAGGGGGTTGGGGTGATTCATCCCATAACTACGTGGCCACTGGCGTCTTGCCAAGTAAAAATGGCCGCTAGCATTCTTTGAGCAAAAGCTATTTTGTAAGGAATAAAATTATCTTATGGAAATAGAAAATTTTGTACGCCTTCGATTAGAAAATGATTATTATTCCTAGGATAATAACGTTTTGCACAACTTTGTTCTGTGGTTTTCTTGATCCGCAGTTTTACGCAGCACAAAAATGTAATGGAATATTTACTTCCTCGTTCTGGCCGGTGACTCATGCAGCAAGCCTCTGTTTCGCTACTGGCCTCACTTGCATGACGCGGGAAATACTTCAATTCTAGTGCAAAATTTTCAGGTTATTGCAGTCAACTAAATTGCTCGTTTGATCAAGGTCAATTTTTTCACATATTTCTGCTCTCCACCGAAGGTAACTGAAAACTCAGCTCTAAACTCCACTTGTTCACCGATAAAATAACTTGACTTTAAGCAAGCCTGCCTTGTAGCAGAAAGGTATTGAATTACAGAGGAATATCTCCAAAGATACGCAACTACTTTTTCAATTTCATTGACCTTTATTTATATTATACATGATACAACTAGAATACACCAAATTTTTATCAGTACTATTTACAATGAACTTTATTCGGTAAAAAGAGTACCGAATTAAAAACCCAAAAAATTTAACCTTTACCCTAGCCCTAACCCTTGCTCTTGATCTGACTCTTGCCCTTGTTCTGACCCTTCACCTTGTTCTGACCCTTCACCTTGTTCTGACCTTGCCCTACCCTTAACTCAACACTCTGCTAACCCCGATATTAATTCTAGTCATTTCAAAACTAGTTCAGTTTCAATTTTGAACCAAATTATCGCTTTGTAACATTTATTACAGCCATTACTTACATTTTATCAGATATTTACATTTTTCTACATATAGGTTTTCAGTGGGGGGTCTTGAAGGGCTTGTTTTCCACAAAACTAATATCATTCTGTGTCAATGAGTATGCTTTGCAACAGAAGACCCTTCCCTCCCAACTTCATTGGGACTGCACCCCTGTTGCATGTGTATTTATTTTATTTTTTTACCACATCGTTGACGGTGGTACGACAAACAACGCGAGCAAAATCAAGCAAACAAGTCCTATTCCTAAAAATCGCAACTGGAACATCATGCATCTGTTTTTAAGTTTATCCGCAAAAGCTTTCCGCTTGCTAGGTCTCCTGTTATCTGCAAGCTTCGCTCGGTTTGCCAACACTAGATTAACTGCAACTCGCTTTGGTTGGATTTGTTGTTCGTCTTCAAAGCCTTTGTTTGAAAAATATAAAAGTTTCGTTTTGCCTGGATTATTGTTTTCGTTATTGTTTGCAGACAGATCATTCACCTCTGCGGTGCTTTCAGCCTCGCTTGCATCGCTAATGTGGATCCGTTTAGAGGCTATGGCATCGCTTTTGATAGACATGTGCGCAGGCTTTGTTTTACTTCCTTGGACCTCATTTGTTTCTCCATCTTTTGAAATTGCTGATTTTGAAACTTCTGGAAACGAATGTATCAAAATCAAATAAGAGAAAAGTTAAATCATTTCTTTGACATAATTTCATTCAATGTTTTTAAGTGTGGGGGTTCTGACCGTAGCACAAGGGCGCAATGGAGGAGCGTGGTAGCCCCTGGAAAATCTTTCTTCGTGAGCATTTTTAGTCAAGTGCAGTCACTTGTAACTAGGGTTAGTTAATAATAAGTGCAGTATCACCATTTCGGAGCAGTTACTATGCATAACTAAAGCAACATTGTTGATAGAAATTACACCTTACATTTACTGGCAGGACCATCCCATTGCTTTTTTTTAACTTTTATGGTTGTTAGCTGATTTTAGTTCATTCAGCAAACAGTATCAGACCTGAGCTCACATGGCTTTAAGGATCTTAGAACCGAACGTTATCTGATTTGATCGAAAAATTATTGAAATTGTTAGGATTCTGAGAAGCTCTTGAACTAAAAATGCGTTGCATAAAAGGCAGATTCAAATTTTTGATTATTTTGAATATTCCAAGATAAATGGGAGAAAATCATACAAGCCGCATGAATTTTATCTAGAAGATTTTAACTCCTTTTAAAACTTTTCAATATGTTCGAATGCTTTTCAATGATGTCGGCAGGATTTGCCATTGAATCGGAACCTCTTAATAAAGTTGTTTTGAAAGCAGGTAAAAGTGCGTCGATTCCTCTTCCAAGATAGTGAGATAAGTTATATAATATTTCATAAAAACACAATATCTTTATCGAGACAATCTGGTAGATCTCGATTAAGAGCCTCTTCAGATTTCATCAATAGGTGGTGAAACTTTAGCTTCTGGAATATTTGGTACACTTTCTTTATATACGAGTGTGAGAGCTCTTCTGATTATCTTTTTATGTTTTGATCGATTTTGCGAAAAACTAGATAAACATTACGGTCACACGGTCACTAGCTAGATGAAGGTTCATGAAAAGCAAAAGAAACTCCTATGCCAAACCCAAACCATGCCTACTTCCTTTTGTCTTGTTAGAAAGGTTTGCCTTCCAGCATGTATTTGTCAGGAGGAAAGGTTTTAACTTTGCTGGACTTTGTTTTGCGATTATGGTACATCCGTATGAGAGGGCAGCAGCTATGCTGCAAACCCAAGAAGGCATTCGCTGCGTTTCTTGTGCAATAATCAACATAACAAGTGATTCAAGCGTATCACAAGCTTTATCGGTCCTCAATCAGGCATTGTTATTCATCATGTTTGCATGCAAATCTGTTTTCTGCGCTTGGTTTGCAGAATTTCTTGAGGGTAAAAGATATTTTTCTCAGACCGGTTGTCCTTGACTTTGAACCACTTTGCTCTTAATTTTTGGCCTTCTAGTTCTTTTCTGAAATGCGCCATTATTATGCGAACAATGTACCGTACTTACCGTTCAAAGCTGTAATCGCAACTCCATCAGCATATTGCCCTTCGTCTACCGAAGTCTTGGGCGTTAGCGAGACGACATACACTCTACTTTGAACGCTTGAAGGCTGACCGCCAGCTTTTATTTCCGTTGGCATTCTATCGCTTTCGCCATCTTCCTCATACGCCTCGTTGTTGATTGCGCCTTCTCTAAATTTGCCCGCCATTTTTTCCTTCTTATCAATGGTTGTTATTGACTTTGATTTCTTGGCTATGTTTCTGGAACTCATTTTTGTTTTCCTGGCATCAAATTTCTTCCTTTTTTCAAGGATTAACTCGAGCGAACTTCTGGGCTTTCACCCACCTTGCACAGTCCATGATAAAACGGTTGCTTGAGTTACTGTTTATGCCATCCTATCAACTGCTACAGAATATACTATACGTGTCAAAAACGGGGGTTATGATGGCTGACTGTTGCAAGACTAGGATTGACAATGGGGTCTCTGGTTAAACCAACAAACACCAATTAGCATGCACCGATGTCCACTAAGGTTGGGAAAGCCACGAAGGTATGGGAACAAGGTTAGATCAGATAAAAACCCCAGATGGACCAGATGTATCAGGGGCGGGCCCAGAATTTTGCGAAAAGGGAATTCACCTGTCCGCCGAATTTCACACGAGGGCTCAAACCCAAATGAGTCCCAAAGAAAAATTTGGGTTTCAGGGCCCCGTGCTGGTCCCTTTAGTTACTATTTTTGGCCTTACTATTTTTGTCTCATAAACCAGTTTCTTATAAAAAAAATTCCACTGTGAATGGCTCTTTGCCCTCAACATTTATCTGCGGCTGAGCGCTTTTGTTCTCTCCTTCAATGTCGTCCCACAAATTGTTTCGATTCAATAACCTGACAGTGCACATCTCGGACTGTTACTGTGCTTTGTTGTGACAATCACATTTAACGCTTGATGAAAAGTGAACAATTTTGGCTGTTAATGCAGTGAGTGGCGAAGTCTTCGATTATTTGAAATAATATTGACTATGATAACAGTAAGCGGAATACAGCCCCCCCCCCTTTCCAAAACTTGCTCAACTGGAATTGAGTTTTTATAATGCTTTTATATGACGCTTAATTACTTTTCCTTTAATCGTCTTTTTGTAATCTGTTGTTTCGTTGAGGATTCACAAAAGTACAAAATCTGATTAGCTATTGTCTTAGAAATAATCCTCTCGACCCTCAGTTTGTAAGGTATGTAGAAAAAATGGCGGCAATGTTGTGATTACTTTGTAGCCGAGGATTGCTTTTATTATTACCATAGCAACATATTATGAATTACTTCAGTGTGGTTTCAATGAAATATAGAAACTGAAGTGACTGTACATAGGACTTTTTACTCCAGTAGCGAAGCCACGGGGGTAATTGGCGGGGAGAGTAATTACCATCCCACTTTCCTGAAAATATGATTATGAAGATTTGTCAAAAATCTAGGGAAAGGGTAGGCCCTTATTAAGTTTCATTTCTTAGTTACAAACTGTCTTCCAAATTGATGGCAAAAAAGATTGGATCTTTAAAATTGTTTTAAAAAGGGCGTTTTCCAGAGTCTGAAGGAGGGATTAAATTAGCAGTTGTGCGCAAGCGCAAATTTGCTTCTCGTAAAACAAAATGGCGACAATCGAAGTTGCGGGGTCCACGTGCAATTTTCTTTTTCTGTTGTCTCTTGAGTTTTCTTGCCTTCAATTTATGGAGATAGAAAAATTTTTCTTGCCAAGAACAAATGTCAAACTATTCTTAAAGTGTTTTGTAAAACTGTCTATGCAAAAACAATTCCTTGCAGCTATAAAACAGCTTCAAGTGATGCATTTAATCAATACTCTGGCCCCTTGCTCTGGTCCACGATTGTGGGCGTGGGTTCGTATCCCACACTGGGCACCATATTATTATCTTAAGTACTGCAGATAGTTTAATACAAACAACTTTTCCAAGTAAGAATCTGATACCGAGGTTTATTCGTTGAAGTACTTCATGTACAAATAACATAACATTCTGCACGTTGAAAATGAAACTCGGCGATGGACCGGACAGTCCACAGAGGTTGAGACACGCAGCTTGTAAGGAATAACGATACAAATTTATACCTTCCTACAAAACTACATATTTTTAGTGATAATATTCGAAAAAAATTGAGCCAAATTTCGAGTTGAATGCTTGATGGAAGGGGAGAGGAGAATCTTTTGTTTTCGTAGTCAAAGAGACAGCAGGTTTTCTGCTTTAAATGAAAAAAATTAGGATTGACGAAGGGGCTTGGGGATGGGTAGTTGCCCACCAGGTTATTATGTTAAAAAAGGCCCTTGAATGCCCAGTTTTAATCAAGCAATGGCAATTTTCGGTTCATCTGTTTTCTAAGGATCATTTAATAATCTATACAATAAACTTTTGCGTTAAAAATTTCATACAATTTGGTACTGTCAATAAATGTGAAATCAAGGGGCATTCATCAGCATTGCGTCTCCCAACGCACTAGGCGTATCTCCGGGCTGAGAAATGTCTTATTTGTTTAACGTTTCATCTCGTGAGTTGAATTTACCAGGGCCACATTGATCCAAGAGAAAGCACACCAAATAAATATGGCCTACCTCCACTCATCTTGGAGACTCCATACCCCGCGTGCAGTTACCCTTACTCTCATGTCGAATTCGTTCCCCAGTTCTCCCTATCTGTCATTATAAAAATCACGGCCATGATGATTAGTGTTACAACCAAGCAGAACGGAATCCAAAAACGAGACTTTTCAAATTCCCTTCCTTGGTTCCGATTCTCGATTATCGAGATCCTTTCGATGGCCCCTGCGCGATTTTCATCCGGGCTCTTTTGCCCTGGTGCAGTAATTGAGTCATTATCACCTTCATCTTTCTGATATTTCTCTTCTTTCTGATTTCTTTCTTCATCTGCGCAATTAACAATAAAGCTGGGGGAATCTTCATGAAATTGTTCTTCGTTTATGGAACAGATTTCAGTCTCTGGAAGGTCAATGATTTTGGATCTCCCATTTGGTCGGAAAATGTCTTGCAAGTTCTCCCCTTGACTTTCCACTCCCGGCTTTGGTTTTGAAGCATCATTCCACGAACCCTTGAGAAGGTGCACGATTTTCTTGTAAAGGCCTTGGCGTGTTTTTCGTCTGGTTTTAAACTCGTTGGTCCTGTAAATCTCCATAGGCACCTCGTTTGTCGTGCCCCTACCGTCCATCTATCAGCTGATCCCTTTTTCGCAAACAATTTTTTCAGTATGAAGTAGAGTTTGTTAATGAAGTTACAATTCACATACACGAAAACACCGTCATGTATCAAACCAAAACATTGATAAACGAGACTTCGGCCCGAACTTTACCTTCAGTTTATTGAGTAAGTGTTCTGAATTGAACTTTTTTTGTCTTCTTATACCCAGGAAAACCACAAGTTACTCACATGGTGCAAACCTGTTTTCAGAGCTTTCAGAGACTATTCTTGTACTTCCTTATTGTTCTGTTAATACGTAAAGGATGTGAGAGGGATCAATTAGAATTCATCCTCGTGTGCGGAATTTGTGACGCAGCTATTCTGACACAGAGAACATATCTTCTGAAGGCAACCGCGAAGCAGAAAGCGAAACTTATCACTTTTGTAATGTATGGTCTGTCACTGTCTTCACGGTCAGAGGCGCTGCGGGGCCCTAAAGTCTCTCGTTATAACGGGACAAAATGTGTGGCAGGATCCGGGGAGCCAACAGAAGAGATCAGAGTCTGTCCATAGAACTCTCATGATTTTGTTTTGTATTGTTTTATTGTTGTTATTTTGTAGCCATTTTGCTTTATGTTGCATGCTTGTGCCCCCTTACCTTTCATACTTGCACTCTAATAGCATGCCTTCATATCATATTTGCAATTTTCAGATTTTATTCAAAATTTCATTCGAAAAGAATGGGAGAATTGAACGAGATTGGTTTGCAAAATTTCATTGGTTGTTTCCTTGTCTTGGCAAATTGTGTTGAACCAGAGGACATAGTAAGTTTGTGCCTCCTTGTGAGCTATTTTCTAAACCGAAATTTCCGAGTCACCCCCTCCCCTCGTTAATTCTGTTCATATTCGGCTGGGAGCTAAATGTCTAAAAAATTTATTGTTTTCTTTTTTGCTTCTGTCCCTTCTAATGGCGGGTCTATATAATGCTTTGTACACTGGTAATTTTCGGTTCTAGTTATTCGCGGCTGGGGGATTCTGAATGACTTTTTGTTCCGATGTGAGCGAAATTCGTTTAGGGCCCCTAAGGAGGTCTTCCCAGTTCTTTGTGTGCTCTTTCGTGATTTGGGCATAAGCCTCGTTTGACCTGAATTCTTCCTTTTATATATTGAATTTATTTTCCCATTCAGATAGAAAAGTTCTGCATATTTCTGAGTTTGATGCAGCCCGAAACGATGTCCAATTCAAGAGTAATTGCGACGATTAAGGGTAAGATGGGTTTATCATTCTTATGAAATTATTTTTGTTTATATTAGGCATTTCTACAATACAATACAATGTGATACAATACAATACAATACAATACAATGAAAAACAATAAAATACAATACAAAACGATACCATACAAAACAATACAATTCAAATATGCGTACATAATGTTTTATCGATTTCGGCAGCTTCGGTTTTATTTCGAAATTTCTGTTGAGAAAGTGAAATTTAATTTTCTAGGACTTTATGCAATGCATCATGTCGAAAGAAAATGTAAAGTTTCATCGCCTGTTTTGAAAGAAAAGTTGAAGTCAAATTTTGAAAGTATTTGTAGGTACGTGTTAATTACTGATTTATTCGATCATTTAGATATTCTAAGATATTCATTTATGTTGAAAAGTTTTACCCTCAAATGACATTACTTTGGGAAAACTTTACTCTGATGATCAATTTTAGGCCATAAGCATTATAATGCCTCTCCGAAGTAAATTTCGGTTATTGTGCAGGAGTTTGTTGTGCCTGAGAAACCAGTCTTGTGACATTGATGAAGTAACTTCCATATGATTGTTACTCCATCAAAATCAGGTTTTTTGTTGCGAAGGAGCGTTTCTGCGGGGAAACGTCGCTGCGTGGGAGCATTGTTGTGATGGAGCATCTCTGCGAAGAAGCATTACTGCGTAGGAGAAATGGCCTCACTAGATTCGAGGGCATTGGGGACAAGACGAAAAGGGTGCCACGAAATTTAAAGAATTGAAAGATGAGCTGTTTAGATCACTAACTCTGTTCCTCGCACCCATTTTCACCGTCTGACCATTCATTCATCTCCTCCCACAGAAATTTCACAGAACGTCACCATGACCAGTTGGCAAGGCGAAATAACTGGCAACTTATTAGCCTCCATTTCGATTGTATTGAAGAGCTGTTCGATAGTAATGATTCCGCTGTGGAGGAGGCTCCAATTTTGAATTTAGGTGAGGGAAGCTCTATTTATTTAACATAGGGTCGAATTGGCGCCTTTTTTGTTTAGCCTAAAAATAAGTGGCTCATCGTACGATTCTGTTGTAGTTTTCGATCTTTGTAATGATCAATTATTTCCATGGATCTTTCTGTCACATGACAAATAACGATCCGGAACAGTATTTTAGTATGCTAAATGTTAATTTTAGTATTTTTCCGCTTATTGTGCATTTTTCAAAATCTCATTTTTCATGAATAGGGACTTGTTAACAAAGAATGGTACCATATAACAGAAAAAAGCCTCAGGAACTTCTTGTATTAGAGGGTTATGTCAGTGTGTTGAATCTAGACCAGGTGTTATGAATAGTCTGTCAGACACTTTCCAGTTAATTCTTCCGTGTCATTTGTTTCCAGGCGATGCATTATCAAATGTTTTCAACAATTGCAATGATTCAGAGGCCAGGCGTATTGCCTCGTTTGTTTACAGATTGCTTTCAAGTTCTAGGTATAACAAACAATTTTGATTGCATACTTCCAACAGATTTGTTTTGTATTGTATTTGTTGTATTTTATTGTATTGAATGTATTGTATGTATTGAATTGTATTATATTGTATTAATTGTATTATATTGTATTGTATGTATTGTATTGTATTGTATTGTATTGTATTTTATTGTATTGTATTTTATTGTATTGCATCTCATTTTAAGAAATGGTGTGGACTTGGGTTTGGTTGTATTGTGTGCATTGTATTGTATTGTACTTTATTTTATTTTACTGCACTGCATTGTAATGTATTGTATTATACTGTACTTTATGATATTTTATGATATTTTATTGTATTGTATTGAATGTGTGGTATTGTATTGTATTGTATGTATTGTATTGTATTGTGTTGTATTGTATTATATTGTATTGTCTTGTTTTGTCTTGCATTTTATGTATTGTAATGTGTTGTATTGTATGGTATTGTATTATATTGTAATGTATTGTATTGTATTTTATTTATTGTATGCATTGTATTGTATTATATTGTATTGTATTGTATTGTATTGTATTGTATTATATTGTACTGTATTGTATCATTTTGTCATTTATGATATTGTATTGTGTTGTATGGTATTGTGTTGTATTGTAATATTTTTTTCGTTTTATCATCCCAAGAAATCGCATTAATAATCTAGCCAATGTATCTCAATGTCTTTCTCCAAAGGTCACATGACAAGACAAACTCTTCATCTCATTCCTTCATCTGGTCCGCACTTTACCCTTGGATGCAGAAATCCACTCTTGATAAACAGCTTCTTCAACGTATCCCAGAATCCATTGCAGACCCTGCTGCTGGCTTTACGTTGCTGTCTATTCATAGGTGTGTCACTGAATTTTGCTGCTTGTCTGGCTTTGTATTGTAAACTGTTGTTAAATTTATACCATCAGCCTCTGTCTTGCTACTTGCCTCGCTTGCAAGGCAATGGAAACGAATTGAAATTGCAAAAGAGCGAATTTGTAATGCCAAATGGGAGAAGTTGTTTCATAGCATGGTGATTGATTCGTCTCACCCTTGTGTTTAATTTACGCCTCACTAAAGTTGGGACACCACCGACCCTGCGTATTTTTAGAGTTTCTTATCCCAGTCGTTTGCAAATAATTTTGGTACGCATTTAAGAAGAGTAAGTCAACATCTACGAATCTATTGCTGTCAACCAAAAATCCACTGTCTTATTTTCAAAAGTAGATTTCATACACTTGACTCTCTTACAATTTTTTCTCATGTAGAAACGAAGAGTCAACTTTCATCCCAGCTTTCACTGAACTTCTGAAAAAATACACAGCATTTGAATTGCCAGTCAGGTATGCGAGTCTAACATTTGAACCTGGTTCTGAGTCGCTTTCAAAACTGAAAGTAGGGTTTTTAACACGACCAGGAAACATATTGCGCTAAAAGCACCATCCTGCATTACCATTGCTTCATCGTCAAAGAAAAATTACCTTCATATCTAATTTGAATTTAAAGCAAGTTGAAAAGTGGAGCAAAACAAATAGATACCCAGGGAGTTATTTGTTTTGTATCTGCAATCGATTATCAGAAGATTTATTCTCTCCTTTGCAGAACTTTCTGAATTCTTTCTTTTTTTACATCATTTCATCTGCATCAGAGATACCAAAAATATCAATCCTTTAAGTCGAGATGGAATTTCAATATTTTGTATAGTACGACTGTGGTTTTTAAAAATTTCATTTCTGGATGTTTTATATTCGATTTCCTTTCATTTTCTCTTTATCTCAATATTTCTCGGTGAACACATGGTAGACAGCTTGCTATTGGCATTCTATTCTTGACTTTCAAGATAGATTAAAGAGAGTCTCGTTTTATCTTTCAGTTTCATAATTTTAAATCATTTGCAGGTTTTCAAGCAAGTTTCTAAGCCATTTGCTTAGCTCATCGACTGCATTTGACAAAATAATCTCCGAAAATCTACAGCCACATGTCATTCAAACATGGCTGCATTGTCTCATTTTCCTTACTGATAAAGATCAGGTGTTGTCGGAAATAGCAAGGTAAGACTATCTTTTTTATCTATTCCCTCTTGTTTCCCAAAGCATTTGTCTAAGCATTATCAAATGAAATTTTTAAAGTTTACTCCGGCAATCTCGATAGTTTACTATTCCTGAAAGAGTGTATGAGTTTTTTAAACAGGTGCAGTGTATTAAAGAGATATTATATTAAAACTGACATTTTTTAGAAAAATATGCAATGCTGAAATATCTGATTCTCCCAGGCATATTCTGCTTCTGCCAGAAGTTAAAGCAATTATTGAAAAAGAGGTTTGTTCTCATTTTGATGATGGTAATTATGACAATGATGACAATGATGATGATGATGATGATGATGATGATGATGATGATGATGATGATGATGATGATGATGATGATGATGATGATGATGTTGATGATGATGATGATGATGTTGATGATGATGATGATGATGATGATGATGATGATGATGTTGATGATGATGTTGATGATGATGATGATGATGATGATGATGATGATGATGATGATGATGATGATGTTGATGATGATGTTGATGATGATGATGATGATGATGATGATTATGATACTTTTCTAGAATAAAAGTAACAAAATTGAGGCAGAAAACATCATTTTTACATTAATTGTTGCACTTGGAAAAGGCCAAACAAAGGCAGTAAGTTCCATTTTCATTGTTCATTTCTTTTTAGCTTCTACTTTTCATGCATTCATTAATTAATTAATTCTTTCATTCTCTTGTTTATTTGTTTTTCCAAAAATGTTTAGTTGTTTATAGGAATTGATTGGTTGATTGATTACGTAATTGAGTGATTCATTGATTTATTTTTTGTCCATCATTGATTTAACCAATAGATCAGAGTGAAATATTACCAACAAGATTTTAATAGTGCATATTTTTGTAATAGTTGTTTGATCAATTGGTTCTAATTTCATTTGAAAGGTTCAGCTGTCCGAATTGGTTGCATTACGCCAAAAAGCGAATGCCTATTTTGGATCGATCCTACGAAACACCGAAAGCCTTTTACAAACTGGGATTCCAACAGATCCATTGAGGTTTGCACTTTATATTGTAACACTATCGGTGGTGTGGACGAGAGGTTGAGTTTCAGGTCTGCGAACATATCGACCGAGATTCTCTTGATTGGAGACCACAGTTGGAACCATTCTGCACAAGCTGTTTAGACAACCCAGCTGTCCATCCCTTCGAGGTCTGTCAATGGGTACTCAGGAGAAATCCTGAACGCCCAGGCCCACATAAGTTGATAGCCACCAGAACCCTAGCTTGGGTTAACAAATGAATGAAACAGACAAAGAAGCTGTCAGGATGAAAACAGAACTTGTTAGAAATTTCAAGATCAAAACAAAAGTCATGTTTTATTTATTACTTCTTGAGTTTCACGGCTAATTAGTAAATTTTCAGTTTTATTTATTTTAGATTTCTCTATTCAGTCGTTAGCAAGTTGGTCAAACACTGTCCTAAACTGATCTATGCTAAGGTAAGCTATATATCAAATTTACTGATTAGGACTGCATGATTATTACAATCTTTTGGTGAGCATATTTATGTTTGTAACCAGTAAGGTAGTAAACAAAATAGCAGGCTTCCTACCAGATTCTCGAGGGATGCTTGCGACGATGTAGTTCACAGCAAATATGATCAAAAAATTATTATATATTTAGATATTTTACAACATTTCGCCCCGGCATGGTGGGTGTCTTCAGAATAAGGTATACCAAAATCAGACATGTTTTTTGTTTTGTATTTTGCGCGCGAAGGATCATGGTTATTACAGTACCTTTAAATGATACAGTTTGTTCCCATTAGACGTCTCCTGATTGTTTGTTGCCAAAAATCCTTGATCAAATGGTATTGCCCCATAAAAGTGCCAAGAAAACAATCCCAGCTGTTGTCAATAATTGCTTGTACGGCCACATCCATCAGGTAAGGCCAGTCTTCAAAACCTACTCTAATTTATCAACTAGAATTTGCAAATATGGAGGGATCCTCATTAGCAAAGATTGTTTGCTAAAGTGTTATGCCCAAAAGTTTAGCTGAAGTAGCACGATGAATTGAAATATTGAATTCCAAACCGATCTCAAAACTTATTGCTTTTTTCGAAAGAACAAACGAACGACCAAATGAATGAACAAATGGTTGAACGAACGAACGCGAACAAACGAACGCACGAATGAAAGAACGAACGAACGAAAGAAGGAATTAACGAATGGAGGAATGTTCGATGAAATATGCGAAAGAACAAATGAACAAAATAATTGACCGAATGTATAAGGGAGAAAGCAATTGAATAGAGTGAAGAAAAGCTAGTAAGATATTGTTAAAATGATAAAATATTATTCTAAAGATATTATTATTAATTATGAAATTTTATATATTTTTTGTAGTTTTTACAAGGATTATCTGCACTGGATTTCAAAAAGGATGAATTTATTAGAAGAAAAGTTAAAGAGATATTTAACAGATATTTTTTATTGATAATTAAGGTACCAATTACATCAAAAATTTAACAGTTGTTGTTATTATATATTTTCTTTTTTCCCTTCTTGTGATCTTGTATGATATATATTTCTATCTATATCTTCCTACTCATAATTAGAGAAGTTGTTCTGAAAATTTTTGTATTTTTCCTTAAAGCGATGCCACACCTCACCAACATCAAAAAATCCATTTCTTGTGAGTACATGGTTTTCTATAATTTTGATGATTTATGATAGATTTATTATCATTGATAATGGCATCTTTGATATTCCATAACTCGTCTTGGGATCCAGAAATTTTCTAATTCTTAGCGTTAAAGCTCACATTTCCATCAAACCCATTTGTCGATTCCCTACAGGTGGCACTTCAGACAACATTTGCAAAAGAACCATCAAGTTATGCAAGGTATGATTTCTGTATACTAATAAATTTTATTTTATTGTTGACTTCTAGAATAACGAGCAAATGTGAGATATTGCTACGACCTATGCAGGTTTCGAACCCTTGACGTTAATCCAAAGTCAAATGGCACTGGTTCGATCCTTTCTGATATCAATAGCTACCATCTTCTCTTTATTTCTCAATCTCCTACATAATTCTAGATTCCATCACATCTGTTATGTTTTATTATGTTAAAACTATGTACAGCCATAAATACTAAGGGTAGGCCTATGATGTTGACGTGCGTGGCATAGAGCAGCGTCCATTGGTAAGAAGTCCTGTTGTTCAACTATTTTATTTACTCTTATTTGCTGCATTTGTTTTAAACAACTTTCCATCGAGTAGCCTTTTTGGGTATTTATTCTTAATTCTTCATGCTCTCATGTTCTCAATTTTCAGTGACTTTCGCCAGTACATCATTGAAATCATCGCAGAAAATTTCCTTGTCCTTCCACAACCTCCTGATAATCACTCGGCGGTAAGAATTTCAATTCTTAGAGTTTCGACAACTTTCTTCGGGCAAATTTCTTTAGAATATAGATTTTAGTTTTGATGTGCTTTTAGTTTCACAAGAAAATCTTCCTCTATATCTTGGAATAACTCATAATTCTAGGAGACCAGTTCGTCATTACTTTAAAAAATGCTTTTTTTATGTTTTTCTTGTATTTATTTTCAATAAATTTAAAATGACGTTGCCTCGTTTAACAGTAGTCCGACCTTTTCGCCGTAGGTCCTGTACTTCATAGCGAGACTATTTCAAAAGACCCACTCTAACGCTGAGATTGTAAGGTTCGTAAAACACGCTTTTTAACATGATCTGTTAAAAGGGAGATTTTTGTTACTTAATTGTTTTGCCGTTCGAAGGGTTTTCTGCTTACCTTGACAGTCAAGATTAATTTTCCTTTAGGAACAGTCCATCCATTATCATGCAGACCATGTGCAGTCTCATTTCCTGTGATGCATGCGGAGGAGCAAATTCAGAACCACCTGGTATCCGCAGGCCAGGTATGATGTTGCTTTAATTGAGTTTTTTTGTGACATCATCGCACATTAATGTTTAGATTTTGTGACATAATCACTATAATATTCAAATTTTATATCGATTCTTTGCCTTCCAGCCATGGAAATCCTAACAGTCATAACACGAGCCTACAAACCAGCATCTAAAGAAGAGAGGTGACTGGTACTCTATGTTCTTTTGATACCTTTTGTAACGTAATGAAGCCTCAATTTTCATGCCGCCTGCTCTGCAGGCGTAACTTATGCTGCGCAGAGGTGCTGTCTCGGCTCCTCCGGAGAAATGTTAACACATTTTCTAGATTTTGCTATGACATTCATTTAATGCTCGTTAAATAAACAACATTTAAATGTTCATAATTCTCATTTAGGGCCAAGCTGTTGGAGAGTTTGGAGAAGGTTATGCAGTTAAACATCAATCAGTTTCAGGTATGTGGGTATTTCAAATGTATTCATTAAATTCAAAATCTCCATACCTGCTGATTGCAAGAACAGAGACCTTTACTGTCCCTGGCACTGGCAAAGGAAGTAAGATTGGGAAAGTTGGTGAGCTCTGGAAATTCTTCGCGTTGGGACTTTCGGAATATTGTTCCCGTTCGTGGATTTCATCTGGCCTAAGAGTTTAGTTTTAAACACCTTTTCTCGACAAAACGTATTGACTTAGCCTCATTCCAAAACTGTCCCAGTTAATGCCCTAAAAATCCTTCACGGGGATATTCGAGTGATGAACAAAAACGCGGGCAGGGGTATATTAAAGTTTGAAATTCACATAGATTTCATAAGAAAATTAACGTTACCGATTTTCATATTTTCTTACGTCCTTTCTTTTTGCAGGGCGTCGTTTTCAAGTCATTTGAGGCTATCGCTAATCTTGACAAGCAACTCGCTAAAGAATTGATATCAACAGCAACCAAGACAGTTGATGATAGTGAGAAGCGACGAGGATGTGGCAAGGACAATCGACTCAGGTATATGACTTAAGATGCTCAAAAATCTGCTTAAGTTCCAGCCAGCTTGTTAATGTCTTCCAAAAACGCTCGTTAGCAATGAAGCTTGTGGCCTATATTAATTAAAAATCAATATTCATGTCCCATTTTCTCTCACATTTTATAAGTTTTTCGAATGAATCAATTTAGTTTGTCTCTCATTGCGCCAGCACCTTGTCACTAGGCTACATGAAAATAAGTTGGCCGCCGCCTTTCACGCCTCGCCCAACACCTATACGCTGCATCAGCCACTTTATTTCTTCATTTGATCAATCTTTTTCAAAAATCGACGAGAAATTGGGCTTGGTCCGGGCGTGTCCCTTTAGTTCTAGTCAACCTTTTTTACGTCAGCGCAGGACCGTCGCTACAATGGGGTGAGAAGTTTGTGTCACCCCAGGGATGATATTATGTGATACAGCACATCTAGCATGCCCCCCCCCCCTGAAACAGCACATCTAGGGTCCTGCGTCTACAGATGTATTCTCAATGTTTCCAGGCCCCGGGTCTATGCTTTGGTGTTAATTAATTAATTAATAAAAGCTCCTTCTATATTGATGACTTAATGCTTCTCTCCATGATTAGGAATTCGCTGGATACTTTCATTGCATGTGTTGGTGATTGAATTTGAGACCCTGTCAAGAGCTGCGTTTTTCAGTATTTTGTAGAGGGAAATGAGAGGCAGAAATGTAATGAAAGTGAGTAGCGAATTGTTATTTTTAAAGAAATCAGTCAACAATAACCAATCAAGCTCACATAAAATTTTGTATAATTTAGCGAGGTGTTTGAATGCATAATGTCATATTTTATGGTGTATTGTCCCGTGTTAATTTTAATCGTGTTTCGTAATTGTGTTTATCTATATGTCATGGTTGCCCGGTATTCCATGCCTCCTGTTCTCTGTGGTAATATTCTGAGAGAATCGCATCGTAATCTCGCAAGTTGCGTCGTTTGTTATGTGGCCTATGGCGAATGCGCTTCGAATCAACCTACAGCCTTTTCAAAACATCTACTTCCAAGCTATCTGAAAATTCTCTACGGCCTAAATACCTTCTATGCCTTGGCGTAGATTGAAAAAGTTTTCTATCCAGCATGCAGTGCTTCAAAATTACCCATAGTCCTTTTCAATGATTCCACAATCTCAGCACAGCTTAAACGACTTTTATGATTTATTTCATCTTGCAAGATGCTTTCAAAATAGCCTCTCTTCTTTTTTGCTATTTGCTATTTCGCTCATTTGACGCCAGTTAGGAACAGACATCTACCTCTATTTTTTCAATTTTTTGTGATTTTGACTGCCACCATTCTCTCAACATAACATAAGTGTTCGCTCCCTACAAAAGAATTTCAAAAGATCGCATGAAACTTTGTAGACTGAAAGACAAAATACAAAAGTTTTAAGGGAGTGGTTATTTTTTAGGCTTGGTACCAGGGCGAAGGATTTTCTGCAGGGGTATGAAACCCTTTGCCACCTTTTGTAGGTATACAAAAATCTATGTGAAGTCATCAATCTAATTAAACATCATAGTCATTAAACACCTAGAATAAAAAGCAACTGCATTTTAAACGCAGTAAAGACGGCATACACCAAGAACCAGTTTTTAAATGCTGTTAATTTTTTTTAGTAAAGAATGATGAAAGTAAGGGTTTGTTTGCCGTAATCTCTCTAGAAACACATCACTTGGGAATGTTCACTTGGGACAACTGTCATTTGTTGGACTAAGCAACTTTAGAATATCTTTGAGGACTGAAATCAAGAATAAGATAAAGCATTTTTTGACAAAAGCGTGGAATCTACCCCCTCCCACATACCCTGTTGGAACTGCCTTTGGAGTAGATTTAGATTAAAAAAATTTACCGATTTTTCCAAGAGGCAAATGTTTATGAATATCACCAAAATCTGAAAGAAAAATATGAAATTAAATGAAGCCTTGTTTTTAAACTCGCAATTTCTATTTTAAATCTTTTGCATTCATAGTAGATATTAGGTTAATGGGTTAGTGATTCTAGTGTTTGACCAGTCTGCAGAGCATGGCAGAACTCGACGAGATCTCGCGCGTGCAAGGTAAAAAATGGGGGGTGCACGGCGTACACATCTGATTTTCTTGGGTGCACCAAGCCGCTTTAGGTGGTATGAAAGTCCAGGTGTACCTATATTGATCCTTTACGCATAAAATGCGTGCGTGCAAGCCCTGATTTTTGGGGTGCACGTCAATCTGCTGCAAATTTTCTTGTCTGTGCAGTTGCCACGCTCTGCAGACTGGGTGTTTGAGCTTTCTACCAGGGGTGTGCTCTAGGAGCACTCTACTGAGCTATGCTAGGTATGACGATAACGATGGTGATAATGATGACAATAATGATATTATGATGATGATTATGATTATGAATCCACTTACCGTTGAGGACATAAAAGTCGAATATATGATCTTAAAAATCTGTGCATTTTCGTTTGACAAAAAGACGATAAAAATTGTTGCCACTATCAGCAAGGTTAAGGTCAAGCAATAAATTACATGTCGTGTTATGTCATTCCTTTTTGGAAAGGCAGCGAATTTTTGGCGAAGCGTGAAATTTTGTGCATTCCAGGCATCGTTAGCAACCACAAGGCATCGTATGTTTTGGATCCCGTACACAATTAAAACTGCAGCCATGGGTAGAATCAGTAGGCATGTTAGCAGGGCATGTGTGTCGTTGTTGCGACTAATACCGCATGCATCCAATGTGCACTGTTTGATAGAGGCATCTGCATTTGCCTTGCAGAAAAGAAATCTATCGTTGCATGCAATAATGCCACATATGATCGTTGTAATGATTAAAGGGCCTGAGTAAGCAATGATCCATCTTTTTGCGAGACTCTCTGGGCTAGGCCAACGATACATTCGTAGACTGCATTGTAATGTCATTATGGTTAATATAAACTGTGAAGTAAATGTTAATAACTGGTAAATTTCAAATCCAATCAGAGCAATGCAGCTAGCTTTCTCCACTTGTTGCTGCTTATCAAAGGCCAGAGCAATCACCAAAAATACAACGGTGCTCAACGACATGAAAACCACCGTTTGTATGTTGTTTTCGCCTCCACTCTTCCTGTACGGTTGATCGCAGATGTACCACCACGATTTATACAGCGTTAAAAAGCATAGAACGCTAAAAACCAGGCTGAATACACGTAGAAATATAACTACCTCCGAAAATACTGCATTTAAAAACATTTTATCGCCTACAACTAACAAGGTAGGCCTTGACTATGGCGAATGACGTATTTGAACGGGAAATATTTGTTCTCTCACTTCCTCAGCCAATGCTCAAATTACTACTCATATATGACTTGTTATAATCAATTGCGTATCTTCCGGCTCTTTCCTTCCCATCTTTTATCAAGATGCTCTGGCTTTCGTTTCATCGGTTTCAAATCCACCGCAAATATATGACAGGTATGGCTGCGCATATAGTTGATCAGGCTTGATGTTTTGCGGGAATGAGGATTTTGCCACCACAACCTCCTCCTTTCTGCAGTATCACTCCCTTCATTCTTAAATGAGGAGCGATGGCCCTTATCGCGTCTTTTTTTCAAAAATATTCGCAGTGGTACTGTTCATCCAAGGTTTCACTGTTAAAAATGACGAACACTATTATCTGAGTAGGGGTTACGAGAAAATCAAGCATTTTAGCGAAAATATCCATTCTTAAAAAAAAAACTAATGTTTTTTTTAAACAAGGTCTTTGAAAATACGTTACGTGCTGTTGAAATAGTATTTACATAAAGAATGTTATTCTAAGTTATAGCATCACTGTCCAATCAGCTGCCCCCCCCCCGCAAATTACCGCCACGGCATCGAAAAGCGAGAGCATGGAAGCAATGGCGTCGAAAGGGAAGGGGGGGATTGCAGGGAAACGACCTCGCAATTTTTCAAGAGGTAAGTAAAAATAAAAGTGGAGGATTAAAGCATTTAATCCATGTTAATATTGGACTGGGAAGGTTTCATAAGCGAATGTATTCCTCACAAGGGGGTTACTTCCGTAATCTAGTCTTTACTGAACCGCTCGATGAAACGTGATTTCACGCACGCAGTTCTAGCGAATGATTGACAATCAACCTCATCAGTATGCTAATTGAGTTGAGGATTCACGTGGCGTGAACAAATCATACCACCCATTCGCCGTGAAGCTCATGGAAGAAGAACCAACGTCAAGTTACAAGCTCGATGTTTCCCCTCCCTCCCTTCCCTGAGATTATTCGTATATCTGAAGCCAACTGCCCTTGGTTTTTCGTCTTTCTGGCTCTCTGCTCGCTTCCTTTCCAGATCTTCCCTTACTAGCCTTCTCCCTCACACATTTCTTCGAGGCGAGTTGGAGGGTGTACCGGGAAAAATCTGGCCATATTTTCCTTGGTCAGCACCGACATTACTATCCCCTAGTAGTCAGGCAAAGCTAGGGCTACTGGTACACCGCTTAGCCCATTTTCCTGACCTAAATGTTCATTTGTTCTGTGCTATGAGGCTGAGTTTAATTTAGGGACCCAGGCCGGAAATAGTAAGGAGCTTATTTGCATTTTCATCATTGGACCCTTGCGGGCTTTCGATGGAAGGGCAAGAGGCAAGGGAGTTGAAAGAGAGGCGAGGGTATTGAGAGAGAGGGGCTAGAACAATCAATTTGTGTTCTCGTTCTGTCTTTTTGTGATCCTTACAATGCCATGTGATTTCAAAAACATTTAAATTAAATCAAAGATGATAAATGGACTGATAAGTACTATAATTAAGTTAACATGCAATTGACCAGTTACATACTACTCAGGCTCACATTTTGGAATCATATTATCGTGATTTGCCGAAAATCACAACAAAATCACAATTGATGGATTCAGAACGTTCTCTCCAACGGCCACTTCCACCCTCCATTTCTTTCACACTTTCCCGTTTCCATGCTTTTTTTCGGGGCTCTGGTATTCAGGTTATCCACACACAAACTCCCCTTTGAAGCAAATAGCCTCCTATCCAACAATCCCCTAGAATTAGCTATACCACCCAAGGATCAGTTTTCCGTATCATCTACGTGAAGTTACCTTAGATTTTCAATGAGGAATCTTTACCCCAAAGGGGTGACAAAATTGTCCTTTTGAGATAATGTTCTCTGCACAAACCCGAAACTGGATGTGTTCACCAGGACGAAATAATTCTTCTTTTGGATTGAGCGTTACACTTTTCTGCTTCGTCTTGCAAATGTCAACAAATGAATTTTCGGATCCTGGAAAAAAGAAAACAGAATAATCCAAGCAACAAAAAAGCATTAGCCAACTATCAATCTGTTCCTCTACCAAAATGGAAACAGTAAATGGGACAGGAAAAAAACCCGCAAGAAATAAAGTGTGACCCTAAAGGCGTCCATAAAATTGGGCAATAAAATTCTGCATCAAAATTGGGATTTTTGGGGACGCCTATAGCAGTCAGGCAGGGGGGCCAGTTCCTTCCCCTTCCCTTAGAAATGAAACTTGATCCTTGAAATTCGCTAGTGTTTTGCCTTACTTTCCGAGATTCCCCCTCTGATGTGCCCTGAACTGCTCGGTGCAGCACCCCTGATTTAGTAGTTTCTGATTGGCTGAAGACAGTTAGGTTCAGAGTACACCATTGTTAGGTATGAAAAATTTTATGATGTTTAAACCAACTAATCTGAATCTGGGGATGCTAAAAGTATTCTATTTCCCCCTTTTTTGTTTTGTTCCTTGTTTAACCCTTTTCCCCCGTTGATAATACACTTGTACAGTTGCAACTAAGGCGTTGGGTCAAATTCCAAGGGGGTGTTATAAATGATGATGTTTGAGCAAAGAAACCGTACAAATGTTGGACTACAAAATAAATCAAGGTATTGACAGCACCAGCCCCCCCCCCCCCCTAAGAAGTTACCAATTCTCGCTGATAATCATAGGGCCATGTGGTCCCACCAGAGTGAAGCGTTTAATTGTGTCAGTTTTTAGCAGTAGCTAAGCCACGTGGCTTTTACCGCTCCTCTGCCGCATCAACTGGCAAATCAAATTAGAAAAAACAACGTTGCACTTCATAACTTAAAGCATTTTAATTGTGCCCACGATGTGACTTGATAAAACACTTTCTCATTCACATGTCCGAAATTGAACTGATAAAAATCTCTTTCGCCTCAAAATAGCCCCACTTTCTATTATACATTGATGATAAGAACTCAGCTCCATCAAAGCGCATTGTAATATGGAATGCCAGCAAGCAAATGAAATTACAGCATATCTGATTACCTATTCAGTGACGTGACCAAGCTTATTATCGACTCGATTATTATTTTCAAAGTAACTTGAAAAAATATAAAAATGAAGGCATGCTAATGATTTGAAGCTGAGGGGGTTTCTTGTATAGAGTGAAGCTTGGGAGGTGCTACTTCTGATTCCAGATGCCACCATATTTTTATTTATTCCTTTTTTTATTTCTTCAGCATATTTTGAACCTGATCTTATCGAAATAAAGCACTTGTTAACTAATAAATCTAATTTACAATATTTTTCAAGACTATGTAACGTGAAAGATGAAGTGGCCCCCGTCTAATGCCGGTCTTTGAAGCTTTCCAGTGTTGGTGCTGAACCTCCTTACGGTCTTTTCCTGTACAAAACACCCCCGTCAAACAACCATATCCCCATGCTGTTCCTTATGCAAATACCCCCTTTCTCGGATGTAAAGCCAGACAATTTCAGATCCTTGGATTCACCTATTTTTAATGCTTAAAGTTTCTGGCCAATTTCAGTTTTTGGACGAAAGCAGGTGCTCCCGTGGGTTTCTGAAAGCTGCATAAGAAGATCAACCTGCAAATGAAAGTGTAATATGCTCATTTGATCTACAACTAAAAACAATGGCGACGCTGTGTATTTGGCACTCTGGCGCAAGTGGCGGCTGATCCATTCTTCATCAATAATTAAATTGGAGAAGTGACGATTTAAAATCGGAGTCCTCATCAGATACTTAACCAGCGCAATGCAGCACGTCTTCGTGACGTTCAATATTACGGCTGTGTAGGTCTTTACATGCAAGGCAATTCGCTGCGAATTTGACAAAACAGACCGTAATTTTTTACCGTCATTACCAATGATGCAATGGCCAAAGTGCTTTTGGAATAGAAGTGAACTTTGAACAAGATAAGAGAAAGAATTGACATGTTGGCGGAATCAATTGAAAGAAGTGAACAGTGTTGTAGCTGTATTTTATGAAGACATTAATGCAAAATCGGTCTTAGGACATGTTTGCTGGCAACTTAAGCAGAGAGAGAAAACTTGTTTGATTTAGGATTTAAGCGCGAAAATAACAAGAAATTGATCACTCATTTGTTTATAGAAAGTTTCATTGAAATTTAAGTACAACCGAAAAGGAATAATTTCAAATTCTTCGTCTGCTGTCAACATCAGACGACAATCCAGTACCTTCTTCATTGAGACTCCTTGCTGGATAAAAGGCCCGTGTGACAGACAACATGGAACTTTCGTGTCACGAGCACTACGGAACTTTGAACACGACTGTAGAGAAAGTTATCTATGCTCTTATCAATGTGGTTGTCATCTTTGTAGCCTCTTTTCTCAATATAACAGTGATATCAATAATCAAAACAAGGGCTGTATTACATCAACCATCATTTATTCTCATTGCTGCCCTCGCCTGTTCAGATCTCTCTATGGTTATGGTGTCCGGTACGATCTATGCTGCCGTCATATTGTCCGGTGGATCGAGCAACTGCGGGCTAGAAATTGCGACGTGCTGCCTAACGTCAACTATAGCTGCAAATTCTATCCTGCTCTTATGCTGTATAACACACGATCGATATCAGTGTATCAAGAACAGCCGAACAAGCAGGCCATATACAACGAAAAAAAAAGCATTTATCAAAATCGTATCATGTATTTCAACATCAATGATATTCTCGTTGGTGTTTTACATCGAAACGATTCACAAGTTGCCATTTAGAGCTGTCGAAATACTCTCTGCTCTAATGTTTTCGTGTTTTGTTTATATCATCATCTATTACATCAAGTTGGTGAAGATCGTCAAAGCAAACAAAGTGATTATCCTGCCCGGTGGACCACAAAATCCGACTGCCGACAGCAGGAGACAAATACCTTCATATCTCTTCAATTTGAACAGATCTATCTTCATGCTGATCCTTTCGTACGCTGTCGCATACTTTCCCGTTACCATTATTTTCATGATTCAAATTGTGTTGCATAGGATGAACATACCACCGAATCACACGGCTACTGCATTCATATGGTGCACCACATTCGGTTACCTAAATGCCTTGCTAGATCCATTGATTTATGCATATCGAAGCGATGCCATCGGGAGGGAGCTAAGAAAGGTAATTTTTTAGCTTCATTTTACAAATGTTTGATTTGTTAGATAAATTAGCGGCCAGTTTAAGAAAAGGGAAATATTGCAGTCCCTGACATGCTTAGTAACAACGAAAGAATCGTTAAAAGTTCTGTCTCAATGGTAGTTGGTTAACGAGCAAAGGGGCATCCCCTCCTCCTCCCCTAACTATGAAAATACTGGCTTACCGCAGGGAAAAACTGGTCGCTGTGGGGTCGTGTTCTATATTCGGCACGCACTGATATCAGCAGAATGAAACGCATGCAAAAACTGAAGATGATAAATTATGAATAGAATTTCTTGCGAAAAGACTGAAAGAAGCTATAAATATAAAAAAAATATTAAATTTAATATGAAATTGACACGTGTGGCACGAATTTGACGATCCTTCTCACGCGTAAAACGAAATTTTGGCAGTTTTGGAACACGAAAAGTTTGCGTTTTGTAAGTCAAAACAACATTTGTGTCAATAATTATGATAACTGTGATTATTGAATTCCTCTTTCTTGCGATTACAAAAATTAGATTCAGCTGCCGCTCCATATCCCATAATGCATTTCCTGATGCCCTGATAATAGGCTTTGGCCTAAAATCGACAACCATAGGTTCCGCTAGAAGTAAGGATTCAAAAGCACAGACCATAAAAAGCATCATCGCTATTATTAAATATCCCATAATGCATTTTCTGATGCAATGAAAATCAGATTTGGCCTAAAAATATGCAATGTTTGCAACGTCACAATACTTCTTCTTTTGAAGACTTCCCCAAATTAGTATTCTGATACTGAATTTAATTGGTCAATTTCATAGTCACTATGGAGATCAAGGTAGTTAACTTTTTGGATTGGTCGCTTTGCAGGGATGTCCCCTTTCACAATTTTTGTAGCCTCAGGAAGAGGGGGTGGGGTTATCAGACGAACTGCGTATCCCTGGTAACAATCTGGCATTCATGACAATTAATGCCTCCTTTCACAGGTTTATAGAAATATTCGGAGAAAACTGGAACCAGCTGAAGTGCACCTACAAGCGAGACAGGTGAGACCAAGGGAGCTGACGGAAACCAGGCTTTTTCATAAGAAGAGAAGTATTATTGATGTTGACTTTGAACTGACGTTAAAACAGAACGTCATTGCAAAGAGCATGCGCATTACTGAGCAACAATGAACAAAGTATTGTCTAGGCCATCTTCACGCTTTATGCCCTACAAGGGAGTGGATTGTTAAAAGTGGTAAACGGCTAAAAAAGGCATGTTTAGTTCAAATGATGCCGTTGCACTGGTGGTGGGATTATATCGACCTTTCTCATAAAAAAACAGCCTTTTTGTTTACAGAAAAGGTTTGTTTACTTGATTTCCCCTTACTTCGGGTCGAAATTGATGCTTTGTGTGTTAGGAGTGATCTGCAACCAGCGATGCCAAAAGAGGGGGGCAAGGGGGGCAGCTGCTCCCCCTGCCTTTTTTCAAGGGGGGCAGAGGGGGCAAGATATGCTCTGCTTAATTCTATTAATACTTTTCGACCATAAATCAGAACAAAGCACAAATCGTCTCGGAATGGAAATTTCAAAGGACAAAGAGGTGCCATCACATTAATTCAATGAGATACAAGTTTCTTTTGATTTTCTAAAATTTTACAGGATGTATTTTTTGGTCAAGTGCCCTTCAAAGAATGTCTGCCCCCCTGCGCCCTTCAATGCTTCCGGCAGTCCTGTCTGCAACAAACAATTTGTTTGCAGCTAGAACCTATAGAAATAGCTGCCTCTGCAAGGGAACAATCTTTTAAAAGTTGGGAGGGTTAGCCTTCTCCTCCACGACCTTCTTCAAGAGACACCCCTGAATGGAAAATGATTCAGTGACACGGGTGTAAAAATGTAGGATAAATATAAAGATAAGAAAATGACAATAGGAATGTAAATATAAAAATATGGCAAAATAGGGAATATACCAAGGACCTTGGAAAATTCGAAAGAAATTAATTTCTAAATATTTAAGTTAAAAGCGGCAAGATTTCTTAAATCATTCAATTGAGGTCTATTGCAAATAAGGTTTTTGAGAACGAGGATTTTTGATTTAACTGTTTGACAAGATAATAATAATAATGATTAATATTGAATTGTATATAAAATAATCAGTGTTATCAATAGCTGCAGATATTTGATAACGGTCTCTTTGAAGACCATTCGATCAAGAAAACTAAATCAATAATCAGACGTTTGTGTTATATGTTTCCTCAAAGATATTCGCTTCTTCTACTTGTATTTTTATACCTAATTTAACAACTTGAATCGTCTACCTGCACATTTTTCAGTAATTTTTAGCACGGCCCGCTGAGAAGCAATCCCAATAGATTGAAGGGGCGACCGTGCCTAAAACGAAGCAAAATAAATGAAAAACTAAACGATTGAACAGTGAAATGAATGGATTGGTAGTTACCTGTGCTCGCTTGAAGAATGTAGAAGAGAGGCTTGTAAATATACTGCATATCTTCACCGTCATCCCATGAAATTTTCAAATCTTTTTCTCGTGTTATTGAACACTGGAAATTGCTGGGTGGTGGAGGTGCTGTCAAAAAGAACTTGCAATTAAATTGATAAGCAGAAAAAATGCACTATTACAATCCAATCTATTTGATCCTTTTAAGAAACTTTGCTACGACGAATCTGCATGATAATCTTTAGAGAGGGGAGCTCTAGGGATTTGAATGTGGAGTCAAACCCTGTGTATAGGAGGGGCGTTTTGGGGTGAAATACTCAGCTACTTATGAATCTGAAAGTCGAAAATGGCCTTTGCGTGGAAAGCAAGTATAGAGTTTTTATCTGTGTTGATTGTTTAATGCTAGTGATAACTTAAAGTGTCTCAAATGGTGAAATCGTAGCACCTCGTGTCATTTTCTGCAATGACTGGCAGAATTGAATTCAAATTTATATTCCTCATTGTTTGGTGTAGAACAGCATGAAGAAAGAGAGCGGGTACTTTCACAGCCTTACCTTCAACCATAAAGCTGCATGTTTTTATATCATTCAGTAGAGATTCGTGTTTGGGGAACTGGCAGTGCAAATTCGCCTTTGCGACCGGCTCCGTAGCAACCATCATTTCCAAGACACTGTACATTTCTTCTTCAACAGGTCTTCTGCGAAGGAGCATTTCATAATAATCGTAGGACAAGGCATTGTCACAGTTTCTACTGGCTGTTTTAGCTATGCTGGATATCTCTATCATCTTGCTGTGAATAGAAATGATGCGAAAGTAAGTAAAAATTACCAAGAAATACGAACAATTCAAGATGGGTATTTTTATTCTTTTTATGTGAAGCAGAAGAAGAAAATATAAACTGGGCCAGAAATGTAAAACTGAATTTATTACAAGTACGGGAGCTACTTTAGACTTTATTAATGAAAAAAAAATCCAGTTATTTAACAAAAAATCGTTTCTCTGTCTGAATTACTGACGGCCAAGACCCCTTTAGATCCCTAAGACTACCTAAGACTCCAAACGATATTGACGTGATTCTAGAAAAGGGTAATGCTTACCCCCCTGTGACCAAGATATGACGTCTATGCTAAATATAGTACCTCAGTTGTTCTCTCAAAGCCTTCAAATTCCCTTCGCCTCTTTTATTAAGTTTTGCTAGCAGCTGTTTCTCTGTTGAATCGATAGTCGCCCTAAGCTCTCGTAAATAACGACGAACGACATCTTTCACTGTAATTGAATTCCTTTTTACGTCTTCAATCATCTTCTGAACATCTCCACGTGCTTTAATATATCTTTCGCTGTGCAAATCCACCTATCAAGAAACGTTTTACCAATAAATAATCTCACTAATCAATCGATGACCTAAGAAGAAGGTTTAGAACGACATAAGTCTTTGCGCTTACTTTACATTCCCAGGATATCTTTGCCCAAACTTTCTTAGAACTTTCTTGACAAAATTCTAATAACTTTGCCCTTTCTGGGAATTCAAGTACTCCTATAAGCCCTGAGACACACAAGCCTAACACCACATGTGCTCTCGACTTTTAAATACTCGTAAACCCCTCAGCGGGAGCCCCCAGTTGAGAAAGATGCCCAAATTCGTACCTTTTGCTGCAATTTTTGGAGGACTATTCGTTCTCTTTCTTCAGCTTCATGCACCTGGAAACAGTCATGTCCTTTGTGGTCACCAATAGTTTCACAGTACGAGCAGCAAAGACACCGATCAGTACGACAGTATATTCTCATCTTTTCACCATGTGCTGGGCAGTCTGAATTAAAAATAGACAAGAAAGTATAATAAGATATCATCAATGAACTATAGGCTCCGAAATTGGTTGAAGATTTGCATGCAAAGCAAGGGTCGTCACTAGCTTCCGCGTTCCAGTGCGGGTGTTAGCAGCGGATATACCGAAAAAGAGTATCTGGCATGTTACAAGAAGGACCTAGAAGCAACATGAGGGGATCTACGCCCAACGCCTCCCCTACACATGCCATTTATGGTCCAAAGTTGAAATAAAGTGGTATGTGGAGGGTATTATGCGTGTCTGATATCACCCCTAATTTATTAACAAGGATGTGCAATCAATAACATATGTTTTTAGGAAGCAAAATTTGACCAACGGATTCCCCGGACCTACAGGTCGCCAACAACTTCGCCCTTGGTTGCTTTACAATCCTTGGAACCCAGTTTTGGTTGTATGAACAGTAAATTTTTTATTTCTTTGTTCATTACTTTTAAATATGCCATTTTAAACATAATTTGCAAATTTGAATATTCAAAGATTGAAACTCAGTCCAAACCCTTCCCTTAAACTTAGAAGTTTTAAAGTCAATATTTTCAGCAAACAATCCTAGTTCATATCACACCCATATTTCAAAAAATGTACGGATCAGTGGTAGTTCATGGTACCTGGAATTGTATCTGTGTCTAAGATATGACTTGAAGATGGCCTGGAATGCAATTGTGGTGCCTGAGGTGTTTGAGAATAAGCAACACTAGATGGTCTAAACCAGTCATCAATTCCTGATTGAGCAGCACCATTATTGTTGCCAGTTTTCAATTTGCTTTTTGCACTCTCAAGAATAATCGAATGTCTGGCATTCTCAGGTTTTAGATGCTCAGCATCAGAGCAGTTTCCACAAAAAGATGTCTCACAATCACTGCAGAATAATGTCACAGGCTTTGGTGGGTATACTTTGCGGATACAATGGCTGCAAGTCTCTGGCACTCTTTCAGCTTTCCCCAAACCAACAGCATCGAGATTTGTTGCTAAGTTCTCCACTCCATTGGACGGAATAAGACTTGGTTTCTGGCACAATGGACATTCAATTGCTTGACCTTGGAGGTCTCTGAGTTTGCTAATGCAATCTGGAAAGGATTAGATTGTATTAATGATCTTTATAATCAAAATCATCATCATAATCATAGCGACAATCATTATCACCCTAATCATCCTTATGACCAATATTGTCATCATTGTTATTAACAGCACAATCATCTTAATCATCATCATATCACCCTTTTACAATCAGCGAAACCTTGCATCTTCATTTCTCGTGAAATTAGCACATGCAACAACATCTTGATAATACAAAAGACACAAATGAAATATTCATGAAAGAGAGGTGCGGGTCGCAATTTAATTCTTCCTTCATTAGTACGTAGGTCATAGATTGCTCTTTTTCTGCTACCAAAGGGGTGCTGATTGAATAAAATCAAAAAATTTCGAGGTAAAGATAGCAGAATTTACCTGCACAAAATGTATGATCACACTCTAGCCTTTTTGGAATCCGGTAAGGATGCTTTAAGTCATAATCTGTGTAACACAAAGTGCAAACATTTTGGAGTTGACGCGCCATGTTGAATTTGCAACAAAGGTTCCTCGATCCTTGGTACCCTGTGGTTTTTAACATTTGGTTGCTATGTTACAACTAAACCAAAAGTGGTCCCATGGTAACAAAGGGGTATCATTGACCTAGTCAGAACGATGCAAAATCAAATAAAAGAAAGTAAGGGGCTGGTTTGAATTTTTTTAGCTTATCTTTTCAATTGTCTCTGTTGACAAAATCACTCATAAACTGGTTACTATCTTGCGGTACGATAATCCTCGATATCGCCCCTATCTAGAAGCGACCCCTTTTTGAATAAGGACCCATCAATTTTGTCAATTTTGACACTGAAGCCCCCCCCCCCACCCCACAACCATTAAAAAGTTACACAGCAACAACCATAAATTGAGAATTCTGCCATAACGAGGCTTTAGATAAATGGCGCAAGATCTTCTGGAATTTTCCAGTTGTTGCTGTAGTAAATAGTGAATTTCCTTTATGTTGCCTGTTTCCTTTAGCTGTAGATAGTTTTTGAAATGGATAGCGAAGAACTGATTTGCTACAATCGTGGTTGTGGTCAAAGATTTAAAGAAGCTGAAAATGTAGATGGTTAGTAGGCAATGTATAACAATGAGTGGTTGAGTGGCTTTGTGAGTGTAATAAATAGGCCTTTCTGCAAACTAAAAGATCCCAGTCTGGAAACTTCGGTGCATGCACTGATAAAGTTTTGGAAATTCCAAATTCCTGTAGGTCCCGTTTTTACGATAAATCCCTACCACAGCTATTGAGTCACCTCTAACCAAATTAATGAAATAAAACATTTTAAGTAGATTAATGAACAAGCGCAGTAGCGCTTTCAACATTAAATTTTATATGTAATATATGTATGTAATAAAAAGAACTCACCTTAGAAAATAAAGAATGATGTTCCAACAGACGGAGCTGCATACATAATTCTTACTTTTTTACATTTCATTTTCAAAGGTATTTGCAAGTTTCATCCTGGAGCTCCAATCTTTCATGAAGGCTATAAGGTATGATACCAGGTATTTATAGAAGGTGGTTTTAGTTTTGGTGGCAGTGATGGTGTTGATAATGACAATGATAGTGGAGATGATGATGATGATGATGATGGTGATTATGATGATGATGATGATGATAGCGATGATGATGATGACTATGTTTATGATAGCGATTGCATTGGTTATGATGATAATAATGATGATAATGATGATGATTATGACTATGATTATGATAGCGATTGCATTGGTTATGATGATAATAATGATGATTATGATGATCATGATGATTATGATAATGATAGCGATTGCATTGGGTAGGATGATGATGATGATGATGATAATGATGATGATTATGATTATGATTATGATAGCGATTGCATTGGTTATGATGATGATGATGATGATGATGATAGTGATGTTTATGATCCTGCTAAGTGGCTTGTGACAAGACTTTCTTCATCTTGCAGAGTTGGGGTTGCTGCAAGAAGAAAAGCACAGATTTTACAGAGTTTCTACATTTTCCTGTAAGTATTGGATAACTTTTGAAAGGATAAACATCTAATTATATTGGTTGCTCATTAATTAACATCAGTCTCTCCTATTTCCCATGTATTGCTGTGTCATATGATACATTAACATTTTGTTTTTAGGGCTGTACAAAAGGGCTTCATAACAAAAATAAGCCAGAACAACCTGCCAAGCCAGTGGAGGCACCTTTAGCTGTTGGTGAAGTAAGATACTGTCCATAATATCATTTATTTAAAAGAATCTCATTATCCTTCAAAATGTGCCCTCCTGGCTATCTCATCAAAGTTGCTCTGTGTAACCTATGTAATTGGAAAACATTGTATTGAGTTACACATTGTAGGCATCTAAGTACCACAGAGCCAGAATGCAGAGTATGGCAATGGCGCACCCAAGATAATTCTTAAATGCCTAGATTAGCGCACCTGGGCGCCCCACAGACAGTGGTACCCAATGCATAATTGCGCACCTGATGATTTTTTTTACTGTTTTTGCATACCTGCACCTCAGGGACGGGGTTGTTGGCGCACCCAAGATCTTGTCAAGATCGGCCATACTCTGCAAACTGGCCACAGAGTGGTCAAGTCCTGCAAGTCACTCAAATATCGTGCTTGTCTCCCTTTAGTTGACTTGAGAACTCTGTCTATGTTCCAACGACATTATCCCATAATCCTTATCCTCCAAATATATGCAAGATTAGTAGAACATGATTTTGGAAATTATTTGCAACAGTTTTCTCAACCTAGCATAACCCCACCATGTATAATGTAACCTAGACCCACCAAAAAGCCCCTGCCCCAACATTTGCATTAATGCATCCTTTCCAATAAGCCCCCAGATTAATATGAAAGTTATTTGATGATTCCCCTGCAAATTATTTGAATAAACCCATTTTGTTGAAAATAAAGCACATCAAAAAAACATTTCCTTACACCCCTGCTCTATTTATGACTTGTTCTCTGTCTGTTGAAGGTTATAAAACATGAATCAAAAACTTTAAAACAAGCTCCAAAACAAGAAGACAAAGAAAGACCAAGGTAGGGGGGTCCATATTATGTTTTATCAACAAATATAAATGTTGACACTGGTATTAAGGGAAAGATAAACATTATCTTGATTTCACAAACCTCCCTTTAAGATGACATTCACATTCCTTTCAATATATCCAAAAACATCATTGATAGAAAAGTTGATTTGAGCCTAGTGTCTGGAATGAGTGAATGCAGTTCATCTTTGAGAGTCTGGCATGGATTTTTGATTTTATAATTTCCCTTTGCACTCTCTTTTCCTTCATGCTAGTTTCAAAGTTTTAGATGGGAAATTGCACAGAGCATGATTGAAAATGCATGAACAATGGCCAAGCTTAAAACAAGGTATCTTCATGCCTGTCCTGTCTTTCAATGATTTGTTGCATTTTGACCAAAATCTTTTGACATTCTTTTTATTTTTTAGTGAAAATTGCCCAAAATCTAGGCTCAATATGGTTGTAGCTGCATCATTGAAGTCAGCTCTGCAAAGATACCATGACCAACAAAAACAGCTCAAAGAGAAATTAGATAATGAATGTAAGTAATAACTGATTGTACAGGAATAAAGGGACCCTTAAGATGCTTCTCAACAACTGTTGGGCTTATGAAACAGAAATTGACATTAAAATTGCCATTAACATCAGCTAATAAATAGAAGGGATTGTTGAAAAGAGGAAGAAAACTCGAGAGCGGCTCAAATCAGAATTTTCTGTCTCTGATCATATTTTTTAGCAACAAATCTCATATCATCCTTAAGTTTTTTTGCCTTAGCTTCCTTTGAAATTAGGGCAATTTGATTTTTGGGATTTCATCCGTGATATTTTTACCTGAGTTCTTTTTTATTGTCATCAGAGATAAGATCGGCACCATAAATCAATTTTCAGCTTGAGCCGTAAATTATGTGAGATGAATTAAGAGGTCCTCCTTATCTAATCGTGATAGTGAGAATGTCTCTATGATTTAAAGTTTATGTATTTATTCAGTTATATGTATCTACCAACTCTCTTTCTAGCTTCAAATATCATCAATTGATGTTTTTCTTCATAGATCAAGTACTTCTAAGTAAAAAGACGATCTTGTTTGCCCAATGCATTTGTTTCTTTTATAGGCAATGGTGATGCTGTTTATCGTGGTGCACCATGCAAACATAACGGCTGCCACATGGTAATTAATGTTATTTTTAGAACCTAACTTCCCTTTTTAAGGCCAAAAGCGTCAAGGAAGCACTGATCCCAAATTTCCCGGCCTTTGGATTTCCCATAAATTCCAGAGAAAGCTTCAGAGATATGTTTTGAAGATGTGAAGATAACTGCATCTTATTAGTTTCTCGTTTATCTCGATCAGCAATGTATCGCTGTATGAAGCCAGGCGGAGGTAAGGCCCAGATTAAGACCTCCAAATTGCTGGGTAGATCTTTCTGCTGTCCGCTCTCTCTGTTTTACTGTGGTGTTACGTTCAAAATGTCAGATCAGCGAATACTTTGTTGTTTTTTTCCGTGTCGTAATGCTAAAAATGTCAAATTTATCATGCCCCCATGTGTCGTAAGAGTTTTAAATGCCAAACTGTTGCACTTTCTCGCGACGCCTGCTAAATTAAGGAGCTTATACTGCATGAAAGAGGAGGCTAACTGCCGAAAAGCTGCTATAATCAGAAAAGAAGAGCTAATCGCTGCGTTTGTTTGCGAATTAGCTCATCTTAAAAATGCGATGAATGGTTTGCGACAGTTTGCCGAGCTTTTTACTTCAATTTTTGTGTTTCTTGTAATGAGATTCTATCAACAGTGAAGCGTATTTTTAAAACAGAAGAGTTTTGTGAAGCAACTATTTCGTTGTAGCGAAGAAATATGATTGCTTGAAATTGCGCAGAATAATGATGATCAATTTTTGACTGGTATCCGCGTGCTCCTTCGCAGAAGCTGGTCACCCTGAGCCCCCTACAGCTCCCTCATGAACCCCACAGCTCCCTCCCCTAACCAACACTTCGTTTTTTCTTCTTATCATTACATCTAGGTTAGCCCCTTGACTTTATTGGTTCAATAAATTTTTTGTCTCAGAGATCTTTCTTCAAGCGAATCTTCTCGAGACGCTAACAATAATCATTACATCAGATCTGCATCATTTAGATTCAATCCCTCGCCTGAGCCCCTCATAAAAAACTATCGCTAAAATCCAAATGACACTCTCAATGATTTGTTTGACAAATTAATAAGGATGAAATATCATTAAATCTGCAACAATGTGGATAATTTGTTGGTTAATTAGTTTGAGTATATTATATTGATAATGTATACCCAAGAGAATGCTTTATTTTACATTATTTGATAAATTAGTAGATGGAAAATTCGAGATGAATATAAATGCTCTAATGATATCTTACCGTTTCATAACGTGATATAGACCGTAATGTTTCTGTCAACAATTTTTCTGTTTTCTTATTTTAAACACAGACATTTGTAGATGACGCAAGTAACAAAGAACTTTGCGAGTACCACCCAGGATACCCAATATTCCATGAAGGGTAAGTTTCATCATCGCCAATCATCATCATCATCATCCCCATCACCATCATCACCATCATCATCATCGCCAATCATCATCATCATCATCATCATCATCATCCTCATCATCCTCATCATCATTATCATCATCATCATCATCATCATCATCCTCTGCATAATCATCATCATCATCATCATCATCATCATTATCATTATCATCATCATCATCATCATCATCATCATCATCATCATCATCATCATCATCACCAATCATCATCATCATCATTCTCTGCATAGTCATCATCATCCTCATCATCATCATCATCCTCTGCATAATCATCATCACCAATCATCATCATCATCATCATCATCATCATCATCATCATCATCATCATCATCATCATCATCATCATCATCATCATCATCATCATCACCATCATCATCATCACAACCTCCACCGTAATCATTAAAATCGCGATCAACCAGCATCAATATTATAGCGATTATATAAGAAATTCATTATCAACTTCACCTTTATCCAACCTGGCATTTAATTCTGAAACGTTAAATTATAACTAATCCATAACTTTCATATATTACAGTTACAAATATTGGACGTGCTGCAAGAAGCGAACTTCCGATTTCTCAGAGTTTCTTAAACAAGTTGGTTGCGGAAAGGGGGAACACGAATGGTTAAAAGCAAGCGAGGTATATCCTTCTTTTTACAATAAATGCAGAGCAATATCTGGTCTCTTTTGATTTATAAGTGTTTTCTCTTGATTAGAGTCCTTAATTTCAAATTATTTTCATCGAACTTCCCTTTAAAAGCGTTTAAAAATGTTTCGGCTTAACACATTGAAAGAATCTTTTGCAAAACAAACTCCATTTAGAATCTTTTTTTGTCAACAGGCAGCAGAGAAGAAATCAGCCTGCAGGTGAGGACGTTATCTTCATAATTTTTGGGGTTGAATAACAGATTGTCTTACTGTATTACAATGCTTGATTTCTTGCCGAAGGAGATGTTGTAATCATTTCGATTTCCACGTTAGATGCGAGCTTTAGGCATCTGAAGAACCCAGGGGCAACTTCAGAAATTCGGAATGATGACTGCAATTTTGTGCTCAATGCTGAATGATTATTAGTATATTTTTTCAAATACGAAAAACCTCTCTAACCAGTTAAAAATTCTCTTAAAAATTGAGGAACAATGATCATCCCATATTCAACTGCTCTGCGTTTTAATTTGAGTTGAGTTTGCGTCACCTTTTTGTTTGAAATTGAGGCAATTTGATTTTTGGGGTTCGCTCTGTCATATTCCTTATCCAAGTTTCACTTTACTTTACAGGTATGATTGGCACCAAACAGGTCCTTATGTTTACATCTCGATTTATGCAAAGACCAGTGACCCGGAAAAGTCATACGTCGAAGCTAATGAAACGAATGTAAGTAATTTTTACCTTTTGGAACTCGTAATTTTTTTTACAAAAGTCTTTTTCATTGGCAAATGTTTAATCTCCTACCATTTAATTTTGAGTTTTCTTGTTCCTTTTTCAGTTACATGCATACATAGCTTTCAATGGTGGATCAAATGTGTTCGAGTTAGATCTGAGTTTAAATGGGGTATGTCAACTTCTCAATGCTTTGGACTGTAGAGGGAAGGGGGAAGCTTTATGGTGGCATGCTCTGAGAAAAAAAGTGGTGCCCTGGGGGGAGGGGTCTTCTGAGAATTTGATAAGTTTCTCAGAAATGTTAATTTTGATAATAACAAAACGGTATTATAAAAGCCTACTTTTTTTGATTGATTAATTGATTCATTCATTCATTCATTCATTCATTCATTCATTCATTCATTCATTCATTCATTCATTCATTCATTCATTCATTCATTCATTCATTGTGATTAATTGATTGATTGATTGATTGATTGATTGATTGACTGATTGATCGATTGATTGGTTGATTGATTGATTGATTGATTGATTGATTGATTGATTGACTGATTGATTGATTGATTGATTAATTGACACATTTGATGGAGACCACCACCTGTACTGACAACTAGAAGAAGGGTTTCTGGTCTTAACAACAATCAAAAGTTCCCCTGTAACGTTCTCCAAATTATCTTTATAGCTTATTATCCCGAATGAAAGTAAAGTAGAGCTTCTTGGAACGAAAGTCGAGATCAAAATGAAAAAGAAAAGTGCATTTGGATGGAAAGAACTTGAATTTAGGCCTAATACCTCAACAACATCGTGACCTTTACAGAAATGCACGCAGAAAGATACGCGAATTAAATGCTGGAAAAAGTTATTTATTCCAACCAAGGAAGTGCTTCTGGAATATGCAAGAAAAAGTCGTGACCTCACGCGTGTTATGCGCGGGAACACAAGTAACTCATAGAGGCTTCGTAAAGAAATGGTGCTTTTTCAAATTGAATTACTATTAGTAAGACAATAGTGGTTTTTCAATATTGAATGTTACTTGTTTTTTTTTGTATTATGAGTTATCAATTTGAGCCCGCGCTGGCGCCGAGATAACTTCCATCTGGTCAATCTTCTTTCTGATATGCAAGGCTCCAAGCTTTGAAGTACTTTACGATCGCTGCCTACATAGGCTTACCCCTAGTGGTCTAGTTTCCCCTGTTCTACGCAGCCGAGGGGTAGAAAAGCCAGTTTTACCCTCAGTCAGCCAACTGCGAACCCTATTTCACCTAGAGGGTGGAAGACACGCGAATTTAAATCGGGAAAATGCAATTTACACGCAGAAAATGAGTCTGTAAATATCAGGACCCAAGGCAAAGTGAAATGTTTATATACAATTTTGCTCTTGCAATCTTCAGAGCGTCTTAAATTAAAAAAATCGAAACAAGAGACCTGAACTGCCTAAAAAGAATGACATCCATGCTAAAGTTGATGTGAATGTTACTCGTCCAATTTTAAAGCCAACAGCACTCTCTCTTGCATACGTTATAAACAGCTGAAGTTGTTCTCTTTGGCGGAAAAGATGCCCTTCAGGCCATGATGCTTCTGTTGTATTGTTCATCTTTGACAAAACTCCTGTAACATAAAGAAAAATTCACAGACAGAGAATGCAGTATTCGACCCCCCAGAAGGTTAAATTCTCCAACCTAATGAATTATGTAACTACGTTTTGTTTCAAAAGTTACTTTCCAAGAAGGCTGCAGGATTGAGCATATGTATTGCCTACGTAAAGGCGCAATGTATTCAAGGCTCAATTTTGTCGAAGATGTCATGCCTCCCAGGGGCTCAAAAATGTTATTACTGGAATCGTTCGCAAGGTTATTCCTTATAAAAACGGGTGTACCAAGCATGCATCGAACTGGGAGCGGTCACTATAAGATGAGATTTTCGATCAAGGAACCTGTATTGTATTGTACTGTATTGTATTGTATTGTATTGTATTGTATTGTATTGTATTGTATTGTATTGTATTGTATTGTATGTTTATTTAATGTTAGTTTTTACAATAGTGGATGTTCACTAATTCAGAATAATATAAAGCAATTTCATGGATTGCATAAAGCACTTCATCCGCTTTGGTGCGCGCTACCTTGAAATGCTAATGGAGAAGACACTCACCACTGCAAGTACTAGTTATGTATGCTGCGCAGCAACAAGGAAAAACAAACATGAAGAGATGAATGAGGAAGAACAGAAACACATATAGTTTCTTCATGAAAATGTTCTCGCCACCAAAAGATTCATGGCTACCGATCCCCATGACAACCAATGTTACAATCGTCGTGAGGCCGTATGACGTCCAGTGGAAGACAAACCACAATGCGTGAGATTGCACGGTATCACTAACCACTTCAGCATACTCCTGATGTATGACAATCAATGAGTTGATATTTTGGCTCTGGCAACGATGAATACGTGTATTCAGGTCTTTGCAAAATGTCGCTAAGAGGGAAAGGGATTGAGTTAGCTATGGCTTAAGCAGCAAAATCCTGTAAATGAATAGGATTTCAAATTTGAGACTTGGATTTTACAGAAATTTAAATTTTCAGCTGGCAGGGTTGAGGGGTGGCGCAGAATGAGGGCGGGGGCTGAAGCCCTCCGTCGGGAGCTGTGGCAAGGAGCATGTGCAAGACGTCAAGACATTTTTTGTCATTCCTGCGTGGCAGTTGTTTCTGATTCTAGGGGTGTCTGGACTGGGAAGGGGTAGTGTAGGCTAGGGTGCATGCTCTTTCACTATTAAAGTGATTCTTTGTGTTGGAAAATTGAGAATTAGAATTAAAATTAAATCTTCTCTGTTATGAAACTCACCTAATGCGAATGAACTTGCAGCAAACACGAAACAGGCGATAATTCCGGTCCATTGCGTAACCAGTTGAGATCCAACCCCGGTCGCGAGTATAATGAACTTTGACGAGAAAGACATTTGATCGCGGACCACATAGTAAAATATCGATGTCGTTGCTAACCAAATAACTACGAGGATGATTGCAAGAATTACCAGAAAGTAGAGATGCCCTTTCTCGACATCCCTGATGCTTTTGCGCGGTAAAAGAGCATTTTTCTTCTTGTAGGCAATGTACAGGGTAGCTATCATAAATGTGTATGATAGAAATCCACCCGTAGACGACAAAGTATACGCAGCATTTTGCGCAGCCCGGCTTGGGCTCTTCTTCGTTACTTTGTCAATCAAAAATCTGCAATCAGTATTTGGGCAGTATAAAACGATATAAAGATCGTACATAAGTTGAAACAACGACAGTAAAAGTAACAGAATTAGGTACAGATAGCAACAGCTTGAAGGTAACCAGTAGCCACCTATACAAAACAAACACTTCATGGTACTAGTTGAGAACTTTTCCATTCTTGTTCGAACTCGCTTTTCTCTTTCATTTCTAAAACTATTATGGAAGCTCTCAAGAATCGGATCTTGTTCGCCTTCATGCTCAGGAACTCGAGCGATCTGCAAACAGCAGTCCATTTTTCTGAAAATGCATAAATTGACATAGTTTCAGCCAGGTCGCTAGCTAGGCCGGGGATTTCCCATTACGTACTGTAGCCGAATATAATTTGGTAAAGAAAGAACCTTTTTGTTCCCAGAAATCATGTGATGATCATCTGCCTCCTTTCTATGTCCAAACCTGTCAATTTCGCTTTCGGTTATGACTCATGGGTTATCATCAGGATCAGGGACTGTGGAGCGATCTGAAAGGGGGGCTAAGATCGGACTAGGGGGATAAAAATGATGTCTTCCTCCAGAAATATTTAAATCAAGCCTCTTCCAGAAGCAAAGAAATGGAAGTCACAACCTCATGTTCATCCTAGGTTAGTTGTTAATAATTCCAAGTGCAAGTTTAAACGAAGCAGAACACGTGAAATATTTGAAGAAATGTAGAAGAAAAAAATATATATTGTGAAAAACATGGAGCTTGCTTCCAGTTTTTGGCTGTTTTAATATAATAAATCTTCCAAAATTGAGGTGCCTGTTGTCTTTAGCGACAGGTACATTGGCACTATTCTTTCAAAGACGAGGCCCAGAGCTTTGGCCCTATGACAAGAGCAATATTATCCAACCTCCCATGAGCTGTGCGTGAGATTCGACCTTCGTGCGCCAACTTTCGTCATCTCCAATTTCCATCGTATTTCCATTTTAGAAGGTAGTTATCAGGGCAAATGCGATCTTGCTCTTAGCTTGCCAGATCGCATCTCTTGAAATGAAACCTCCTAATAGAAACGCTTAACAGGCTGCAGGGCCGCCGAGAGGTTTTCGAGGCCAAGGGCTAAAATGAGGCTTCTTGTGTCTGTGATCGAAGGGAGTAGAAGGGGCAGAGAGCAAGGGAATCTGAGGAACTGAATCTGGAGGCACTCTTAAAACCTGTAGGCTGCTTCTATTGGGAGATTCCTTTTGGACTTCTAAAAAGGCTTTAAATAAAAATTTCGAAATTAGTTTATAAGCCCCCCTGGACCCTGAGGCCCTGGGACAAACTGTCCCCTCTGCCCCTCCCTCTCGGCAGCCCTTACTGGTTGATCGAATAAGGTGTGTTGTACAAGCAAAGGATTTACATCGATAAAGTTTTATGTGAGATTTTAATAAACTCACGATTATATCGTAGCAACTCACAAAATTTTTAAAGTACGTAATCTAAGACAATTAAAAATCAAAGAGATTTATGCTTGCATTGCTATTTTATATAGGCACTAGCTAAATTTTCCAACTATTGTTGAATTCTATGTTATTATCACAAACAGGGTGTTATCTGATGGGGTTAGGGTAGGATTACCCTGCTAAGTGTAAAAATATTGGTTATTTGTAGGGTGAAAATGGCCGCTACAGGGCAGTTTAGTTGTCTTATGTTTTGGAAGGGCAAATGGGATACCACCCCGTCCCCCTCCACCCAAACAGAACGTATCAAGTGACGCCCCTAGTCAAAGAGACACTTTTTAAACCTAAACTATGTACACAATCTTATCTTTGTGATCTTCAAAGGGTCTCGAAGCGTCAATTACTGCATACAATGATCAGAAAAATCGAAACAAGAGACCTGAACTGCCTAAAAAGAATGACACCCATGCTAAAGTTGATGTGAATGTTACTCGTCCAATTTTAAAGCCAACAGCACTCTCTCTTGCATACGTTATAAACAGCTGAAGTTGTTCTCTTTGGCGGAAAAGATGCCTTTCAGGCCATGATGCTTCTGTTGTATTGTTCATCTTTGACAAAACTCCTAAAATATAATGGCAGTAGACAGTTTCTTGACAAAAGGTAGTTCGATAGAATTTTTAGGCTCGAGGTTGGCTAAGGACGTTTATAACGCCGATGTGACTCCCTGCTTGGGTTCGTTGAAAGTCTGAATCAATGAAGCGAAATTGATGCTAGCTTTCTTGGCCTATCATACTTAAGTTGTGGACACCTTGGTCAATTTGCCGACAAAAATACCTCGGCATGGTCAAAGCCCCTTGATTTGCAGCTAACAATTTCCCAGTGGGTGTCACACCCTCTGTGCCCCGATGAAATTGTTAAAACCCCGATGAAAAGGTACTCACCACTGCAAGTACTAGTAATGTACGCTGCGCAGCCACAAGGAAAAACAAACATGAAGAGGTGGACCAGGAAGAAAAGAAACACATAAGTCCTTTTGACTATGCTTTCTTCGTTTCCAAAACGCATTGTTATCACAACTAGTGCCATAATGGTTGTAACGCCGTATAAGATCCAATGGAAGACAAACCACAATGCGAAAGATTGCACGGTTTCCCCGACCACTTTGGCATACTCCTGATGTATGACAATCAATGAGTTGATACGCTGGTCTTGGCATTGTTCAATACGTGTCCTCAGGTCTTTTGCAAACGTAGCTAAGCAAAGAAAAGAGAACCTTATTACTGACTGGTCGTGTCTGCATTAGGTGATAGCTCGAGGGTAGACGTGATAGCAAATACCCCTTGTTGATTTGTCCCAAGGCATCCTTCACATACGGAAATCTCCATCGATCAACTGACAATTTTTGGCAGTAAATAAAGTCTTGAACGAATCTTGGAATTCAAGGTTAGAGATAAACTGGATGTAAATCACTCCAGCCGTCTAGTACATTGTTGTAGCATTATACTGCTCTCGTGAATAGTATTCAGTGTCAATAGGAGATGAGTATGAAAGCTAAACACACAATATATTGTAATGTTATACTGCTCTCCTGCTTAGCATTCAAGATGAAAAAGAGAAGAATATGGCAGCTAAATACACAGTGATACCAATGGACTAACCATTGTAACATTATACCGTTCTATTTCTATTGTTAAATAGCATTAAATACCCCCAATCCCCTTTAATTTATCAACAAGACAAGAAAAAAGGGAAAAAGGGAGCATCATTTGGTATAGATACTAATTTATTCTATACACCCATTATTACTCAGAAAAAACTCACTTTCTACTCGTCAGGAATAACACGAAACCCAACCTAGGGCCGGAGCTACAGTGGGGTGAGGGGGCGTGACACCCTCCAGGAAAAATTTTTCAAAAGCAATGCTATTTTGGCCATGAAGGAGTATTTTGGCGGCAAATTTTGCTAACTTATCAGCAAATAAAGGAGTAAATGCCCATTTTGTCGGCATATTCATCGTGGACCTCCCCCCACACCCCTTAAGGAGAACATGTAGCTTTAGTTCTGACCCAACCCTTAACAAACTTAGTCTGGAACTTACCTAATGCGAATGAACTTGCAGCAAACACGAAACAGGCGATAATACCGGTCCATTGTGTAACCAGTTGAGATCCAACCCCGGTCGCAAGTATAATAAACTTTGACTTGGAAGATATCTGATCTCGGACCAGGTAGTAGAATATCGATGTCGTTCCTACCCAAGAAACAACGAGAATGCTTGCAAGAATTACCAGAAAGTAGAGATGCTCTTTCTGGACATCCCCGATGCTGTTGCGCGGTATAAGAGCATTTTTCTTCTTGTAGGCAATGTACAGGGTAGCTATCATAAATGTGTACGAAAAAAATCCACCCGTAGATGCCAAGGTATACGCCGCATTTTGTGCCGTCCTGGTCGGATTCACGTGTGTTTTGTTGTCGATTAGAAATCTGCAGTCAAAATTTGGACATTTGAACACCGTAAACAAATCGTAAACAAGTTGAAATGAGGACAGCAACAGTAGCCAAATGACGTACATGAAACAACAACTTGAAGGTAACCAGTAGCCTGCAGTACAAAACAAAAACTTAAGCGTGTTTACTGAGAATTTTTCCACTTTAGTCTCTGTTCGCTTTTCCCTCACGTTCCTAAAGCTATCGTGAAAACTCGGGATGAGTGGGAGTCGCTCTCTCTGGTCTGCCTCTTCATTTGCAACATCTTGAGCATCTTGAACAACAGAAGCCATCACTACTCATTGCTTCCGCTCCCGCTGCAAAATCATTAATAAGTTAGAACTGTTCGTTACTTCAACCAAAACGACACGGATTTCCCATTACGTCATGTTTAATGAAACATACTTTTGGTTCACAGAAATCATGTGATTTGCAAGTGATTCCTTTTCTAAGCCCACGGATTTCCTTTTCGTTTCAAATTGCATTTGCTTAGCGATAAAGAAAGGGGTCATCATTTCAATACGTATGTACATTTCCATCTCAAAAAGAATTTTTTTTGACGATTCTAGACAGGCAGCAAAGACTTATCTTCCCCTCATTTCCGCGATCCTCTTACCTCTTTTCTCCCTTCCCTTTAAAATCCACTGATCTCTTTCCTAGCCCCTTGCTGCGCCCACAGACTTACAGCTTATTCCCTGCTTCTTGCCTGGGATCCCGCACGCCCCTATCTTCATCCCTTTTCCCTAACCCCATCCAATCTTCTCATTTGTTAATTAGCCACCTTTTTATTTATCTCATTCCTTATCCTTTTCAACTTTGTTTGCAGATGTTTACCTTCATATACATATTTAGAAGAAAACGCAAAATTTTAAAGCTCCCAAGATCCCTTTGCTCCCCCTTCTTTACCCATTTCTCCTTCTCTCCTTCCCATCCTCACCCCTTCCTCATCCCACAGTTGTTGTTGCAGTTCTGTTGTTGTTGTGCATCATGCTGATGCTGAACGAGGATTTCCTTCAGGAAAGGAGGTTTTCAAAATGCAGCGGTCTCCGACATGTGGAAAATGCCTGAAGAATTATGAGCTGAAAGGTTAGCTATAATTTTTAAATGTTTGCACCATATTATCGATGAATTTAGCAAGAATTTTGGGAAAGGGAGAAATTAAAGTTGCCCTGTTTGCAATCTCGAGGCTAGGCCACTTTTGCTTTCAACCCCCGTTTGAATCCGGGTTGGAAAATATGCCTGTTTTTGCCTACGGTTAGTTGCGACCAATAACAGTTTTTCCGCTGCGACGTGCGAGCAAAGCCTATTTCGCGCCGACATGCGACAAAATTCAAGGAGTTGCTAGCAAAACCAAGCCAATGTTTAATGAGCTGCATGTGTTATTACCCCTTCCCCTTCTTATTAGTACTTCATTCAAGTTGAACCGGCCCCCCATCGTTTGCCATCACAATGTTTGTTTTAAAAAAGGCGTGAAACGCCTACATTGTACTACTTCATGTAACAAAATAAGGTGCGACAAATGGTAGGGGGCGGTGCGACAAATCGACTCAAAGGAAAGTGAAGCTGCGAGCCCATGCAAGTTTTCGAGCCAGGGTTTGAATTGTGACATTTTTTCGACGAGTTCTTGGGACTGTACATGCAAATATATGTATGTGCTGGAGTATGCAAATCAGGGGTAGCGCCTGAGGGGGGGGGGGCAGGGGGCTGTAGTCCTCCTGCCCGGGAGCGAATTCTTGCATGTTTACAAAAGTTGCAAAACTGTTGCGTTTTTGATCTTCTAATGTATCACTTTTCTTATTAATTTTCAGATCTTCGGCCAGTTGGCCCACACATACCTTTGCTCCTTTCTTGTTGTCACTCATTTTGTGAAGGATGTCTTTTGAAACTTGGTAGAAAGAATAAAGAAATCAAATGCCCAACTTGTGAGGTAAATATGAGGTCTCTTCAAACTATTTAGAAACAATTTCTATAATCATCATTGTATATTTGAAATTTGCAACATCAATGTTGGCTGTTTGGTGGAAGTAGGGATGTAGAGGAAGGGTAGGGCATGAGAGCAGGGGAAAAAATCCAGGGAAAAATCAAGAAAGTGGAAGCACTAGGCTTTTGCCAAGGACAAGGGGGCTGATGCTCCTTCTACCCCACTTGGTCTGGCACCCTTTGCTGAAAACGGGGTAAGTTAGCAATATATATATATGTATATATGAGCTTGACTTTACAGGTTTGCCATGCTGCTACTTTCATTTTATAGTTTTAGAGAATAATTCTAATGGGAGTAATCAAACTGTGTTGGTGCTTTAGGTATTGACAACACTTGAACCAGAAGGGGAGAAAGGAGTGAAATGTCTCTTACCTGACATTTATTTGCTTGGTGTTCTTACTTATAATAAAAGAGCTGCTCTTGAGAGGTGAGTGGGCAAACACTTTTGCTATGAAACTACCTCATTAATTTAATGTTCTTATCACTTAAAAGGGTAGCTAGCAAGCCATCAAATTTTTATTTGTTGATCCAAGGGCCAGAAGCATTGAAACCTGGGGTCTTAAGGTATGTGCCCTTAGAATTTCTCCTCAGTACACATTTACCCACCTTGGAAGGATGGTTCAATAAACTGACTGAATGGCTCTTGGAGAGAGTTTCTGCCCATGGTCTCCAGTTCCTTATCCTGTGCCTTAACAACTTGACAATACCACTGTTATTAGCTTGCAAGCAACCACAGTGAAGATTGATTAATGCAGCTACTCAAGGCTAAGCAGAAATCTTGAAGAAATTTTGTTATCGATAATTTTTAAAAACATGAGCAACTCTTAATTTGTTATCTTGTCTCTTTTAAAATCCCTCCATTTATTGTACATGATCAAATGCAATTCCTGAAAACAAAAGTTGCATGATATATGGTCTTTTTTCATCAGTAGAAAGTCTCGTAACTTTTGTCAAATGTTCTCTTGCAGTGGAAATATCAAAAGTGTAAATGGTCCTTACTGGAATTTTGGAAATATCCATCACTTGGTTGGATCTAAATCAAAGCCAGCAGTAGATGGAGGCAGTGAGAATAATGACAAATCAACCAAGGAAATAGAAGGTGAAAAATTACTCTTCAATCTGATGTCTGTTTTATGTTTATCTTTGCCCTGTTAATTTTTCTTTCTTATAATGTCAATAATATTTCACTTAAGGGAAGGAATAATGCCAATGAAACCCTAAAAATTTCATTTTCATTAGCAGCAGGGGCTGTCGTAAATTTTCTCAATCTTTGGTACAGTCTTACAGTTTACAATTTCTTCAGGAAATTCATTTCTTGATTTTATGATTCTTTGTGAAAGGAACAATACATTGCAGTGGTTAGGGTAGCATTGATTTTTCTTATTCCCCAACCTCAGAAGGATGGACAGCTGGATTGGCTGAACAGATTGTGAAAATAGTTCCTGAACTTTTGCCTTAAACCAAGAGCCTCTCAGTTCACAGGATCATAGACCTGCACCATAAGCACCCATCCACAACACCTTAGAGCTAATTTAAAAGTCTAGTGCAAAAAGAACATTCTTTGTACCAGTTTATTTGGTTATACGTTGGTAATCCAAGATTTGCCTATTGCTTTTAGGGGATGAATCACAAACGAGGACCATTCTCTGTGAAGGCTGTTCAGAGACAGCAACTTGCGTTTGTAAAAGTTGTGATGATTGTACATTCTGTGAATCATGTTTTACACAGGTAAGGTCTTTCATGTAGCAAGAAGCTTTTTTGAGTTGTCTGGAAGGCTTCCTACCAATAATCTAAAATGAAGTGCCCCTAAACCAGAGTGTGATATTATCTTGTAGCATCACAAAGCATTGAAGAAATTGCAAAAACACACTCCAATGCCATTATCATTTCCAAGGTGAGTTTGATTATTAGAGAAAGGGTCACAAAGATGAGGATCGACTTTAGAAATGGAAGTGTTATAGGCCAGTGCTTATGATTTGCATAATTGGCAACAAAAGCAACAAAAACGGCTGAGGAAAACTAAAGAGAGAAAATTTGTGATGCATTCTGACTTATTTTACCTACTGCTACTACATCTTAGTTACATAAACTCAATGTCTGAAACTAAACTGAAAATAAAAAGAAACAAAGAATGGAGCAGTTTAATTGAATTACTTTAAAATTACTTCACGATGGTGGCATTTTTACTCTTGCTGTAAACCTCATGCACACAAACCTCCAGGATGCAAAGTTTCTGGCTATGTGCTTTGCCTTGATGTCTCAGCATCCCCCCATTATTTCTTGCATATTAATCTTCTTGTAGAAAAAGTGACTTGGAGTGTTCAGAACACAGCGGACGGCCACTTGAATTCTTTGACAAAAACTTGGATGAGCCTATCTGTGCCCTTTGTGTTATTGCAGATAAATGTAAAGGACATGAGATTGTTCCAGTTGGTGAACTTGTAAGTTGAAAATTTAGATTTGCTTTCTGTTTTTATATAAACTTTACTTTCAGCACTTGTGTGATGCACAACCCTGTTTTAATTCCAGGACCCAGAGCTAAAGGACCAACTTGAAAGTTCACTGAGTACTGCAAAGGAAGTTAATTCTCTTTTGAAGACATCTGAAAAGGTGATTTGTATTCTTGATATATAGATTATGTTTTATGCAAAAGGTATCAAATCTAGGAGTTAGGTTCTTAGAAGAGTTTTTTTTAAGTTTGATTTGTTATTTTTAACAGGGCACACGTCATTGAAGTGTTTTATCCTGTATAAATATTCGTATTATTATCATTATTTTTTAAAAGGAGAGGAATATTAAAGATGTTTGAAAATGTCTTGTAATTTGTTATTTTGATACCAATTGTTTTGCTATATTGGTGAACAGAATTCTCTTTTAGGTAATTGTGAATGCAATGCCTGAATTAACCATCACTGCAAACCTGTTTCTGCAAGATGTCAAATCTTTCTTCAACAAAATGCATGCTGCGCTTCAGATAAGGTAAAATCTACGGATGGATAAAATTGATTTACACCTTAAAACATCGAGGTAGTTGGGCAAACATACCTGACTCCCCCAATCCTCGTTCCTAGCATCCATTGTAATTTTATTCATTACCCAGCATCCCTTTTAATCTTTCAACCAGCATGCTTTACGAGCTTTAACCCAACATGCCTTTCGTACTTTCATCGAAAAAGAAATTCAAGCTTTTGCCCTGAATGCAATTCGAGTTTTGATCCAGCATGCCGTGCGAGCTTGCACCCAGGATGCAGTTAAGACTTTACCCAGCATCCCCTCGAGCTTTGTACGAAAAAATTAAATGCAAAGTCTCCAGTGCAAGATTAAAAATGACCTGCAATGTTAATGCTGTCAACTTTTTTGTTGTCAAAAGGCCAGTTAACGATTTTTCAAGAGCCCACAAAAACGACTGTTAACTTCATCTGTCGAATCCATTATTTTCTTGATACCAATAATGTTCCAATCACCATTGTTTTCTACCTTCCTTTTTCTGCCCTTGCGCCTTTTAGCCACTTCTTTATCATTAAATCGCTTATTTACTAGCTTTTCTTGATTTTTTTTTCAGAGAATCTATGGTTTTGAGCGAGGCTGCGGAGATGTTTACACACCACTCCAGCTTAACATCCCAGGTTATTCAGATGCCTTAATTATTCTCATTTGAGCAGCTTGAATCGGTTTTCAGATGGAATGGGAAATCACTTTTACTTCTCTCTTTAACTTTTTTCTTTCTACCGTCGCAGTAATGATTAGCTTTTGTAAGTATGCTTCAACGAATCAATATAGTAAGAAACATTCAAATCTGTTGTCAATTAGAAATTTTTATTTTTATTTTAGATATCTGACTGTATTAAGAAACAGAAAATGATTGAATCTGTCATGAAAGGTATCTTTAAATATGCACACATCATTAGAAAGTAGTCAGTTAATGTTCTTTCAACACAAGTGACGCTTATAAGATCATATAAGTTGAAGAGAGTAAAATTCGAATGATAGATATGTGTGTATTAATCTTACGGCCCTCTTGCTACACCTCATACTCAATGAATAAGAAGAGAAGAGAGAATATAAAAGAAAAGTTTTCAGTTTGCAAAACTATGTTTCATTTTTTCTTCGCTGTTATTGTAATGACGTAATAGTGCCTTTAAATTTTACATGTAACTATGTCCAATTTTGTACAACTCATGTTTAGTGGGGTTTTTTTGTAGAATATGACGTCATATCTCAACAACCTCAGATCCTTAGAATCAAGATAAAAGAGGTCTGGCATTTGATTTATATTTTTCGCTAATGACGCAATTTCAATCTCCATCTCTTTCGCTGTCTTTCCTGTTCTAGCTAGTAAATTCTAATTTAATTCTTGCTCCAATTTCTGATCAAGCTGCGAATTTCAAATAATGTTCCAATTTTGTTCTATTGTGGCTGTATTGAATTTTATTGCCAATATGTTGTAAGCTGTGTATAGAATAGGTCGATGAAATAGGAATAATAAAAGGAAAACAATTTGTTTTTGCAGATTTTGGCAAAGTTAGAAGAATTTAAAAATATGGATTGCTATGCAAAGAGAGCTGACAAGAACGAAGACAGGCTAAGGTGAATAATTTATTCATGCTTATCATAATCTTTTCTTCATGCTTAATCATATTTTCGCTCAGGTACACCTTGCAGACTTTCACCTTGGTGGTGATGGTCTGGGACACAGACTACACTGTCTCTGCATTTTTGTATCATTTAAAGGTTTTGCATTGCTCAACAGAAATTTAAACAATTTTGTTCATCATAGATTTGTTGCCGATGAAGACAAGGTAGCATGGATAAAAAACATTGGTAGCTTGGAAGTGGAAGATGAAAGCTTGTAGGTCTTGCTTTTGTTGACAATTTTTGTCAAGAAAATATTTACAATGATGCAGAGTTAACAGTCATTTTCAGTGTGCATATCAAATAGTAAGATGTCTGTATCATGTCTTTGAGGTTATTTTGCCCCATAGGTTCACAATGCTAAAGTTAGAAGATGTACCAGACGACATCAGGAACTCTGCGAATGGAAAGCAACCAAACGAGACTGCAACCTCGATACGATCCTTGCAAGGAAACGAACTGCTAGACGAGGATTCTATTACACCGGAAAAGAGGCAGAAATTTTATTATAATACTGTTGCTTCATCGGCGAATCAAAGTAAGTTAAAATCATCACGAATTTCTTGTCTCTCTTCATGTTTAAGATCTCATGTAATTCGTTCTAAGTCATGTTATTGATTGATTGGGTGATTGATTGATTGACTGAGTGTTTGATCGATCGATTGATAGATTGAGTGATCGATTGATTCATTGTTTGATTAGTTGATTGGTTGATTGATTGATTGTTTGTTTGATTAATTGATTTATTGATTGATTGTTTGTTTGATTAATTGTTTGATTGATTGAATTATTGATTGATTCTGTGATAAATTGATTGAGTGATTGATTAAACATATTTATGGGGGATTAACCTTCAGCATTATCATAGGAACTATACAACAGATGGCTATGTTGATCATATTTTAAATCTTCATGCGCAGAAAGCTGAAGATTTATCCTGAACTCTATTCGCTTGGTAGGATGTTCAGTTATTCACATGAAATTCATCTCTTTCTTATTATCTCAAACAGCCTCTTTTGAACTGGTCTACGTTACTTATGTAAAGACACCAGAAAATTTCTTCGTTCAAAGATGTTCAGATAAAGATCGGCTTGAACACATGATGTACAACCTAAATAGATATTGTAGGAATTCAGACAAACCAGAGGACTTGGTCATCTGTCCTGAAAAAGGTAGCCAACTTGAAATATTTATTGTTAACTTTCTATTTTGACACACAGCTAATAAGAATATAATTTTGAAAAATCGTCGTTGATATAGAGCAAATTAATGCTTTTTCTATTACTGTTCCTACACTAACCTTTTGTTTTGTTGAACGCAGATGACGTTGTTTGTGCCCAGTTCCTTGCGGATAATAACTGGTACAGGGCAAGGGTAATCTCCGTGAAATCAAGGCAGCAGCCTGACGTCGTTCCAACTTGGGAGAATGGTTTACCCATCGAGGTTCATTATATTGACTATGGGAATACTGAAAGCTTGCCTTTGGCAAGGTAAGATTTGGTCTTTTTCGTTGTTTTATCAGGACAAGATGAACGATCCTGGGATAACATTTGGCACTCAAATACGGCGTTAGATGTGAATAAAGATGTGGTGACAAGAAGCGGTGGGGGTACCTGAAGCGGCATCTTAAGGTTTTCTTATGGCGCAACTCCTATTCAGGAATTGGAAATGATTTTGATCTATTTTAGATATTTTTGCTTCTTTTTGAAGCAAAAACTAAGGCTTTACCTATGAGTGACGTAGAGCAACATCCTCTGAAGAGAAAGAGGAAGAAGCCAAGTTGTTCGACGATACAGCATAGCTGAGATGGCCGCAAGAGCACCTCGTTGCTTTGTGCCAGAACTTATGCCGTGTTGGTTCCTTTCAAATACAAGGTCTAACTTCATACGAACCTATTAAGCAACAGTCCCTGCTTTCTTAATAGAAGCTAACAAGCATTCAAACATTACTCGTGCATCAAGAGCTGTTCAATTTTAGAATTACCACAAACGCTTGATCTCTCACCCCCGCCGATTATACAGCTGTTCAGTAACATAAAATGCGTCTGCTCAGATTACAGGGGGCCGAGACTTGATGATGTTGGAGCAACAAATGTTTAGACGCCGGTGAATCCAGATATTGTAGGGACAAGACTCCCTCTCTTAAGAAATACCTAATTTTTGCTCAAGGTCATTCAGCCAAATGTTCCCTCCATGGGTTAATGTTTACTTTAACTTGTGTAGATTGAGGAAGATGAAGACGCAGTTTCTTCAAGTGCCTGAGTTGGCTGTTCCTTGCTCATTGATTGATATTGTCCCTCCCGACAGGGTAAGTTAGTTTTTTTAATTGGCCTATAATTTTTGAGCAATATCTCCCACTTCACTTACTCTCTACGACTCATCTCCTCATCAATAAATAGTTCATAAACAATGCTTCTGTTATCTTTAAACATTTAAAACCTTTTTTAAGTTAAATATGCCAAAGTATTTCCCACTTTTCTGTTCTCCCATATTCTATATAACCTCTATATAAGTGACTGTAGCAGTTCTTTTCATTTTAACTAAACTCCAAATATTTTATTTCAGCAAGCAAATTGGCCTTTGAATTCAATTAAAGCCTTCAATTCACTTATCGGCGAAAAACCGATGCTTATGAACGTAAGTCGAACAAGTTCATTTTTCACAATTGCAAGTATTTTTTCTACATTGACACGTATATTTTGCAATTGCAAATCTTCTTTAGAAGCTGAACGAGGCCACTCCCAGCTGTTTTTCTTAGTCTGCCCGTTACTTTTGGCCAAGATCCAGCTTTATATTCTTATGATCGTATACTTTGTAACCTTCGATCATATGTGGTTAAACCTTCTGTTTTAACCCGTTATCATTTTTTCAGATCCGATTTCGATTTGATGGCCGACTTTTGGTGGATCTCCGCCGACCAGATGAGTCCGATGAACCGACAAGAGACGATGAGAGACCCGTCTCGGTTAGAGATGCATTGGTCTTTTTAGAAGTAGCGAGGTTCAGTTCACCAGAATCTGCACCAATCAGTACGTGTCATTCTTAAGCTTAACATCCATCTTCTTACGTTGCGTTGCATTGCGTTGCGTTGCGTTGCGTTGCGTTGAGTTGCGTTGTATTTACTTTAAGGAGCGCACATCCAGTAAATTGGTTAGGGGGTGTGTACTTAGCTGGACTGACTCAGTATTTCTTTAATTTGAAAACAATGACCGACGGAATTTAACAAAATAAAGTAACAAGAAGGAAAGTTATTCGTCTGACGTGTCCTGGTGAGGGTTGTTTGTATGTTTGTTGACCAATTTTTGTTCTGTATATTTAAACCTTTTTGGACCAACTCCAAAAAAATGGGGGGGGGGGGGAGGGGAATGTGACACACCCACTTAATGTGCGTCCCTCTTTGCATATTTACGTTGTGATACAAATGATGTTTAGAATGAGATTTCTCCAACCATCTCTCTCTTTAATCGGCTTATTTCAGGGCTGATTCAGACGGTGGGAGCTGCATTATATTTTAGGGGGCTGAAGCTCCTCTTGCCCCTGCGCTGCTATTCCTGCGCAAGGGTCGTTTGCAGCCCAAGGACCCGAACTGGCTCTGAGTGGGCCTTACCACTGCTATGTACAACGTTACACAATCAACTGGACCTCTCTCCACAGAACGCCATTCTTCGCCACTCAGCGTCGTCATCCTTTTTTAAGGCAGGATGTATATATAATTCTCGTGTTAGTTTTGCTTCTTTCACTTTTATTCCAAATGTTTCAGCTCAGCCTAAACCAAGCCAGGAATTCAAAGAGCCTATTTTGCCCCAACCTGGAGAGCAAACTGATGTTGTTGTTACGCATGTTGTCAGTCCACACGAAATTTATGTTCAAAAGGTACTTGTTTATAGTTTCATAAATTTGTATCGTGCTGAATTAGATTGAATTGAATTGGCTTGTTAACCCCTTCACCCCCGGACGGGCCATATGGCCCAATGACAAACGCCGTAAAAGATTATTCTTCAGGAGGTGAAGTACAAAATATTGTAAATGTTCTGATAGTAGTTTTCTATAATAGTTTAGGCTTCCACCTAATTTATTTGACTAGGCCCCCCGTAAAGCGTAGTTTTATGTGGGTTTTAACTTATAAATGAAAATAAATCCGGGTGCGAAAGGGTTAGATGCTCAGGAGCAGCGGTTCTTCTACCATTGGTCTATGGATAGAGCATAGGTCTTTATAGAGCATAGCCCGTGTATTTTCGCACGTTATATTTGGGGGGGGGGGCTAAAGGAGCCTCAGTCCCACAGATAATTCTTTTAGACCCCTCCCTTTGATTGGTCATTTGATTTATTTTCCTTAATAGCGTCTGCAATTTTGGACTACCATCACTTTTTACAACGATGTAGCTAGTTTAAACATTCTAAGATTTGGCGTTTTTACCTCGTGCTCCCTATAGCTCGTTAAAGGAAAATTTTCCAGCAACTGCTCAAGATGCATACAATTAATTTAAATTGATGCTCCATGTGCTTAGTTTATTCTCATGCTTAATTGGTATTGCTCACCTTGTATAAAAATTTCTTTAAAAATACTCAATTAATTCGTTGCAGTTTGATTCCCCAATCAATGAAATACACGAAGAGCTATCGAAACTTTATTCTGGTAGAAAGCGAAGTGAGGGGACAAAAATTCCCTTCCCATATCGCAGTAAGCCTTGCTACTTTTCCTATTTTTCTAAAATAACAAAACCAAAGTAAAAAAGGAGTACTTTATACATGTGCTATTCACAGCGGGGAAGACACAAGATCATCTGGTCTTCCTTCTTCATTATTGTGTTAGACTTAAAGGATCCTTCAGTTTTAATTGATTTTAATTTCTGTTTTAGATATGACTTGTGCTGCCAAATTTTCTGAAGATAAAATGTGGTACAGGGGGCTCGTAACACGTAATTATATCATATAGAATCGATAAACATTGTATTCTCTCTAGTCGTCTCATTTTCGCTGATCTCCCTTTCCATTGACCTCCCCCCGTCTTTGCCTCAACTGTTTATCAACGTCTAGTTATTTTAGTTCATTCGTATAATTCCTCACAATTTGATAAACCTCATGTCTTGTAACTAGAATTCAAACAGAAACTTGAAGAAATAGATATTTCACAATATTTTTAGGCAGGAAACATTTTGCAACTGGCAAAATATATGTTTGTATGTCGTTTGTTTGTCGAAAGAGATCGAATAAAATAGAATTATTTAATTTATATACATGATATTTTCATGTTTATTTTGTCATTTTCAGATGTTCATGATGACTGTAAAATTGATGTCAAGTTTGTAGATTATGGAAATTCTGAAAAAACGACTCTCAGCGAAATAAGGAAGCTGCCAGATGCATGCCTTAATCTCCGTAAACAGGTATAATAACATTAAACGTATAAGTTAGATTTTTCTTCCATCTTTTGAATCTATCTTTTCTTCTATCATCTATCTATCTTTTGAAAAAGCAATGCCTTTGATAAGAATCAGTGGCGGAAACTTGGCCAAATATTGGGGGGGGGCAGGCTTATTGTTTTGGTAGGATATCACAAATTTCCATTGTTTCAGAACAAAAGGCTATTGTCTTCCAAAATATTGGGGGCCACCGCTCCCCCTCGCCCCCGCAAAGAAATTGTGAAGACATTTGTCAAAATTTCTCTCGACATCTTGTTTCTGTGAAATTCATTTAATTCAGAAGCTCGGCATTATGCAAGATGCTTAAAGTTATTAATTTTAGTTAAAGGAATAGCATTTTGTATTCAATTATTTACCTTTCGAGCGTTCACCTTATCTGATTTGTACCACCTTTCCTTAGGCCATCCGTGTTACGCTAAAAGATGTCGATTTTATCGAAGGCAAAGAGGAATGGAGCCAAGAGGTATTCACATTTTAATAAATCCAATTTTTAAGGATCTAATACACACTTTATAGGATTTGAGTAATTACAACCCAATTGTTTCTCCTTTTAATTTCTCTATTTGAACTTTGGTGATTTTGTTTTGAATTGAAATTCATATCTCGTTGCAGGCAATAAACTTCTTAAAGCGCACTATCCTAAACCGACCCATGGTTCTTATTTCCAAAGGCATGTATAGTAGATTTATCTCACGAGCCAGCCTCTACATTGATATGATTCCTTGTATGCCTGTTTATCTTTTATCATCATAATCGTCATGTTGGGTCGGAACAACAGGGTAAACGTATGAATTTTTTTTAAAGTCAACACGAGTAAATTTCAAAGCACATTTTTTTAGAGTGATTATTTTTAACATCGTATCAAATACTCCAAACAGCTCCCTAAAACAGCAAAATTTACTTGAAGAGTTGTTTTTTTAAATATTTTCTAAGTATGAATCATTTTACTTTTATTCTTAAAACGTTTCTTCATTAATAATCTCTTTTAATGGGTTATAAACATGCCAGGTACTTTGAAACGTTTATTTTTGATTTCTAGCTATTGAGAATGATGTGATGTCTGTTGAACTATGCGACACTTCAACTGATGAAGATGTTTACACAAATTACTTGTTAGTAAATAAAGGCTTTGCTGCCAGCACTGGCCAAAGGTAAGAATTTCAATTATGACGTCATTGAATCTAACCAGATCCAGACCTCCGTGCATCATAAGAATGCTGTAATAATATGCTGAAGAATAAAGAAAGTTATTTATAGTCTGTATTGCCATAAATGGCGGCATTGTCTTTTTCAGCTCAACCCGGAATCCGTACCAATCAGTTTTCGACGCATCGAGTTCCGATTTGACCATCGGCGATAGTGAGACGACCAGTAACACTTTTGAAGATGAGGCGAGTGAAAGTGCATCTGTAAACTCACAACCATCATCTAGACCACCTGTGTACAACCCGCCGGAGAGACCAGCGAGTCTTGTTTTTGATGTGATAGGCACATTTGTTGATAATGACGGAACCATCAGTGGTCATCTTATTGAAGGAGGTACTTAACTCTTTTTTATGGGGGGTTTTCTGAATTTGACGAAAGTATAGAGGATAGCCTTTCTCCCAAATGCATCTCCTACCTTCTAGCGGCAGAAGCTAGCCTTTCCTACACTGTAGTAGTTTTTGTGCATTAAATGCAATTTATAATCAAGTGAAATGCTGTGATTTTTGCAGGACTATTTTGGCACGGTAGAAGAAAGAACTCTAAACAAGCGATTTGGTCTACTTCCCTTTTTATGTAACTGTCCAATCACTTAGCTCTATTTGGGACACATAAACAGTGTTGCTGTACCGTCCGGCACTGAGAAGGGCTTAATTAGTGATGTTTCTTCACATTTTCTTTGCAGGAACACAAGTATTAGGAATGATATCTGAAACATTGAACGAAGGAGAAATAGCCAATATGTCTGATCTGCAAAATTCCAGTGAATTGATTCCAAACCAAGCCTGCGTTGCGCAGTTTTCTGAAGATCATCTTTGGTACCGTTCGTCAGTTGTTCGCATTGTCGATGATAAACATATTGAGGTACGTGTAATCCCCGGGCTGGAGCTATTTCAAATTGAAGTTCACGTCTTTTTAGAATTGAGTATCTGCGGAGCAAAGAGCATTAAGGTTACATAATCTTTAAACATGATGTTACGCAAAGTAACATGATGTTATGCGTGTAACACGATGTAGCACATGGCTTAATTTAGACTGTTAAATGTAAATATCCGCTTCCCTTCCTCGATTATTCCCGTCTCGATTTCTGTTTCTCTCTTAACCCCTTCATCCTCGAGGCATTATTTGGCCGTATGTGTATCAGCGAGAATTGGTTATTTCTTAGAAAGACAGGCTAATGCTTCAATGACTTGATTGATTTGTAGTTCAACATTTGCAAGGTTTCTCTGCTCAAACATCATCAATTAGAGAACTCCCTGCAATCTGACCAAACGCCTGAGTTTCTTCTCTACAACTGTATTATCACCGTGGGTGAAAATGTTGGTGGATATCATAATAAGCTACTCACGATATTGGTAATCGATTATTGGCAGGTTTCATAGAATTGGACATTAATGCACCTCTTTTGTACAAATCAGGTAGAATTTGTGGACTATGGAAACAGAGAAGTTGTGCACACAGACAATATAAGGTCTATTTCACCCTTCTTTGATGTGCCAAAGCAGGCTGTCAAATTAAAACTTTATGGAATTGAACCAGTAAGTGCTCTGGTATGATTTTATTTCTGTTGATCACACTATTTATGGTTGTTTGTTTCTATATCATATCATGGAATATTGTACCGTATCGTAACATGTCATATCACATCATATCATATCATACCATATCATATCATACCATATCATATCATATCATATCATATCATATCATATCATATCATATCATATCATATCATATCATATCATATCATATATCATATCATATATCATATCAAATCATATCAAATCATATCATATCATAACATATCATATCATATCATATCATATCATATCATATCATATCATATCATACCATATCATATCATATCATATCATAACATATCATATAATATCATATCATATCATACCATATCATACCATATCATATCATATCATATCATATCATATCATATCATATCATATAATATCATATCATACCATATCATATCATATCATATCATATCATATCATATCATATCATATCATATCATATCATATCATATAATATCATATCATATAATATCATATCATATCATACCATATCATATCATATCATATCATACCATATCATATCATATCATATCATATCATATCATATCATATCAAATCATATCAAATCATATCATATCATATCATAACATATCATATCATATCATATCATATCATATCATATATCATATCATATCATATCATATCATATCATATCATATCATATCATATCATATCATACCATATCATATCATATCATATCATATCATATCATATCATACCATATCATATCATACCATATCATATCATATCATATCATATCATATCATATCATATCATATCATATCATATCATATCATATCATATCATACCATATCATACCATATCATACCATATCATATCATATCATATCATATCATATCATATCATATCATATCATATAATATCATATCATATCATACCATATCATATCATATCATACCATATCATATCATATCATACCATATCATATCATATCATATCATATCATATCATATCATATCATATCATATAATATCATATCATATCATACCATATCATATCATATCATATCATGTCATATCATATCATATAATATCATATCATACCATATCATATCATATCATATCATATCATATCATATCATATCATATCATACCATATCATATCATATCATATCATAACATATCATGTAATATCATATCATATCATACCATATCATATCATATCATACCATATCATATCATATCATATCATATCATATCATATCATATCATATCATATAATATCATATCATATCATACCATATCATATCATATCATATCATATCATATCATATCATATAATATCATATCATATAATATCATATCATATCATACCATATCATATCATATCATACCATATCATATCATATCATATCATATCATATAATATCATATCATATCATATCATACCATATCATATCATATCATATCATATCATATCATATCATATCATATCATATAATATAATATCATATCATACCATATCATATCATATCATATCATAACATATCATGTAATATCATATCATATCATACCATATCATATCATATCATATCATATCATACCATATCATATCATATCATATAATATCATATCATATCATACCATATCATATCATACCATATCATATCATATCATATCATATCATATCATATCATATCATATCATATCATATCATACCATATCATATCATATCATATCATATCATATCATATCATATCATATCATACCATATCATATCATATCATATCATATCATATCATATCATATAATATAATATCATATCATATCATACCATATCATATCATATCATATCATATCATATCATATCATATCATATCATATCATATCATATCATATCATATCATATCATATCATACCATATCATATCATATAATATCATATCATATCATATCATACCATATCATATCATACCATATCATATCATATCATATCATATCATATCATATCATATCATATATCATATCAATGTCTTCTTTTCAGGTCACAGAAGATGGCAATTACCCCCCGGAAGCGATCAGCACTTTAACTTCTGTGATGGTAAATGAAACATTCAAAGTGCAGATCAAGGTTAGTGCCATAAGGCGGTTTTTTTATTCATATAGCATGCTGACTCCAAGCAACGTGAGGTAGTATTTTCTAGAATATCACCAATTCAAACTGTCTTTTTCTTTTTACAGGGAGGGCAGTTGAACCCTGATGTGTTCAATGTTGAAATCGAAGTGGGAGATGCTGAGAATCTAGGTGATAGCCTTGTGGCAGCAGGATTTGCAAAAAAGAATGTTGCGTCCGAAAGAGAAAATCAGTCTGAGGATGAGTAGGTTTTTGAAACTAAGCATCATGAGCATCATAATCATTATCATCATCACCATCATCACTAGATTATAATCATCATCAACATCATAATCATCATCATAACCATCATCTTAATCATCATCATCATCTAAATCATCACTATCATTATTATGTTTAATCTTTGCTAGTTCCTAAACGATTTTTACACCTTTCTTTCAGACTTGCTCAGATGAGGTCATTGTCGATAATGGATAAATTCATAGAAGCCACATTACCACAAATTGGTGTTCATTTTGATGTGCATGTGACTCAAGTTGAACGTCCGAACGTAGTTTTCATACAGAGATTATTTGATTCGGATGATGGTGATGAAGGTTATGCAAATGATGATGATGAAACTGAAGAGAGTGCCCGAGAACAACACGATCAGTTTCAAAGAATTGCGATGCTAATAAATTCAGAAGGATTCTTTGACGATGCATCTCTCTTAGATAATATTGTACCAGGTAATTTGTACTTTTTGCTGTAATGTATTTTTGTGTTGTGTTCTGTTCTGCTCTGTCCTGTCCTGTTCTGTTCTGTCCTGTCCAGTCCTGTCCTATCCTGTTCTGTCCTGTTCTGTCCTGTTCTGTTCTGTTCTGTCCTGTCCTGTCCTGTTCTGTACTGGTCTGTTCTGTTCTGTACTGGTCTGTCCTGTTCTGTTCTGTTCTGTACTGGTCTGTTCTGTACTGGTCTGTTCTGTTCTGTACTGGTCTGTCCTGTTCTGTTCTGTCCTATCCTGTTCTGTTCTTTCCTGTCCTGTTCTGTTCTGTACTGGTCTGTCCTGTTTTGTTCTGTACTGGTCTGTCCTGTTCTGTTCTGTCCTGTTCTGTCCTGTCCTGTTCTGTCCTATTCTGTTCTGTCCTGTCCTGTTCTGTTCTGTCCTGTTCTGTTCTGTACTGATCTGCTCTGTTCTGTTCTGTACTGGTCTGTTCTGTTCTCTTCTGTTTTGCTCTATTCTATTCTATTCTATTCTATTCTATTCTATTCTATTCTATTCTATTCTATTCTATTCTATTCTATTCTATGTATTTTTGTGTTCTGTTCTGTTCTGTTCCGTTCCGTTCCACTCTGTTCTGTTCTGTTCTACTTTATCCTGTTCTGTTTTGTTCTGCTCTATTATATATCTACCAACTAGGTCCTAAAAGGTCATTGAAATTTTCGAACAAGTCCGTTTTAATTTTCTTTGCCAGGCTTGCCTTGCTGTGCTCAGTATTCATTAGATAATGAATGGTACAGAGGTACAATTGAGACAGTAAATACACGAAGTAATGGTGCATCGAATGAGATCGTCAGTGCTGACGTGCTATTTGTCGATTATGGTACATTCGAAACTGTCCCATTAGACAGGTAAACTTCTCTTTCGCTTGCTTCAAACTTTCCTCTGTTCCTCCTTTTTTATTTCTAAAGATGATTCCCCGAGTAGAGTTTAGATTTGAATTAATTCTGAAGAGAGCGAGGGTGCTACTTTACAATTGATTGTTAAGCAAAACCAGAGAGACGACATGGGACTAGTTTGATTAATACTTGTTTTCATCGAGGAAACTTAAAGAAGTTCGTCATATCAATTTAAATAACCAATTTCAAAGACATTTTAGGGGAAGTGATTGTAAATATTATAGTAATTTTGTAGATACTTAACTGTATTTTTACTTTTCTTTGCAATTTTGTTGTGTCTCAGCTTGTTAGCTAAATATTCTTTGACGCTTCAATAGAGATTTTAATTGATTGATTGATTGATTGATTGATTGATTGATTGATCGATTGATTGATTGATTGATCGATTGATTGAATGAATGGTTGATTGATTGATCAATCATAACTTAATTGAAAATAAAGAATATTAATTCTATTTCTCTATTTCTTTTACCTTTTTGATTTCATTCAACAGGCTAAGGAAAATCCCAAACGATTTCATGGATTTGCCTGTGCAATCAATATGTTGTGAGCTTGCAGGGTTTCACCCACCGGAATTCCCAACAGGGAAACTGTACAGAGATACAAAATGGCCTGTGGATACGATGAATTCTTTGTTTGAGATTGTAGCAAATAAAAGACTAATTGCTTGCATATTGGTGAGCGGGATTCATGTTTTTATATTAGAGTTTGAAAATATCGAGCTTGCTATGCATTGTTTAGTACTGTACTTTACTGTATTGTATTGTTTTGTATTTTATTGTTTTAAATTGTGTTGTATTGTATTGGATAGTCTTGTATTGTATTGTATTGTATTGTATTATATTGTTCTATATTGTATTGTATTGTACCATATTGTATTGTATCCTATAGTATCAAATTTAGATTCTAATATAAACAGAATTTTCCTCCTGTAAACAAACTGTCAATTATGATGTCCTCCTTTATGGTTCTGCTGTTTTCCATGATGAAATGGATCTTATTTCTCGCACTCAAAGCATTATTTTCTTAGATAAAGTATATAAATGTTAGCTTTTCTCTTCATCTTTCTAGGATTATCATCCTCCAATCAAAGTTATTCTTTTTGATCGTCTCGAAGCACAAAGTAGCGAAACAGGAGAAAAAGTTGACAAAGCAGTTGCTCAAATGCTTGCTGAGATGAATTTGGGAGTATTCGATTTGTAAATGAGTAGAATTCCTCTTCAGATTCTAAAGCTTAGAAAGGTAACAATCAGAATGGCATTATATTAATTATCTCTTTGGGTACAGCCAGGACCGTCAAGAGGGGGGATAGGCAGGGCTGAAGGTCTGGGGCCCGTAAAAGTTTTATCCAATGAAAAAATCGATTGCTGACTGGGGCCCGGTGCAATGAAATACCCCGAGGCCCACACTGGCTCGTGACAGCCCTGGGTACATCTATCTCTACAGTAACTTTTAAATCCTGTACATCATTCAATGGAAGTTGCCTCTTTATCTTCTTATTAAAAAGTTTTGTAGTACGAGATAGTTATTTGTTGGGATGAATTTGTTGATTTATTTGCAGCATCAGATGCTCAGTTTGAAAATCCAGCCCATGGACAAATGAAGAAGCAACATTCAAGTAGATTGCAGCTGGAACTTATTAAGGCTTTGAAAAGCAAGATGAGATAAAACCAGCTAAATTATTATCACTTAACTCATAGCCCCCTGCAGATGCCATATGGTGCAGTATAAGTTACTGTAAATCAAAGAAATACCTGGGGGTAACGTTGTCAAGATTTGCAAAGTTGATCAGACAACTTCAACTGCAAGTTTATTAAAGCAAGAATATTTCCTGTATCTATGTACCCCCATGCATCATTTGCTCCCACAGTTAACTGTATAAGGGTTCCAAATGGCACCAGGGGGCTATGAGTTAATATAGTTGTCTGTCATGTTCTTTGAAAATAGTCAGTTATAATATGCACAAGCAGATTAGCAGATGTTATTGAACGCAACTTGAATTGTTTGTTGTGCAAATGTGCCATTATTTGTAGTTTGCATAGGTTGCAGTTTATTGACTTTGCTTCCAAGATCAGTAAATGGGTACTCAGTAGAAATCCAAGCCAACATCAGCTTGACAGCTCCTAGATCCCCAGGCCGGTTTACAAACAAAACAGCATGCTTGCTTGCTCGCTTGCATGCTTGCTAGTTCAGGAGAGTCAACATTTGTGCTGTTAAGGTCATATTACATAATGCTTCCCAACTTTACTTTTTATGGTTCTTCACAGTGGTTTAAAATATGGAACATGACGCATACAGAACAGGTATTTTCTCACTAAGTTAAGAGAATTTCACAAACCTGCTGCAGTGTATTTATTAGATATACAGGGGCCTCAATTCTCATTTTTTTTAACCACAAGGGTTTTTATATCCTAAAAAAATTCCCCCTTTTTAATGGGTACTGTCAATTAGCGTTTTGCAAGTAAACAATATCCAAAGTTATAATTATATTTTGCATTTTCCTATAAAATTCAAAAAATATTTGTGTTATGTTAAGTGGTGTTTATGTTAGAATTGAGTAAACAAGAGATCACCAATGTTTACATGTTGATTTTTTCATGTGCAAAGTATTTTGTGATTTATTATAAAATAAATTTTATTTTCAAGGAATTAAAAAGTATCATAAATTAAACTTTAGAAATATCCACTGATTGCAATCAAGAGGCTAATTTTTGTCTGTCATGTGCAAGATTAAAGTCAACATCTGGGCCTGGAGAAACAATGCCATGTGGGTTAATGTGAAGCATGCCTCTCTGAAAAGAAACATAAAATGACATGAGAATGTTTGTGACAACTTGTAGTGGGGATTGGATGGTACCTCAGCTAAAAACACATGATTTAATATTTACAGATGCAAATATCGGGTTTCCTTTTTAGAAATAATTTGAACATCAGAGTTACTTTGGTGCAAAACTCTTGAAGAATGCCTTGGCCTGTCAAGGTTGAAACTAAACCTTCTAATAAATTTAGCTTTGGCTAAAGATGTGAAGAGATGTAAAGTTATTATGATAGAATTATAAGAAACTGACATTTGATCAGCATTTTAAAAATAGGCATGGGTATTTACCATGTAAGAAATTTTGCAGTATTCCATGTCAACGGTTCTTTTCCCAATTTCCTCATGTTGGTAAATATCACGCAAGAATCCCCAGAGGTTTTGATAGTCCATAATCCTTTTCTTGTTGCACTAAAATTATTGGTAAATAAACTTTTATTCTTAATATTATGATTGATGAAAATAGCATAAATCTAATAATAAAGCAGTGGCAAGATGTACAACAATTGCAAAGAAAACTAACTTATATTTATCCATTACTGTTTTCAATAAAACACAGAAATATTTTAAACCTTGGAAGTTAACTTCCTTTTAACTTTGCATAAATATCTTTCTGTAAAAGTATGTCCTTCAAATCAAAGGTCTAATCTTATGATAATTTTATTTTTAATATTTTTTCTCCATAGTCACTTTCCTAAAGCTGATAAATGCTTATAACAAATGACCCCCCCCCCCCAGAGTAAAAATGTTAAAATGATTGTTTTTACCTTGAATAATGAATGATATATTTTATCAAATCTAACAAGTGTTGTAAATAGCCGAACATCAGCCTCCGTCAATGTGTTTCCTGTGAGATATCTACTTTTGGCCAGAATCGCTTCTGCCTGTTTCATTGAGATAAAAAATATTTAAAATATGCACAGTTGGTTTTTGTTCAACATATAGTTTAACATATGGTGCATAAAAGCCAAAAATCCTATTTAAAAATAAAGGGGAATGCTTCTTATTTGACACTCTTTAAAGAATGAAATGTCAGATGGCAGAGAATGAAAAGTCACCTGGTTCTCATATATTCAATAAAATGCAAAAAATCAGTTTGAAGGTAATGACCCTCCCATGCCTATTTCTGTGCGCATTTGCTAAAAGAAATGAAAGCATAAACCAAAATACAAGAGTCCTCCACCTACCTTGTCTAGCCCTTCGTATAGTTTTATTAAATTTTTGTCATATGCATCTTGTGTTGTGGCAAAACCAACACGATATACAGCACCATTAATAAGACTAGAGGATTAAAAATACAGCAAAATTCATTGATAAGTTTCCTCCAATTCCCATTTTCAATCATCCCATTTTCAACAACACAAAAAGTTTTGTGGGGTAGCAAAGCCTGAAAAGCATAACAGTTTCATGGCAACTGCTCCCTTCCCCCCAACTACAGTACCCTTGCAAAGTGTATGAGGAAACAGTGGGCTACACTGAAATCTGGTCAGGGAATTTATCCCTTTGATTTGAAATTCCTTAAGCTTTTGATATGAATTTTTGCCAAAGTTGGAAACTATAATCTAATCTGGGTCTACAAGTACCCCTTTCCATGAAATATTTGGTCAAAGGGCACCAAAAAAAATTTAGTATCAGATATAACATTACAGGTTAAGGATCAGTTTGCTAAAAACAAAGGGATTAAGACAAGCAAACTGTGATCCACTGTGGTTATAGGCTAAGGATTTAAGCTGCGACCGCAAGAATGTAACAGCGTACTAAAGCTGCTGATCTTTAAAATTGAAGCGAGTTCTGCTATGCTCTGCAGACTGGTGGGGGCACGGGCCATGTTAAACCAAAAATGAAATAAAACTCATCTTACGGAGCAACCCATTCGTTTATCGCATCTATCTCCGATTTTTTATCATCAGGGTAAAGGTCCAGGTCAACCTGTTCTTTTGTCTTGCAAAATGCGTTGAACTCTTTGTTGATCATTCGCATAATTTCTGCAGACTCATTATTTACAATAGTCCTTTCCTTTTTGTCCCAGAGAACAGGCACTGAAACACGGCCATCGTATTCTGGGTCTGCAATTTTGTAGATTTCTTTTAAAAACGAGCAATTATTCACCGGGTCTTTATTTTCTTCGAACGCCCATCCTCTTTCATCTTTGACGGGGTCAGTTGTCGATGCTGTTATCACCTCTTCTAGGCCCTTCAGTTTCCTTGCTATCAGGGCACGATGTGCAAATGGACAAGCCCATGAAAAGTAGAGGTGGTATCGACCCGGTTCGGCTTTAAAGCCGCTTGAACCGTCAGCAGTAACCCACTTTGAAAATGACACCATTTCCCTTCCTTTCTTTTCAGCGACCAGCGACGAAGTCACGAAAATGCAAGTTGTCGTTGTTGTTATTTTATTCTCTCTTCGATATTCTACCTGCTTGGCCGAGGGAGCCAATGAAGACAAAACACTGCCCCCCCCCTAACCCCATCTGGACTCCTAAATCATATTAGTATATCAATGTGCACACAACACCTAATAGCTACATTTAATTACATTAGGTTACATTACATTACATAACAGCGCATCACATTTCATCACATTACAATACATTGCACTACATTACAATACATTGCATTACATTATATTACATTCATTGCATTACATAACATCACAAAATATCACATTGCACTACATTACATTATATGGCATTACATTACTTACATTGCATTGCATTTCATTATATTACATTGCATCACATTATATTACATTGCATTAAATAACATTACATTACATTACATTTCTTTACATTACATTACTTTACATTACATTAAATAACATTACATTACATTACATTTCTTTACATTACATTACATTACTATACAGTACATTACATTACATTACATTACTATACAGTACATTACATTACATTACATTACTACACAGTACATCACATTCATGTCATGACCTGCAGCGGAGGAGGAATAAATCCTTCCAGCGGAGGAGGAGCGAAAGGGAACCGCAAAATTCAAATGCGATCAAGCATGACCTAATTCTATTCGAATAAAAACAATGGCGGAGCAATTGGAGTAGGAAGCGATTATTCGCTTATATGATCAGAGATATCCATTCGTGACTTGTTATTAAATCAGTTTGAATGACGAAGCAACCAGAAAATACGTGGACCAGAATTGCAAATCGTTAATCGCTGACTTCCATCTTATATCGTGGGAATGCTTAGGCCATAGTTGCCAGATAAGAGTATCGTTATGAGATTATGTACCTGCTACTCATCTTGAGATCAGATATCTTCAATCAATGTTTTGGATTTTTAGCCGACATCTAGCGAAGCAGTAATTAGTTAAAGTTACATCACTTAGGAGAAGTTTTAAAAGAAAGCCTTGAAGTTCGAGACATTGATTGATGGGTTCGCTGTCGAAGTCAACGTTGCAGAATGGAAAATTCTTTGCTTAAATGCGACCAATGCGCCAAAATCATTGCTAGTAAATTATTAACCAACTTAGTGCACTGTAATTTAAGTTCTTAGACGTACGGATATCGCTGATGAAATCACAAAATGTTCAGCAGATTAAGCAAAGCAGTCGTCCTCCTGCTTCTCAGTGTTTTGGTTTCAAGTAAATTTTCTGATGCCGCTGTTCTTCATGGAGTCAGATTAGGTGACTTTCCAGCTCCTGATTTCAAAACAACTATCAAAGCTGTAGCCGCGCAGAGTGGTACTAGTTCATTCAGGAAGGTGACCCTTCCATCAAAGTTTCATTCAGTACCGGATCTGGTCCGTGTTTACGCATCGACCGAAGATGGAGACAGCTCTGGTTTTCGATTTGAAGGCACTGGAGCCTGTCAGAATTCTGGTTCAAATGGGAACTATGGGGGGTTTATATTTGCTTACAATTCTAAGGAAGTGTACATCTGGACACCTACAAAGTACTTGGGGAATTCGAATGGAAAGTTAATTTATGTTGAAGATGGCTGGGGTGGTGAAAAATATACCCAAAGTTCAAGGGTAGCAGATTTGACAATAGAAGCATGGAACTCACTCCCAACCCCAAATTTTCATGCAGAGATACAAGTTGATAATAGCAGGAGGTTTTATGAGGTACCCCATAAATTGAAACAAATTCCTGACTTCATCAGTGTTCGAGTCTTCTCACGTAATTCATATACACATGAAAAGAAGGTCTTGTTTCATTTCCATGCAGTAGGGGCGACGCAAACCCCTTTGGGAAGTACAGAATATGGTGGGGTTGTTTTTGCATATAATGAAACATTTGTAAGATTGTGGCTGCCTAACACTGGCGATGGACTTCAAACAAGCTGCATTTTGATAACCAGAGGATGGGGAGATGGAAAATTTGCTAACCAAATGAATTCGAATGTTTGTCAAGTTGAAATCAGAGCTTGGATTAACTCATTCCCATTGCCAGTTTTTCAAACAATTTGGAAAGACATTCGTGCAAATGCTCACAAGAAATCATTTCAAGAAATCATGCATAACATAAAAAGAGATACTTTGCTAGTTCAAGTGCAAGTAAAAAAGGTTGGATTGAAAACAAGTCATTTTATTTATGATGGTTTAGGATCAACTCAGTCAACACAATCAATGGGAGGGACGTATGGTGGATTACTCTTTGCGTATGATAAAGAAAAGATCAGGGTCTGGGTTGCAAGCAGTGAAGTAGGTGCAAAAGGAAGAGCCATATTTGTCTCAGATGCCTGGGGAAATGGGTCACAGGTAGAAGAGCATGATAGAGCATTGTTCCGAATTCGAATATATGCAAATATGTGCAAGAATAAGAGGCAGATTGCAGATGGTCAAGGCATGTGTCGTGATGCAGGTGAAACTGGCCTGATCTGGCAAGCTTCACCTTGGGGAAATTGCTCAAAAGTTTGTAGTGATGGGATCCAAAGAAAGAGGCTGACAGGTAGCCATTAATCAATCTTATTTTTTGATTAAGAGGCCTTTTAATTTTTTGTTTGCTGCTTGAGTAATTAAGGCACTTTGCCTTATTTTTGATGGATGCACATAAAATCTAATTAGACAATTTTTCAAAGGAGCATTATAGACAGGACAACATAATCAAATTTGAAGGCAAATGTTTACCACATGTTAACCAAAATGTATCAAAAAAGATGCTCTGGTTAATCCCTTGTTTGTGATGTTTTCAAAATGTTGAGGTTTCCATTTTGGTTTTTATTGGAGCAAGTGAAATCTTTTGTAACCAAACTTTCTTAAGTTTTGATCAGTTTTTGTTGTGGCTTAGGGATAGGGCTGGTGCTTTTTTGAAATTGACAGATGTTGCAGGTCGTGTTAGGACAGACGTGCTGGCTTACGTTGGAAATATATAAAGCAGGATTCTGCCAAATGGTCTTTTTTAAACATGTGGAGTTCCCACAGAATTGTTGTCTAGAAAAGGAACATAAGCTGGTTTTCAGCTGACAACAATTCAGTCACAAGGCCTTCTGATTAACCACTTTTAAGAGACAAAAGTTCAAAGGTCATCCAATTGGCTTGAAAACTTTGCTAAATCTCTCCCCCAGGGGTTTTACCATCAAAGCAATTCAACCAGCTCCAGGCTTGACTGTTTGATCTCCATATCATGCTAAAAATTGAATCTGCCCCCCCCCCCCCCAAATGTCTAAATGCCCTTCTTTAAACCTAACCCCAGTAATCTTAGGTTGGCTCCACCCTTCATTTACATTTTCAAGGCTGGACAAATGTTTACTAGTTTCCAGACTAATAAAAATGAATTACAAGGAACATAATCTTACTAAAAGATAATATTCATCCTTAAGTTAGACAAAATTCGGTTTTTCTGTACAATAAAGAGATCCAGTTAAATTATCTTGAAAGCATAATTCTTTTAAGTTTTTATTGTCTTTGATATTGCCTTGCCTTAATCTTGTATGTCGTTTCCAAGCCCATCAAAGGAAGCACTGTTTCAACATCACCGTCATTTTTCTTCAATTTCTTTCTTCGGAAATCCACCTACGCAGATCTTCGGTCGTATTTTCAGCTTCTCTGCTTTGTTTCAAGCGCGGAGATGTTGAGGTGTAACATTTAGCTCGCTATTAACGCGGGAGATCTTTGGTTCGATATCTCAAAGGAACTATGGAAGTATATCATCGGTCCCTTATGAGATTGAAAGGGTTATGTCAAGATTATGAATAGTATAAACTCCCAACCGTTTCACGGTGGAATACCTTTGATGATCGACTACAACTCACAACCTCCCTGAAAATTTAAAAATGTGTGTGTAAATTCAAGCTGTATTTTTGTAAACATTTGGTTTAAATTAGTGCATTAACTTTACATAAACCAACCATAAAAATGTTTATGATTATGATTAATGATAATTTATCTTCTGGTTCTAGGTTGCCACGCCATTAGCCTGAAAAGCGTATTCTCATGCAACTTTGAGAGTGACAAATGTGGCTTTACCAGCTCCCATAAGTGGAGTCTAAGCAAGGGCTCTGCTGAAAAAGAACTAGAACCGGATGGTTACATGCAGCCGCCATATGGATATAAAAAGGGGTCTCAGTTTATATATTCTGTGGTCAAGGACCTGCCTGGTGGGTCTTATGGTAAGTCGGTCGTTCAACTCTATTTTCTGCTTTCCCCGCTCGGGCCACTCTACATGCAAAATCGAATTCACATGTTCTTTTCAATCATTAGTATATGGTAAATTTGAGCTCTCTGGGGAGAAGGATTGTTAAAGACAGATACTTGGACTATGGAAATTTATTGTCTCAAGGGATCAAATGCTTTTGTTCGAAAAATTCAAATTTCGGTTGATAGTCTTTCGAATCAGTGGAAATACAAAACGTTCGAATAAACAAGACTTGAACTTTTTTGAGGTTTTTTATTTTCAAGGTACAATAGACCTTCTTTCGAATAATTCAGAGTTAGAATTGTGGTCTTTCGAATCAGATAGAGTTTTCTGTATTTCCAGTATTCTAGGCCAAGCAATGTTTCGTTTCAAGCAGTTATTGAATGTTGCAATTTGATATTGATTATTTTTCCTTTTTAGTACAACTCACAAGTCCGCCACTTCGTGCCAGGAAAAGTTGCAACCTGAAATTTTTGTATAACACTGGTGTTTACTATAACTATTTCGAGGTTCATATCCTGGCGGCACGGCGTTGGTTTCTCGGTATGTAAAATTTTAGGCGCCTTAATAGACGCCCCCGTCTCTGTTTTTTCGGGAAAATTTGCCCCCCTGTTGCTTATTTAAAACCCCTTTCTTTTGAATTTTACAAATCAGTCAAAAATTGGCCGAAATGCCTTTCAGCCGTTATCTCACGCATGTCCTGGTCTCGCGCATGTATCCTCCTTTCTCTCACATTTGTCCCGCCCACTGTCATGTCTATCTATTCGCATGTTTTTGTCTCCGGCCCCTACTCATCGCCCTTTCGCGTATATCCTTGGTTTTCTCGCATTCATCCCGCGTACTATCACGTTTTTCATTTTTGCATATTTTGGTACCGTGGGTGTATTCATCGTCCTGTCGCGTGCATCACGCGTTATCTCGCACTGATCGCGCGTGTTTCTCATCTTTTCCCGCCTGACGTCTTACATAACTTCTCTTCTTTTCCTGTCAGCATGGAGCCTTTCTGACAAGCAGCCTGGGAACCCTTACATTTGGTACAATGGATACTTGAACCTTGAAGAATATGAAGTGAGACAATTTCGATTTACCCTGAGATTGAGGCACTCTTGCCTGAAGCATTGTGGGTACGTTGCTTTTGATGACATCACGTTGCAATGTGAAGCCGAAGAAAAGACTTTGGTCCCGTTGGAAACTTGTGAAAAAAGGGCAATCCCTTTACCCGGTTGTAGAATCGATGTTGTGCAACCATTGCATAAAGGTGAGCCATTCGCGTAAAGAAAAATTCTGCACGTGAAATTACTAAAACAGAATAGTTAATGATATTCTTATGCTTGAGATGAACACTTGCAATAAGCAGAGAGGTTAAACTTTTCTGGAGGGGGAGATTGGGAACAAATTGTCTTCAGAAGTCAAACAAGGATCTGTATTAATATTTTTAAATAAAAGGATATTTTTCGTTTCTATTACTTTCATGTTTCATTTCATATCATCTCCATGAGATGAAAGTGTTAATGAATTTCTTGTGATTTTAATATTGTAAAATTTTGCCTGTTAAATTTTCAACTGGATTAATTTTGCTAAAATGTTGCAAAATTTTCACGGAAATATTCGAGCTCTTCGTAAAATATTCCAATTATTCGCCACCGATAACTTTTTTGTTTTGTCTGTAGGAAAGGCATTCTCAATAATAAAAACCGATAAAGAAAAATATGTAAGAGGAAATGGTACTTTTTCACAGCACATTGCTACGTACAGATTCAAAGTTGAAAAAGACGATGTTTATATTGTTTGGATTGAGGTTCTTGGTTTAAGTTTTAAAGATAATAGTGTGTCATATTACATCGACAACTACAAAGAAAAAGTTGCCCACCTATCTATTCTAGCGCTGCAACCATCTTGGACATGGAATTGTCTTCATCAAGAAGTATGTCTTTCGATAACTTTGCATCTCAAAATTATATTTTCTAGTTTGATTGTTCAGGAAATGGTATTCATCTATGTGTCGCATGTTTTTCACTCATGTCTTTCATTGAATTTAAATTTATTGTGATGTAATGTAATGCAATCTGATGTAGTAGGACTTAATGTAATGGGATGAATTTAGTGTGAATCAATTTGATAGGATACAAGGTAATATATGTTTCACTTGTCTTGTATTTTATGTGTTGTACTCTATTTTAATTTATTATGTTGTATTTTTGATGTTTATTGTATTGTACTGTACTGTATTGTATTTTATTGTATTTTATTTTATTGTATTGTATTTCATTGTATTGTATTGTATTGTATTGAAATGCATTTTATTGTGTTGTATTATATTGTATTGTTTTGTATTGTACTGTATTGTATTTTATTGTATTTTATTTTATGGTATTGTATTTTATTGTATTGTACTGTATTGTATTTATTATATTGTATTGTATTTCATTGTATTGTATAGTATTGTACTGTATTGTATTTTATTGTATTGTATTGTATTGTACTGTATTGTATTTTCCTGTATTATTTTGTGTTGTATCGTATTTTTGTATTGTTTTAAGTTGTATCATCTTCCTCTGATTCTTAATAGGGATAAATGCATTGCCTTGCATCATATTTACTACCTCTCCCTTTACTACAGGGATCATTACTTAGTGCTGGCATCCATTTAATCACCTTTGTGCAGTATGATGCTGGCTTCACCTACCGCAGAATCATTGTATCGCCAAAACGAATTGCTTCTTGGTCATCTCTTGGCATGCAAAACATGCATATTAATGATTTACAGTTGCGAAGTTCATTGAACGTACAATCTTTGTACGCACCTCACCTCCGGCTTAATGGAAAAGGTAAGAACGGTTTGCTTTGGGATCACTCAACTTTTATGTTGCGCCTCCAACAAGAAGGACGGGGGTCTTGCTGCAAAATGTCACGGACAAATAAAAGGTGAAAGAGATCTTGTGTTCAAATGTGTTTACCAAGGGCAAGACAGGACCGGGAGTCAGCAACAAATTTCTTCTCGCTTAGATCCTAAATAATTGTTACATCTAATAATTTCACCGTTTGGTCCCAGCTGCTATTTGACTGCGATAAATCGGTCCTGATCTGTCTCTGAACTTCAATTTTTTTGTTTTTACATTCCTAATCAGAGTTGCAACTGCTATTTCGCAATTTCGGTCTGTTGCGACAAAATTCGGTCCTTTGAAAGCACCCCCCCCAAACAATAGATGTTCATTCGCGCCCGTGAAGGTAACATTATAATGGTAACATCGACTCTATTACTAGCCCTGAATTTAACCATAATCTTGATTGAAGGTGCGTGGGAGACCAAGGATGACAACTTTGGATGGCTTCATTGGCAGATTAATTTCCCAGACGTTGCTTTGGTAAGCCGAGTTGCTATTCAAGGCGGTTGCCGTGTCCCAGGACAGCCAATTTGCTGTGCAGCACAGAAGTAAGCACACCTTTATTTAGTTGAATGGATGTTAACTTTTATTCGTTCTTGTTCTTACTTTGTGTACTACGATATTGGATACGTAACATGAGAAAGTGGCCAGACGCAGCCGCGAGCAATACTACCAAATGCCAAAAACCAGCCCCCCCCCTTCCCCACCCAATATTGACCCAAAATACCCATAATATCAACATTGAGAGGGGGGACGGGGTCAGATTTCTCGCTGTGCTGGGGCAAGGATCGTAAACTTGATTTAAACCACATTCGCGTTTTTAAAATCAGCGAGGGCATAAACAGTATAGAATCCTTCTTTCTCTCTCATGACAGAAATAATGTCAGCGCTTGAGCTTTGGTTTGTAACACACTTCATTTTCATAAAGCTTTTATGATTACGCTGATTATTTGGTTGAAATGAGCCCTTAAGATGGTGTTCACCGTTTGCAGTCGATATGAAGCTAGTTGAGCAAAGTACCATTGACGATCATAGCCAGTCCTTTTTCCGTTACAAATTTTATCATAGCTTGTCACTAATGAATCCTTTGTTCTCTTAAAAGGTTTCAATTAAAGTTTTCTATCGATGGGAAGAATTTTTCATCTTACAAAGTTGAAAATCAACTCGTAACTTTTTTCAAAGGATCTTATAAAGAAGGTTCGTTATTAACATAAGTTCATTTTCTTCAACATTTCTGCTTCCTTAATTAAGCTTGCATTTCATTTTAGCTTAAATTTTTTGTTTGTTCTGTCAATTTTTGTAATTAATCTTTGTTGCTTTCTCCTTCAACTTCTGTTTTTGACATTTTAATATTTTATCACTACTTTTTTTGTTTTTTTTGGTTTCGTCATCAAGTTTCGACTGGGTCGCAATCAGTTTCAGTTTCGCGTCAGTTTCGCTTATAAATTCAATTTTAACAATCCTTTCATTAACTTCACTGATATTCCCACATCATCATTTTCCAGCACCCAACCATGTCGTCGAAACTGAACTGAATTATGCTGTACCTGCGAGAGCAATACGGTTCTTACCGTACAACAGCATTTCCTACACGTGTTTACGTGTTGAGGTTTACGGCACGTACATGACCAAACAAATGTGCACGCATACTGGCTTAAAACCTGACCTCGTCCGGAAGTGTACGGGTAGCCGAAACTGCGGTAAAAACGCAGAATGTGTGCGAGAAGCAAAAGGTAAGCTTTTGCTAAGTATTTGAATTCTTTTCTGATTTTGCATTGTGTTTACTTGAAAATTTTGACAGTTTACGCCATGTGATCGCGGTCAATTACCTCAATAAACAGCAACATATGTCAATCGATACTATATTTCCACATCAAACCAAACTAAAAGTTCGCCTTTCGGATGAAAATCTTTGATCATGATGTAACTGCTAATGTTTACATATTTTAACAGTTTAGGACGCCATGTTGAGTTGACCTTGTGTTGAGCCCTCGATATGCAAGTGAGGTAACCGCATAAGATTTGTTTATCAATGCCATATGTCATTTGTTAACCTTTCTTTCAGAGCACGATAAAGAATCTTGTAAGTGTTTACCTGGCTTCCACGGCCGGTTCTGTCAGCACGTGGGATGTGCTCCTAACCCATGTCATAATGGTGGTGTTTGTAAACTCAACAATAACAATTTCAGATGTATCTGTCGTCCTGGATATACTGGGATTTTATGTAACATGCCATGTCCCTCGAGTATGTATGCTTATTCTGTTTGAGGGTGTACCTTCTTCATTTCATTTTTATATTTTTTGAGAAACCGCACAGTCACTGATTATAAAAGGACCATTCATAGCAGCTTTTTATTTATTTCATTTATTTATTTACTTATTCAATATTATTTAATACTATGGTATCAATTCAGTCATCAATTTATAATAAACATGAGACTTGAATTATGAAAAAGTAAATGTTTAGAACTGTCTAGCTAATAAATTAAATGTATAACAACCAAAATATTCTGAAGCTGATCTTTCTCTAAAATAATCTTCCATGGATTTGTCCGATTTACTATAATGATGCACAAAATTACATTTAACCCTTTTGCACCCGGATTTATTTTCATTTAACTATTAAAACCTATATAAATCTTCGATTGTCAGGGGGAAGCATGGTCAAATAAATTAGGTGAAAGCAGTAACTATTATAAAAAGTCTATAGAGAAGGAAAAAGAAGAACATGCATTATTGAGGCTGCAAAGTGTCACAATTATCCTATGCATTTCCTTAGGTTAGAATTTTGCAACAGGACTAATTATTTGCCAAAATTTATGTCACTATTAATTTCATCTTCTTCCTAGATAAATATGGTCCAGGTTGTAATGAAACTTGCTACTGCTATGGCAAAAGTCATTGTCACCCTGTCACAGGGGCATGCACTTGTGAACCAGGCTTTACAGGAGAGTTGTGTGACACTCCTTGTGCCAGCGGACATTTTGGACCGAATTGTAGGAACGCTTGCAAATGTTCGTCTCTTACGGTATGTGATCCAGTGTCCGGTAGCTGCTCCTGTCCTTTTGGATTTTATGGACAATTCTGTGATATTCCTTGCAAAATTGGCTTTTATGGACGAAACTGCAGCGTACCGTGAGTGGATCCATGTTTTGTTTTCTTTTGGGCAATACGTTTTTCAAATTTTTTAAGTATTTACTGTTTTTTTATTTATGATAGGAAATATCGACGATACTAACCTGATGAGTAAATAGAAACTGGAGAAAATAACACAGGAAAAATCTAATTTTTGCAGAAAATTGTAGACGCTTTCTGAAGAGGAAGTGAGAAAATGTGAATGCGAAAGGCGTCAGTGTGTCAAAATCAATTTTTACTGTGTTGTGTTGGTTTTTACTAACCTACCATCTCAGTATATTTGCTGTGATAAATATATCGAAAATTTACCCTTTAAAAGTTCAAAATTTTTATACATTTGTACTAATATGTTTCTTGCCTTTCTTGTAGTTGCCAGTGTTCGAGACATTCAAAGTGTCTGCCAAACAACGGCTCGTGCGTATGCCCCCCTGGTTGGTTCGGTAAATTCTGCAATAAAGAATGTCCTGACGGCAAATTCGGGAAAAATTGCCAATACAGCTGCAGATGCCATGGAAACTTTGTATGCAATAAGCGGGATGGTAGCTGCACGTGCAAGGTTGGTTGGAGGGGAGAAAAATGCGACAGACCGTGTCCTCCGAAAACCTATGGAATGGGATGCAGCTCTAACTGCAGCTGTAGCTGGGACACAACTATTCGTTGTGATCATGTCACTGGAATTTGTATCTGCAGAGCTGGTAATGTTGGAGCAAGGTTAGTGTCTTACCCTTTTCATATTTGAAGGGGTTCCGTTTTCAGTCCCCCTTCTCTTTCCTGTGATTTACTTACATTCCTGCAAATCATAACATTGCAGTTAGAGGCGCTCGATTGTGTGAGGAAGGGGTTTCTGGTTCGAGCCAAATTCTATGCCCCAAATTCAAGAAGAATCTTATTTTCCGGGAGCTGCATTGTTGCTGAAGGGGACTCTTCTTCCAAGGGGTCTTACTATACGCACTAATGTATAATCGAAGTTTGATGGTTGCCCTAGATGTGATCAGCGATGCAAAAAGAACACGTATGGGCCGAGTTGTACAAAACGGTGCAAGTGTCGGAATGATGCCGTTTGCGATCCTCAAGATGGTAAATGCAGATGCCGAAATGGTTTTATTGGTAGTGTATGCCAGACGCCTTGCCCCAAGGGACGGTATGGAAAAAACTGCAATAACATTTGTAGATGCGTTGCAAATCATACGCAATCGTGTGACAATGTTGATGGAAGATGTGACTGCTTACCAGGTATAATTCTATACAATGCTTATTGATTGATTGATTGATTGATTGATTGATTGATTGATTGATTGAGTGATTGATTGAGCGATTGAATGATTGATTAATTATCCCATCTTTTTGTTTGTTTATTTATTTTTTGACACATCTATTCAGAGTATGCGGAACCCTTAAACATTACTGATTATCGTACCTTTCTTTTTTGTAGTATGTTGTACTTTATTGTATTGCATATTAATGTTTGATGTTCTTTTCGTTTGCATTGTATTGCATTACATTTACCTCTATCGACCTTTAAATCAGTTTCTACTTTATCACGTCGCATTATCACCATCATTATTATTCAAACTTTTAAGGTTTCAAGGGCAAGAAATGTCACAAAATATGCAAGCCTGGTTTCTGGGGAAAGAATTGTGATTTTGAATGTGTGTGCCATCATGGTTCTCATTGTGACCGCATGGATGGTATCTGCACTTGTACTGCTGGGTGGATTGGTGCCACTTGTGATGCACCCTGCGATAATGGTTTCTATGGACCAGGATGCAAGCTTGCGTGCCAATGCCAAAACAGAGCCACTTGTAACAGGTATGGAATCACAGAGATAATGACATAGATATTATTCCTCCCCAAAGAATATCCTTTCTTTGCCTTCCTTATTTATACTATTCTTTTTCCTTATTTTATCAATTGTATCGTATTTCTTCCCTTCAAATGTATAATTCTCTTTCTATCGATTAACAACACAGGGGTTACATTATTTCAAAACTTGCTTCAATATCAATTCGCGCTACTTATTATTTATAAATATAAATTAATAATATTAATATAATTAATTAATATTATTTATAATATTAATATAAATTCCAACGAAATCGCGATGGAGCTGGGCTAGGGGACCCCAGCCCCTATACCTTTTGCCACTACCTTCATACACATGAGGTATGTAATAGGGTGTTTAGGGGGGCTCATGCCCAAAATTAAGCACCGATTAATATTCGAACTCCCAGTATTATCATCATCATTTTGTCTTTTCTTTGGCAAGTTTATATTTAACGCCTGTTATTAACTTTAATGATACAACCTCTGACAAATCAATTACAAATCACTTTTATAATTGCGAGATTTTTTATTGTAGCTTAGATTGAAAATCGACAAGAAGTCTCCATTTTTATTCGTTGTAACTAGGCATGCCAGGAAAAACTACCGATGTAGGGGGATCTTTGTTGTAATGGGAAGAATAGTTATCAAAATGTTTTCATTAAGATTTTAAGTAGATGAAGGCCCTCCCTTAGAGTAACAGTTACATGCAAGAACTCCGAGGGAGAATATACGCAAAGTAATCTCTAATTCATCAATGCAGTAATATTACTTTTGCCTCCTTTATCTGTCTTCCTTTCTACTTTTCATCAACTCTACTTTCAGGTAAGCTTCAAAGGGACTCATGCTAGCTATAATCATTAGCCCCTCCATAAATGTTATCAGAAGGTACATACTTCGTCTCTAAAGGCGTATTTTTGTAAATTTGTAGATTCAATGGAAGCTGCTCATGTTCGCCCGGTTTTGTTGGAAAGTTTTGCAGTGAAAGATGCCCTCAATGGCAATTTGGAAAAAACTGTGAAAATGAGTGTTCTTGCCAGAGAGAACTCGCAAGAGGCTGCAGCAATGGTAACGGGACGTGCTTTTGTAAACCTGGATATAAGGGAGAGAACTGTGAAAAGGTATTTTGTTTCATTTTAAACTATTTGGCTGATGGTTATTTTGTAGACACAGGATAGTGAATGGCGTTTGATGTTTTCTGTTGGCAGTTATCGTAGAATTCCCTTTTTAATCGGTCAAAATATTTCATTGAAAGATTCACTACCAGTCGTTGGTTACTGATAGTGCGAGATTCTCTGCTACACTCTGACACAAATCCTATTCGTAGCCAACCCTTCCCCAACCTACCCCTAGCCCTACCCTATCCCTAGCCCCACCATATCCCTAACCATTAGTGTGTAAAATGTTCTTTGCAATAATTTACTTGATTTTAACGTTTTTCCTTAGGACTGCCAGGATGGCACGTATGGTACAAATTGCAAATTAAAATGTCCCACTTGTCCGTACCATTCTACTGGCTATTGTGACAAAGTGACTGGAAGCTGTAAATGCAGTCCAGGGTATTATGGTGATTTGTGCCAAGATTATTGTCCCCTTGGTACCTTTGGGGACATGTGCTTGTCATCTTGCCGTTGTAGGAACAACGAAATATGCAATAATATCAACGGAGAATGCTTCGATCGAAGTAAGTTTGAGTTTTTCATGAGCATAGAACTTGACAGAAATGAAATAGTAAGCGATGATATTTTTACCAGGTTGGCAATTAATCTAGAAAAGTTAATGGCAAAATATTACGCTGCATCTTTACAGCCTGTGTCGCGAAAAAGTAGAGAAGTCGGTCATTTTGAGGTTGATCCCGATATTGAGAAAATGTTGGCGGACCCTGGAATAGTCCGGTCTGATGACCGGACCGACGATGAAGAATCACTAGTCCGTCAAATCGTACAGAAAGATAAGAGAAATTCGTTTGCTCAGGACTTGGTAGGTGAAGATGAAACTGATACTGATAAATCGGACGGATCTACGTCGGATGATGGGGATTTTGTTGGGAGGCGATTGTCGGATGAGCTGATGCTTGAGAAGTATGATATAGATGATCAATCGAGCTATCCACGACACGATATCCAAAAAAGAGACCTAACAAACGATAGCGTATCAATAAACTGCATAGCACTGTCTTCTCCTATAAATGTCAGTTCGTTCTCGGTTCGTGTAACGAGCAAGGAAAAGAAATTCACTGAAAATGGGAAAATCGTCTTTAAAATTGGTCTGGTTGCCTTGTACAACACGAAGCCACAAGGAAAGAAACAACTGGAGAAATTTGTTAAAGATTTGCCTAGTGGGTGTCTTTTAATTGGTACAAATTGTAATTTGTGCAATGTTAACATTGGCAAGACATACGACGAAAAAGCAACCCAGGATTCAATCAATATTTGGATCATCGTAGGTGCATCATCAGGTTCGTCTATTTATTGTTTGTCCATCTTTTTATTTGCTTATTGCTGTTGTTGTTATTGTGAGTAACAAATCAACAAAGATATGCCATATTTGGTCAAAACATTTAGTTATAAAGGGCGAATCTCTAAATTAGGATAGAATTGCCAAATTAGGTGAAGATTCACCAGATTAGAGAAGAAATGCCTATTCTACAGCACTCACATTCTCCCAAGAACCTCTTGGCAACTTATGAAGATGACCCTTTTTGAGAACTTGGATTAAGGAAAACCTGAATGTCAGAAACCCTGGATCTTGAAAACCCTGGATTATCGACAACCTGAATCTCAGCAAACATGGATCTTAAAAAACCTGGATTATTGAAATCCTGATTCTTAGAAAACCTGGATTTGAGAAAACCTGGATTTTGGAAAATCTTGATAATCTTGTTTCTAAAAACGTAATGATTTCATTTTACAGGTGGATTTATCCTTTGCCTGGCACTTGCAGTGTATCTGATCATTCAACGCAAGCGATACAACATCGTCCCAACCATTTACAAGGTCAAAAAGAATTCCCGTGACATTGAACTTAGGCCATGCCTTGCTAACGGCGATGGCGGCCATGTTCTTGCGTTCGAAAATCCATATTATGACGTCATAGCTGCTATGGGATTGGATGATGATATCGAGGAGGATTATTACAATCCTCTTTACACGTATGATGACGTCAGTCTTTACTGCGATGACCAGGCCAGTGATTCAGGCACTGAGACGAACAATGATGATGGATACCAATATCCTTATGACAGAGATAGCGGAATATCAAGCGGCACTATCCATCAATGACCTGGCAAAACCATGGTTAGAAACGAGGTAACTGAATTAAAACTATAGTAAGTGCGTTGGTGCAAACCATAGGTTGTACTGTATTTCGAACAATGTTTATGTGACTCCGATCTGGTCTTTTCTATCAGTTTAATTTATTCGTCTTCCACTTGCACAAAACCTCCAAGGTTAAGAAAAATCCAATTATACGGAAAAGTTGCGTTTTAAAGCTACAGAGAACTGAACTGACCCAATGCAGCAAGGCCAAATAAAAATAGCCCTTGCCGAGAGCAAATTTGATATTATGGGCTTCATTTTGCATTTCTTTTTAGCCTTGGTTCTTTGAGGATTATCCCTTCTTAATAAGCTTTGCAAATGAGAGATTTTCCAATTGAGACGAACAAATCTCACTTGTAGGAGTTGCTCACTTTGTTTGTGTTTTCACCATCCAATTTTTTAATCTTTTGTGTATGAATTTGTCGCTTGTGCAAATGTCTGTTCTGGACTTTAAAATACTTGATATGACCCAGAATTGATTGTAAAACACTGCTTGAAAGGTTCTCTGCTCAGAACAAAACCATGAAATTTTTTCTAGGAAGACTCTCAAATGACCCCGTTTTTATGACACTATCATTTCCCCATCCTGGATTCTTGAAGTTACTGTTAGTTTTTTATAAAAAAGTATATGTAAGCCTATACCTTTATTTAAGCTGTGTTATGCCTGCCAGCCAAAGATGTAGTATTTTAATGTCATGCTATATTTGATATGCCATGTTTACTCCGATCGATGTATTTAATCAAATATTTACAAAATGTGGCTGGCTGTGCAAATATAGAATCTATTTATACCATTAGATTTACCTTAGTACTTGTGTTATATATTTTAATCTCTGGGGTTTTTTGACCCCATGCACATAAGAGCGGTTTCGTTTGGTCCGTTCCCAAACTGGCACGGATAAGCAAGCTATCCAATACGAAACGAGAACAACCCTGTGCGAAGAAAAATTGTTAGGCCTGTGCTAGGCCTGCTTTCTTTGCCAAGAAAAGTGCGGGTAAAAAGCGTGTTTATTTTGGGCCCAGCCATCAAATGACAACCAAGAAAATCCCAGAGATTGATAGCATTTGAAGAAGTCGCAGAGCTTTCAAAATTAAAAGATCTAGTCGAAAAAATTTGTATAGATTGTTGTGTAACATGTTATGGTAACTGTGATGTACACATTTTGAATTAGAATTTAGTTTTGTCGTCTGTCGATGTGTTTTTGTTTACGTTTTACTGCACGCCTGTTCTAGGCATCAGATCTTCTAGGTAATCGCTGCAATGTTTATTAAAGGCATCAAATACTTTAGACATCAAATGTTTTAGGCATCAAATACTTTAGGCATCAAGTGTTTGAGACAACTGCTACAATGTGATGAAAGGTATCAAATGTTTTAGGCATCAAGTGTTTGAGACAACTGCTACAATGTGATGGAAGGCATCAAATGTTTAGGCATCAAGTACTTTAGGCATCAAAATCTTGAGGCATCAAATGCTTTAGGCATCAAATGTTTAAGGCATCAAATTCTTGAGGCATCAAATGTTTAAGGCATCAAATGTTTAAGGCATCAAATGTTTTAGGCATCAAATGTTTTAGGCGTAAAATATTTTGGGCAACTTCTGCAATGCCGTCAGCACGCATAAGATGCATAAAACTATGGCAAAATATTGATCGGTTTCCAAACGATTTCCAAAAGAACTCAATAAAAGAGGACATGGTCCTATATTTATTTTTATTTTTTACGATTTCATAGACAGAAGTTAGACTATCAGAGAGAGACAAAGTTTTTAATCAAACCAATATTCTTCTACCAAAACTTCTACATCATAATCAGTATGAAAATCACTCGAGGACATAGCTTCGACTGAAATACAAAAACTTCACTGAAGTATTACTTGCCTTTAAAGGCTTCAACTTTTTACAAATTCAAATATCGAAAACACTAAATATATTGCGTTTGCATATAGAAAATACTAAATTCTATAAACATGGAGAAATAGGTTCTAAAAATTATAAATTCATATGGTCTCTGGTTGCTAGTAGCATTGTGGATAATCTTATGACTAACACGCAGCATTACACGATGCATTACGCTTGGACAACACGCTTGACATTTTTCAGCACGATTAAACTTTAATCGACATATGTGTACATCGTGTCCAACCGCTCTTGATGCAAGAGACAGAGTGACCAAGGAGGGGGAGGTAAAAGTACCCTTTTGATGACAAGCAATACTTTAATAATACCTTAGGAAACAATTGCACATAAATTATGACTTTATCCAAAAGTAAAATAACTATTTAAATTCATATCAGCTGCATCGGTCTCTGTTGCTCCTCTGTTTATGTTTCCCAATCCCCCATAATCGCTTGCCCCCCCCCCCCGTCTCCATGGCTCTCTCAATATGGATATCGCACATTGCATCTTAAACTACGAGATTTTTTAACAGAGCTACATTATAACGCGCAAATGCTTTGACCATTGCATCCAAAAATTCTTTTTTTCTACCATTTAACATTTACAAACGTTTAATATGTGCAGGGCATGCCTCTCTGAGCTGTATTCAACTCATTTGTACCACGGAATGTCAATACAAACTTAAGAAGCACTCCAGAACAGGATGATCCACTTACGCACGAAATCTTTGGATTCTCATAACCAGCATTCACCTGAACTCTTTGAGTTCCTGTCTCCTCCTCAGTTACCTGTACTTTTTTATAAGCGTTACTTCCAAAGTATTGGCTGCCATCTTCAAACACGTTGCCTCGTTTTTCACGATTCTCCTCTTCGGAATATCGTTGTTTAACCTCTTTTTCGAAATTATCACGGTTCAGCTCCTTCACAATTCCATCTGCGTTTATTTCAAAGCCTCGCGATTCGGTATTTCTCCGGAACCGGTCGGGTTTAATCGATCGTTTGAAGAACGGTTGCTGCGCCCCTTCTATCGCTTCCACCGTGGCGTCTCCATCTTCTGGATTCTCTATGATCACTCCGGCTGGTGAATCCACAAATTCGTCCGGACGTGCTATAGAGCTGCGGTAGCTTGCTGGATAGTCCTGTTCCGGACTATTATAAAATGGCGTGCTAACACCTCCATCCATAACCCCATAGTCCTGCCGGGCAACGTTGTTTCTCCGGACTCCAGCCGGATATGGGTAATCGATGTTCGGATTCTAGGAGAATGATATGATAATTAATATAATATCATGTCGAACTTTTAAACTTTTCACAGTTTGCGCTGAATTTTTGGAAACATACTTAAACAGGATTTCTGCTGCAAATGCTGCTAACTCTGCCATTTATTTATCAGAGAATGCTAAATTTATATGACTCACAAAAAGTTTCTTATAAAGAAGATAGATTTACCTGTAATCTAGCTTGTTTCCATTTTTCTTTTTGTTGTTTTGATTTCTCGTCAATAACTCTTTCTTCAAGATCTTCTACATCGGTTTCTTGTTGGCTGTCCAATTCATTCTGCTCTAAGTTGTTATTATCTGTAATTTTCAGTTGCCATACACCCCGAGGATTTTCACCTACATGAGTATTATATACAGTCAATACATTAAAGTGAGTTGCTCATCAACCGTAGATGTATGTAAAGAGAGGGAATTTTGCAGGGATATAGTGTCATTATTCTCCAAATAGAAAACTGAGATGGCGCTCCTGAAATCAGTTATAAGAAAAACACTAAAATTACATCGTCGAAACTCACCCCATTTGTGTACTGTCATGAAATTCCATTCATCAAGTCCTTCATCAGAATCATCGTATTTTCTCGTGCTCAGCATTTGGCTTCTAGTTTTAACAGGTGAATAAAGATCAATGCTGACTTGGCCACGTCTCTTGTGCACAAAACTCACGGTTAAGACAACGTGTTCGAGTTTCGTTATCTCTGCGTTCGGAATGCCTTTACACGCGCACGTAGGAATGTTGATGTAGAGAGAATTTCCATGAGGTATGTCCCTGAAATATTAAAATATTGGTAACTACTCTGTCACAATTTAGAAGAGAGAATCTCTATTTGAATACTCGTAAAAACATGAAAAGTTTCGTTGTTACAAAAGTTACTGCTACTTGCCTGATAAGGGCCATTTCCCCCTCCCCCTACCTTCAGAAGCACCCTTAATTCCTTTTTTTGCAAACTTTTTGTGCCTATTTTCGTATTTTTGCTTCCCTTATCCTGGAGTGGGCATGTGTTTCTGGATACATTAAGCTTAAAACTACAACATAATTAGTAAAGAATCATCAAAATCTATATATTCATAATGTTTACTTACTGTGCTTCGAAACTAGAATATGCTGTGCAAGTTCTCTGCGCCGGAACATTTTGCCATACCTTTGCTGCTTCAACAAGTGCATCAGCATCTAATCTGCCAAATCCGAATTTGTGATTAAAGTGAAAACCAGCACCATTCTTCATCCATCCTTCATCAACTGGGGATGTTATTTGAGCTGTGTTTACGATCAAATGTTGCAAATCTCTCCATGTGAGCTTGGGGCTAGAAAGATTAAGTTTTACAGGTAATATGGTTGTAAAGATATATTTTAATCGAATCATTTTGATCGATTGATTGATTGATTGGTTGATTGATTGATTGATTGATTGATTGATTGATTGATTGATGGATTGATTGATTGATTGATTGATTGATTGATTGATTGATGTATTGATTGATTGACTGATTGATTGATTGATTGATTGACTGATTGGTCTCTTGGTTATTCAAATGATAGTTGAATTGATTGAGTGAGATGACCATTGATTGATTGAGTGATTGCTGATTAGTTCAGCGATTGAATGATCGCTTAGTTGTTTCATTAAATTTTATTACTGTTTTCTTGAGTTAACATCAGATTGATAAAGTGATTGATTGAAAAGTTGATTAAGTGATTTTGTCTCATTGATTGATGATTTCTTGACCATTTATCAGCGTGATGCAGTGATTATGATATCCTTACATTCACAAATCTTCATTCCTTTTACCTTTTTGGTATTCGTCGATTTGGGATTTCGCAACAGTCTTAATTTGTGTGTTGTGTTGAGTCAAATTATATTGAATTTAAAATCCTTTGAGAATTCTTGGACTAAAGTCAAATTATCATTCGATGCTTTTAAACCCCAAAGGATTTCGAATTTACATGAAGTTGCGGTTTCTTCAATTGCATTGAATTACAAGATCATAGTTTTTGTTTTTGAGAAGTATTAACTTTGTTAAGATGCTGCAAATCGATATTGGCCTAAAAGAGGAGATGCAAATTGAAATTGGCCTAAAATTCTTTTCGTTGTTTACTTACTTAGCCTCCAGAGCGAGCGCCATAATTCCAGCAGCCAACGGTGCAGATGCTGATGTGCCTTTGAACTCCTCGGTACATTGATGATAAAGATCTGTTGTTATCTGAAATGTCAACAAAACATTCATCAGAAATCGCTTAAAACAAGTTAGTAAATCTTCTGTATTGTTTACAAAATTATATTTCTTGTTTGTTAAAGTAAAAGGATGCTATGATTGCAGGCAGATTAGGGAAATTCCTATGCCGAATGAAAATAAGTCCTGGCTGCTTGAGCTTTATCAAACAGTTTTTATTTTTCCTTGTTATTTTCACAATGTGCAAATAATTTTACGCCACTTTTATCAGATATCTTTTATTAGAAGTAGAAGACAAAATATTTTTTGATCCCATACAAATTTGCGCTTGGATCGGTTAAAACAGTTTCAAAATAATTACTTCCAACTTTGCAGCACAGCATAAGATTTATCATTTACCCTTAGCATTAAATACCATGCTAGATAGATTCCACAATTTGCAAGCAAAAAGCAACTCGTACCATCTTATTTTCCTTCCCTTCCTTGTGAGATGCCCCGTTGAAAGTAACAGCCAGTGTGGAGGAACATTTCTCTGTATAATAAGCTGACAATCCATGGTCACCAATGCATCCAATAGAAATGGTATAAATGCTTGTTGTATAACCGTCACAGTTACAATCATCATCCGTCAAACCGCCATTACCAGTTGCCCAAATATATATAGAGCCAAGGCCATTTCTTCCCTAGGGCAGAAGTAAAGTATGTTTATTTCAAGTATTGATATTTCTGTCAACTGAATCTACTCCAAATATTTTTTCCAATGCGATTTGAAAAGGAAAACAGCATTGAGTCATGAAAAAGGTAGACCCAACTAACCCGGGGAATAATTTGCGAGCTTCTATACGATTGGCAGAATTCATATTGATCAAATGAGCATAACTGAAAACCTTTCTTGACATCGAGGCTAGCCTCATATCATATCTGTGCTCCACGAATGCGCGTTCATGTTCGTGTTCGCATTCGTGTTCGTCTTCGTGTCTTCGTTCGTGTTCGCACTCGCTGTTCTCATTGAAGATTGTTGTGAGTTTAATCAGAAAATTAGCTCTAAGCTGTATGATGAAAACTTCTGATGGAGTATATAGGCCTAAATTAATTCTATAATATTCTTAATGCACGTCACCACGAAGCATTCACTTTAAGAAATCGAAAAACCATTACTTACATTTTCAGCACCTTCTTTCAATGCATTTGCCGCTAAAGGACCAGGCTTTCCAAATGTCTTCCCATCATCCTTTGGGCCCCAGCAATTGATGTATACATCAACATAGTCGGATTTGAAGCCAAGAGCCCTTGCTTCTAATGCGTCAGTTGCTTGACCATCAAGCATACGAACACCTGTGATTTTGAAAAATTGAATTTAAACCAATGGAAAACTTCTTTGGATTATTTTGCAAGATTTCGACTCGTAAATGGTATATCACAAAAGATTTTTACTTTTATCTGAGTCAACCATTATCCCCTAACTTGAACCTAGCTCCAAAGCATTTCAAGAGATTCCAAAGCCTAGTTACATAATGCGATCAAAAGTCTCCTGGGCCAGGATCATTGGAAAGAAAGAGCATGGTTTTAGAGCGGGACTTTTTTGTTGATTTAACAAAATCTTTTCCTCACAGCGGGCACCAAGGCAGTCACATCTCTTTCTTAGCCTGGTTTCAATACGCACATTAATAATGTTTCTATGCTTCCCTATGAACAGATCATCCACATAAAAGCATTAAGTATAGCAGATGATGTCGATCAAAAACAGCAGGAATAGAAACCTGATTAAAGCTACTCTGTACACAGAAAGGTAAGTCCATTTACATACCTCCTATTTTGGCATTGTATGCCACTCCTGCACCGCAGATGCCATTGTTTGCAACCGCTGCCACTTCACCAGCGCATCGTGTTCCATGGCTGTGTGCGAAGAAATTTATTGAAAATAGAACAAGTTACAAACCAGTAAGTCTATTATTTGTTTCGATAAAAATTGTTGTTTGTTGTATTACATTTCATTTTTATTTTAAGTTATTTACCCACGGTTACCCAATCAATCGAAGAAGACTCAGGGGGCCGTGCCTAAAACTATTTACCGTTCAAAACCCTAACCTAATTACAATAATACATAAATCAATTAAAAGAAACAGCAAAATAAATCATTTTTTACAGCATCTTTAAATACATGGTGTATCACTACTTTGCAAGCACAAGTGACCGCTTTGGTGCAGTCGATGATCTAAGTGTCCCTGGTTGAGTGTCGTAGTTTCTTAAACAACCATTCTACAGAAAGGGATTTAAGAATCGTAAATAAGCATGCAAACTTGTGAAGGAAGATGAGAGTGCTTTGAACGCATGGCCTTGCAAAATATTGCAAAATATTGCAAAAAACTTACCAGTTATCAGGATCACTATCTCTAGGCTTTGGGTCGTCATCATTATCATTCAGATCAATGCTTGCACGAGGATCCTAACGAATTAATAGTTTAATATAGTTATTTTACCATTCAATTTGAAATTGGAGGGAAAATGGAATTCTAATAGCTCATATTTTAATGAGTATTTGATGAAAAAAGATCTTTATGTTTCTGAATTGGTTTGCAAGCATGAAATTACATTTTTAAAGGTGGAACAATTTGATATAAAAAAGGATTGAAAAATTTTCGACGCTAATAAGAAATATTTTGTGCTGAGTGATGGTAAAATATGGTAAAAAGGCCAAATATAAAAAAGAGGCTAGATGTATAAAAACAAGCAACATATGACAAAGAGGCAAGGGATGGGAAAGAGGTTGATTATGAAAAAGAGGCTGAATATGAAATACTGTTAGTTGCCTCTGTGTTTATAGAATGTCGATAGAATATTATGATGATTTAAACTTACGTAGTTTGCTTCTAAATCTGGATGAGTATAGTCAACACCTATCACAAATCACAAATCATAAATCATAAATCACAAATCATAAATCATAAATCATAAATCATAAATCACAAATCATAAATCATAAATCATAAATCACAAATCATAAATCATAAATCACAAATCATAAATCATAAATCATAAATCATAAATCACAAATCACAAATCACAAATCACAAATCATAAATCATGAATCATAAATCACAAATCGATGTTACAATTTTTATAAAGTTAGATTTGAAAGGATATAAATTGCTGAGAGAGGGGAGGGATTGAAGGCTTTAAGAGGACCAAATGAAGGAGAAGTATATAGAAAGTATTTCCCATAAATAGATCATCCACATAAAAGCAAGGTCATGCGGAGTAAGTGATGAAGTTCAATAATGGCAGTATCAGATGGGATCAGAGAGGGAAATTTTATTTGTTTCTACCCACTTTTGATTCCTAAACGAAAACAATAGATATGACAGGAAAGAATTTGTGAAAAAGTTTCTCTGGAGTTTCTTTGGAATATTGATCGGAGATTGTCGCAGGAAAAAGGCCATTCTAGCAAATGTTTTATTAAGAAAGCAGATGATTCGATAAAGCAACATACCATCATCGCAAACCGCAATTACAACACCATTTCCAGTAATGTTTTTCTTCCAAACTGGAGCGACATTGATATCAACACCAGCTGGACCAGTTGCCTGACCAGTATTCAACTGAAAATGGAATCAAATACATACATACTGAACACAAAGCATAACAAGGTACAGCAGACATTTTAAGCCTAAAATGAAAATCCTAGTGGAGCAGCAGTGATTTGGAATAGCCCACCATGAAGATAGTCGTACCCTACGGCCTCTATTCATTGTATCTTGAACAGGACCACTGAATCTTCCGACAGCTAATTGTTCACTACCGTTTATACTCTTGCTTCTTACGACATGGGCGTGATATCTTGACCACGGCTTAATTAGAACCATTATCGGAATCTAGTTATCATGAACGGCACATGACTCTAGTCTAGTCATTAGAAACAGAATACTTACCAAATACCACATGTTCTGGAATTCAGGGTCTGTTGGAATCGCCTCTCTTTTATAACGCCTCAGAATTTCTTGTTGCTCAGCCCATTTTACCTGCAATTGGAAGTTGCTACAAAGATTTTGCTCAAATGTATGTCTTTAGGGCTAGACTTAAAGTTCTTATTAAGATTTTTAAATCTGTTGAAGGAACATTAAATCTAGATTTCATCGCTATCAGAAGCATGGTCTTGTCTGCACTTAACACCCCCCCTTTACCCCTTTACACAGGAGATCTCTAAGTAGTCTTCCGTCCAAAGGGAATTTCCTTACAACTTTTCTTGTAACCTTTCAAATTTGTTTAAACCTGTTAAAAATAGCTTCTTCCTTTTTTATGTCATCCCTCTAGCTTATTATGAGGAATATTCGTCCTAGAAGCTCTTCGATATACATCTCATTTCTCAAAGTGTCTTTTAGTCGTTTATGCCATAAAGTATTTGTCGACACATATTTCATAAGCATCGGCATCTTCAACACCTTACTCTATTACCAGGCGTGTTGGTGTCAAGGAGTGAGATGTCTTTCCTAAGAACTCCCTTGCAATGTCTTATTGTTCTAATATGTCAGAAAATAGATATGTTGTCTTTTTAACAAAGGAATAATAGATCCCTCTCTCGTGTTGGTTCTTCGCAAAGGCACATATTAAGCAAGCATCAGAGACTGATGGCTGAAATTTTACCTCTTCTTCCAATCGTAGTAAATCAGTCTTTTCTCGTGCTTTTGCTTTCGCTGATTCTAATACGTCTCTGTGTTTAATGTGATAATGTCCTTCTAAGTTACCTATCTGTAATGAAATAAAGCTATATCAATTCCATATAAATACGCTTCCAGACAAACAAATATACAATCGAAATATATATTCAACAAGAAGCGGATTAAATGATCTTTTTATGAACGAAATATTTTCTACAAGTTATGGTCTGTGTGACATTAGAAACTCATATTTAAATGGATAAAATGGTTACAAACTATATTGTTTTAATGCTGCATGAGGTAGATGCACCTAAATACTGTCCTTAATCAATCCAATAAAATATCATACGTCCTAACTTAAGAAGCATTTAAGATTATGGAAAGACCTTGAAAGCTTTTATCGTTCAACTGCACTTGTAGTCTTTGCAAGCGATGCATTTGCAACATTCATTGCGTGTTGAAAGTGCTCGGCAATTTTGATTCTATTTCAGTTACCATAATACGCTTTGATTTTTAAATAGCTACATAGCATACAAGCTTAAAAGTAGGGAAAAAAAGTCTTTTTGGTTGAGCTTCTGTTTGCAACAAAACTGAATGATTTTGCAGAGATGGTCTTTAAAAAACCTGAGATTTCCAGCATCAGTTGTTCACTTGTTAATTTCCATTTCATTTCATTCTTGTATCGTCATTAAACTTTTTGCCATACTTTTTACCAGATTTTTTTTATATTTTTCAACATGGCCAAATATTAGACACATGTTATATCCTGAATTTTAACCCCCTTTGATGATTTTTAAATGATTTTTAAATGATTTTTAAATGAAACTAAAAATGGTTAATAATAGAAAGAATCAAGCATCTTGTAACTGGTTAGGTCTAGAGGGGATATCAGCAAAAACTCCAAATACAAACCTGTCCTAGAATTTCAAAGCCGTGCTTCTTAGTGATTCTGTCAGCTATTTCTCGATGTGGTGGATGGAACCTAACTGCCCATGTATTAGAATAATATTTATGCTTTGGTTTTAACTTTCCCTTCGATCTGCTATGGCCTCTATGGTGCCCCGATCTACGAACATAGAGGTTCCTTCCTGAATGGTGCTTCGAACTTTTACGAGCCAGCGCTTCTGAAGACAAGTCTCCGAGAATAAAAAATATTAATAACGGCACAGCGATTATGTGTATTTTCAGTTCGTAACATCCATTGCAACTCAACAAGTTAGACAGCTTCATTTTCGTCGACTCAGGCCCTTGCAAAAACGGCCTAATTTTCTTGCTCCACTTTTTAGGCCTACGAAACCTAACTTGATTTTTTAGCACTAATTAACTGAATTTAGGCATTTTTAAAACTTAGTTAAAATAATTTTGCTGTTTCACTGACATCCTTCCTTGCGGCTAGTTCGGTTTATTACGCGAATCAAGCTATGCTAATAAGCTGGGCGATTTGTGCACTGAACAGGTTCTCGTATACTGCATACCCACTGAAGCGTTCACATGTCATGATTTTCAATCGAATTCGGCAAATACCTAAAATAGGCATTAAAATGTATCATGCTCTCTACATGGTCTTTCACACCAATGCTCTTCATGTAAAAACAATTGAAATTTTCAATTGTTTTAGGCTCGATAAAAATTGGTCCGAGAAATGCTACTGCACAATTTGTGGTCCTTTTAGCGAAGCTTTTTGTAATAGATTTAGCATGAGAGTGGAGCAATATATAAACTTGACCATAATTCCATTTATTGATAATATAGCGAATTAACAGAAATTAGTTCTTGGCTCTCTAAAAAGTATTCAATTTTCCGACTTTATCGAACAAAAAAGTTTTCAATCGTGTTTTCGAACGAAAAACTCTAGACGGAATCTGTCAGGAAGAAATCCAGTTTTATTAAGCAATTTCGTTGCTTATATTTTATGCAGAACGCTGATGGAGATTTTATGGGTAAATATCAAAGAAATACAAATAAAAAATGAAATGATAAAGAATATGGGTTAACCATGATGGCAACAAATATAGAGTTTAGATTTTTGATACATCTCCTAGCCTGGCTGATCATTTTACTCGCTGTGTGCAAAGCTAGGACGGCAGTGAAAGCAATCTATGAATTAAATTTGTAAACAAAAGAGGTCTGGTTGTACAACCCAGCTGAATAATTCTCGCTTGAAATAGCGCCAATTTCCCAACGCCTAGCGTAGAAACGTGTTCATTTGTTGTTGTTGAACAAATCGAAGAACAACTGTGTCATAGAGGCACTGTGAGAACTATTTCCTCTGCTTTGTTTTGGCGCTTCATTAAGCGCTGCTGTTTAATTGCTTTTGCTGACAATTCCACCTTAAATACGTGCTCAAAATCTAGCTTTAGTGTACATAATTGCTCTTCGTAGGGAAAGCTTCGCGAAGTGAGGAAAATCTTGAATAACAGCGGCCTATTAGTAGTGTAATGCACTTTGTTAATCATCTCTGCGAAAAGTTAAATATGTTACAAACATTTGGGATAGGTCGTTATGATTGCGTTATCTTTAGATTCAAAAATTGTACTAGGTTTGTTTCATTTCAATTCATTTTGGGCTAAATTAACCTCTATGTACAGGGTAGCGAGCAGATTCAACACAGTTTGCTTTCAGCGGCGAAGCTTTCATCTGCTTGACGTGCATCGCCACATCATCTCAAGCGGATTTTGAAGTTTATATGTTTGTGCAGTGGTGCCCATAGTGTAGTGGCGCACCTTGCGATTTTTGTACGGTTTTAGTGCAGCAGCACCTGTGGTGCGGGACTGTTGGCGAACCCAAGATCTTGTCAAGATCGGCCATACTCTGCAAACTGAGTACGAATATAAGGCCTGACTAAAATAGATTCAGGCAACTGTGCTAAGTTGTATTTTGTTTAAGGGCTTGTTTTTGGTTGAAAGCTGAAAAGTAATCGATGGTGATGCTCTCCAGCCAACTCCCATTCTATTTACCAAGATTTAAACAGCCTGTAAGTTAGCCTCACACCATCGATGACTTCTGTTCGACTTTCGTACAACGATAGAATTATTACATGCTATTTTAAACTTTATAGCAGCAAGTTTAATTCTGTTCAGATGACGTTGATTGAGGGCCGGTGAAAACTAATGCCGGTCCGAAGTTGATCAAATATAATCGGTGATAAGATTGAGCAAGTTTAAATTTCTTTCCGGACTAACCCTTCTTGCAAACATCATAATTACTTAAATTGGGGGCGAACAGATGGCCTCAAGTTGCAAATCGTGTCGGGCTTAAAATGAAGGAACCGGGCCTACAGTTTTACACCGGGACTGTTTTCTTATGCCAAGGACTTCCTTAAAGCGATCAGCTAGAAATAAAAAAACAGGTGTGGATTTATCTAAACTAATTAACTTTTTGCTTCATATTTTTGCGAAGGAGCATAGAACATTTCGTTGATGTTTCCTTTTGCAAAAATTATATCAACAAGTGGCGAAAGAATGGCACATTCTAATTGTGCAAAAAAAGCACTCTTGGCTGATTTCACGCACACATGCTATGTAAATTTAAAGACCAAGAGACGATAAAATCTTGATAAAGAATATGAAAGCAATTCTAATAAGGAAAATTGAAGATGCACATGGCAATCAAATATAACTCATCACCTGGAATGATCTTGATCCACATGGCTTATTCCATGTTTAGATCTGTTTATGTTAGCTGGTCTCAAGTAAAACACAGATGCTCCTGAACTGATATGTAATTATATATGTCGAAATATTGACCGTAGCGGTGAGCTAAGTGGAGATAATGTGTTGCCTTTTGAGCGTGGAAATTGATGGCAGGATTTGCGCTTGGAATTAAGCCATCAGAAATTAAATGGTTTGTTCACCAATCGTGGGCGTCAATGGATCCAGGCAATCCAACAAAAAGGCATGAAAGGTAATAACATTGAAATAATATCGAAAATCAAATGTAAATAAAATAATTCGTGAATCAATATGTGAGCGATGACAGCGTAACAGGACGGGGAGATCACAAAAGCGACAAACCGTAGAAGCTAATTAAGAGACGTAATTTTAATGGTAAGTCGAAATGATGCTAGCACACAAGGTTTACTTCAAAGTCTCATCAATGGCGAGTTGTGTTCGTTTTTCGATAAAATGTCGATCTGATTGCAAGGCGTAAACTTCCTTGAAATCTTAAACTTCTGATTGATAATGATTTTATGTTTAGAATGATTATTACAGACAAACAGTGTTTATTAGTCTTCATATTTAGGCATGATATGAACAGCATAATGAGCTAAGAGCAATAAACAATGAGATTCAATACGGTTCACGTCCGATTGACGCAAGTCGAGCTTCAAACATCTGATAACTTGATTTAGTGCATTGAATATTGATTGCCATCACGTTTAGAGCATTATTCTTAATAAACTGCTGGCTGGTAATAATCAGGTATGAAAAAAGGATAATATAGCAAAAGGTTTAGGGAACAGCTTCTACCAGCAGGGAAAAGGGAACAGAATGCTTCCTTTAGTTTTATGCCACCCAGTGCACTAGTAGTTGGACCCAAAAGAGTGCATCAATAGCTTAGATGCAAAGCAGTGGGTCAAATTTAAAAAATGTTCAGCAAACGAATCATCAACATACAAGCATTTCTAGGGTACTCATTTTCATTGAGACGTCTTTTGTACAGAAAGTGATAACCGTGGAAAAGTCGTCAATATACATATCTTTCTCATTACATTTAGTTTTTTCTTTGAATTAAAATAAGAATTTCTTGGTCCAAATACAACAAAATTATATAGAAATTTCACTGCCTTTTCGTTCTATTGCATTAAGTGCGAATCTAAAGCCTGCTATAGCCAGCAATTACTCACATTATGGTGATTACGAACCCCGCCAAAGATCAATAAATAAACATTCCATGTTTTAAAGTACAAACTATTTAGAAGTTAGTATCTTAATATAGTATGATCGGTCCACAAATACGAAGGTTTGTCTCTTTGATTTGTCAATCAATCAATCAACCAATCAGTCAATCAATCAATCAATCAATCAATCAATCAATCAATCAATCAATCAATCAATCAATCAATCAATCAATCAATCAATCAATCAATCAATCAATCAATCAACCAATCAATCAGTCAATCCATCAATCAATCAGTCAATGAATCACTTAATCAATCATTCAACCAATCAATCAATCAATCAATCAGTCAATCCATCAATCAATCAATCAGTCAATGAATCACTTAATCAATCATTCAACCAATCAATCAAGCAATTAATCAATCAGTTAGTCAATCAATCAATCAGTCAATGAATCACTTAATCAATCATTCAACCAATCAATCAAGCAATTAATCAATCAGTTAGTCAATCAATCAATCAGTCAATCAATCACTTAATCAATCATTCAACCAATCAATCAAGCAATTAATCAATCAGTCTATGATCTTAAATGATTTTAGATGCTTTTTATTGCTGAATATTCTGAGCGTGCCCCTTTTTGCTAGTCACGAACATTCTATAATCTTTGGTTCATGCACTATTTCACTAAAGTTAAGACTCCATTTGACGTTTTGATGTTAAATCAGGCAATATTACAACATCAGTCATTAAAACCTTGTGAAATGCTTGCTAAAGTTTTAGAAAAAGTCACAGTTTAATTTCAAATGTAATCATTCAGTGGAAATGACTGCAGAAGGGTCCATTAACGCCTTAGCTTATATCCTGTTTGGATCGTGAATGCACAGTTTCTTAAAAGACTTGTTCATTTGCATAAGCTAAATATTTGAAAAGATTATACAAACTCTACTAAAACAGGCAGGGCTGTTCAAACGGCGAGGAGTGCAACTCGACGCTGCTACTTTTCAAAAGTAGCTACACGCATCGAATGCATCAATAGCCTTGGGTTAGATTGCAAGAGTTTCACGTTTAAGTTGTTTAGACAATCGATCAAAGAAGGGAAATTGTATTTTTTCAAAAGTCTCAAATTCAACGAACAAAATAGCGGAGGAAGAAACTTGGTTTTCAATTTTTATTTGCGTTCATTTGAAACTTGAAGAGGTGAATAAATGTCACGATTATGGTAAATTATTGAGTTCTTCTATTCTTTAAACTGTTTCGGTTAATTCTTGGGCAGTATTTTTTTTATTTTAGATAGTTTACAATAGTAACAAATCAATTCGTACATTTTATACAAAGTACAGAGAGTCTAAAGTGGACGACTCCTAACGTTAATTTAGTTGCGAAGTCGTAAGCGAGTTCAACATGCTTAATATTTAAGTGTTCTTACCCCTAGGAGCGTATCAATCTGGCATTTCTTATAAAGATATATTTCAGATGCTAAGTTGCTCACAATTGCTTCCTTGAGCCCTCAGGTTGCTTAACATTGCTTAACTCTAACCCTAACCCAAGCCCTAGTGTCGTTTTAACACAAAACCTGGTGGCTTACAGCGCCTTCATGTAGCCTTAAATTCGCTTAAAGTTGATTGCTTCCAAGCCAAGTGGCTTATCAACCTGTCTTGCAAATGTAACCAAGACAAAAATATGTACAGAAACAGCAACTCGTTGTATTCTCTAACAACCTCCTTTTAAGCATGCGTTTCAATTGTGTTTAGATATTGTTTCAATTGTGAAAATGAATGAAATTTCGTGAATGAGAATGAATCTATAGATGTTGTTTTAATGTTTCCTCTGAAGTTTATCTTTCGTGAGGTATTTTCCTTCTTGAATAATAATTTCCGTGCTATAGTTGACTTTACAACTTTTAATCAAACACTCTACATAAGAACGTTCGTCTCCTTTCACAATACAGGTACTTCTAAGGGCTTGATTGCGTCAGAAAACCTATCATTAAGTACAAAACTAGTGTAAACATGAACATATCGTGTTACAGTATTCTTCTGTCCTGTTTGTAGATTCAACCTGGCTTGTTCTCATGATCAGCGGCGATATCACTCTAAAACAAGGGACGAAAGCGAATATACACAAGTTTGGAAGCTGATACCAAAGAAGCAAGTTCTTTGCAGTTAGCCAGCATTTGAGAGCTGAATTCAAAGCAATTCTAGATTGGGTTTGATTATTCTGTTGCCTCAAAATGCAGCAATTTTTGCCCTTTGAAGACACCACTGGATTTGATCAGAAGAATGAGACATTCAATAACAACTCGTCGTCTTCATCGTCAAGATTAATCTGGTGTTACTACACCTCTCTACCTTACGAAACACAGCCTGCCTTTAGAATAAATGTACTTTTCGCTGGAATAGTCAATTGTTTGTTTGGCATTACTGCCATACTACTCAATGCTCTAGTTCTTACTGCTTTCATCAGAAATCGCGGACTTGTCAAAGGCTCTAATATAATTCTCTGTGGGCTATGCATTGCAGACTTTATCAGCGGTCTCTTAGTTCAGTTGCCGTTATCTGCAGTCATGTTTCTAATCTTCACCCATGGGCATAACAATATTGATTGCGTACTTCTGACTTTTTCGTCGATTTCAGGGTACATTTTCGTCGGCATCTCCCTCTTGACTGTTTCGTTCGTCTCTCTAGAGCGATTCATCTCCATATTTTATCCTTATGTTTATGCCCGAACATTCACAAAGAACACAATGGTCGCTGGTTCCATATCAATTTGGGTTTGCATGATTATCTTCAACTTGTATTGCTTTCTGTCACTTTTGAGATTGATATTTTTCATCGTCCAAACTGCCTTGATTGTTCTTACCTACATCTGGACTATCATCGTTTACTTCAAGATCTTAAAACAAGTCCGTAAAATCACGAAAGAAGAGGCCGATCTTTCTCGTCGCTTTCACAAGAAAGAAGCAGCAGAGCATGAGTTGAAGGCGAATCGAATCGTGCGATTCGTTATATTGTCGCTTCTCGCCTGCTATTCGCTGCAAGTTATAGTAGCATTACTTGTGTCGCTTGAAGGATCAATTCGGATTATCGAAAACTACATTCAGTTTTGGGCCTTCACTTTCGGGTTGGTAAACTGCAGCCTGAACCCACTGGTTTATTGCTACTGCAACTCAGAAATTCGTAAGAAAGTTTACGAGTTAATAGGCCTGTTGAGGAAAACCGCCGAATGCTCAAGCGAGACAGCGCGACCATCACCGAATCCTGCTGCAGACAATAATTTATGATGGGTCGATGCAGCGATGAAGGGCGATGGGTGTCGGCCAGAACAGCCGAATGTTCTGGCAAGATTGCACGACAGTTTCCAAGTTCTGTTGTAGATAAAGAAATAGAGTAAATCAGTTGGACGAAGACTCCCGAACGTTCGTACGAACACCGACGATTCTTGTTGCAGATAAAAATATACTAAAGGCCGGTTCGCCGAAGCATTACGATGTTTAAGCGAAATCTTACGGACAGTACCGAGGCCATCCTATTAAACAATGTACGGTGTGTATATGATTGCAACAATAATATTTAAATACGGCGAAAACGAAAACATAGCCGAATGTTTATGCGAAATGGTACGAGCAGTTCCGAAGCTTTTCCATTGAAAACAATGCAACGAAGAGTAGCAACACCGGCCATCGGTTATATGGCCTTGGATGAAGCCAATCACAGCACCATGAAACTTGATGCAGCGAGTAAAAACAGTTGTTGATAAAAAAAATTATACGATACGTTTCTTTAGATTTCTTTATCCAATCTAATTCTGTAACTCAATTGAAAACTTTGACATGCAATGGTCTTCTTTATTCTTTTCTGCTAATCGGGGGTGGGGGGGGAGGGGGTTAATGGGTTGAGAGACAGGGGGTGGCTCACCCTTCACCTTTGAAATTTGGCTTTTGGCTTCTTCCAGGCAAAAATGATTGCAACTGGGCCGTTTCTGCCAAATTTATGCTTCTTTCAAATTTTGGCAGCACAAAAAATGATTTTTATATCTTTAGTAAAATGAGCTTCAAAACTTTACTTCACGCTACTTCAATCTCCAACTTTGCCCATAATACCTTCTACTCGGTAAAGGTTTTTTTAAATCTACAAATTTTTGAAGGATGTTGTGACATTTTAATTATTTTTGAGTGCGATGGAAAAAATTCCCTTTGCCTGTTCGCTACTATATTCCTTTTAGCAGCATTTTGCTCTTACTCTATCTTCTTGCAGTTGTAAATGATGCGTAATTTAAAAAAACCATAAATTCTAGATTTTTTCTTCCCTTGGATAAAAATTTGAATGACGCCCCTTACTACCTTCCCTGACCCCCCTCTCCCTAAATACCAAAGCAGAAATTTACATGAAGTACTTCCCTCCTTTGTTTCTTTTCGGCCATTCCTTTCGCCGACAAGTCACTTCTCACATCCTTCATTAGACTTTAGATTATTTCTCTTCTTCTTTCGGGGAAAGGACAGATTATAATCCGAAAATGTCAGCTATAAAGCAGAATTTCCATGAAGAGTGTGAAACTGCCGTCAACGAGCAGATAAACAGAGAGCTTGCTTCGTCTTATTTCTACCTGGCTGTGGCCTTTCATTTTGACCGGGACGATGTTGCCTTGGACAACTTTCACAAGTATTTCTGCAAGCTTTCAGGAAAGAAGAAGGAAAATGCTGACAAGCTCATGAAGTTTATGAACGAGCGCGGCGGAAGAGTGAAATTTGCCGATATTCCGATGCCAGAAAACAACTTTGGAACGCCCTACGATATCATGAAAAATGTGCTGGAACACGAGAAAAAGGTAGTGTAAATGTTGTATTTTAACACCTGTCGGCCTAATCATTTGCCTCTTTAGGTAAAATTGGCCAGTTTTGAGTTGGAATGATATATTATTTAAGAGAGCAAACTTCCTTTCAATGCACTCGTTTCATTTCATTCACCATCTCAAATTTCATTCCACAAACAAGTTATATGAAATACAACAAAAGCGATTTAAAATAAAATGAGTGAATCTAAATGACACAAAATAGACCAAATGTCACAAATGTATTAAACTGAAGTTAGTATAATAAATTTGTTTTATTCTTGCAACCCCCTTCACAAGTCCCCCCTCTGATCATAGAGATTTCCTTGAAAGACAGAGCATTTCAGGGCAAGGAGAGCACACGGGTGAAAAATAAAATTCAGCTAATTTTAACATTTGTTGCTCCCAATTTTCCCTCTCAGTAATTTTCCAACCTTTTAATTTCTATGTTTAGGTGAATGCGAAGCTTTTGGTATTAGCGAACTTGGCTGATAAACACAAAGATGAGCAATTTTGTGATTTCATGGAGGATCAATTCCTGAGCCCAGAAGTCGAATTGCTGAAGGAGATTGGTGGCCATGTTACAAACCTCAAGAGAGTAGGAGATGGCCTTGGCGTGTTTCAGTATGACCATGAGACACTTGGGGATTGAACTTAAAACCCAAGAGACTGTTACTTGGTAAAAGCTGGAATCATGCTTACTTAAACTTTTAACCAACACAAACATACACACAAACATAGTTGCTCCAAAAAGATGACAACTTTTAACATTGATAAGTTAATTAATTAAGCTGGTAGAAAGATTCATTTCCCTATCCTCATTTTCCCAGAAAGATTCATGGGATATCTTTGGCATGAATCAGCCAAAAAGACAAAAAACTGCATTTATAATTCAAGATCAATGGATCTGATGTACTTGCAGTAACTTTTATGGCATACTTCTTATATTTCTGAACACCAAGTTCATACACATTTAGTCTTTATAACTAATGGTATTCTTTTTATGGGTTTGGGTTATATTAATTCATTATTATTCTCAAGGGATTTTATGAATGTAAACATCTTTTGAGTTCTTAATATTTAACATAAACGCTTCTTGCTGTTTACATATTTAACCAAGAAACTTTCTTATATTTATCATTTTGGGTCAAGCTTAAAAAACAATAACTGCTGAAATTGCTTCTAAATTTTTATGAAAAAATGCCAACAGTATAAGAAATCTTTTCTGTGTCTTTTTAACCACTCTTCTCATCATGGGACTTTTTTTGGCTTGGAGTGAAAGGCCAAATTATCCGGATAACTATTTTCCCATGAGCCATTAAAACATTTACCCCAAAAAAATTTTATTTCCTAATACCATTTTCAGTATTGGCTATTCTGTGGCAATTTTGTATATTCTGATGCCCAATAGATATAAGAATTAATTTCAAGTGACCTTCCAAGCACATTTGTAGCCAATTTGCCATATTTGCTGTTAATTTTTTAGCCCCTTGCAGGTCAACACTATAACATGGAAGGAAACAATGCATTTACTAAAATTTGGACTGTAATCTCCATCCCCCCCCCTGCAGGCTTTCTCCAACTTTTTTCAAAACACCACCCAATTGGCACCCATGTAATACCAGCTGAAATTTGTATTGCTGCAAGATGTACCAGTTGCATTTTATTGCATGGATCAGAAAATGAAAAAAATGATCGAAAGGAAATTTGCAGAGGAAAATCACAAGCATTGTGAAACGCACCTTAATTAGTTATTTAAGAGTTGGATGTTGGTTGTGATAATCCCCTTTTGAAAATTGCAAATGAATTTATAGATAAATACAATAATGCCATTTGTTCTGAGAGCCTTTAACACCTTCAAAACAAGCGCTGTAGGCACATGAACAAAAATGATTATATTGTGTTTTAATTCTATTTATTGTCCAACGTCAAACTGATTCTTTGCCACTCGTAAAAGTGTTTCATTCACACATCATTTATCCACTTTTAAAACACCTGCATTATGGCTAAATTGCTATCAAAGCAAATCAAAATAAGCCTCGAAACGAACCTGAATTACAGCCAAAACGAGAGACAATAGAGATCTAGTGAGTTTTAGAATGTACGTGAGGCTTCCTCAACGCTAATAACTGCATTCTTCCTTTCATTCATTCATTCATTTATTCATTCATTCAAAACCACTCCTTATAAAATGTACGCTTCCCTGTAAAATATACCCCATGCCCCTATTTGCAAGACACATTTTCATACTAATCCCAAAAAATGCCTAGGATCTGGTGGGGTAATACCGGGGGTAAGAAACCCCCTATTCGAACCCAAGCAAATATTTTTCTTCCAACTAGAGCTTGAATCTTACCTTTAAGACCTTTACCCCCATACTACCTGTTATTTTGTTTCCCATCGTCATGAAATGAAGTTGAGTTGACGGGGGTGCACTAAGGAATCAGTGCTGTTGTGATAGAATTAGATGCTGGAACTATTCAATCAGACAGCTTAAAGAGAATTTTGTGCAAATGAAGATGTTATTGGTATTTCTTGCAGCATTTCTTGTGACTAGTGTTGCCAAGCAAGCTGTAATTCTCGAATATGTTCACGACAAGGCGTGGATCGGCGATCAGCGTTTTATGATCAGCAAGAAAGTAAGCAGTGGTATTCATTGCGTCCAGAAATGCCTACGAGAAGAGGACTGCTATACAGTGAACTATCAAAAAGATGGACCGGATTGCCAATTGTTTAAAACACCACATGATAGCACTGCATTGGAGGATAGCAAAGCCGAAAGCATTGAAAAACGCGGATGGGTAGCTGTTTTGATCAAGGTAAACAAGTTTCTAACAGAAATTTGACGAATAACGGATTACGTATATTTATTTGCTTTATCATTAATGACCTTTAATTTACTTAGATTTTTTCGTCTTCACTTATTTCTTTATGTATTTATTCATTAATTCAATTTTTCATCCATTCTGTGGCTGTTTCTTCTGTAAATCGATTTAAACTTTGCTCCATATGTTGTGGAATTCGGAGTGGTTTTCAGTCTTAAATCTTTTTTTATCAGAGATCAGACGAAAACAGCGATGAGAAGACATACATGCCGTCTTCGTATTATCCCATCAATTCAGATACATCACTTTCTAGCACTTCATTTGAAGCAACACGGAGCTTGGACAACACCTCATCTACCAATAGCATGAACACGCAGCTACTGTCTCTACCCTTATCTACCCAATCAATCCCACACAATCCCGAGCAACAAACCACAACGACACAAGCATCTATATTCTCTGTCAGTGCATCTACAGCTAAAACCACGGAAGTGCCAATTTTCTATACAGAAGCTATGGTGATACCCGCTTCCAACATCTTTGCTGTGGTTACAGTTACACAGGCACCTTCATCGGCTAATGTTGGAACATCATCGTCGTCACCTCAAAGCTTTGTTCAGTCGACAACAGTAAATACCACAGCTATCCTTTTAGATGGCAGTATGATGCCTGCAGCCTCTACTTCCAAAATGTCCGTTGTAGCAACAGTAGCATCTGCACTGTCACCTCTTAATGTTGGTACATTATCGTCGTCACCTCAAAGCTCTGCTCAGTCGACAACAGTAAACACCACAGCTATCCTTTTAGATGGCAGTATGATGCCTGCAGCCTCTACTTCCAAAATGTCCGTTGTAGCAACAGTAGCATCTGCACTGTCACCTCTTAATGTTGGTACATTATCGTCGTCACCTCAAAACTTTGTTCAGTCGACAACAGTAAACACCACAGCTATCCTTTTAGATGGCAGTATGATGCCTGCAGCCTCTACTTCCAAAATGTTCGTTGTAGCAACAGTAGCATCTGCACTGTCACCTCTTAATGTTGGAACATCATCGTCGTCACCTCAAAGCTTTGTTCAGTCGACAACAGTAAACACCACAGCTATCCTTTTAGATGGCAGTATGATGCCTGCAGCCTCTACTTCCAAAATGTCCGTTGTAGCAACAGTAGCATCTGCACTGTCACCTCTTAATGTTGGTACATCATCGTCGTCACCTCAAAGCTTTGTTCAGTCGACAACAGTAAACACCACAGCTATCCTTTTAGATGGCAGTATGATGCCTGCAGCCTCTACTTCCAAAATGTCCGTTGTAGCAACAGTAGCATCTGCACTGTCACCTCTTAATGTTGGTACATTATCGTCGTCACCTCAAAGCTTTGTTCAGTCGACAACAGTAAACACCACAGCTATCCTTTTAGATGGCAGTATGATGCCTGCAGCCTCTACTTCCAAAATGTCCGTTGTAGCAACAGTAGCATCTGCACTGTCATCTTTTAATGTTGGTACATTATCGTCGTCACCTCAAAGCTTTGTTCAGTCGACAACAGTAAACACCACAGCTATCCTTTTAGATGGCAGTATGATGCCTGCAGCCTCTACTTCCAAAATGTTCGTTGTAGCAACAGTAGCATCTGCACTGTCACCTCTTAATGTTGGTACATCATCGTCGTCACCTCAAAGCTTTGTTCAGTCGACAACAGTAAACACCACAGCTATCCTTTTAGATGGCAGTATGATGCCTGCAGCCTCTACTTCCAAAATGTTCGTTGTAGCAACAGTAGCATCTGCACTGTCACCTCTTAATGTTGGTACATCATCGTCGTCACCTCAAAGCTTTGTTCAGTCGACAACAGTAAACACCACAGCTATCCTTTTAGATGGCAGTATGATGCCTGCAGCCTCTACTTCCAAAATGGTCGTTGTAGCAACAGTAGCATCTGCACTGACACCTCTTAATGTTGGTACATTATCGTCGTCACCTCAAAACTTTGTTCAGTCGACAACAGTAAACACCACAGCTATCCTTTTAGATGGCAGTATGATGCCTGCAGCCTCTACTTCCAAAATGTTCGTTGTAGCAACAGTAGCATCTGCACTGTCACCTCTTAATGTTGGTACATTATCGTCGTCACCTCAAAGCTTTGCTTCGTCGACGACAGTTAGCATCACAGCTGCTTTTCCAGATGGCAGCCTCTTGCCTGGAGCCTCTACTTCTAACATGTCGCCCGTAGCATCAAATTTATCTGCACCATCATCTCTGTCACAACCACTATTGGCACAACCACTTTTAGCACAACCACTTTTGGCACACCCACTTTTGGCACACCCATTTTTAGCACATCCTATTTTGGCACATCTTTGTCGCTTCACAGCATTCCCCAACCAATCGCACAAAGTGAGACAGAAGCTTCGCCGCTAATATACGTCACTTCAGACAATCCTTCAGGCTCAAATCAATCAAGCCAAGCATCTTCAACATCTCCAAATGCGTTAACGGAGTCAATTTTTCCTGTAACGTCATCCTCCTCCACAACAGCAGTTAGCACAGCTGTGTCACAAGCTGAGATTCCAAGCAGTGGTATGCTATTTGTAAAAATATAAGCGTATCCGCCGCTGGAACAATGCAAAACAGGGTGATGTTATCTACACGATAAAATTAATACGCCTGGGATGAGGAATACTGTAGCTCTGTCACTGCTCTTAATAGCCTAAAGGATATGGTCAAAGCATTCATGCCGTAGATTAATAAATATGGAGAGGGGGGAGCCGAATTAAAAGATTATACTCATTAGCATCCCAGGCCCACATCAGCTGGATAGTGTCGAAGCCCCAGCCTGGGCTAAGACATAACGTCGCTTGATTGCTCACTTGCGCGCTCACTCTCTCACTTGCGCGCTCACTTGCTTGCTTGTTTACTTGCTTACTTGCTTACTTGCTTGCTTACTTGCTTGCTAATTACTTACTTACTTGCGTACTTGCTTACTTGCTTACTTTTTGTATGATAAGATACGTGTTATCTTGGTTTTGGACACAAATGGTGAAAAACGATCTTTAGATATAACTGGCTACGCCTGTCAAGTGCATACAAAACGTTAGTAGAATCTGACTATCCTTTGGACCACAACACAATTCTCATATTGACTGTTACTTTTTCTTTAGCTTACAGCTCTTGCAAAGATCTATTCAATAACCATACATATGCTCTGAATGGAGTATACAATCTTACAATTGGCCAGCATTATTGTGTAACGGAGCAATTGACAGGATGCAGCGAGGGAGGTTGGACGCTAGCTTTGAAAATCAATGGTACATTGGTAAGTATCAGTGACATTGGAAGCACTTCATTTCAACTGGAGGAGGAAAATGTAGTGTCCCGTTTATAATCCAGTACAAAGGGAGGGGGTACGAACGAGTCCAAGACCCATTAAAGTTAGCATTCACAATGGTTTTCGACCGATTTACGGATTGGTTATGCTGAAAAATAAACAGAAGCAAAAAATACATTAACTGGGCCAAGAAATATGCAACACTAAACAAAATAGAAGTTCTGCACAAACAAACGATTAAATAGCTACCAAGTAAATGTAAAAGGAAACATGAATCAAAGATACAAGTACAAAAATTTTACGATACAAGTAGGGAGGAAAGCAATTTATCAGAAAGGCCATTTTTGCAACTGTTTCTAAAAGTGCACCCTATAAAATTGGTTATTCTTCGAAACACGAGCCCTTAGCAACCCCTCCCCCCCTCCCCAATTCTGCCCTTCTTTTGAAGCAGCTAGTTAAAATGTATATGCACAATTAATGTAGACATGCTACCACTGAAATCTTGGATAATGCCCTAATTCAGAAAGTTTCTTCTTCACGAAGAAAGACGAGACTTTTATATTATGCAAAAAATGATGGTAGACAGTTGGTTTCATGAAGCTTCAACACTTAACTTTATACTGTTTAGCAAACTATAAACAAAGATCCTAAATATATTCTAATATATATACTAAAAATGTTAATACCTTAATCTCTTACATTTTAGGACACGTTTAAATCAGGAGATAACCTTTGGACCACAGACTCTCTTTACAACGAAATAAGCAGCTTAAATATGCTGGACACTGAAGAGGGGAAGTTTCCTGCGTTTAACAGTTTACCATTCACTTCCATCTGCATCGGAATGAAATATTCAGGGGAACAGAGATGGGTGGAGGTGCCATATGCAGCAAGCTCGCTGTTGGCCATCTTCCAGCCAGAGGTATTCATTGCAATAAGTATTGGTCGTAATGCATGGAAAAGCCTGCTTGCTGGTTCTTCGCTGCAAATTAACTGCAACAGAGAAGGCTTTAACGTCTATCGAGATGGCGGTGGTATGTTCGCTAGAGTGGGCATCATTGGTAATGATTTAAACGACTGTCAAAGTCCAAATTCGTACCTGGGGCTGGGAACGAAGAGCTCGATAAATCACAACTGCAATAACCCATTGTCAGGGGTATCGTGTGGGAATTTGGCCCTTTGTTCATCTGATACTGGTGATAAGTCAGTAGCAGCGTTTGGATACATGCTTGTCAAATAGGAGAGATGTAATTTGTCTGAACTGAGTGGAAAAACGCCTGTTTACTGAAGAGATTCAACTTGAAGTCCATCTTGAAGAGGGGAGATTGAGGCCCTTCAGAAAGCAGACATGGTCGAAAAAACTTAATAGTCTTTGTTTGCAATTTAAAGAATTTTAATTAAATTAAAAGAATAAAGTTTTCATGTATTGTTTTTTCGTTTATTGCTCCGTACAGTCCATCATTTATTGTTCAGTTTATTGATTTATTCATTCATTCATTCATTCATTCACTTATTCATTTTATTCATTCACTCACTCATTCATTCATTCATTCATTCATTCATTCATTCATTCATTCATTCATTCATTCATTCATTCATTCATTCATTCATTCATTCATTCATCTTCTGAATACTTTGTGTTTTCATACCATTACACATCAGTCTTCACTAAAAAATCTAAACAGCATTCTTTTAAATCTAAACAGCTTCTCTTTGGCAAGCTACCTAACAATATAATGTGCTAAATACCAAGCTAAGTCTGTAATTAAGATTCTTAAGTGCTACCTAATTAGCACTGTCAGTGTAAAAATTAAATTCATAATTCCTACTTTGCTTGTGGTTACCAATATATACAAGATAAATTAGATGCGATTTCTGCCTCAAATGTTTTTAATTTCTTCAGTTTAATCAGTTTCATCGAGTCAAAATCTTATTTACAATATTAATGATAAGTCTTGAAAACAGAGCTTATATTAAGTGTCACAAAGCACTTAGATGCGTTGTATGAAAATTGTTTTGTTATTAAATTCACCTTCCCCAGAATACAGGACTCTCTTAAAACTAATTTCTTGCGTCACAGTTCTTGAATATATCAAACGTTGTCTGTGCAAACCTATCATCTCATGGTACCTCCCAATGCCAGAATCATGATACGAAATTTACATATTAATTGGTCAATTACACAGTAACAATTAAATAAAGGTTGTCACCGTTAGATTGGCCCTGGAAAATACCAGCAACGGACAACATTGCTTGATTTCTACGGGGACTTTCCATTAACTGTCTTGACACAAACTGACCTTCAGATTTCAGATCCCCTGTCCCCGATCTTGTAAAATGTACACATATTTTGAGCGGTTTCTCACTCAACATGCTCGCCTACAATCATACCAAATCAATCAATCAACTTGCTTGTTAACCCATAATAGGGTTTTTGGCAGCGATCCAGCTTTTATGGGCCTGGGATACAAAGGCATGTCCCCTCAGGATCGTTCCTGGGTACCCATTCACCGACCTCAGAAGAAAGAACAGCTGGGTTGGCTGAACAGCTTGTAGAGAAAGTTTCCGATTGCGGTCTCGAACCGCCAACCTCTAGGTTCATAGGTTCGTAGACCTGCGCCTTGACAACTCATTCACGCCTCTTTTAAAGAAACTGTGCAGCCGCATTAACGAGCTCGCGTAATAGATTGCACACGTAGCCTGGAAACGAGTGTTCTTTTTCGGTTGCCTTTAATCACCAGTAGGTCATTACAGATACTCCTGGCAGCGAAAAAATTGTATATTGAGGATACTGATTCAGTGAAAATCGAAATGAAACGGAAAAGGTGTTTACAGAATTGGTATCGTTGCTTGGTCTTTGTTTTTCTTGTGAAGTCAGTTGCATCTGAAACTATCCAAGGCTACGTTGATGACTTCTTCGCAGGCTCCAAGTATCAATGCACCCAAGCGATGAAGAATATTTACAATACAACCAGCGAAATAATGTGCCTTCATAGATGCTTACATAAAGAGGCATGTGGTGCTTTGAACTACATTGCTGATCGATCTGGACTGACTCATAATTGCGAGGTTTGCTTCTTCATTGGCCGTTCTCATTTGTTGATAAATAGCAATAATTTTTCATAGATAAAGCAATGTTGTTAACCCGATCTCATGATGGCAGCCTTGCATTTCTAAACTTCTAATTACTCTGTTCATTCCTAGATTACCACCATTATTGTAGAAGGAGGGCAGCTTGCTCCCATAAATGCCATGATTTTCCTATCTGAGTCACACTGTGGTAGCATCATAACAAGAAATAATTTATAATTTTCAGGTATTTGTCATTAAAGATGAAGAACTGGAATGCACTCTGATTGAAGCGGGATCACGCTGGCGAGCATTGAAGCTAAAGGTAACATGAAACTCGAAACAAGGACTCCTGCTACTCCCAAAGGTTAGGGGGTGAAACCGTGTGAAAAACAATAGGAAACTAATAGCAAATTAAGAGTAAGTTTGTTTGTTGAGGCTCAAAGGGTAATTATTGCCCCCCCCCTGTAGCAGATATCCTTCGGGGGGGGGGGGGGTGGACAAGAAAAAATAAAAATGACTGATGCGGATTTACAAAATGTGATCATTTTGTCATTTTTCGAAGTGTTAAAGGAAATATTATTCGCCTATCTTGTTCATGGGTTGTGGGAGGAAATAGCTCCTTGTTTCTGCAGGCTACCTGGCAGCCTAAACATCTACCTGCTCTGGAAGAATGCAAAGGAACGAACCTTGTTCTCCCTTCTTGGTGGGCCTATCCCTACTGCTCTCTTTGGGTATCATTGTTTATTTTCTTCTACCCAATATGATCTGTATGAAGATTAAACAGGTTTTGTTTATTGATAGCACATTGTCAGTAACATGCACAAGAAACAGGAAGTAGAAAAGCCGAGCACTCATGAATACATCCCATCAGTTGCATCAACTAAAATCAATGACCATTATGTCACTTTGTCAATCTCCGATGCGCCATTTTCCACTTCGAAGAGTGCCTCGAGCAGTGCATTGCAAACGATAACGAGTGTCTACCCGATCATGAACAATGCGTCTTCTGTCAAGGAAGATTTACATGATATAGTAAGTGGAGATACCAACACATTTATGAAAAAAAGTATCATGTCTGATGCAAGCATGCAGGAAGTATTATTGCTCTCTGCGTCAAACACTGCTCCCACTATCGTAGCTAATACCTGGACAGGAGCTGGATCGCTCATTGCATTGCAAACCCAGGTTGATCAAGCTGTAGCAAGCAAGCTCGTTACTTCTGTGGACAGTGCCTTCAACGCCTTGGTATCCACTCCATCTACTTACGTGACATATTTGTTGGTATCTGACTCTCCAGGTGCTACCAGTTCCTCAGAATCTAACCCTGAAACACCCATTGGTACAGTCATTCTATCAGATATCAATACAACGACTCCGACGCATTCGAAGGGCATTGATTCAACAACAACTGCGAGCGCTTATCAGATTGCCAAAACACAAAACTTACAAATGAGTTTTGTTTCCTCTGCTATTGTAGAAGCTGGTGCAGTATCTAAAACGAACACAGAGAGCTCTTCTATATTTCATCAAGCTGCTTTAAGCATATCCACATCTTCAGACATTGCTGTAGTTTCACAGCAATGGGGAGCTACTGAAAGTTTCCAAAATAGTTTAAGCCCGTCTGCCACCTTAGAAGTTAGTAAAGTTTCTGACACAGACACAGCGAAATCTTCCATAGACGGAGAAGAAAACAGGCAGACATTGAATACCATTAGTTCCACACCTTTAGAAACCTCTGCAACTTCCTATCGAGTTACAGCTACTGGAGGTTTGCAAAACAGTTTAAACCCATCTGTCACCATAGTAGAAAATACAGGGCCTAGCACCAACATAGACAAATCTACGGCAAGGCTAGAGTTTAGCCCTACCCAAACCCAAATCCAAAGCATTTCAACAGCAATTACAGCTACAGAATCATTCGAAGTTACGATATCATCGACATCAAATACAGGTAATATATCATATATTAATCTCCCATCATCATACAAATTGCGTCTTATGAAAGTTTTTTACAAAGTAAAAAGCAGCATAATAATAAAGCATAAAAAGCATAAATCTAGTTGTAAAAATTATTGAAAATTGTTTTTCTTTTAGGTGAAATCAGAGAGATAGATAGAAATTTGCAAATAGCTGACAATTTTTATGATGACCGATGAAGATTACGAAAAGATTTCATCCGTGATATATGTCTTAGATTTTCGACGAAACAGGGGGGGGGGGGCTCGATCCTCGAAAGTTAGACATTAGATCATAGTAAATGATACGATCATCACTTTGTACAATGTTTTGGAATGATCAGGTCAGGAGAGGTTGAGCTCGAGATATTAATTGACGTTTCGCATCTAGCCATGGCTGAACAATAACATATATTTTATATTAATTATTGACGCTTGCAATGTTGCCAATATCTTATCCACACGCACTTGCAATAAAATCAGAAGCATAACTATCCGAATTATCACACGTTCTGTCATGAATTAACTTTAAATTCGTAGTTTTTAAAAATTTTTTATAATTAATAGCTGCTTGTATAATTAAGTAAATTTAATTACTATTGGCGCTCATTTGTTAATTTGAATATCAAAATAAGTATCACTCGTGGAAGACTCTCTCACTTTCTCCTATCATCAAGTCAATAAGTAAGTAAGTAATTCATTTATGCTCATCAATTTATGTGTCTAACTTCGTCAGATGCAGATTTAGGCCACATTTTAGGGCGAGGCTTTGTGTAGTTACAAATCAGTCATAACGTATCAAATGGAATAATAATAATAATAATAATAATAATACCATATTTATACAAGTAAACTTGTTCAGCACAAAGAATTTGCTGCTATCAGCCAAGGTCCTGTTAAACTAAATGTACCTAGGTAATATAATATACAATAATATAGTTTAAAAAGTCATTTATGAGTTTAGAGAAATGTTAAAAATCAAAGTTGAAATCCTCGCAGTAGCTCTTAAACTTCAGTATGGATGCTTCTCTCTTTAGTCTGTTGGGAACCTTATTGGATATTTTTGCACCCTGGAATGCAAACGTTTTCCGTCCTGCTTCAGATTTTACCCTTGGCAGTAATAGACTGTTTCATTTCCACGAGTTTCTTTGCCATGTTTCACACGCTGGAAGTATTTCATAAAGTCAGGTGGTGCAAGACCGTTTAAACACAGCTTATTGCAATAAAATAAGAAGGTATTTTTATTGTAGCTTGATACATGTTTGCCTTTTCATCATTTACAGCGATAAAAGATATGACAAATTTCTTACATTTGCCAAATAAAACGGTGCGTCTTTCTCAAAGTTTCGAGCTACTAAATCTTGCAACCTTACATCCAGATAAGCCTCCCTTTCTGGTATTTTTCCGGTATTGTGCGGCCCTTCTTCGAGTAAGGGAAAAGGTAAAGGGGTGCCAGCATTCATCATGTTTGTGAGGTTTTATTTCATAAATTTAAATTAGGAGGTATTAGGGGATAACGTTTGTGCATCTTGTACAGCACCTAGAAGGAGAGAAATATGAGGACACGATTGCCTTTGAGAGAAGGAAGCGTTACAAAAAATGTTTTAGAGGGAGAATTTCCAGGGAAGGGGGGAAGATTTTCCAACAGCTGGGGTGTTGTATATCCAGTCAAAGAAAGATTAGATTGCTCTTAATCTTCCATCTGAGTCTGGGAAATCTTGCTGTGATTTCATTAGTAAGGCATACCTGCATTAATTGTATACATTAGATAATCACAAATCCATGCTTTCTTTCTTTTTGATATAGAGATAGTGATGATTTTCAGTGGGATTTTCATCCTGACAGCTATAAATAGGTTGTGTGAAAGCAAGCAAGGAATCGTGAGCGAAATTCATGTTGGGCGAAAATATTATTGCGATAATGGGAAGAAGATCGCAAAAACAGTCAAAAGCGAGTTGCAATGCATTCACATGTGTCTTAGTCAAGATTCATGTAGGATGGTGAATCACTTGGAAGAGAGTTATGTCTGTGAGGTATTTATTAAAAATGATATTGTTAGTTATTGGTGATTGTGGTTGATGATGATGATCGATTGATAGATTGATTGATTGATTGATTGATTGATTGATTGATTGATTGATTGATTGACTGATAGATTGATTGATTAATGATGATGATTATGATGGTGATGATGATGATGATGATGATGATTATGATGATGATGATGATGATGATGATGATGATGATGATGATGATGATGATGATGATGATGATGATGATGATGATGATGATGATGATGATGATGATAATGATGATTATGATGATGATGATGATGATGATGATGATGATGATGATGATGATGATGATGATGATGATAATGATGATTATGATGATGATGATGATGATGATAATGATGATGATGATGATGATGATGATGATGATGATGATGATGATGATGATGATGATGATGATGATGATGATGATGATGATGGTGATGATAATGATGATTATGATGATGATGATGATGATGATGATGATGATGATGATGATGATGATGATGATGATGATGATGATGATGATGATGATGATGATGATGATGATGATGATGATGATGGTGACGATAACGATGATTATTATGATGATGATGATGATCTTACTCTCTTAGGTTTTTGCAGAACAGCAAATTTTCGATTGCGTCTTGTTAGATGGTGGATCAAGTTCTAAAGCAATGTATATCAAGGTAATACTTTTACATTTAAAAAGACCTTTTGGATTAAACCTGAAAAGAGAACATCTTCAATGCAAGGATGCCTCCAAACTTCAATACTAACAATGGCATTTTAGCCTCGAATGCTTTTAGATTAATTATTAGATAAGAAGTTTTATTTTGACGAGAATCTTTGTCCCCGAAAAAAACAATCATTCATATTTAACTTGCCAACCAGCATTTATCAAACATTTAAATGAAACCTGCATTTTTAACACTTAGCGATTCGAAAATGTCCCGATAATAGAAGAGTGGTCACTTACATCTACTGGTACAGCAGAAGTATCTCTTGATATGCATTATATAGCCGTATCTTCCAGGCCACCTGAGCCCATCATTTCACAAAGCTCTTCTAATAGCGCCACAAGCTCCACACTATCTTCAAGCGGGTACATCCAACTTGCAACAACGGCTCTAAATAGCGCCCTCGCAACGGCCAATTTCAATGAATTACACACTAGCACATCAAGCACAATTCGTCCAGCAATTGCATCCAATGACATACAGGAGTTATTTCTGCCAATTAATTCTAGCCACACATTGGAGAATGTAGCCAGTAATTCGGCATTGATGACGATTGCAGATATTACTCCAAATCGGAGTTCGCTTCCAATTCTACAGGAAAGCCTGTCAATACCAAATGAATTCTATTCGCTGTTAATAACACAAGGTTTGTCGAATTCGTTAACGCTCGTAGCCTAATCTTCGCAAAATTTCCGTTCACTGAACCTACACCTGTTCCATTCTTTAGACACACTACATTCTGCTTCAGGACTACAAGCATCTTCTTCACAGTAAAAGTTTTAAAACTATATAAATATCTTTATTATTTTAATCATCGTCATTATTATTATCATTTCTATGATTAAACATGGCAGGTTTATCATGATCAGGGACCATCAGGGCTATTTTGTCGCTTACCGTTTCAGAAGTAACATCATCATCAGATTCTCATACAGAAGCATTATGGGCAACAGTTGTCCCCAATCCATCTCCTATTGCAACAGGAACACCAGTATCATCTTCGATAGAGTCTCAAATGGTAGAACCAAGGACATTTGCTGCATCTACTTCAACCACTTATTCAGCAGGAATGTCTGTATTAGCCTCTTCACAATCCAGCATGACAGTATCAGAGAGCATTTCCCCTTCTTCATCTTCTACTGTGTCATTTGTGGAAACACCGGTTGGTAAGTGAAGATCGTCTCAAATACCTTTCACAATGTCCAATTCTTTTACAGATGCAGGCAGGGAATAAACAATTTTCTTTGGAGGGGGTGTCACGAACCTTCATCAATCTAGTTAAATTCCTGCTACCAAGATCCTACTCTACGTTTGCCAAACGAAACAAAGATCCACTAAAATTTGAGGTTTCTAATTTTAGAGGTCTTCATTCCAATCATTTATTATTTAGATGACCGTGCAATATTTATTTTCTCCTCAAGTGTTTTACAGTTTTTTTAGTTTTGATTTCAAGAGACTGTTTTAACTTCTCTTTGCACCTAATTTTAACTATTGGATTATTAATATCATTGGCTTATTTAAGGGTGGATTTTGGAGAGTGTCACTCCTACCCTTATTGGAAATAAGGTGGCTTTACCTTTTGTTATCATTAGCTTTAGAAAACTAGCCAATTGCAAGAAGAACTGTATCCCTGGGATTGGTCTAGACTCGCTTGAACGCATAAAAAGTGTCATGGATTACCTCCAATGTCATGAATCAAAAGGCCACCATCTTTGTGTTTATTTCTACCACACCAACCCTACCCTTAACATATCTTGGATTTGCACCTGAAACTATCGCCTATTTATTATCTCATTATCGTCTATTTCTTTAAGTTTACAAAAGTTGCAAGGAGATTTACGAATCAAGCGATTCTCAGCTAACAAACAAAGTTTATTCACTTGAATCTGGAGACCATTTTTGTGTAATGAAAAGTCTTGGCAGTTGCGGTGCAGGTGGCTGGACTTTGGCAATTTCAACTGATGGTACCAAGGTTTGAAGCGTTGACTAATCTACAGTCTTATAATCTACCAATAAGCCCTAATAATGGCGATGTTTGGTAAGGGTGGCGGTAGTTACCTATTAATTGAAAATATGGCAATGTCGGTTCGGCAAAAATTAAGGGAAACAGTATATGCCTTTGTTAATTTGTTTTTAGTCAATAACTGTCTTGCAAATTGATCGCAGAAAAGATTTGACCTTTCTAAACTTCTCAAAAACGGTATCATTGAGTTCAAAAGGGCGTTTTCTGAAAGGGCGTGGCCTGACCCCATCATCATCTTACCCTCCCACATCGAGAAAGCTAGCGCCGCTGCTGAGCCAAAAACACTTTGAAGAACTCTCTGTAGCATGTGTCCAAGCTCAGTAAATTGGTTTTCATCAGAAGGAGTTTATTCGAATTGATTTTGCTTTTTTGAGATAATTTACCATCTCCGTCCTCCCATCGCTCACGATGATATTTTGTAAATATCGAAAGATTTTTTCCTCCCTACAAGACATTGATAGAAGAATATGGCATTTGAAGACAGTCAGGAGAGAAGCCTGTTAAGAAGAGTAAGAAAATAATTGCACAAGTTTCTATTTTGATTGCCAAGAATACTCTAATACAATCCTAAAATTCATATTTTTCAAATTATTCTCAAGTTTGCAAACTTTGAGTGATTTGCGTTTCTCCCCCTCCTCCCCCCCCCCCCTACAAAGATTTCTTTATGATAATACTGCCAAAATAACAAACAGAGAACATTTTTCTGCAGCAAACGTTCAAGGCAAGCAGCTCCTACTGGGTTAACGAAGCAGTTTATAACGTGCAGAATGGCTTGCAGAGTCCAAGAACAGAGGAAGCAAAGTATCCTGCTTTTAGTAATATCAGTTTTACGCAGGTTTGCGTTGGGTTAAACTTTAGCGGAGTTGCAAGATGGATGCTGCTTGCAAAAAGTGGATCTTCCTTACTCAGTATCTTTCAAAGTGGTACTTATATGGCAACGGGCAAAGGTTTTTCTGCTTGGAAAAACATGATGAGTGGAAGCTCTCTGCAGTACGATTGCTATAAAGAAGGGTTTAACGTGAAAAGTGGTACAGGAGAAATGTTTGCTCGAGTTGGCATAGTTGGTGATAATGATTATGATTGCTATTATCCTAACTCTTATATTGGCGTGGGTACGATATGGAATCATTACAACACTTGCCCGGTAAGCTATACTGGTGTTTCAAGCGGCAACCTTGCCTTATGTTGGCCAGATAATGGTGAGAAATCTCTGGCTGCTTTTGGCTTTATTCTGATCAAGTGACAGGCAGTTCATGTGAAGTCCGCAGGAGTGCGCCTTCATAGAAACAGTATTCGCTACTACCTACATCGCAGCAAAAAGACAACGGTTGAAAAGACGGCTTTAAGAGGATTTTTTCTGCTTTTTCACGCTTTGAAAATATACTCTCAGATATAAACATGCTTATATACATATTTTATATATATTGGTATTCAAATGCTTTCTAGACCATAATTTGCGTTTTAATAGTTATCATTAATGATAAAGATATGATATCGAGTTAAAGCTTTGCATTTCAGTGTTTATATTTATCTAATGGAGTGCTGATATTATAAATTATCCTCAAATATATTTAGAATATCACTTAAAAGGGTACAAAAGCTTGAACTTTTGAACGATAGCACGCAAATTACAGCCATGAATATATTGAATTTGGAAAAAACTGCGTAGCAATAATGACATGCAATAAATAAACATGTCATCTTTAAAAATTAAAATAATCTTTAATGTTTAAAATGTCGTCTATAAAGGCATTTGCAAAATCTGTTTCATCATAGTTACTCAGTGACTCCATGAATGCGGACCCCCCTATCACCTTCTTTTCTTACGGATACTTTCTTTGCTCCGATACTATTCTTTCCTTTCCTTTCCTTTCCTTTCCTTTCCTTTCCTTTCCTTTCCTTTCCTTTCCTTTCCTTTCCTTTCCTTTCCTTTCCTTTCCTTTCCATTCCTTTCCTTTCCTTTCAATTTCTTTCTTATCTATTCATTTGCCTTGTTTTCTTTCCTTTTCAATTGCTTTCCTTTATATTTACCTAACCTTGCCCCCTTTCCCCTTACCCTTCTTTCTAACCTTTCCTTTCTACCCCGTTGCTTTCGAGTTCCTTTGAATTCCATCTTCGCCTTCTTCCGAGCTCTACCCGAGGCTCTTTTACAAACACACTAGCCAAACAAGCTTTCACAAATCATCTATATAGGAAATAGCCTTTTTCAATGCATTGGTATTTAAATTCATGTCAGCCACGCACCCCCTCCCTCGATATACAGTACTTTGTCCTAGTTGCTCCAATCATTACGTCATCCATTCCATTAAGAATGCGTAATGCGCAAGCTCGGCGATTTCTAGGAAACCGTTCAAAGTGGCGTCGCCATGGAAGGAGAATCGTTGCGTTCAGAAGAAAAAGGACCCCAACTTCTTTTTAAAGGTAAGTTAAATCAAAAATTTACATCAAATCATAAGATTATGTTGAGTATTTATTTGCAATATTTAGAATACATTTTTCTGTTGGATTTAATTTAACTGATTTCCATGGCCCTTTCCTTACATTTCGATCCAGTGTCCTAGTATATTAAAACATTATTTACAAAAGACTTTGTTTGCCTCTGAAAAAAGCGCCTTTCCTGTATGCTTGCACGCATATATTTGGGAATTTTCCTTATCGAACTTGCAAGACATTAATGTGGCTCTGGTTGGGTAGGGGTGGGGTTGTAGGCGCTGTAAATTGCACACGCTTAACGGTGTAGACGCTTAACTTTTACGCGATTATGTTGAGAACCTCCTTCTCAATGTTTCATTTTGTTTATAGACGTGCTTCAAGAATTTGGAATTAAGGAATGATTTAATTTCATTTAGGACATATTTCAAACTTTACAGTGGATGAAATGGACAAAAATACAGAAGAGATATTTGCTGTCAAGTTCACAAATGCAAATTTGGGCACTGCACTGGAATTTGATCCTGACAGAACTGCTGCTTCTATGGATGTGTTTTGCTATTCTGGGGAGACAAGAAAGGTGCAGATCATTGGGCAGAGAAGATACATGGTAAACATTGTGGACTGTGCTCTAACAAGCCCATTCTTGCAGTACAAGGGGAGGGGGGGGGGGGAATCACAGTGCTAGGGGAGGGGGTGAGAATTTTCCCCAAACAATTTGGCCTCAGAGTAGGCTGACCATGTACTTTTGGAAATTTGGATCCAATCAGCAAATTTTTGGTATTGCCAGTAATTGATAAAACAATTAGTAATAAAATTCATAATTTGTTGAATACATGCTTTAAAATTACGTTAAATTTTGTCAGATTGTTAGCAAGCAGTTTTTATAATCTCCAAGAACCACCCCACCCATATTTTGGACATTCTCAACTTTTCACCAATTTGATGCACAACAGCCAGCCCCCTTGGAACATTGCTGCAGGAGATATGTGCCCACTCATCCTACAAAATGCATCTCTCAGTGTAACAAAATGATTGAAATATATTGGGGTAGAGAAAATCCGTAGTTGGTGCGGTCGCAAAAATGTAGAGGTCATTAAATTTTTATGTCTCAGTTGTTTATTATATGGAACTAATGAGGAAACTGGGGGCTAAACATGTCCAATCCCTTTCCCCTGAAACATGGTTACTCTGTTCAATTTCTGATCTTCCTTAACACTAGATTCAAACACATGATGACATTGACTGGACTATGAAATTTGGAAAGAGTCAAGAGGTATGGGTTCTTTTTGAAATTTTTTTATTGCATCTTGTTTCTTCTGATAAACATAAGAAAATTTAAATTAAAACAAATGGGCCAATAGAATTGTCAAAACAGCTTTTCAAGAAAATTTATGACTGTGGTCAAAAGCAGACTGGCTTAGAAATGCTCCCTGACCATGAAGAACTTAGTTGGGGCATGGTTGCGAAAAGAGTCAACGAGAATCTTGATTTCTTTCCAAAATACCATTACAGTTAAACAATTTTATCTAAACAGGTTTCTCTATAACACTTCCAAATTCTTATCCTTGTGAGTAAATTCTATTCATTTTCGCAAAATGAGGAAACGATTTTCCTAAGGGAACTGTTCTTCTCAAAAAGAGCTCCTTTTGGGAGAATTTTTAAGGGGGGCCCACTGACTAGATCTTAAGGAGTTGTTCTGACATGATATAGAATAGTTTCCTCTCAATTTATCTAAAGTCACATGTTTTTCCATAGGAATCCAGACTACTGAATTACTATCCAGATCTTTTGAGCTGCAGTATGTTGAAAGTATGATCATTATAACAATTTGTATTCGATCTGCAATGATATTTTATACTTAGGGCTCAGAATCAGAATGAAAATTATCCAGCAGTGCATCATACTGTCTTGGCAAGCAGTTTAGGCAGGAATTATTTTTCACCCTTTCAAGGTGAGGCCCAACCTGACAGCACTCAGGAGAAATCTTGAGGGCATGGACCTTTACACCATGGGGCTCACAAAATTGAATAACTAGAGGAGGGAAGGGGGGATAAAAAATGAAAATGTTGTCTGGATTAACAAATAAAAGTGCTTGCTTGATTGTGACTAATTTAGTTTGGAGAAAGAAGAAGAACTCAAGACATATAATTGATGACATTGCTAGACTTAGCAATGAATGCAAATCTATGTTGATGATAATTGATAAATACTTTGTGTTTGATTGTAGAAAAGAGAAATGCAGCTAAGGGAACAATCAATTTTTGCAGTTGGACCGGTAAGCTCCATTATACCTGCTAGAGGGCCTAGGGGGTTTGAAATCAATTTTAGATACAAATCAAGTATCAAACAGTAATATTTTTGTCCTTTTCAGAACATCAGTACTGCAGCTGGTTCACCGAAGTCTTTGAATAATCCTGTGATTCGAAAAAAGACCACTCAAAATCCTTCTGGAAACAAAAGCCTGGATCAGTCCAATGAGAAAGCTCGAATACTGCAAGAAGGGAAAAACAAACGTGACCAAAATGCGGCTAAAACTGCTGAGGCATCTCCGATGTCAAGCTCAGAATCAATTGGATTTACATTTGGATCTGCACCAAAGAAACCGGATGATTTAACATTCAACTTTGGAGACTCAACCACAACATTGTTTTTTGATAATGCTTGTGCGACTACAAGAGAAAGCAGGATTGATTTGAATGAAGAAACGAAGCTGAAAGGTTGTGCTACTGCAGACGTTGCAACGAACAAGAAACTTCCTGACAAAGATGTAAAGGACGTAAAAGGTTCTCTCTTTGGAGATCAATCTGATGATAAAGATAGGGTCACAATCAAAGATGGCTCAACTCTGCTATCAACTCCTCAAAAAGAGGTGAATCCTTTCCAACCAAACGACCTACTAAACGATTTCGATTATACCAATTCTCATACATGGGCGACGTTATCTCGAACGATAGTAAAATCAAAGCGTTCTATCAAAGAACTTAACATGAATCAAAGTGACGATGGAACTTTGGAGTGTGTTGGAGGACCGATTAACTCAGGAGAAAATGACATGGACTTCAGTGAAATGACATCGTTGTACGATAAGCACGCTATTGTTCCTTCAACAAGAAACAGTTTGGGGCAGTACGAAGAGGACATTGATGATTCAGTAATGTCATTGCTCAGCCGTTACACTGGGCTGTCATATTTAAGGAACCCTTTCGATTTGAACCGTTTGTCAGTAGCTTCGCCGTCAGACACACTGATTGGTGTGTGGGATAAGTTTGAAAACTTTATGGTAGCATCTAGAGTTATCCCGCATGGTAATGGTAAACTTTTGACCACAGATGACAAAGTCATCTACGTAGGAAATTTCAAAAATGGTACGTTGTAATTTATATGCCTTCTGTTTGAAACCATGAAAATTTTGTAAAAAAGGTTCATTACAAATAAAACCAAATAATAATTATAACATTGCATAAAAGGTTGTCTGAAGTTCGCATCAAGCGTGAAGTTACAGCTGAAACCGTTGCGTTCTGTCACTAAGTTTAACATTGCATAATACATTTATAGTTTTTTTTCTTTTCTTCGTTTGTTTATTATTTCGAACTCAGATCTTCTGACATTTACTCTTGCCTTCCCTTGCTAGTAACAATTTACGCACGAGCATCTCACTATGTATCTTGAAGACCGTCCTTAAACTCGATAGTAACTCAACTCTCTTTAACATTTTATGTTTGGGAACAGGAAAACGAAGTGGTTTCGGAACGGCATTGATCGTTGATATTTCGACAGATCCTCATCACGGTGTTGGATATTATCAAGGCCATTGGATGGACAATTGCAGGTAATATTTAGCATAAATTGAAAACGTATTTCTACCCGGCATGTAGTACTTAAGAATTACCAAAAATCTTCTTCGCTCATTACTTTTAGAGCATCCGAAACTCAAAAAAGCCTCACTGTCATATAAGACATTCGCTGCAGTAGTTAGAAGTAACCGTTTTTTAGAGATATCTCTTCAAGACATTTATATGATTGTCATAATACAAAGTTAGCGATTTTCTGATTTAGGCATGGTTCCGGCTGTCTAGAATTAGTGTCCGGTATGCAGTACAGTGGCGAATGGTATTTGGACAAGCCTCACGGGAAAGGAATGTTGATTTATCCGGACGGCAGTATTCTCAAAGGACATTTCGCCGGTGGACTAAGCGAAGGATGTTTCACTTACTACTCAGTTGACGGGCATGTAGAGCTGCAAGATTTCAAAGGAGGGTGCTTGATTAAAACGAGACTGCTTCACAAAGCTGGTGACGGTAGAGGTATGCTTTTTATTGGAATTCTACCCAGAAAAAATTTACTATACCTTGATGACACCTTAAGGGGACATCAAAGGACATCTGAGGGACGTCTCTCAAGAACATTCTTACATGCAAGGCCCGTTGATTGCAGAGATATGCAATGTTTACAAAACTTCTTTATCGTTTTTTCGGTTTTTGTTTTATGCCTATTTGAGGGACAAAGTTGGTGACGTTAGATCTGGGACCTTCAACCGACGCGTAATTGGGGAATTATGGGGGCCTGTGAAAGCTTTCAGGTTTTTAGGCGATGCTCATAGCTACCATTATTGTGTGATTATTTTGTATGCTCTAATTTCAATTTTCTTACAAAGGATTTTGCAACTGCTATCTTAGTTTAATGACCCTTCTATATTGCAAAATTTTGTCACTTGGTTTGTTTATCCGTCATTTGTATCATTTAACGGAGCCCGCCTTACAGAAGAAAATGTAATCAAATCTAGTTCAACCCTATAGAGGTCATTTAAACTCTAGTCTTCAGAACCTAGTGCTCAAGCTGCCTGGATTTTGTAGCCTGCATCACAGACTGTTGAATTTCGAGTTTCACAGTCTGTGGCACAGGCTATGATTTTGTTGTATCATTCATACATCGTGTTTAAAACTTTCCCTCCTTTCCCAGACTTAGCATGCGAACAATTGCCAACTTTGAGGATTGCTGGACGACATGGAAAGAAAGATGGTAACAGTAAGAAGAACGCTTCAGCAGACGACTCCACCCAAAAAATGGAGGAACAGAAACAAAAGAATCTTGTCTCTTTATCCAACCTTCACAACAAGCAGGATGAAGAAAAGGAAAATGTCATTGTTTGCAAGGAGGTGAGCTTTGGTGATACGGCAAAGGATGTAGAGGCGAATAGCGAACATCAAGTCGAGGAATGCACAGAGGATATACATATTTCAGGGGAGATCGATTTAGAGAGCTTGTCAGAGCATTTTCTTCATGCGATTCAAGTGGAGAATGAGTTTTTCATCAAACATCAGATGTCGAAAGTGAAACTTTGTTGCGAGGAGATGCTGTTGGGCGCTCAGAAGGAGCTATGTCAGATAAGTGAGACTCATCTCAATGCCATGAAACGATTGAAGGTATTACATGATACCAAAGACGGCCTAGCCGAAGTCAAATCAAAAATGAATGAAATAACTGAGAAATTCGACAGTATTCTGAATTTGTGTAGGAGCATTTTGGATAGGCAGGATGAGACAGAGAAGAGAATATCTACACTCGATATACACGTTGCGGATATGAATGAAGAAAGGGAAAAGAGCTGTAACGAATCTCTGAAAGAGACTTTGAGGAAAAAAGAAAATGAGTTGTCTGCAGCGGAAAGTGCCATGAATTGCAATGTATGCCAAGATAGGCGACGTGATTGTGTTCTAATGCCTTGCATGCACATGCATACTTGTTTCAGATGCATCAAAGCAATTCGTCGTTCGAGTTCTGTGGGAAATGCGAAATGCCCCATTTGCCGTTCAACTATTCAGGGGGAGATCCACTTAAAGTTGGATTAGAATTATGAATATTGGTTTTAAGGTTTGAAAACCGTTAGTTAATGCATTTTCAAGCTTCATGTTGACCCCCCGTTGGGGAACATAGCCCCTCCGCGGGCAAACCCCCTGCATTCTGTCCTTCCAAAACTGATAACTTTTCAAGCTGAACTACTGTAGCCTAGGAACACAACCTCGTTCCCAGGAATATCCACATACTGTGTCAGCTGCCTTGGAGGAGGGGGTATGGAAAGCTGAAAGACGAACAGGGGAACAGTGGTCATGTCATGAGCTTACTTAAGCATGTGTTAGAATTTTAAGAAAGTATGAACACGGTATAAGGGCTACCCTTAGTATTTTCGTTTTTACCCCTCCTTGAAAATAAAAGTTCTTAACTCAAAATTTCTCCATTCATTACATCAGCCTTTGTTTTGTTTTGTTATATTGTTTAAACACGGAGGCGCTGAGGTTCGAAATTGTTTAAACTTGAGATTCGAAACCTCAACATTGTTAAGAAATCTACAGGACTTTTCCTAATACTGCCACACTAAGTGAATTAAAAATGTTTCTAATGAGCCACATTACTTTACAACAAAACGTTTGGGGAATTTTATCAAAAAGTCATTTCAGCAAATAACCAAAGTCTTAAGCAATCCTGTAGCTTTTCAAATTAATCTTTGATAATTTAGTTGTTTTAATATTTTTTTTGCTTAACATTTAGCTTTGCTGTACTAAAAAAAGCTATTTTATCTTATGTTATTGTTGCATAGTTTCGAATACTTATATTTTGCCCATATAACAAGGACCCCTGTACCGCTGCGGGACCAGGGGCGGTAAAACCATGCAAGCTAAGGACAAATGATGGTAAAATAAAAAAAAAATTGAGCATTTATTGAAATGTGGGCATTCGAATACAATGAATCATCGGCGAAGGAACCGGGGGCCCAGGAGGAACGCCCCCACTGTTTTCTAGCCATAGCCGGTGTGCCCGTTTTTTCTGTAAAGAACCCCTTTTTATCCTAAAATTTGCCCGTTTACATAATAAAAAGGCCCCTTTTATCGTGAAATTGCCGTTATCGTCGTAAAAAATGCCTCATCTCATCCTAATAGTGTCTCATTTTATCGGAAAGTGCCCATTTTTATCGAGGATATGCCCTTTTTATCGTGAAAACGCCCCAATTCGGCACTTTACCTTTTTCGATGTGCCCCCACTTTCCAAAACATTCCTACGCCCCTGCCCATGAATCATAACTGTAGTTTTAAATGATTGATTTATTAATTTAGCTGATCAAACTTTCAAAAATAACTAATCTACAAAGTATTGAAAGAGACGAATTCCTAGAATTTTTAATGATTATATTTTTAATCATACATTTTGCAGAAAAACATTTAGTCAGAGATTTTATCCAATTTATGTTAAGTAAAGTGCGGTTCTCTTGCTCCATATTGCTCCAAATAGTTATGGAAAGTTGGAAAATGAGTCTTTATTGACAATAATGTAAAAATGGGCCTTTGGCCAACTATAAAGAAACTCTGACTCCTTGGGACCACACCCTTTCCAATTCTACAGCCCTGATCTCCACCATTTTTTAAACAAGGTGGGGGGGGGGGGAGATCAACTGACGGAAACCGCAGAAAAAGCCCATGAAGCGCCGTTAAACAAATGGTAGGCGGCATTTTCCGACGCCCTTTGACGAAGGTCATACTTTTACGAAATGGGCGGCATTTCCGACGCCTCTTGTCGTAGGTCAAACTGTGAGAAAACAAAAACATTGTTCTCAATTGAATTAGAGGCGATACAATCGAAAGTGAGGCCGCCAGTTATGAGTTGGGTTCCGGAAGAAAGAATCAAATTCTTGAAAAAGATTTGAGAAAATATATTAAATAAATCATAACCAAAAAGCCTTAGAAATTGTTTTAATCTCAATGAAGATAATAATATTAAAACCATCTGTAAACCATAGATTAGATAAAGTTCAAAATCGTAGCATCTGATGGAAGCGATGGTCATTTCCGCGGAGACCCGATTCTTGTCTGGTTTATCGACAAAGTTTTGATGGCCAACCCGAATCGCGGATCTTGTTACAGAGAATATTTTGAAAGTTGCTGATCTTCACCAGAAATCGATGCTGAAATTTCAAGGTATAAATATACAAATAATTAGCTAACTCTGTCTTGCTTCAAACTTTTGCTCAACAGAATTATTTTCACATTTAAATCTGTAATTGGCCGACCTAGGCCAGTTTGGTGTTTTTTTTCTGGTTACATGAAAAGGAACAAACCAGAACCTGAAACTAGATACGTTAGCGAGAAAACTTTGGAGAGGAAGGTGAAAGTCGATTTTGCTGCAACAATAGCGTCCCAGTAGGACAAAGGTTGTACAAGAATTTTATTTTTATTTTGACAAAATTATCCCCGAGAGACCCGCATCTATTTAACTTGAATTTCAAATCTGCAAAGGCTTTAAAATTGCTTAGAATTCGCTTGATTGGCAATTCGTGGTTGCAACTCAAGTTGTTTTGTTCGCTAGTATCGGATTTTAACCACATTCAAATCGAATCATTATAATTTCGCCCTTATGTTTCGCATCTTTCCGACCAATATTGCAGGCACGACATTTCCCCTGGTCTTGCATATCTGAAAATAGATGGAGCACAAAGTGGCCACATAATTCTTTGCATGATTGGGTTTTGTATCAAATTAACCCCAAGGGCCTCCTATCCCTTCTTTTAGCTTTGCAAAGGTACAATCTTTTCCATCCCTTTTTTGAACCAAACAATTTCATGGATTAATATTTCATGTAGATTTATGTCATCTTGAAATTTCCATTTGGCATAAAATGAAAATGCATCATTTTACACTTAGGCCTAAATTGTTTGCAAATCATACATTCTTAACCGAAACATTTACACTGATCTCTCTGGTTTAAGAGCACCCAATTTCCACCATTTTCAGGCTTAGTAGCTCTGTAATCATTGAAAAAGCTTTCAAATTTCTCAATTAACATTGTTTACAAATCAGGGAGGTAGCTGGTACCTTCCTACCCTAGTAGGTAAAGGTCATTTTGCTAGATTGCTTGTTTTCTGGACTGTTTTGTCACCTCTAAGCCCTAAGTTGGGAAGGCTTCATTAAATAATAACTGTTGGTGGTTTTAGCCCATTAATTTGTGCAATTTCAGTTTTAAATAGGATATTTGCAAGCAAGCTGCATAATAATTGGTAAAATCTTTTCTATAACTTCATTGCAACATTAGCTTCCAAATTTTGCGAAAAAATTCTGTGCAAAAGTTCATGTCTAAAAGCTTATGGTATGAATCCTCTTGTTTTTGTTAGCACTGAGATCCAATGAGTGTAAATATTGTGAAAAATACTGAAGCAATAACAATAGACCCATTGATTTATGGAATGATACTTTTGTAAAGCATGTTATTAGTAACCAACGTTTTGTGGTTTTCTGCATTAATTACTGATAAATATCATTTTTGAAACTTTTGTCTAAGAAAAGCCATTCATTAAAATTGCTTTCAACCCTCATGCTTTGTGCATTTGAGATTTAAGTGTCCTAATCATCATACAGACATACTCCTTGCTTTAAAAAACCCAATATGCATCTGTTATTTATAAGTCTTATCTATATTTATGATTTGCCTTTTAAAATCATGCAATCTTTTTGCCATTTTGCTTTGCTCTCGAGACTTGCCATGTTTTCAAACTTCACAACAAGAATGTTTCAATGTGTTAATCAGTCTATTTATGCTTCCATTATTCATCATTTATTTATTATTATTCTAACTAATCATAGACACTGAGCAAAATAATAATGGCATGGATTTCATGTCAGTCAAAATCTGAAAATTTGAAAAATTCAACCAGTATCCAGTTAATTTTTTAGATTTTCAACTCATCCTGCTATGGAGAATAAAACTGGGCAGGAACTAATATGGGCTACATAAAATCCAATATAGATCAGAGTGCAGGAAGTGTTTTAGTTTTGATTTAGGAATTTTGTCATTTTGTCATTTTGTAGGATATATGCAAAGTCCGGTCAAATTTATCCCTACCATACCATGCTTCACATTAAACCCAATATTTTATAATTATGTTGCATAAAATTTATTCATGAAGGAATTAAAAGATAATTTGTTGACTATAGTTTCATTTTCTGATTTGTTTTGCCCATACTGTTCTGTTCTAGGAGGAGTCCAGCAGCCCCTCTCTTTTCCAAGGCCTAAAACCCCTTTATCAGCATTCTGTTCAAAGTTAAGTTTACCTTAAAGCCAGTTCTTGTTATTGAATGCTTGTTGCAAAATGAATATTACTTGAAGCATACTAATAACTGTTTGTTTCAAATAGCTAGATATCTTTGTTTCTCATAGGTTTAATGGTAATTACTTTTATTTCTTGGGTTATTTCAGGTCTTGGTTGAATACTCTAGTTCAACAGGTCATGCTCAACAAGTCCATGAATATCAATGCAGTCTGAATTATTGATGAACTTGTGTAAATTTGTTTATGAAAGTTAGGCACCAGTGTTTATTCCATGAAAGAGGGTTCTGATAAATGAAATGGTGGCTTCAAAACAACCCATTCATCTACCTTTTTCGTTGATGATTCAGTTGTTCACAGGCAGGGTTTCAAAAATGTAAATAACTTCATTACAATTCTACTCAAAATAGCCAATTGTCACAATATTTTGAGTAAAATTGCAATTAATTTATTAACAGTTTAAAAACCCTGCCTTTGAACAGGCTTAACTTTTTTATCTGTATATTAAATTGATAAAATAGTTGTTGTCAGTTAACTAGATGTTTTTTTAGCTTTTAAAGGGAATGGAAAGTTGGGGTTAAGACCCATGAGCTCTCAATAGTTAGGTCTGATAATCATGCTACTTCACAGCACCTAGAACATTCAGCCCCACCCAGCACTAAAAAGGTCACCCACTATGTTCATTTGACATCCCTGTTTACCATTCCAAGACCTTTCTGAAGTGGAATTTGGCCTAAAAGGAAGAGCAAAGATCATCATTTTGTAACTTTCTATAAATATTTTTACAACGCTACACTCTTACAGGTCAGATATTTGATGCCATGGAATCATTATTAAGTCTTACATGAATTTAAGTTTGAATTTGGTGATTGTTTTACAGTTTAAGGAGGGTGGGTAGGTTTAGTGGCGAGTGCTTACATGAAGGAAATTTAAAATGGAGGAATGGTCCAAAATGGACCCAAAGAATATCTGGTTGATTTGAAAACTTTATATTGGATGTCGTTTAGACATCATAGCACTTTTACACTGTATCTCTTAATATTCCCCATTTAGACTATCCTCATTTAATACATGGAGAAAAACCTCCGAATTGAGTATCGAGAAAACAATGATTTTATAACAACTGCATTTTCTCTCTTTTAGGAATGCCAACTTCCATGCTCGCAAACTTACATTTTTATTCTACAAAAAACGAAATCAATTTTTCATGACATAGAAAGCCAAGTTTTTATCAAAATGCCTGTACCAGAAGAAGTATTGATACAGCATGTGGTTAAAGTGTACCCAGGGGACATTGCACCAGGTGTTCATTGCACCAGTGTATGGACCCAAGAACATGCAACAGCTACTGACGTTATTGAAACTGTCCTTGAAAAGCTAACAATCCCAGCTGATCCACAAAAGTTTGATTTGGTAGAGGTTTATAACAATACTGGGGAATTCTCCGAGGTGCCTGAAACCCGTGGCCGGGCACGCACATTACAGGAGTTTGAATCACCCGTCAAGATCCAGCGGGAATGGCAGTTTAAACAAGGCAGGGACGGATCTATTGGCGAATACCGGATCTATCTTAGGCAGAAGACAGAGAACCTGGTCTCAGATAAAATGCCGAATGTAAGGGTGACATGGTTAGATGGCTTACTTCCTAACACAAACGTCGACGAGTGGAATTTCGACCCATCGTATCGCGAGGAGAAAGAAATCGATGATTTAGTGGACCTGCCGGTTTTGAACGAAGAGATTCTTTTAGAGAAGATCCAGAATAGGTTTAAACGCGGTCGGATCTATACTTACGTTGGTGGGATTTTGATAGCGATAAACCCGTTCAAATATTTCCCAATTTATAATCCAAAGTACGTTTTATCGTACCAACATAAAAACCTGGGTGAGTTACCGCCCCATATATTCGCCATCGCAGATATTGCATACCACCGGATGCTAAAAGATCGCAGGAACCAGTGTATTGTGATAAGTGGTGAGTCTGGATCCGGAAAAACAGAAAGTACGAAGCTGGTTTTGCATCATCTCACGGCCTTAAGTCATAAGACGCAAGCTACAATTCTTGAAAGAACTATACTTGCTGCCGGGCCTGTTTTAGAGGTATGATATTCTATTCCAGAACTTAAATCAACGAATAAAATCAACGACTTTCCTTTGATTCAAGCTCTCTGTATAAAAATCTTGAGTGCATTACATCTTAATACACGGTACTACCACTGGCTAGCCATTGTAAAATTATACCACGCTCCAGTGTAGTAACCAGCGTCAAAGGCAGATGAGTATTTAGGCTAAACACATGATACCACTATCTGCTGGCTATGACATTGCTTTTTCTCGACAAACATTTCACCCAGTGTTATCAGAATGAACACGGCTTTTTGTACCATTTTGCGTAGGGAGGTCTTTGAATTCCTAATCTTTAGCTTCTGTTTTGAGGCTCTCTTAGTTGCGCGGATGTTAATTATTTGCAGAATCGTGTGCTACAACTGCTCCATTGAGGTATTTATTCAACTTGATATTCTTTTCGGTGTATAGTTTAACTTTTCTTTGCTTTTAGGCATTCGGCAATGCTAAGACTTGTCACAACAATAATTCAAGCCGTTTTGGCAAATTCACTGAAATTTCTTACGGAGCAGATGGTGTTGTTTGTGGGTGCGTTGATCTTTGCGTCAAACAGTTTATCTGCATCATGCAATATTTGTTTAAAGTAGAAAATGCGTTCATATGTTCAAAAATATTTGGAACTTTTCGCCCCCTTATCACCCTGCAATACCCCTAGATCTAAACCAACACTAAGCATGCTTTCTATAATCTTGTGATTTTTGTTTACCTACTTACTATTGGTAGCAGGACCAACTTAGATGGGACAGGAATGCTCTTGCCCGTGTGCAAGGCCTATCTGCATCACAACGGATTCTCTCTCGTGTGTACCAACTTTTATTTATGTTCTGATCAACAGTATCAGGCTTGTTTTCTGTATTCGTATTCATAACAAGATTTTTACTGTATTCTTGCTGCAGCCTCAGGCCACGTGTGATTTTATCTCTAAGCAAATGTACGATATGTTTTATTTCATTTTTAGAGCTGTTCTGCGAAAATATTTACTTGAAAAGTCTCGCATTGTTGCCCAAGGTGATAGTGAAAGGTATGCATATACTCTTTATGTTACAGTTTTCAATTCTCTAGACGTATGACAAAATCAACCGTTTTGATTTTTGACTTGCTATGAATATGACAAAATAACATGTTTTTTTATTGATTTTAGAAACTACCACGTTTTCTATTATCTTTTGGTTGGCTCCAATCCAAGCGAAAGACAGGCCCTCCACCTTCTCAAACCAGAAGACTATGCCTACCTCAACAAGGTGACCTTCAACAATACGCACAAATATCGTAGTGAAAGTGCAGCTTTTCAACTTCGACTAAACGGCAAAACTCCCTTACTTGAACTTTAAATCTTTATACGAAGTTTTGCAAACATTTGGGAATATGTAAGCGTTTGCCCTCCCTTCCCTGTGGCCCGTTCACAAACCCCACTTGCTGTTCTCGATTGCCTTTCTGGGTACAGCAGAGGGAAGAGGTTAAATGGCCGTTTCTTTGCATGCATATTACATAAGAAAAATATTCTGTTTTGGTAATTCCGGCTGTATCAAATTTCCTGGCATCACAACATCTTGCCTAATTAGTTGAAAGACCCCGATGTTATTTACCGGAATCCACTTTTGTATTCAAACCCAGACTGAACTCGGAATATTTTTTAATAAAAATTTTTCTCTTTATCCTCCTTATCCTTGCATTCCATCTCAATCATTAAGATCGTGACTCAATATCAAGCCTTAGCAATATATTTTCTTTTCGCATTTGCAGCCGAACTCGCCCTAATTTTATCGCGTCTATTTTAAGCCAGTCATATATTGCTGTGTTTATACAAGCTTGAGGCATATTTCCTCTTTTACCTGATGCGCGTACTGTGCCAAGTCTGCCTCCTCCTTAGAATTTACGGATATAGCACTTAGGTAGTGGAAATCACAAGCAATATTGTTCATGTTTTGTAGCAATGTTCTCACTGCTCTCGTTTAGAATGTTAGTTCGTAGTCGTTTCCAACTCAAGATGCTAATCAGACAGGTCTTTATCTTTCAGAGTCAGTGCTATACAATCGACCGAGTGGATGAGTCGTACGAATTTCTCAGATTGCAGGATTCGATGAGAAATATTGGATTTTGCGGAGAAGTTCAACAGAGGTATGATGCACTGTTATCAAATCATATGCTTTTTTAACTCATAGCCCCCCCTGCAGACGCCATATGGCGCAGTATAAATTACTGTAAATCAAAGAAATGCCTGGGGGTAACGTTGTTAAGATTTGCAAAATTAATCAGACAAGATGCACTGCAAGTTTAGCAAAACAAGGATACTTCCTGTATCTATGTACCTCCGTGCATCCTTTGCTCCCACAGTTAACTGTATGTGAGTTCCAAATGGCATCAGGGGGCTATGAGTTAAATGAAAGTCCAAATGATAGCATTAGGGTACGGAAACATTGTAAATATAAGGAACAACGTACTGCAGCAGTAAGTCAAAACAAATTCGGCACAATTACTTGTAAATGGAGTGTTATGAAGAGACCCCGTATTTCGGGGCGAAATATTGATGATTAGTTATTAGTGATAACGTTTTCTGGCCCCCTTACCGCACCACCCCTGCTTTGCACGGGGAGGGCTTTAGATCTTGTGCATTGCTTAGATCTTCTTAAAGACTGACATCAACATCCACATAGCCAGTATCTGAGCAATGCCATGGCCTTCAATAAATTCTGGCACAGACTATTAGAAAAGTTTCATAACGGATACCTCTTCTTTGAGAAATTCCCGCATAACGTTGCAGGTCACCTTCTTACATCCTCACGCTCCAGGCTAGGGTATATAGCTCGAAAGCTTTCTATAGAGTTATTGTCATATGCCCTTCAGCATCGTTTTGCATCATGATGTTTTATGTTTAATTTTTTTATGCTTTTGAAATTGCTTGATCTTAATGTTATAACAAAGCATATCACTTTTTATAACTGCGATTATAATCTCTTCCTGTGAGTTTGAATAAAATTCCATTGAGATTACTAGAGTCAACTTTACACCGTGAATCCCATCCCATGATTCCAACACCCTCCTCACAATCGTATCTCGATTTGCCGTGAGCATTAGCTGTTGAAAGTCTGACCCCGCCACTTTTTGACACCATCCGCACACCTACATTGTTAATTTACCGCCCCCGGACGTGTAAATATCCGGTTTATCGATGACGACCTTTGCGCATATAAACATAGTCTGCCTCCTGTACTCTGAGCGCACTCGCACTTCAAAGCATAACAAGCAGTCTTTATATTCAACTCAAACTATTGTCCTTTATCAGTAATGTACCGATGCCCTTGATATATTTCAATGACTAAATTTATCATAACACATGCAGTAGGAAATGATGCTGTGTTGTCTCGTCTTGTACAAGACGTTCATTATCAAAGATCATTGTATGTATCGCCAAGTTCAATTTTCAAGACGGTCATTATCAAAGGTCGTAAAGCTTGGTTTTCACTATAAGTTATTACAAAATCAAAACTGGAGTAATTTCGCGTTACACTGACATAATATCCAGTTTGCAGATGATGGCCGATCTCGACAAGATCTTGGGCGCGCCAACAGTCCCCAACCTCAGGTGCGAGTGCGCAAAATCCGCACAAAAATCCTAAGTTTCGCCACAACTTCAAAATCTGAGGCGCGCCCAGGTTCGTCAGCTAAGACATTTAAGAATTATCTTGGGTGCGCCACTGTCATGCACTGCATCCTGGGTTAATATGAGATACAGTACATCCTCTTTTATCCGAACAGGCTGGACGAAATAGTTTGGGCTGACTTTCAGTATTTTGAATTTATTTTGATTTTTTTGTAGGCTCTTCACGGTCCTGTCTGCTGTTTTGCACATTGGTAATGTTGAGTTTATCCCAGTAAGTAAACATTTCAAAGTTATGCATCTCTTTCAGTGGCTGATATTATAGAGCAATTAACCCGTTATTGTACCCCACCTCACTTTATTTGTAATTCCTAATAATATTTCGTTGTAGCAAATTATTGTAAAAGTAGCAAATTACGGAGTGAAATCTTAACCACCACCCTCCCTTCAGAAACCACCGCCACACTACATTTAGTCACGAGCTCCCTCCATTTAGCCACCACCCACCTTATACTATCATCACCTATCCAATTCTGCCACCCCTTTCCACCGACCCCTATAATTCTGCCGCCTCTCTCTGCATTCAGCCATGAGTCTCCCCTAATCGGCAATCTAATCCTTAGAATTAGGCACTATTTATTATGCAAATCCTATATTCAATCGAATCATTAATTAAGGGGAAATTCTCTATAAAGCTCTGCACTGGTTAAAAAGACCAAATGTAAGAAACTTTGCTGTGAGAGCCTACATTTTTTATAAAAATCGTGTATGATGTAGGCATGCAGTTTCAATTTTAAAATGCTCACAAATCTATTTTACTTCCCTTGTTCATCATTAGAAAGAAAGATCTGAGGACGCTGTGACTATCAAAGATAATGGCGTGGTTGATATTGTATCGAACCTTTTGAAGGTTGGTAGTTTTTTGGGATATCTTTGGGACAAATTAATATAACCTTTTTGCAAATCATCTCGATTATTATTATCTGTATATCCATCACCATAATGATTATTGCATTCAAAAAAATCAACATTAAACTTGAATTATTAACCTTTTTGTTATCTTGGAAAACATTTTGAAAGTAAGCCTTTTTAAATTCGAATCGTGATCGTCAAATTTATTTTTTTTAGGTTGAAAAGCAAGTTCTTGTAGATGCATTCACGATTCGAAAAACTGTGACACGTGGAGAAGTCCTTATTCGTCCATACAAAGAAGCTGAGGTAAAGTGGTTCATTTTCTCGCTTGATCTTTCAACGAACTATGGTCCCATAAAACAGAAATTGGTTCAACATTGTGGGTAAATAAAGTCAGCAGCACGTTTTTGATTTTCGTTATATTTTTCCAGGCAACTGCAACGAGAGATGGAATGGCAAAGGCATTGTATGGTTCCATATTCGATTGGATCGTTTTGCAAGTAAGAATCTTTGTTTACTATTCATTTCATTTTCTCTCACATCAAGTGCCCTTATGGTTCTTGGCTTTCTACGTCAATAGATACCCCCAAATGATGCCAACACACTTGTTTGCAAGAAGAAGCGGGAGGCTTAATTGAAACCAAATGGTGAAAGTAAAGAAACGGGTGATTTGTGAGTGGAACAAAATCGATGCTGATGCACTTATTAACGGTGTTTTTTTAACTTGTTTTTAGATTAACCAAACATTGAAAGCTAGACATAATCCCAGAATGTCAGATGTCAAGGTAAATATGATATCGATATTGTCTGCAATCTAATTTAACTGTTTAAAAATGCCACATCATTGACAATTTAAGTCGTAAATGATTAAATGAAATTGTCTTCAAAAGAGCACCTCATTATTCTTTTTTATCGTCGACCACCGCCCTACGAGGATGGGAAGGGGGCAAAAATGTTAAAAATAATTGCAAAACTATTATAAATTGATATTTAAAATGCCCTTGAGAATCATTGCCAAGTTCTCTCTGTCTTCAAAGATTGTGCAAAGCAGGAAACAATCAAATATAATAAATACTGAGTTCAGAAGCTTCGGGAAGTCCAGTCAAGCCTTGCTTACTTCTGTTAAGCTAACCCAATCAGAACATGCTACCGTGGTATCTGCAGATTGCAGCTCAAATATTTTGCAGATGAAATGAAGAAGTCTTGATTAAAATACTAATTGTTGATCAAGCTAACTACTTTTTTCGCACATTTTTAGGCCTATTCGATTGGTGTTCTCGACATCTTTGGCTTTGAAGACTTCGAGCTCAACAGTTTCGAACAATTCTGTATTAATTTCGCGAATGAAAATCTACAATTTTACCTCAATCAACACATCTTCAAAATCAGACAGGTTTGCTCTTGTTGTTTCTATTTCTAGAAAATTTCGGAAATCATAGCTTCGGAAGCGTTTTGCAGATCTGACGAATATTGTGCTTTCATAAAAACGATGCCCCGCCGATGATGACGACGCTGAGTAGCGCAGAACAGCGCCCTTGGCGAGAGGTCCTCTTAATCGACGACCAAGCATAGCTGAGATGGCGCAGAAGTGACACAAGTCTTTGTGCCAGAAATGATGTCATGTTGACCTATCAGCACCGCCTCTAAATCTAGGTTCAGCCAACCCAATTAACAATAGAGTTCGTATTTTGCAAAACATGTTTGATTAAAAATAACCCCAGTTTTAGTAGTTGAATTTTCTTATAGGACGAATATTTGCTGGAAGGACTACAGTGGGATAAAGTTAATTTCATTGATAATGAATCATGTTTGGATCTAATCAATGGAAGACCAGTTGGACTCATCAACTTACTCGATGAAGAATGCAGGTTTGTCATGTCTAGTTTAATTCGAATCAGCCACATCTGTTATTTGTCTCGTTGAAGTCAAAGGTTGGCGTTCGATTTTTGCCTTTCAATTTTCAAATTCTGTTTTGGCACAATCCAGGGAGGACATTGCAAAGTTATAGAATTTCTTTTCAAAACGGCCTAAATTTAAATTACCTTCTTTTATGAGAATCTACCAACTTCCTGTCCTACATTAACCATCAAACTAGTTGCAAACATGATAGAAGGTGAATTATATATTTCTAGGGCCAATACTTTCAAGATTTTTAAGGCACAAGCAGGAAAATTCCTCGCCCTCAGCTTATTCCCTAAATGCCTCTCAAAATCCTTTTTTGTTTCTCCAGCTATTTTGATCGTTTCTGGTCTCGTGTTTTTTCTGTAAATAAATTGACTAACTTAAATTTTTGTCCCCTTATTTTTTAGCCTAAGCGTTGGTACAGATGAAAGTCTTCTTGCAAAGTTTAACAAACACCATTCTGTGAATAGCTACTATGAAAAACCTCCCACGAAAGAACCTTGCTTCAGCATCGTCCATTACGCTGGTGTAGTTAAATACAACGTCAAGGTGGGTAATTTTTCAGATATGAGGTAGCTAACTATCAGTGGAGGACACTTGGGCAAATATTGGGGAGAGCAAGCCTATTGTTTTGGTAGGATGATATCACACATTTGAATTGTTTTAGAACAAAAGACTATTGTCATCCAAAATATTTGGGGGACCATCGCCCCCCCCCCAAGTGTCCACCACTACTAACTATGTTTGATGGTCAAAGTGAATATGCACCCTTCTCGGGAAAGCAACATTTAAAGTAAGCGAAATCTAAGCATTGAAACTACAGGATCTGTGAAACTTTTATTAAAGGGTTAGGTTTTTTATGATCGACATGTGTTTTACATTTTGTTTTGACTTGTTTTTGCCTAATTTAGATTTTGTAACCAACGACTATTTCCTGTGGAAAAAAGAACTTAATGATAATGCAACAAGAGTGATTGGTGTGCCTTACGATATTTATCGCGCCTGAGAATTCCGCTGGAAAAGCTATTGCTGTCAATATAGGCCTTGCTCGGTTTTAAAGCATTGTAGAATGTCTCCTCAGAAAAATGCAGCGTCGATTGTGCCAATTGGTTTTTTGCCTGGCAAAAGTATATAGCAAATAAAGTAAGGAACAAATGACAGGCTGTAGGCTGTCTATCTGGTTCGCGAGGAATAGTTGGGACGATATAGATATTGTTATCTGGTCGTATTTGCTGTGTTGCTCCCTCCGCTTTGCGTTGTTCCTTATATCTGTAATGTATTCAAGTCATATTTGTTGTTACAAAAGCCAGATAACAGTACACTTTGACATGAGTCTCACCAGCGTAAATCTCTTGACGTTGTAGGACTTCAAGGCAAAGAACCAAGACCTGATGAGGAAAGACATCGTATCATCACTGAAAAATAGTAAAATGCTTTTTGTCAGAAAGCTTCTCGGTTCAGACCCAATGGCGGTTTATAAATGGTCAATACTTCGACATTTGCTCTCTGCTATTGCTTTGTTTAAGAAGGCAGGGGAAGCTCGCAGGAATGGTATGTGTTGCATGTTATCACAGTTACAAGAGACAGTAATCATCAGGCTCAGCAAGAGCCACCTCAGGCCCTGGGGCTATAAACGCATCATCAAAGATATTTTTTTATATGGCAACGTTGACAAATCACACACTTTTGTAAAAAGGATCGGTAATTAAGAAATTCAATGCTTTATCAGGCAAATTCATTTTTTGATTTATTAATTTATTATTCTTTAATTTCAGGGAAGCATTTTTTGCCAACTCGTAAAAATGCCAGTTGGGTAAGTCTTGTTTCCCATAAATATCATTTCTTCACGTCCTCAAATCATTGCCGTAAATTTAAAATCTCATATTCCTCAGCATGCCCCTCAAAAATATATTATGCCTTTTTATTTGTGGCTAATGAATTTATTTCTTATCAAAGAAATGTCATTTCTCTTATGGGATTGACCAATCATTGGTAAATTTTTGCTTCCTTTTTACAGACAGTTGCAAAATCGCCAACAGAACGGTAAGCAATAATTCATAAGTCTCAACGATTATTTATTTAACAAATTGCTTTTCTGATTTATGATTGATGATTATTGATTCATGATTCATGATTCAGAATGTTAGATAAATCGCTTTGTAGACTTTCTGATTGATCGATCTTACACCTGATTGATTGAATCTTATTATTCATGGGTGATTGATTGATTGATTGATTGATTGATTGATTGATTGATTGATTAATTGATTGATTGATGGAATGATTAATTAATTTATTGATTGATTGATTGATTAATTGAATGATCAATTGATTGATTGAATGATTGATTGATTGAATGATTGATTGATTGATTGATTGATTGATTGATTGATTGATTGATTGATTGATTGAATTATTGAATGAGTAAGTGATTAATCTGTTGTGTGATTTAATAAATGATAGAGGCGTTAATTCCTTGATTCATTGATTCAGTGATTTTTTTTGTTGCATTGATTGTTATTTTATTCCACAAAGTAAAAAGATTCGAATCCCATTGAACAAAGAAACAGCCAAGGAGCAAAGAGAAGTTTACAGAAAAGCTACAAAAGTTTTAAACAGGTAAATTAAACTGAGCATCATACCTAACTATAGTTGAAAATAGGGCGTTGCTCAGGTCTTTCTCTATCAAGTCATTCCCCTATTAAGGATGCCCCTCCCTTAAGCAATTAATTGCTAACATCATGACAGATTAGTGATTTCCTTTGTAGTGTAGTGTGTTTTGTTAAATTGTCTTTAACCTGTATACCACCAACATTTTTGAATGACATGTAAGGGAAGGGGTTAGGGTCCGAAAAGATTTTCTCCTCTTCATATTTAAACTCTTTCTATCTTGATACTATTGATAGTTTTGCCCAAAGGTTACTATGTGTATGATGTAAAGTGATATTTTATTCAATTCTGCAGCCCTCCTTGTGATTTCTAACCATGGAAAAGAGAAAAAGTTTTATTCCATTTTGTGTTTCTTTTTCAGGGCTGAAGCTGCCAAACTAAGGTTACTAATTCACAATCAATTCTTTAATCAACCAAATCAACGTAACCTGATTATAATGATTATTGTGATGATTCTAACAGTGATTGATTCGATTTGAATGTGATTTGAAACTGTGATTTCATGCTTGAAATAAGATGTTATAACTGAGTTGTTTAAGCTTAGGCCTGTGTCAGCCGCCATTTTAAATCCCGAAATGTATTACTAACATCCTTCAATTCTTTTGCACCGGTTTGTGTACTGCTGTGATTATTTCCATGTATCTTATTTCCACAGGAGATAATTTCATACAATAATGGATAATTTTAAAAAATCTAGATGGAGGGAACTTGCATTTTTTTGACCTTATGTCAGCGATTTAGATATCGTTTTTTGTTGGCACTGGAAGTAGACTTTTCGTTGGCAAGGAATTTGTATATTGAGAAATTGGATATTTATGTTTACAGTTTTTTAGCCGTACGGTACTTCGCTGTTTTCCTGTTTAGCATATAACCCGAATACAGTGATACAAAATGGTAATGCTAAGGGTATATCCTAGTTACTTCCAATGCTTTCTGAATTATGGTTAAAGCTATTTAAATTCAAGATATTGGACGGAAAGTTTTAAAAGAACCCTTCTCCACTATAGCGAAATTTAAGGTAAAATTTTCTTCACATTTTTTGTTGTTATTGATGAATTTCATATATAAACTATTTATGGAACGAAATATTGATTAAAAATTTTATTTATTTTAGGCGTGAACACCAAAGACAGGTGAGATATTTGCAAATTGAATCTTATCTCTACTCTCATCATTTCCGTTTCATTTTCATTTTTAGACTTGCTCAGCCCCTCTATTTTGGAGTCATATCCCTTTATGCACTTAGGAGTATCAAACGAAATGTTACATCATATTCCCGTGCAATTTCAAATTTGATCAATATTCTCTCCCTAAATATTTTCCCTGAGATATTTTCCGCCTTGATATTTCCTCCCTAAATATTTCCTTTCACGTTCTTCAAGTTGATTCAGTAGCAATTTCTAGTTTGTATAATAAGCAATTTTTTGGTTTATGTTTATGGTTAGGGTGTTGTCATGATATTTTGCTCTCTCTGCTATCGCCCTTGTAAGTTTGATCTTACATTTCGAAATTTTGTACTAAGTTTTTTTAGTTTTTCAAGTTTTTTATATTGAATAAAAATATTGTAGATTTTAAAAAGAAGGGGTATTAACACCATTTGCATTTTAGAGGTTTCAACGTATTTGCTATCATGCCTCGCTTCATAGCCTGTAAAAGTCATCCTTGCCTAAAAGCAGGTTGCATTCTCTTTCCAGAAGTACAACCGCATCAGAAATGGTTTGGAGCGACTTAGCGCGTATGACATTTTAGAAACTTACTCAAGCTCTTCCAGAACGAGGTCAATGAAATGCCCAACTGTCATTGGACAATTCCAGGTATTCGTTGCTCAAATTTGTATCAAATGTCATATTTAGCTTGCATCTCAAAACGGCAAACGTGTTAAATTTGTCCTTAATTGATAGTGGAAAATTTGATTTTTGTGGCCCTTGCATCCCCTCTTCTTCTACATCACATTTTCCGATCCTGGTGATAATTCCTCTTTTCGAAGTTCTTAATGCAAACATTCACATTTGATGTTTTTGGGACAGTAGCAACTTAAAATCATTTTTAAAGAACGTCTGACGGATGGCTAGGCCAACTGACAAGTGAAATGTCTAATCTCGTTTGTTTTTGAATAAATTGAAGTCACTCATGCCAGGAATTTCGTAACAGAAAATCTGAGTCAAAAAGGTTTTAAAAACTTTTATTTGATTTTAGAATTCACTGACAGAGTTGATGGATACTTTGAACAAGTCGCATCCATTCTTCGTCCGCTGTTTGAGGTCAAATAAAAACAAGGTTTGTAAATTTGCATCTAAATATTTACTGTTTTACGCAATAAAAATTAATATAGACTATATGACATCACACATTTCCATTCTTTTAGACCAAAAGACTATTGTCTTACAAAATATTGGGGGCCATCGCTCCCCCCCTCGCCGCCCAAGTGTCTGCCACTGGATGATGTCAAGCCTGTTCATTCTAAGTCTCCCTTGTTCTCTGCCTTATACTGTACCCTCGAAAAAAATCTTTAACATGTCATGGCTTCTTGTTGCACCTCCGAACCATCTGAGCTTTCTTGTTTTCACCATTTCCAGTGTTTAGTTCTTTCGTTCAAAAGTTGACCTCGTTATCTTTCCAATGACAGGCTCCCATGGAATTCGATGCTGACGTTGTATCGCGCCAGCTTCAATACACTGGAATGCTCGAAACAGTCAAGATAAGACAGGCTGGATATCCGTGCCGCATTCCCATTAACGTAAGTTGTTTTTGTTTCTTCATTCATTCTTTGCACTTTGCTTATTCCGCATTGAATAACCTACTTATTAGAACGAATCAGATCCTTAAAAGCTAAATGCATTAGCTAGTAGCCGCCCTCAGCTGTAAATTTTCTGTTATCAGGGTCAAAACAAAACGTGCTTGTGACTATTATAAATAAACGATTATAAATGAAGACTACCCCAGTCTTGTTCCTAATGTCTAGGCGATTCCGTAGTGGTAGCCTCTAGTTGATCCTTGTCTTTGATGTAGTGTTAAGGCCACTGTCACTGGTATCAATTTCTAGCCAACTCTAGTCTTCTTCCTAATGTCTAGGAGATTCCATAGTGGAAGCCTCTAGGTAACTCCAGTCTTGGTTGTAGTGTGTTAGCCACTGTAGCTTTGGTGGATTGCCTTGCTGCATTAATACAAGATAATGCTCATGCAACTAGTTTTTAGTTACAGCACTAGCATTGTAGCAACAGGATAGTGACTTGGTCTCTTTGGGTTAACTCTTCCCATGCCTCCACAAAAGATTACTTTTTGTTGACCTGAGAAAATATTGAGCTGTGGAAAATATCAAGAAGTAGCAAGATTACAGAAAGCAAACTCTTTTTTCTTGCTTTTTCCCGTTTGGATCTGTTGCATAATTTACGCGCATAGTTCGAGTTTTCACCTGTTCAAGAGTTTTATTCTGTTTCAAGCGTCCCTTTCAGAAGTGGTAGCAAACTTTACATGGCTCATAGATAGTGAATTTTTTACCATTTATCCGTGTTCATTCGAGTTTATTTATGTTCCACTCATATTCTTCGTGCTCTTCTTATTTCAATCGTGTTCTGCTCATACTCACTTGCACTTCACGCGTATGCCCGCGTGTCACACGCATGGCCACGCGTGTCTAATTCGTCTTCACGTGGCTCCACTCGTGCTTACTCTTATGTTCTATACTTGGACATTCTCTTTCATTTCTGTTTATTCATGTTCCACTCGTATTCACTAATGTCCGAAACACATATGCACGGATGTTACACTCGTGTACCCGCGTGCGACACGCGCTTTCATCCCCTTTTCATCCACATTTACTTGTAGTTCATTTGCATTCCCTCATGATCTTTGCCTGTCCATTCGCGTTCCGTCGTGTTCACTTATTTCAGCTCATGTTCTCTCATGTTCCGATTCTCATGGCCTATAAAACCAGACCTTAGATTCCAGACGCCCCCAGCTATCTTGTGGCAAGATTGTTTCCATAAGATATTATAAAATTTACTCAAATTTCTATCGCTTATTTCATGATTATTCTAATCTTTTATAAACGTCATTGGAATAACTTTGATCTACAACTTCTGTTCGTCTTGAAAACTTCAGCAAACATTTGGATTAGTTATGATCTTTTTTTAATGCCAGATCATCATTTTAGCTGAGTTTTCTTAATTTGACTGATTTCATCCCGTCTCCATTTTCATCATTCGCTTTTTCTTGCAAGAATGTTCTGAGTGACCTTAGTACGCAAACTTTGTAGCAATCCCAAAGTCAGTACTGAAACTTCCCTAAATCTTTCCAGCGATAACTAACGTTGCTTTCCCTAAGCACCTCCAGCATTTAAATGTGCCAAATTATCTTTTGATAAATTCTAATTTCAACGAAAGTGAGCCTTGAATGCCTGTTTCTCTAGTTAAGCAATCTCATTTTCCAATTAAGCTGTTTTCTTAGGCAAAAGAAAGTAATTTCTCTTAGTTCCATACATTTGTAAGGTTGGAGAAACTCAATACAGGAGAGCATTCGTACTTATTTGGAAAGTCTACATTTTCGATAAATACCCACTCTCTTTTAAGAAAATGCCTGTAACATTAAATATTACAAAGACATTTCAAAGATGATCACCTTTGCCTTTTTTTATTTTTCAAAAATACCTTTTAAGTCGCCGACATATCTTCTCCGATTTAAGCCACAACATTAGAAGCTTCTGAGTTGCGAAAGATGACGTTTCACACATTTTTATTCAGACTGTTGGTAATAACGTTAAAGTTATATAACCAGTTGCTACCAACACGTTTTTAACATACAACTGGTTTGCAAACAGTAGAAGAAATTGCCCTCACGTTCTCCTCTTTGTCCATAACTCTCTGCTCTTTCACTTCACACACATGCTCTACAAGAAAATGCAACAGTTGCAGACCAAATTAACGAATTTACAGTGATATCGGATTTTTAGAATGATTGCAAACAAGAACTTTGAATTCAAACGATGGCAATCAATCCATCAATAAATCAATTGAGTTTTTTGTCATGTTTCCTCGCTTTGGAAATAGAGACATTAGAGTTTAACAACCCCAAGCCCCCCCCACATTTATGAAATTAATTCGTGAGGAAAACTCCTTCCCTACGATCAAATAGGACTGGCCGAATTTCACATTATTAGCAAGGCAAATCTATCTTTTGGAGGGTAGGTGTACAGCCACATTTTACAACTCCATATTCTGGATTTGACACCGCTGAAAAAACATGCTAAATAGAATTGAAATCCTTTTTTCTTTAAAAATGAAGTTAAAATCTCTCCAAGTAAGATCTTTAAATAGCCGCAATCCTGGTTTTGCAAACAAGCTGGAAACTTTGCAAATTTTTTTGCGGCTTAAGAAGAATGTTTTAGATATTTAAGCACTTCTTAATTGAAAAGGAGAAGAAAAGATGATCTCTGTGAAACAGAAATAGAAAGAATTCTGTGAATTGATATTTTAATCATCAGATCTATTCGCCGAGGAGAGAGGATTTTAAGTCCCAACAGTAAATAGTATTATTCAACATCAAGTCTGCCAGACAACACTTTACCATATACGAACTATATTTGACAATTCTCCAAGTCATTCACATCTCAAACATTTTTCACGTTCATTCATAAAAACAACGTGGTTTGGCGTATTTTTATAAGGAACTTAACGCAGTTTGTGTAACTGGCGTAACTTAATGGCTAGATTTTTCCGCTGGCTCACTTGGTGTTTAGATTATTTGCAGTTGCTCACTGTTTCATTAGAATTCAGTTTCTGTACTCATTAATCAATTAATTAATCATCGAACAATCTTCGAGTATGTATCATTGTTTTATCAGCTGTACCTTACATATAACAAGGGTTTAGATTCAAGAAAAATGGCTAAGGGGCAGGGAGGGAGGGATCATTTCAATTTTCGTTCAAGTGGATCAAAAACATTTTTTTGAAATGAATTTTTGACCTGAGATGCAATTGCCCCCACCCCCTACCCCCTGCTCCACCCCCTGCCCCATTTCCCCTGCTGGAGATACCATTGATAACATACGACAAAAAGCACGGGCTGCGACTGTAAGTTGCTATATATATCTGATCTGTAAGCAATTCTCAACTTTAAAAGGAAATTGAACTCTCATCTTCATGACTTGATTTCGAGCATTTGTGAAACCTGTTCTGCTACCGACCCTTCATACTTGGTCTTTCTTGTTTTACCAGTTGTTGACAAGATCTTGATGTTTCAAATTAATCTGACAACCTTCTTCAAAGAAACTCTGTCTTGTAATTTATCCTTTGTCTGTTGCAACTTGTGTCTACACATCATGTTTCCCAGAGACCTTTCTCGACGTTTTAACCAGAGGTGAGACCTTTTACAAAACTTGGAAATGAAGAACAGACTCCATTTCGCATCTTGCGCCAAATAGTAATTATCGTAGGCCCTAGATGGGTTATCCCTCCCCTTTGACGTAATTGTGTGTCGCTTTTTATCCTGTTTTTCACGACCCACGCGCGTTCTGTTTGGATTCTTCGAAATCCAGTGCTCTGAAAACGTACATTTTTTGACCTAAAATTGAAACTTATCGCCAGCCCTCGTTAACAATACAAAGACGATGTCTTTTGGGTGTGACGTTGTAATTTTCCAGCCTTCACTCTTTTTTCTACACGAGAACGGCTTTAGGAGCCCACGGGCCTCAAGATTGATCGAAAATAAAGCACAAATTGAGCACAAATTGAGCACAAATTGAGAAAAATCTAGGACTGAAGCACTGTCGCTGGTCACAGATGCATACGATTTTCAAAAACGTATCTTTGATCTGGTTAATTAATTGTCCCTGGGGTAACTTTTGATATAAAATGATATTTATGATTGTTTATAAGCTTTGTCATGATAATATATTGGTCGAACTACAACCCAGATCGAACTACAACCAAATTATTTAAGAAGAATATGAGGACAATTCAGCCTCCTGATTTTAGAAAGAACAAAACAGCCAGTCTGAAGCTCAATTTTACTGTTTCTTATAAAAAAGAGAGCAAACGTTGAGATTTAATATCAAAACAATATATTGAATATTATCTGCTAATCCAAGCATTCGACTACTCACTCTATACACAGACCCTTCTCCCTCGTGGCTTCCAAACATCAAATCACACATAATAATATGTGACGTCATTCGTGTCTGGAAAATAATCTTAGGAAATCCTTGTTTTTATTGGCTTTTTAGAATGTTAATGATCGTTATCAGATTTGTTTCTGTGACAAGAGAAAAGCATTTTTTTTAAATTAATCATCTGATGTTTTTATGTGGAAAAGGTTCTCTAGGATTTCATTAAAGCAGCTTCTGTGGGTCAACATTTTATGACTGCTGTTCCGTCGAATTTGCCAATTGATGTTTGTATTTCCTTATAAGTCCAAAAAATGTTTTTTTCCAATTATAGCAGGCTCTCATCTAGTGCTAGAAATCCCGCGATTGTTCCTACCCGAACAAAACTTTCTTGTGAAACACTTTTTTATAGAAAGATTTCTATATGATTGTTATGTCAGTGGAAGGGAGCCCTATTCCCCGATCATTTAATCTCCTGTATGTAAGATTGATGGACTTGCTACATTTCTATGTTATGCTTATCTTTAGCTAGACATGTAGTAAGTCCCGTGTCTTGCATGCATTGTTGTCTGATCGTATATTATATAATTTTCCAATACATGACACTTTCACCCCCGGATTTTGAAACGATCATATGCTTGTACCTTATTCCAAAAATATATTGGATTAATCTATCGATGTTTCATAAGAATGTAAAGTCTGTTGGCTCACTATGATTCGCCTTTTATAATAAGAAAGTGCTTTGTATACGTGCAGTACTCGGCCCCTCAAAAAGTTTAGTACCGAGTTTCTCCAACCTAAAACTGTATGTAGCTATGTTTTCGTTTAGAAATAAATTGTTATTGCATTGGATTGGAAAAGTCGTTGCTTAACTGCCAAAGGAAAACATTCCAAGATTAGTTTTGTCTGCAGTGCAATTCTTCCTATGACATCGCGATGGATTAGTTTAGGTAGTAAGGGTGAAAATAGCTGTTTAAAAACCTCCAGCGTTGAAAATCTTTCGATTGTTATGAATTTTTATGTACAGTGTTCTTCGTAAACGTTTGCTGGATATAAAAACCCATGCATATTTTAACCCAAACGTGAGCGAGTCCTGTAATACAACACTAATCATGCCAAATCCTTTAGTTGCGGCTGCGAAGGAATCGAATGTTTTATATTTATAGTGATATAAATCTATATTAAGATCATCACACCACTGACAAGGTCTTTATCACACATAAGTTGCTATCTCCATTTACACGCGACAGTTTATCATATCCATTCAAAGAGTGCTTGTGGTGTTGTGGAGACATCTGAACCCCCTGTTAACTATCTCAGTTTTATTCTGGAACCGGCGATTTGGTTTTTTCAAGGGGGCTTAGTTTAGCACATAGAGGTCAACGCTTGCCACGAAGCAAGACTCTTTTATCTGGCTTGTGCTTTCGGAGCTACCTCAACCCCCGTCTCTATGAGTGTGCCTGTAGTGTATTGACTCTTAAAGCTCTATTTAGGCAGGGGGAGGATTTCATGAAATTTATCATTGAATATTGCAAGCAATAGCAAGGCAGAATTCATATGAATCAAGGGTATCATTCACCCCCTTGCCCCCCAACCGCTGAGATCAAGAGGGGCAATCTCATTCACCCAGCCTCAATCAATGGTACGATATGATGCCACGTGCATTAAGCCTGACGTGACAGGCATCAAATGGCAAGGATCTAATACCTATTTTGGAACGATCTTCCTGATGCCCGCATGATTAGGGTGTTTGTCTTATAATTACCTCCAAATACAAGCAACACTTTAAAGAATTTTCCCCATACAGTCAACAAAACAAACATAGCGGTTAACGCTTTTTGGTGTGATTGATTTGTGAATACTTGCAGCTAGAGCAGGCTCCTGACGGCAGGTTGACGGAATGCTATTGATATGCACGTGAGTGTCTTTGTTTGCTAGACTAACTGCCTTGTAATCTACTATGCTTCTTGTAGTAGAACGTGGCCAGGGATACAGGAACTGCAGGTTTTGCCGTTTCCCCCAATATTTTTGAAAACTATGCAAAAGTGACACTACAAATTCCAAACGTGCACCGTGAGTGTAAGTTGCAATGTGCTTCTCCACTTTTAAGTTGCTTCCTACTTCCCTTAGACCTTGAAAGTTACAGGAATTGAGCCAAGCTTAATGCAAGTGCGTAGTTGCTAACAATAGCTTAATTGAGCCTTAGCATTGCTTAGTTGCTTACAATAGCTTAATTGAGCCTTAGCATTGCTTAGTTGCTTACAATAGCTTAATTGAGCCTTAACATTGTTTAGTTGCTTACAAAGGCTTAATTTAGCGTAAGCATTGCTTAATAGCTTACAATGGCTTAATTAACCCTAAGCATTTGCATATTAATCTACAGCGTTCATTGCATTCTTCTAGAAGGTTCCTAGAATATTAAGCATTACATAATCCTATTTTCATGGTATGCAGACAATAATGGAACTAAAGCGTTGCCACCATAATCCGTTAAGATTATTTGGTCACACATTTAACAATTTTTTTGCATCTGACATTTTTGTTACCTAACAATTGTTTATGCACCGCACATCTTTTAGATCATTTTTGTAACACGTGCAGGCTTCATTATAGCACATGGCCTAGGGTGTTTCTGACCTCTGCTGGTTTGCATTACAGTGACAAAACATTAAGACCCCAGATCATCAGAAGGTATTTGAAGGCAAGAGCATACAGACACGCCGGAGCCGGGGAAGCTGGGGGCTGTAGGCCCCCCCTCCCAATTTTTTGCCGCTACGTTAAGTTGAAGGCGTATGTTTCTAATCGCACTACATAAAGGGCAATGTGACCTATGCCTATTGCACTTGGTATCCTCTTGCCATTATCCCCATCACAAAGCTTGGGCATGCATTGACCTTTCTATCGACTTCTAAGTAGCACAAGCATAAATTTGAGTGGCCTCGCCCAATCATCAAAGCCCCCTCACTTGAAAACGTGCACCAGCGTCCCTTTTTAAATCATAGTTCCAATGCTCTTCATTTGTTATGCAACATTCTTTGCAATGTAGCAATCGCTCTGCAGGGTCGAAGTCAATGCACACTTGTCCAGTAAGAGGAGACAAGCAAGTATGCAATGGGCGTGTACAAAACACTGTGACCAAATGTAGAATAACAAGATGTCGATCGTCTGACCACGAAAATTCAAACAATCTTTACAAGTAATTTTTCCAAATGATTTACGAGCCAATTTCTTTGAAACAAGCTCGTGTAGGACGATGCCTTGACGTAATAGAGATTTGTTTTGTTTCCGGACGCCTCCATTTCACGGACATTCCCACCTTTCGGACGCCCGCTTGAGCTGGAAACAACCCAGAACAAAAAATACAACTTCAAGCAAACTCAGCGAGACTTGCTGAGGGACAACTCAAATGTTTCGGCGTCGACAAACTCGCCTATTTTTAAAAGAAATTTGCTTCTAAGAAAGACAGATCTGGGATAGGTGATAGAATTGGCGATTTTCAATACTAGACCCGTGATTATTTAGAAATTTCGGTAGAGTTCAAATGTTGAATATATATGCTTTTATAGATGTTAAAATGAGGAGCTGAGAGGGTATAGTTGACCCTTTTGCAAATATGCAAATCTTTTTTATTATTTCTCCCTAATTTCTATGGTTAACCCCCCTTTTGCTCCGCCCTTAATCTGGTACCCCTGATGCTCTTGTTGTAATGTCTAAGAGAGGTTTAAAGTGATGACGACGAGTAAAACACATTTCTATGATCGGAGATATTCAATTTTTTTCCTTTAAAATGCTAATTTTTTACTGCGCTATGAGTATCTGAATAAACCCAAATTTCTTGCTCAAATAGGATGTATAACATTCTCCGTATCCAGACCACGCGCTGTTACATTTCTTTATTGAGAATGGTATGTCAGATATAAAAGTCTTATGGTGCACGTTTTTAATGCTAAGTCCTCCCTAAGTTCAGTGGTGAATGTTTATAGTAACGTATTTTTTAAAAGATGCTAGTGACGCACCATCATCAATCTTTGCAAACAAGGAATTAGTTTGATTTGTTTCTCTACCTTGTTTTGCTTCCTTGTTTTTCTGGAAGTTTCTATGAACTTTCTTCCCATTCAGTGCTAATGCTGATACTTCTACAAACATCGGTATCATGACAATATCATCAAATAGTTAACTATTGGAAGCCCTCCATCCCCTAGTTTGTTTAACGATGCATTTACGTATGCATCACCTCGCATTGTAAAGCGGCTTATCAAGACTATTCAGATCACAAATCTTTACTGAATCGTGATGATTGCGGATTTGACCTAGGAAGTCGATCGACAAGACCACGAAAGATTGCCACGTGCTATCTCGAGCCAGTGAATTTTTCGAATTTTTTGCATACAAGATATAATTGAACCCTTAAAAACTCAAGGGGGCTTGAGGGGGCAGTTAGCAAAAGTCAAAACTCTTCACAAAACTATACAGTACTTGAAATAACATGCCGTGGGTAGGAAAAGCAAAAACAAAATCTAGTGATTTGTAAGTTAGCATTGTCCAGAACAGCTCAACATTTTTTATTTGCGTTGGACTTTAGGGTGATAGCTGGAACATAGACGGGCAAAGGAAAGCAACTCCCCCTCTCTCGTAACTAAGTAGTCGAAACCTCTCTGCAGTTGACCTCCTGACCTCGGAAGAAACCCTAAATTCTTTTATTCTGCATTTTTTCTGCACGTTTTTTTTCATGCTATTGCCCCTTTGTTCTGGAATGTTTTAGGCGTCCCTGTTAAATCTGTGTAAAGTTCTTACAAACGAGCCCCTTTACTTCAACTTTACGTTTTTTATTATCTCCATCCTGTAGATTTTCACAGGGCTACGTTTGGATATTATGCAACGTAGGGGTGTTGTTTTAGTTTTGGTGGCCAATAAAGTTCCAAGTGGGGCCAATGGTTTCTTCAACGATAAGAGAAGGATTTCAGAATTTTTTTTCGTTTTGCCAGAAGAATAACCTTATTTCAAGGCTGCGTTTATAAGCAATTTAGACCTGGACAAATATGTGCAACTTTTGGGACAGGTCACCCCCCGCCCACTCCCCTTTACCCCGATGTTCAGATGTTGAAACTGTCAAACCTTCATTGAAACTGACATATTTGATTTGCAACATGCTTTTGGGTAGAAAATGAAATTAATATGAGGAAAAATTGTCACCTCATTTGAAAACCTGTTTTTCTTGATAAATTGTAACAAATCTACCTTCTTCTGTCGCCTGTCTGCTAGCAGACCATAGCCAAATTACTGATTGTAATTTGAAGGTCATCATTCACTCTGCACTTACCATTTGTCTCAATTCACTCCTTTCCAACCTGTTTACGTCAGACGTTGTTTGGTCCATGTTTTATCTATCAACGTCTAATCTTCGCTGCGCATAACTGAAATTCCCGGGACTCTTGTTTGATCGCCACGGAAACGACGCCATATAAAACGCAGCCTGTTCCGAAGTCAGTCAGTTGGTTGAAGATTGTGCAGCAAGTTGGTAGCAGAGTGAAGTTTTCTGAGTGATACGTGATAAAAAATTGAAGAAATTAAGAAGCGGGTTTTGCAGAGAGGGGAGCTGAAAAAGACTGTGATAAAGGCATCCTGAGAAGAAAGGTGCTGTTGAGCAAATTCTGGTTAAGGCTGAGTTTTTGGAAGCAAAATGGTGATTTCTTGGGTTGGAACTACTCGTGTAGATTACTACAGAACCGCTGTGGTGCTCATTAAAAACTTGTATGAAATCGGGCGACAGGTCAGTTATCCCATGTTATTTTGTTGTCAGTTTGTATCTTCTTTTGAATATCTTGCATAGTTTGCACACATATTAGCACACAGTAAGTAGAAGTGGGTTTCAGTTTAACAGGCGGCCGACTGCTAATGCATAGAAATAATTGAAACTTGGAGTTCAGCATTTAGCAAGTTTCAATTGCATTGCAACACGGTACAAAGCGCGCAATAGCTTGTCACCTCAAGACGCAGCTTTTGAAATAAAGAATTCTATCCAGTGTTTAGTCAGTTGCTAACTATCTGAATTTATCCACGCTAGCCATTACAACCTTAACTATTTTTTTGCATCATGTTTTTCTTTGAAACTTATTTCAACTTAGCTTTGGATAACATCTTCACGGCCCCGTTTGGAGGTTTTTGTCCAACCCTTACTTTCACCCTAGTTCCAAACTCTCACCTTAACGCTAGCCCTAACCCTATCAGGAACATATGTGTTTGCTTCTACGATGTATTAGTCTAGATTAGATAATGTAACTTCGTTGGTGATGCACGGCCTTTGGTATGGACGACATTTCAGGTTTGATAACCATGAGACACAAAGCATTGGCTCAAAGAAACAGTAAGCAGCGCAAGTACCTCGTGAAGGAGCCTGCTGAAAAGGGGGCAACGGAGTAATTGCCCCTTTGCCAGGTCGCGAATTAGCCTGATCGAAATGTGGCAGGGTCTGAGAACTACCTGGTTGCAAAGTAGCCGTGAAATAAAACCGATTCAACGATTTATGAAGTTTTACTTGATACGAAAAAAGGACGAAATAGAGTGCAACTGGAAGGTCACTTGTAAGAAAGCCTTTGCTGAGAGGCTACCTTTTTTAGTATTTGATAAGGAAATGAATATATGATACAGGTTTGATGGTACCACGGCTCACTAGAAGTGTTGTTCAGTACCATCGAACAAAGATCAAGGGACGGAAAATCTAATTTGATACTTTAAAATTTAATTGTAACGAGCCCCTACGATCCTGTGTAGGTACCCCTGCTATCCTCCGCTTTCGATAGTTCAGGTGTTTATCTGTGTTTTATTAGACGTCTGACACAATGAAAGCTGAACTTACACGGAATACTGTTTCATAGATCATCTTACTCTCCTTAGTACTATTTTTATCCGTGTGGAGGCGCTCGTAATGCTATAGCTAACCTGTTTACCCCGTCATCTGCGTCATCTACAAGTGTCATTTTAGTCGCTGTGGTTGTGATCGGCGGGGTTTCTGCCCCAACTCATCTATACTCTTCACTTATCATGAAGGTCCCTTACTGCTAATGACGTCATATAAAACCAGGTCTTTATTGTTCTTCCTGAGGCTTTCTTGCGTTCTTTGCTAAATATCCTCAAATGCGCATCGTATGTCAGTATCATTGGTCCCTCCGCAAGAGCTATTTGTTACTGAGCACGGACTGTTCCCCCAACCTGCCTTGCAGCGCAGTCATTAATGGTTTCGCTGCAGGGCTAGCTTTTATTGTTTCCAGTGATCACGCATGAGACATAAAAGAAGATAGATGAGCTTTCTTAGCATTAGATGTTGTCTCGAAGGATGGGAATTGCGTAAGGGGCTACACTGCTGCTAAAGCCTGTCAACCACGCCCTCGACCACGCCTTTATAACACCCTTTAATTTTCTTGCTGTCGGAGAGCGAATGTTTAATTTTGTTTGTAAAATCGCACGCACTGAATATGCTATCCGTGAAATTCCGCATTCGGTTTCAATTCCGGATTTTCAAGTCTCCAGCTGCTGGTCCAAAGTCTAATGCAACTCAAAAGCTTCCTTCTCGATGACATAAGCAGGTGTTACTGCGAAGGAACATGTGAACGTTACCACGGAGCATAAGGGCGCTACGAAGGAGTCGGCTGGTCTGTTGATGCTTTGATGATGACGTCAACCTTAGACCATCAATGTTGCAAAGTGCGAGTTATTCCCGTCTATTTTTTATTAAAATTCTATGCCCATTACTTCTTGGTGAGAAGCCAAGACATTTCAATAGCAGAAAGTGAAATACTTGAGTTAATTAATTTTCAATCTTATAAACAGAATACCTGTCATTTTTGTGGCCGTAACGTGGCATTAATTGACTTTCACAAACTCATGAAGATGTTACATTCTAGTACTTAATAAAAGTTATTTGCCACTGCGCAAGCAGCCTGTGGTCAATACCTGTCAGTCAATCAGTCATTCAACCAATCAAATTTATCAGCTCTCGGTTTGATTGTGTATATATATAGACTATATATATAGACTGGTCTCTTATGTTAATGGGCATCTACTGGAACACGTTTGACTTTTTTAATGGGTACGCAAACACGACACAACTCTTCGCAACAGCTAGTCATAACAAGTTATATTTAGCTGAATATATAGTGAGAGAGTACACCAGTTAAGATAGGGGGGTCTAGTAGCGCAGCTAGAGAGATGCGTATCTAGATATCGTTTGAAGTAGTACGAGGATGAAACTCCTTCACCCTTCCCATAGCTCTCATTTTATTGCATTTTTGCTGAGTTCCAGGAATTCTTTATTAAACAAGCTGGGATACTGCAAGCTTTAATTGAGGGGAAAAATCAGTAACGTTACTGGACCTACTTAGACCGCTTTATTCCAAACTTTGGAACAATATTTTTACAGGGGTTCAACGCCCCTGTTTACCCAGCCCCCTTCATCATCGTTGCCGACGCGACGGATCTTCACATCTTGTGGGTAGCTCACACTCAACTATCGCGTCATCATTATTTGTTTTTTGTTTCAGGATTTCGTCAAACAATACAGAAACCTCCTTCCAAAAGGAGACCTAACATCGAATGATGAAGTTCCCCTTTGCCTTAAAAGTCTTGGCCTCGATCCAAATCATTATCAAGTTGGCAAAAACAAGGTAACACTATTACATTCCTGTACTTTAAAAACCATTACATGTCCACCGGCCTTTGAAGGCTCACTATGTTAAGGAACTTACAATTACAACGCAGCGGCTGTTGTTGGGTGGGTCGGGAAAACATCAGTGATAGGTCAGGGGTATAAGGTATATGACGAAAATGTAGCAACTCGCCTCTACTTGTTTTCATATATTTTGATGAACTTTTTACGTGCTGATCACGCGTCAAGTGGAGATTGGTGGCACCTACTTCAATGAATCGTGTCTTAAATGATCTGCCTTTTGACAAATCTGCCTTTATTATCAACTTCTTAGTGTCGCATTGAAACAAGTTATAAATAGGATGAAAAATTGTTTAACAAATCTGTTGACAAAATGATTATTGCGTTGTTTTATGACCAAAATTGACTGCCTACTAGGCTCCGATATTGACACATTATTGAACTATTAATATACAGCAAAGGGGAGTTGGAGAGTTGGACGTGAAGTCGGTTTTCACACTTTATTGCGCAAAACACTTGAATATGACATACGAAATACGTTTTCATCGAATTCTGACTACTCCTGTTACAGATTATTAAAATGGAGTTTATCTTGATTTCAATCTTTTAAAACCCAGCAATTCAGTAGCAAATTTAATTCTGTTAATGCAGCAAATCTATTCAAACGGAGTTCATTCATGCTATAAACGATTGGGGTTATGATGACAGAAACACATTTTCCATTTTTCAATTTTCCATCTTAGGGTGTTCTTAGGTTGTTCAGGTATTTTAAGCAAACTCGGCCTCAATGTTCTTTAAGTGTCTTTCTAATCTAAATAAGGTGTCGCTCATAAGTTTATGAAAATATGGTTATAAAAGTCATGGGTTACAATAAACTTGGAACCTCTTCGTGACTAAGCTTTTGACGTTCTTTAACTTTACATCAGAAGAATGTAAACATCAAGATGAATACTTGAGACATTTAGAGGCGGTGAATTCCCTCATATGAATTATTGTGACAATATTTTAGAGGGTCATTATATTATGAATTAAACCGTTGCCAATTCCATTCCATAATTTGTCAGGGATTTTGTCATTTCTAATCAAAATTTATATTCAAAATACAAGTGTAAAATTTGATCAAAAGTAGTTCAATTTTAGACTGGAGAATGAGAAGATGTCTGAATTTTAGACGTTTGTTTAGGTTCTGGCTAGGAATCGAGGTGTTTTAATTGTGTGATTTTCAGAATAATTTTTGAAGATCTAGAATTCTCTAGAGATCCCTGAAGCAGTTTGTGATAAGGTTGTAATGCCGGATGTAAGTGGCACTCTCAGGATAGTTTTGTGATCCCGACTCTAAGTGGTTGAAAGATGATTCGAAGACCATTCCCAGAGTATTGGCTTAATTACAACGTTCCTCTTTTTTCAGGTGTTTATGCGAGAGAGCCAGTATCGTATTCTGAGGGAAAAACTCCAGAGCAAGTTAGATGCTGCAGCAAGAACTATGCAGCACTGGGTGAGGGCGAAGTTAGAAAGAAGGAGATTCTTGCATATGCGAAAAGCAGCTGTCACTATTCAAGTAAGCTGATTGTTCATTCTCTGATTGATATCTGTAGTTATGTTACAGTTATATGTTGTGCCTAGATGAGGTTTTTTGAATTCCGGAATGAAATATTCGATGCAGAATTTCATGACTAGCCGGAAGCATTATGAAAATCCTGCAATACATTTTTACCGACACTGTCCAGGGTATGAAAAGTTTCTGACTAGTTCATAACAATCTTACCTTTAATATTTGTGTAAAAATTAATTTGAAAGTTAAAAAGATCAAAGCATTTTAAGACAAAAGAAAAATTTGCATGTAAATGAACTGCTTTTAATTATATTCTGTAGTCTGCCTGGCGTGCTTATGTGGTAAGGAAGAAGGTGGAAGCAATTCAAAGGAAGTTGGCTGTGAAGAGAATAGAAGAAGCATGGATTGATTATACTTGCAAAAGAAGAATAAAAAGTATAAAAATGATTCAGGCCAATTGGAGAGGATATATTGCTAGGAAGAGGTAGGTATTTGATACTTAGTACAATTTCAAGATTGCAAGTTTCGTTTGATTTTAGTTTGATGTTATTTCCTTGCGTTTTCTTTGCACAAGTGTTAATCTTTTTACCGTTTCGATGATTTATTCACTTGCATTAATATATTACTTTTATTTATTCCCTTTAATGTTTTAGTTTTGTAGTATCTATTTGGTCTTGTATTCTTTAATATTTGTCCTATTTCTATCAGCATATTTATTTATTTTGTTACCCTAATTTGTCATTTATTTATGTGAAATTTATTTTGATTCATTAAGACTTAAAACTTTCATTATTTTTCTCCTACATCATTGCCATGTTAATTTGTATTTAGATTTACAAGTCTTGCTGTTGAGCGAAACAGAGTCAAAGAGGAAACCATGAACGTGAGGTAAGGATTAATCTTTTCAGGCCAGCATATAACTTGAAAGAAACTGATGCTCGATGGTTATTGCCTAAAGGATCGCAGATGATTCAAAATTTCCGACTTTTGGACTTTTAGTTTCAAGAGTTGTGGAATCAGAGAAACTTTTCTTCTGCAAGCCATTGAATCCTAAACAAAATCAATGAAAGAAACTGTAGATGAATTGACCACGTCAATTAATGTAAAAATTTCTCTCGTTATTTGCACTTCAATTAAATAATTTGAAGGTCAATGCACCCACCTCTCAAATAGAGTGTTTGAAATAACTTAAGTTACTTGATTAAACATTGCCTAAAATCTTAAATACATTTTAATGTGTTTCCGTTTGTTTTTAACTTTGGAAATTCCTGTAGGAATTCAGGTCATGACAAGCTAAACGATTTTTAATAAAATTAATTTAATGTTAATAAGAAGTTTAATGTATTGGTAAACAAAGAAATGATTGTTTAAGTTATTAGTCTAAATGGATGGTAAATGGCTTTGTAAGCACTAAAAATAATGGGAGTAGAGATGAAGCATTTTGAAAATCTAGAAAGGTATTGCTTTAGAGCAAGAAGTTCATAAAAATCTTAGGTTCGATATTTTTTTGTTACTAAATAAACTCAACAACATTTATTATTCTCTTGAACTAAAAGGTTTTCCTTGGAATAAGCATTATTTGATTTGGATAAACATAGAATTAAAAAAGAAGACTAACCTAAAAATTACCTGAATATATAGCACAATTTTTTCAAAATTTTTTTATTTAGATAAGAAGCAGATAATGCATTAAAACTAAAGTAAAAAGATATAGAAACGATTAAAAGCTAAAGACCTTTAAACTTTTAAACAAATTTTTAAATCTTCAGTGCTCATGAAACATCATTTGATTCCCTTTGGACCGCAAGCAAGTCCTCCCTGTTTAGTTGCACCTGTCCTATGCTCATGCGGCGAAAGAAAAAATTCAAAGTTATCGTCGATGTAGTGCGACAGAATTCGTTCAGTTCGAGATATATTGCTCGTAACAATTCGTTCGCATCAAGATGCGATACTAGGAACAATGCTTCTCGAAGTACATCATTACGCATTGGCGATAAAGCGAATTCTGGTGCGAAAGGCAAGGAAGTGAGGCGCAGTAGTTCGTTACGCCAGCCAATGGAAACCGAACCGCGAAAACATGCCGGAGCTACGAGGAATGATTCGTTCAGAATCTGGAACAAAGTTGCGGCAAGGAGAATTGCGTGCGAACCGTAAGATAATGTTTAGCCTCGTTCTTATTGTCGAATTCCAGGATGATAAGATAGCACATAATACAAAGAGCTACCATGGACGTGATGGAGGATGCTTAATAGTTTCATTGTTACTGTTAAAAGAAATAACAAGATTTATGAAAATAAATGATGAAATGATAAAAGAAAAGGCCAATTGTATTGGTAAAAGTAATTACAAATTTAATGCATCAACTGAAATAAAATTAATACATAATTATGGATAAATATATATATCTAATAAAAATAACTGGATTGTGAAGACTTTGAAATAAAACGAACTTTAAATGCTTAGGATAAATCAACCTGGATATTATTTTTAAAACTTTGTTTATTAAAATTAAAAAATTTTAAGTTATCGCCGTTTCTCAAAGGATCCTCAGCTTCAATTTATGTTTTGTTTTGAATTTAAGACGCCAAGCAGAAGATATTGTGAACAACCTCCTCTCTCCAACTATATTCAGCGAAGAAGCCAAAGATGGTGAAAGGAAATCCTCGGTGAATGAGGAAGCAACTAAGGAATCAAAGGAGAAACAACCAGAGATGGAGATGAATGATGAAACGAAGGAGAGGGCTGGTAGTTTGCCACCGATTGCACCCCGAGAAAATAAGAAGAAACACATTTATACGGAGATTCCAGAGCCTGGGGAGCTGTTGAAGAACAAAGCGCTGTCAACAGGTAGGTTTTTGAAAAGCTGGGTTTAGGCCATCGCTAGTTGGCCTAGTTATTAGCCAAGGGGTCCCATGTAACCTGTAAAATCAAGTCTGGAATATCTGATGGACAGCAATTTCTCATTTTCTCAAGCGAATGTTCAAAGCCATTCTTTGGAAGAAAATGCGGTTTTCAATTGAGTTTCTAAAAACGATAAAAACGACAATATTTTATTTTGTTTTATTTTATTTTATTTCAATATATTTTATTTTATTTTATTTTCTATTATTTTATTTTGTTAACCTTAGAAGTTTAGGCCTTAGAATTGTTGAGCAGGTTTTAGACAACCCGCTTTTTATAAAAGATTTACTTTAAAACCGTTATGAATATATATATGCTACATTTAATTTCAGGAAACCTTGGTTCGCACATTTACGACCGGATAGCTGATGTAGCACCAGGCTACCAACAAAGAGCAAGCGGTGTTTATGATGAAATCCCAGAGATTCCCATCCCATCTAAAGACAGAGCCGACTCTACCGGTTCAACTGACTCAAACCGATCATTTGGACGCCGGACGCCGGACAGATTGATGGTCGAAGAAGACAAGCGAGCAATGAAAAAGAACATCGCTGATAAGGTGCTACGAAGGAGGTCATTTGTCAAAGAGAAGCCGAACCTGGCACCAAAAACTTCCTTGAATCAGGTTTCGAGTGGAGGGGTCGTCCTTGTTCCCACTTCCGCTCAGGCAGAAGACAAAAGGGGAATGGTGGACCTCACTCTTCCAGTCAACGAGAACAGAGGCATTCTTAAATTGTTCAAGACACTGAAGCGAGGCTCTGCAACACCAAAGACGAGAGGTGGGTGTTCGAATGATTTGATGTGATTTCATTTGATCTGGTTTGATTACAGTGATTTAACTTCGTATCATGATTCTATTTTCATCATCCTTGTATCAAGTCGTTAGTTTGATAACAACCAATGAAATCTAATCATCAAATATTTTTTCATTAACTCAGTATCTGGTTCACGCAATGCCGAAAGTCCATTGTCTTCTGGTGGAAAAGAATGGAAACCAACCAGTGAATTCGTTGTAGATGGTGATGACGATCTAAAGGCGTTCAACGAATTTCTGTTCAAAAGGGTATGTTTATTGCAGGCAATTTTGAAAAACTCGCAGATATTTCATTGTAAAATAACTTGCAGGTTTTCTCAAGGAAATGACGACATAGATAGTGGGAAATATTTTTGGTTTCAAGAAGTCTACGTGATTGAGACTTAAAAAGCCAAACAGTCAATTCTTTTGCTGTGATTCTCTTCTAGCAGTCTGAAAGGGCTCATAAACGTTTCTGAAAAATGCTTCGATGATTTTAGAGTTACATGAATGTAGCGATCAGAATGCTTGATGAGATATTGCTCCCAGTTAATGCTCCTGGGAGCACGTTATGAAAGTAGCTAATAATTCGAACATTTTATTAAATACATAGTTATCTGTTCTTAGATTGCCAATATGAACTCACGAGGAGAGGATACAAATGCAGAATCTCTTTTCAAGCAAGCATTGAGCCAGTATCATTCAAATCTGCTTACAACATACGCTGATGTCAAAAAAGTAAGTCTTTGTTTTCACGCACTTTAAAAATATAAATAAAGATTAAAATATTTGATTAAAAAAGGGGAAAATTCAGGCATTCTTCAGGCTTGTAATGATAAATGACTTGACAACATAATAATGGTTTTCATCTCATAGTTTGAAATCAGGATTGTTTCAAGCTGAAGTTTTCCTCCCGTTGTGAAAACTAGTTTTTGGGATTTTCATTTTAACCCTCGTTGAGTTATGGATCAATAAATGCGCTTGTTCTTTACAGAGAAATGAAAAGATACAGTTGAAATACAAAGAAATGTCAGCAACGTTTGCAAGAGTCCTCGAGAGAGAAGTTCAAAAGTCGAAGGAAAAATTACCAACTGATATTGGAATTAATCTGTTTGGAAGTATTGTCGATGAATTCGTGAAACACCAGTAAGTTTCAGATCATTAATCAAAAATCAGTCTTTAATTCTTCGTCAAAATTGAGCAATCAAGAATTTGTTCAAATATTTATATATATATGCCTTGTATTTTATGCTGTCTGTGCGCCATTTTCAAACTGCCTCGTCCCCGTGCTTAAATATTTTCAAATGTTTAAGCAGGACGGTTTTTAGTTGAACTTTTGAGGCCATCTCATCACTTTAATTCCCTTGATTTCTTTGTGTTATGTTTATTTTTATTCTGTATTTGACACTTTTTTATCTTTCTTTTTCAGTGTACATACAACGAAAAAGGTAAGAATGTCTTTATTAAAGGCAGAGTTTTCATTTTTTCAACCTGATAAGATTTCACTTTCCGAGAAGGGGTTGATTGTGGGAAAAAAGAGTTGAATATTTTTATGTTTAAACTTTTCTCTGCGCACCATCTATCTCCTTTCGTTATCATATTTTCAAGCTGAAGAAAAATAAATTTCTTAAACTGTTCTAATTACTGTTAATTAATTATTGTTTGAAATTATAAAAATTAGTAGAATTGATATGATAAAAATTTGTATTAATTATGATTATGAATATTTGTTGGTTTATACTCCTGGCTCTAAGTCATTTTTAATTTCATTTTAGAAAACTGTGAAATCAGAGAAGCGAGGAAAGAAATCCGAATACACTGTAAGTTGTTTCTAAATTGATGGTGTCGTTTTTTTCTTAAAATTTCAAGGAATTAATTTTTTCCTGGTATCGAAATCGGGATAATTTCTAAACAATTTTTTCTCAATAATGGATACAAAAGCCAATTTTATTGTTTGTAATAATTCCCTTCTTTTTCTTCTTCTGTATAGGTTCATAATGGACATAAATACTTAATGGCAAATTTCAGCATCGCAACGTTTTGTGAATTTTGTAACTCATTCATTTGGGACAGAGGCTTTGTGTGTCAAGGTAAACATTCTATTCTTTCCACCCACGTTTTTTTTGTTAGTTCATAGAAATTAATTTTAAATAGCGTGAGTTACGCAGAATTGACATATTAATTTTATTTTGCTAGGTTGCAAGTTCACTTGTCACAAGAAATGCTCTTCAAAATATACGAATTCCTGCTCTGGAAAGTCCAATGATGAGAATCAAGTTAAATCGGTAGGTTTGCTGTTTGAAAGTTTACGATTTGATTTCAATCTATATTTAGCCTGATTTTTGAAATTTCATCATCTGTTGTTTCCTCTATTGAATGCATGATTTTTTAACTGCAAAATTTAACTGCTAATATTTTGACTCTTTCTTTGAACAAAACTTTCCTCTTTTTACCTCTGCATTTTGCTCCTAATTTTCCCACTTTAATGGCTTTTTGCATGTTATTTTTTCTTTTTCGTGTAATTAGTTGTCATTAATTCTTTCCCATTTTATTCGAGCAGATATTTGGTGCCAAGTTATCACAAATAACAACAGATGAAACACCAATTCCAAAAGCAGTTGCGGAATTAATGCAGGAGATTGAGAAAAATGGTAAGCAAGATTGCGAAGAAGTTCTTTCTGCTATTTTCCAGGAGACCGTCCTCGACCGTCTAGCAACATATCTCACTAGGTGCACACAATATATATATACAAGAAGTTCTTACTGTTTTTTACAGTTGCCCCCTCCGAAGGAACATGTTAATATTAGGGATCACATTGTAAGCCAATAAAAGGCTGTGCTTAGAACATTCTGTTTTTTGTGAGGTCACAGAAGAGTGGGCAACGCTTTGAAAATATAATGTAATTATGAATATAAAGAAAATATAATTAATACAAATGTAAGTGCCTAGAATAAATGGAAAAGCATGCACAAAATACTTTATATGAGGGTACGACACTTTTTGTGTTCTCTTTTAAATAACTGGAACCAGCTTGGATAATATACTGATTATTTTATTTCCAGGGCTCTACATCGAAGGTATATATCGCAAACCTGGCCTAAATACAGCGGTGAACTCATTGAAAAACTCAATCTCGTCACCTGGTCAGTAGATTTATTAATCATGTTTTCTCTATCGTAGTCTTGTTGTTATAACGAGAACAGCCTCATTTTCAGGTGTATTTCGTCGCATAACTCATGCGGTTCTTTGTTGCATATGCAGTACTTTGTTGCATAATTTATGCGATTCTCTGACAACAATGCATGTTTCAAATCAATAACTGAAGAAGGTTTGGTTCCCATTAAACAAAGCTACAAAAAATTTCTAATATAATCTTTCTCTCTTTTACAGGATGCCAATCCGTTGATCTTTCTCAATATCGAATTCACGTGATCACATCTGTACTCAAGCTCTTCTTCCGTCGATTGGCTGAGCCATTGGTTCCCTGTGATTTCTATGATGACTTTATAAGAAGTGCAGGTTAGTGTTTTATTTAATTGTTTCTTAATTAATTAGGAAGGTATTCCAAGCGAAATTGTAAATATCGTACCGTACTGTATTGTGTTGTAATGTACTCTGCTGTATTGTACTGTACTGTTCTGTACTATACTGTTCTGTACTGTAATGTAGTGTACTTTGTTTTAACTTATTGTACTGTATTGTATTGTGTTGCAATATGCTGTTCGGTGAAGTAATGCCTTGTTCTATGTTTAATGTCTTGCTATACGTCATATGCTGTATTTCCTCATACTGTCCTAATCATGTAATAATCTTATGTCCATTATTTCTTGCAGAACTCCAAAATGATTCCGACATTCAATCACGATTGTTAGATGTTATACGTAGGTTCCCTAAATCGAACAAGGAGTTAATTACAAGACTCATCTACCATCTAGCACAGTAAGTGAATGCTCTCTACATCATCTTTATACTCTTTTTGATTCACGAAATTTATCTGCTAGTTTCATTGCTAAATTTAAAACTTAATTTGATCTGTCAGATGCATTTCCCTCATGTTGAGAATTATTTCGTTGCAGAGTTGCTATGAACACAGAATCAAATAAGATGACCCCAAATGGCCTGGCTATCGTTTGGGCGCCATGTTTAATGAGATCTGGTGAAGGAATTGATTCGATGGATGCACTTGCACAGCTTCCATTGCAAACCAAGTAAGTATTTACAGATGGTGATTTGTGATACCATGCACTATTATGCAATGTAGTGTAGTACAGTTTAATAGAGTGAAGCAAAGTTTAACATAGTACAGCATAGCACAGGTTAACGAATTGCAACAAAGAACAACACACAGTGCAACACATCACAACAAAGTACAACATAGCACAATGCACTACAGCAAAGTAGAATATAGTACGACACAGCACAGCACATTCCAACACAGTGCAACACAATACAACATGGTCTAACATAATACAACATAAAACAATACGGTAAAACACAATCCAACATAGCATACCATAGTAAAACACAGTGTTACGCATTAAAACACAGTAAAACCTAATATAAAATAGTACAACACAATACCACACAGTAAAACGTAGTATAGTACAGTAAAGTACAGTACAGTACAGTACAGTACAGTACAGTACAGTACAGTACAGTACAGTACAGTACAGTACAGTACAGTACAGTACAGTACAGTACAGTACAGTACAGTACAGTATCATTTAGTACAGTACATTATAGTACGGCCCTTCCATTTTAGATGTCTAGAAGTTTTAATTGAGAAGAAAGCTGCAAACATTCTTAGAACCATTGCTGATATCGAAGCATTACAGAAAGCCAAATTAACATCAGAAAGTACGTTGTGCAATATCGAAGAGGTAAGCTAGACTAGATATTTTCAGTCCCATCGAATCTTTCACTTGACTAAAGATTTAACTTCTACTCACAATAAAGACGGTCGAATATCAGTGAAAGCGTACACTTGCATTGTATCAATGAGACTCTGGTACACTTTTAACAGCACAAGCACCACAGTTAGTTTAGTATTCATTATTGTGTTTTAAGGGTCTTTCATAGTTAAAGAATGCCAAAATGCGCTGGTAAAAACCAGGATTAGATTTTATGGCGAATGATGAAAATTGTGAGCTTTTGATACGATTAAGAAATGACTTCGATCAGTGCATTTCCGCACCAACTCAAACAGCACCTGGTCTTGGCGTATACTTACAGTTTTTATAGATCATGTCTTCTCAAATTTATCTTCAATTTGATAACTGAATGTCTTGTGCAGTGAACTTTATTCAGGCTTAAATGTAGCCTAACGAATCTTTCAACTCTTTTGATGATCATAGCAACAACTTACCTGTTATGTCTTTTACAGGTGAGAGATGGTGCAGATGATACTCATCGTCAGATACTGAAAGAACAAATTGAAACCATGGATAATGAAAGGTGATTAGAATGCCTTTTTCAACTCTGCCCATCTGCATGTTTTGGCGATTGTCTTCCGTAACATCTCGCTTGCATTGTTGTAATTGCCTTCTTCTATAAAGATTTTATTCAGAAAAAGGAATAAATCTCGTTGGTTTACCAGTTCATACCCGTCTGAAGTCCACTGGTTATCCTATATTTTAAAGAGGTGCCTGTGTGTCCATCTTCTCCATCATTTTCTTCCACTAATTTAAGACAAATCCTCATTTTAATTCCTGCATGTAATACCTTATTTTTTAATTCTATTTAACTCTTTGATTTGTGTTTTAGGGAAAGATTGACAGACAACCTGCCAAATTTGGAACGAGTCAATTCAAGGGGGGACATAAGAGTTGATTCAGATGATGGAGTCACATCCGATGATGGCTATACCGATAACGATGATTCTATGTCATTCGAAGTTTCAGGTAATCATTGATATCATCACAACTTTTATTTTTTCAGGGTTTTGCTCAATAGAAAACAGTAGCGGACACTTGGGGGGGGGGGAGCGAGTATTTTGGAAGACAAGAGTCTTTTGTTTTAAAACAATGGACAAGTGTGACATCGTCCTATCAAAACAATAGGCTTGCCCCCTTAGTATTTGACTAATTGTCATCCACTGATATAAAATAAGTCGATCTATAAGTAAAGAACCCCGGAGAGAAGTGAGAGGATGAAAAAACTGAGTCCAAGTGATAAACAAAACGCAATAATTATCATCGTTGTCACCATTTCCACCCAATGCTATGAAGAAAAAGCAGAAACATGATTGGACACAATTTTAAAAGAATGTTTCGTAGCAGGACCTCATTATTTTTCCCTATTCTTGGCCTACCCTGTTGTTCAAGCTGAAGATACTATTTATCCATCGTATGTCTTAGAATGCTATGCGTACCACAATCGTATAATAACTACGATATTGATTTTTTTTTTGCCTTTTTTTAGTCACCTCGTCACTACAAAGTCCGCCATTTGCATTGCAACAGCGACGGAAGGTTTTGTCACGGAGGAGAGCGAATGACATCATTGGTAGTGATGGAACATTTTCAGCAGACTCATCATTCGAGGACCTTACTGCTGATTTAGGAGACATCACTTTATGATTTTAGTTCGTTTAATTTGTAACTAGTTCATTTTAAGATGTTAAGAAGAGAAATTGGTTCCACAGCTGGTGTTGCAGGGGCCAAAACAAAGAGGAACGGGACTGATTCAGATACAACTATTGGACTCATATCGAATGACAAATAGAATAAATAAATTTGAAAAATGAGATTGATGATGAGGAATCAACGGATTATACATGTGCCCCACAGTCGTCAAAAGCAGTGGGGAAAAATCCCTATATCGTCAAAGGCTAAGGGGCAGAGAGCGGTTAATGGTTAGATCCCGTTTAGAGTGAGATTGTAGAAGCCTTAAAGGCATTGAGTCATGGCAAAGTTAGGCGCCTTCAGCTAAAAGTCATGTGGTGCTGTGTAACTGCACATCATTTTTGTAATCGAAAAGTAAACTGTTCTTAATGGAGGCCACTTTGGATTCATGGTAGTTTTGAATGTAAGATAATATTCATGTGATCAGTTTTGGCCCCACCAATTAGAACATATTCAACAATGTGATCAGTTGTAGCTCTGCCAATGAAATAAAATTCACGTGATCAGTTGGCTTCCACCAATGAGATCACATTCGTGTGATCAAATTGGTTCTACCAATTATATAATATTCATATGATCAGTGTTGGCTCCACCAATGAGATTATATCCTTGTGATCAGCTCTCGCGCCCCCATTGGTTATGCCCTTTTCCTTGTCCCTGACTCAGTGCCTTTGAGCAAGATTTCCAGAAAGCGTAGGATTGTTTTGGCCTTATTTAGGTGTCGTGAATTTAAGTGGCTTAATATTTGATTGTGGTTGTATAAGCTTGTTAAGCATCCCATTGATTGGGACGGCATTTATATTTTTACTGGTTTTGTAACCCACTATCAGGAATATTTTGTCGTTATGGGAGATCGATTTTTATTGATTCACGTAGTTGTTGTACGCGTAGATCTAGAAATTAAAATGTATGGTGTTAAGAAGATTAATGTTAATACGGTATGGGGAGATTTTAGTAATGTAACTTAATACACGAGAATGTTTTGAGTAAATATAGGGAAGGGATAGGGTCATCTTAATCCCAAGGGAGGCATTCAGGAGGGACTGGTAACAAAATATTCTTATGGGGTTTTGTTTGCCCAAACCTATGCCCCTATAATTATCAGCTTTGCTTTCGTCATAGCACTCTTAGAATGGTATTTTCATCGATACACTCCAGCCAATTTGGCATTTTTGCACTATAATCGACGTTTTTGCCCCCATTTTCAAGATATCACAGATTTAAAAGGAATTTTGAAGCCATTTTGGCATGCAGAGTTTGTCCTATTCTGTCTGACAGAATGTTCATATGTCAATGCAAAACAGCTGAAATCGTCTAAACTGTTTTCTTTGGTCATACTAGAGAGATTTTTCTCAGGTGAGCTGATGCAAGATGCTTTAAAAAGACCTAATTGAACACGTCATAAAAAAAATGCAGCTAATTGTAGGAAAACTTAAGGCCCCCTTGTAGAAATGACAGCTTTCGTGCCACTGAATTGATGCCTTCTTCCTGATTTGATAAATAGTCAAAAGCCATTGTGATCGTTCTTGGCATTAAAGTTCATAACTGATTACCTTCCACAATAAAGATACATAATTAGAGGTTGAATCCTCACTCTTGCCACCAGTTGTATCCTCACCCTTGTCACCAGTGTACTCAGGAATCAAGAAGGCATTTTTTGTGTTATTGATCTTTCTTAGCTGTACTTTCGTAAAGCTTTAATCATTAACAGTTTATTAGATTTCTATACAAGTAAATGGACAGCTAGTGCTACCATCGTTTGTATTTTCATAGAAATTTTCCTCCAGTCGTTAGACGATGTGAATAATTGTTTTGTCCATGTAAATAGTATTAAAAAAGTCTTTAATTGCATTTCTTTTCCATTTAAAATTACAGTTAATTTCAAAATTTGTTTCCAACTTCATTTCCCTTTTCATTCATTCATCATTCCTAATACGCCTTTATTATTCTTTCAGCAAAGCAAATGCCTAATTTTAGGGCTTTACCTTAGCTTACCAGAAATAAATGGATTTGATCTTCAATTTTCGGAAAAAATAAGCACTTTTAACATGCTCTACTTTTGCTAAAAATGCAAGGGGTTTACCTTACTTTTTGGCCGAAAATCAGCACTTTTCAGACTACCTCATTTTTTGATAAAAATGCAAGGGGTTAACCTTACTTTTTGGCCAAAAATCAGCACTTTTCAGACTACTTCATTTTTTAATACAAATGCAAGGGGTTAACCTTACTTTTTGGCAAAAACCAGCACATTTCAGACTACTTCATTTTTTGATAAAAATGCAAGGGGTTAACCTTACTTTTTGGCCAAAAATCAGTACTTTTCAGACTACTTCATTTTTTCATAAAAATGCAAGGGGTTAACCTTACTTTTTGGCCAAAATTCAGCACTTTTCAGACTACTTCATTTTTTGATAAAAGTGCAAGGGGTTAACCTTACTTTTTCACCAAAAATCAGCACTTTTCAGACTACTTCATTTTTTGATAAAAATGCAAGGAGTTAACCTTACTTTTTGGCCAAAAATCAGCACTTTTCAGACTACTTCATTTTCTGATAAAAATGTAAGGGGTTAACCTTACTTTTTGGCAAAAAATTAGATCTTTTCAGACTACTTCATTTTTTGATAAAAATGCAAGGGGTTAACCTTACTTTTTCACCAAAAATCAGCACTTTTCAGACTACTTCATTTTTTGATAAAAATGTAAGGGGTTAACCTTACTTTTTGGCAAAAAATTAGCACTTTTCAGACTACTTCATTTTTTGATAAAAATGCAAGGGGTTAACCTTACTTTTTGGCCAAAAATCAGCACTTTTCAGACTACTTCATTTTTTGATAAAAATGTAAGGGGTTAACCTTACTTTTTGGCAAAAAATTAGCACTTTTCAGACTACTTCATTTTTTGATAAAAATGTAAGGGGTTAACCTTACTTTTTGGCAAAAAACCAGCACTTTTCAGACTACTTCATTTTTTGATAAAAATGCTAGGGGTTAACGTTACCTTTTGGCCCAAAAACAGTACTTTTCAGACTACTTCATTTTTTGATAAAAATGCAAGGGGTTAACCTTACTTTTTGGCCAAAAATCAGCACTTTTCAGACTACTTCATTATTCGATAAGAATGCAAGGGGTTAACCTTACTTTTTCACCAAAAATCAGCACTTTACAGATTACTTCATTTTTTGATTAAAGTGCAAGGGGTTAACCTTACTTTTTCACCAAAATCAGCACTTTTCAGACTACTTCATTTTTTGATAAAAATGCAAGGGGTTAACCTTACTTTTTGGCCAAAAATCAGCACTTTTCAGACTACTTCATTTTCTAATAAAAATGTAAGGGGTTAACCTTACTTTTTAGCAAAAAATTAGCACTTTTCAGACTACTTCATTTTTTGATAAAAATGCAAGGGGTTAACCTTACTTTTTCACCAAAAATCAGCACTTTTCAGACTACTTCATTTTTTGATAAAAATGTAAGGGGTTAACCTTACTTTTTGGCAAAAAATTAGCACTTTTCAGACTACTTCATTTTTGGATAAAAATGCAAGGGGTTAACCTTACTTTTTGGCCAAAAATCAGCACTTTTCAGACTACTTCATTTTTTGATAAAAATGTAAGGGGTTAACCTTACTTTTTGGCAAAAAATTAGCACTTTTCAGACTACTTCATTTTTTGATAAAAATGTAAGGGGTTAACCTTACTTTTTGGCAAAAAATTAGCACTTTTCAGACTACTTCATTTTTTGATAAAAATGTAAGGGGTTAACCTTACTTTTTGGCAAAAAACCAGCACTTTTCAGACTACTTCATTTTTTGATAAAAATGCAAGGGGTTAACCTTACTTTTTGGCCAAAAATCAGTAGTTTTCAGACTACTTCATTTTTCGATAAGAATGCAAGGGGTTAACCTTACTTTTTCACCAAAAATCAGCACTTTACAGACTACTTCATTTTTTGATAAAAATGCAAGGGGTTAACCATACTTTTTGGCCAAAATTCAGCACTTTTCAGACTACTTCATTTTTGGATAAAAGTGCAAGGGGTTAACCTTACTTTTTCACCAAATATCAGCACTTTTCAGACTACTTCATTTTTTGATAAAAATGCAAGGGGTTAACCTTACTTTTTGGCCAAAAATCAGCACTTTCCAGACTACTTCATTTTCTGATAAAAATGTAAGGGGTTAACCTTACTTTTTGGCAAAAAATTAGCACTTTTCAGACTACTTCATTTTTTGATAAAAATGCAAGGGGTTAACCTTACTTTTTGGCAAAAAATCAGCACTTTTCAGACTACTTCATTTTTTGATAAAAATGCAAGGGGTTAACCTTACTTTTTGGCAAAAAATCAGCACTTTTCAGACTACTTCATTTTTTGAAAAAAATGCAAGGGGTTAACCTTACTTTTTCGCCAAAAATAGGCACTTTTCAGACTACTTCAGTTTTTGATAAAAATGCAAGGGGTTAACCTTACTTTTTTGCCAAAAACGAGCACTTTTCAGACTACTTCAGTTTTTGATAAAAATGCAAGGGGTTAACCTTACTTTAACGTCTACCGGCTCCTTAAGTGAAGCTACCACCTTGAGTAAATTAACGTGCTAAGTTAGAGAGTACATTCGAGAAAAAACTCACGGGTTTGGCAGTAATTTGGGTCGTATCGAGTGATAATTAAATGTACATTTGCGGCTTAATTCATTTTTTCACACTTCTATTCAGTTTGTCATGATGCACGATATGTGCCCATGTGACTCAGTGTTCACAAATTGATATTGACTGCAGGAATCTTCAGCATTCATCATGACCTGGACTGTATCACAAGCCGCTTAACTAAATTAATACTGCTGCCATTGCAACAAGTGGCAGCCTTCCGCTCTTTGACTCTTGTGGTGCACTGAATGGGTGGTCTCTAATTGATTCTTCCTTGATCCTGTTTGTGATGCGCCTTCGCAAGCTTTGCCAAATATGACTTTCAGCTGAGCATTCTTTCTCTGCATTTGGATTGCTTAATAACATTACATACTTTACACAACTTTACTTTAGATGGTACTTTTGGCGTTATCTTTTAAAGCGGACTAGGATGGGGGTGTATCGATACGACCAGTGGGAAGGGGAGAGGACGGACAGTCGGGATGGACGGGAGGGGGGGGGGGGTTAGTGTTAACTTGAACATTTATAGGGGAAGGGAGGGTGGGTCTAATTTTTTCGTCTTGTTGATCAGGATCCTGGTCTTAACTCCTGTGAACTACCTGATAGGATAGGGCGCATGGTTTTAAGATAGCGAGAGTGCAATTATCACGTGATAGAGCACTGTGAAATCACCGCATGACCGTGGCTGAAGCATACAGGGGGTAATTAGGCTGCAGGTCGCCTGGCCGTTAACGTACATTTACTCGGTAAATGTTGCATTTTGGCCAAAAATCAGCACTTTTCAGACTACTTCATTTTTTGATAAAAATGCAAGGGATTAACCTTACTTTTTGGCCAAAAACGAGCACTTTTCAGGCTACTTTAGTTTTTGATAAAAATGCAAGGGGTTAACCTTACGTTTTGGCCAAAAATCAGCACTTTTCAGACTACTTCATTTTTTGATAAAAATGAAAGGGGTTAGCCTTACTTTTTGGCCAAAAATCAGCACTTTTCAGACTACTTCAATTTTTGATAAAAGTGCAAGGGGTTAACCTTACTTTTTGGCCAAAAATCAGCACTTTTCAGACTACTTCATTTTTTGATAAAAATGCAAGGGGTTAACCTTACTTTTTCGCCAAAAATAGGCACTTTTCAGACTACTTCAGTTTTTGATAAAAATGCAAGGGCTTAACCTTCCTTTTTGGCCAAAAATCAGCACTTTTCAGACCACTTCATTTTTTGCTAAAAATGCAAGGGGTTAACCTTACTTTTTGGCCAAAAGTCAGCACTTTTCAGACTACTTCATTTTTTGATAAAAATGCAAGGGGTTAACCTTACTTTTTGGCCAAAAATCAGCACTTTTCAGACCACTTCATTTTTGGATAAAAATGCAAGGGGTTAACCTTACTTTTTGGCCAAAAATCAGCACTTTTCAGACTACTTCATTTTTTGATAAAAATGCAAGGGGTTAACCTTACTTTTTGGCCAAAAATCAGCACTTTTCAGACTACTTCATTTTTTGATAAATATGCAAGGGGTTAACCTTACTTTTTTGCCAAAAATCAGCGTTTTTCAGACTACTTCATTTTTTGATAAAAATGCAAGGGGTTAACCTTACTTTTTGGCCAAAAATCAGCACTTTTCAGACTACTTCATTTTTTGATAAAAATGCAAGGGGTTAACCTTACTTTTTGGCCAAAAATCAGCACTTTTCAGACTACTTCATTTTTTGATAAAAATGCAAGGGGTTAACCTTACTTTTTGGCCAAAAATCAGTACTTTTCAGACTACTTCATTTTTTCATAAAAATGCAAGGGGTTAACCTTACTTTTTGGCCAAAATTCAGCACTTTTCAGACTACTTCATTTTTTGATAAAAGTGCAAGGGGTTAACCTTACTTTTTCACCAAAAATCAGCACTTTTCAGACTACTTCATTTTTTGATAAAAATGCAAGGAGTTAACCTTACTTTTTGGCCAAAAATCAGCACTTTTCAGACTACTTCATTTTCTGATAAAAATGTAAGGGGTTAACCTTACTTTTTGGCAAAAAATTAGATCTTTTCAGACTACTTCATTTTTTGATAAAAATGCAAGGGGTTAACCTTACTTTTTCACCAAAAATCAGCACTTTTCAGACTACTTCATTTTTTGATAAATATGCAAGGGGTTAACCTTACTTTTTGGCAAAAAATTAGCACTTTTCAGACTACTTCATTTTTTGATAAAAATGCAAGGGGTTAACCTTACTTTTTGGCCAAAAATCAGCACTTTTCAGACTACTTCATTTTTTGATAAAAATGTAAGGGGTTAACCTTACTTTTTGGCAAAAAATTAGCACTTTTCAGACTACTTCATTTTTTGATAAAAATGTAAGGGGTTAACTTTACTTTTTGGCAAAAAACCAGCACTTTTCAGACTACTTCATTTTTTGATAAAAATGCTAGGGGTTAACGTTACCTTTTGGCCCAAAAACAGTACTTTTCAGACTACTTCATTTTTTGATAAAAATGCAAGGGGTTAACCTTACTTTTTGGCCAAAAATCAGCACTTTTCAGACTACTTCATTATTCGATAAGAATGCAAGGGGTTAACCTTACTTTTTCACCAAAAATCAGCACTTTACAGATTACTTCATTTTTTGATTAAAGTGCAAGGGGTTAACCTTACTTTTTCACCAAAATCAGCACTTTTCAGACTACTTCATTTTTTGATAAAAATGCAAGGGGTTAACTTTACTTTTTGGCCAAAAATCAGCACTTTTCAGACTACTTCATTTTCTAATAAAAATGTAAGGGGTTAACCTTACTTTTTAGCAAAAAATTAGCACTTTTCAGACTACTTCATTTTTTGATAAAAATGCAAGGGGTTAACCTTACTTTTTCACCAAAAATCAGCACTTTTCAGACTACTTCATTTTTTGATAAAAATGTAAGGGGTTAACCTTACTTTTTGGCAAAAAATTAGCACTTTTCAGACTACTTCATTTTTGGATAAAAATGCAAGGGGTTAACCTTACTTTTTGGCCAAAAATCAGCACTTTTCAGACTACTTCATTTTTTGATAAAAATGTAAGGGGTTAACCTTACTTTTTGGCAAAAAATTAGCACTTTTCAGACTACTTCATTTTTTGATAAAAATGTAAGGGGTTAACCTTACTTTTTGGCAAAAAATTAGCACTTTTCAGACTACTTCATTTTTTGATAAAAATGTAAGGGGTTAACCTTACTTTTTGGCAAAAAACCAGCACTTTTCAGACTACTTCATTTTTTGATAAAAATGCAAGGGGTTAACCTTACTTTTTGGCCAAAAATCAGTAGTTTTCAGACTACTTCATTTTTCGATAAGAATGCAAGGGGTTAACCTTACTTTTTCACCAAAAATCAGCACTTTACAGACTACTTCATTTTTTGATAAAAATGAAAGGGGTTAGCCTTACTTTTTGGCCAAAATTCAGCACTTTTCAGACTACTTCATTTTTGGATAAAAGTGCAAGGGGTTAACCTTACTTTTTCACCAAATATCAGCACTTTTCAGACTACTTCATTTTTTGATAAAAATGCAAGGGGTTAACCTTACTTTTTGGCCAAAAATCAGCACTTTCCAGACTACTTCATTTTCTGATAAAAATGTAAGGGGTTAACCTTACTTTTTGGCAAAAAATTAGCACTTTTCAGACTACTTCATTTTTTGATAAAAATGCAAGGGGTTAACCTTACTTTTTGGCAAAAAATCAGCACTTTTCAGACTACTTCATTTTTTGATAAAAATGCAAGGGGTTAACCTTACTTTTTCACCAAAAATCAGCACTTTTCAGACTACTTCATTTTTTGATAAAAATGCAAGGAGTTAACCTTACTTTTTGGCCAAAAATCAGCACTTTTCAGACTACTTCATTTTCTGATAAAAATGCAAGGGGTTAACCTTACTTTTTGGCCAAAAATCAGCACTTTCCAGACTACTTCATTTTCTGATAAAAATGCAAGGGGTTAACCTTACTTTTTCACCAAAAATCAGCAATTTTCAGACTACTTCATTTTTTGATAAAAGTGCAAGGGGTTAACCTTACTTTTTCACCAAAAATCAGCACTTTTCAGACTACTTCATTTTTTGATAAAAATGCAAGGAGTTAACCTTACTTTTTGGCCAAAAATCAGCACTTTTCAGACTACTTCATTTTCTGATAAAAATGTAAGGGGTTAACCTTACTTTTTGGCAAAAAATTAGATCTTTTCAGACTACTTCATTTTTTGATAAAAATGCAAGGGGTTAACCTTACTTTTTCACCAAAAATCAGCACTTTTCAGACTACTTCATTTTTTGATAAAAATGTAAGGGGTTAACCTTACTTTTTGGCAAAAAATTAGCACTTTTCAGACTACTTCATTTTTTGATAAAAGTGCAAGGGGTTAACCTTACTTTTTCACCAAAAATCAGCACTTTTCAGACTACTTCATTTTTTGATAAAAATGCAAGGAGTTAACCTTACTTTTTGGCCAAAAATCAGCACTTTTCAGACTACTTCATTTTCTGATAAAAATGTAAGGGGTTAACCTTACTTTTTGGCAAAAAATTAGATCTTTTCAGACTACTTCATTTTTTGATAAAAATGCAAGGGGTTAACCTTACTTTTTCACCAAAAATCAGCAATTTTCAGACTACTTCATTTTTTGATAAAAGTGCAAGGGGTTAACCTTACTTTTTCACCAAAAATCAGCACTTTTCAGACTACTTCATTTTTTGATAAAAATGCAAGGAGTTAACCTTACTTTTTGGCCAAAAATCAGCACTTTTCAGACTACTTCATTTTCTGATAAAAATGTAAGGGGTTAACCTTACTTTTTCGCAAAAAATTAGATCTTTTCAGACTACTTCATTTTTTGATAAAAATGCAAGGGGTTAACCTTACTTTTTCACCAAAAATCAGCACTTTTCAGACTACTTCATTTTTTGATAAAAATGGAAGGGGTTAACCTTACTTTTTGGCAAAAAATTAGCACTTTTCAGACTACTTCATTTTTTGATAAAAATGCAAGGGGTTAACCTTACTTTTTGGCCAAAAATCAGCACTTTTCAGACTACTTCATTTTTTGATAAAAATGTAAGGGGTTAACCTTACTTTTTGGCAAAAAATTAGCACTTTTCAGACTACTTCATTTTTTGATAAAAATGTAAGGGGTTAACTTTACTTTTTGGCAAAAAACCAGCACTTTTCAGACTACTTCATTTTTTGATAAAAATGCTAGGGGTTAACGTTACCTTTTGGCCCAAAAACAGTACTTTTCAGACTACTTCATTTTTTGATAAAAATGCAAGGGGTTAACCTTACTTTTTGGCCAAAAATCAGCACTTTTCAGACTACTTCATTATTCGATAAGAATGCAAGGGGTTAACCTTACTTTTTCACCAAAAATCAGCACTTTACAGATTACTTCATTTTTTGATTAAAGTGCAAGGGGTTAACCTTACTTTTTCACCAAAATCAGCACTTTTCAGACTACTTCATTTTTTGATAAAAATGCAAGGGGTTAACTTTACTTTTTGGCCAAAAATCAGCACTTTTCAGACTACTTCATTTTCTAATAAAAATGTAAGGGGTTAACCTTACTTTTTAGCAAAAAATTAGCACTTTTCAGACTACTTCATTTTTTGATAAAAATGCAAGGGGTTAACCTTACTTTTTCACCAAAAATCAGCACTTTTCAGACTACTTCATTTTTTGATAAAAATGTAAGGGGTTAACCTTACTTTTTGGCAAAAAATTAGCACTTTTCAGACTACTTCATTTTTGGATAAAAATGCAAGGGGTTAACCTTACTTTTTGGCCAAAAATCAGCACTTTTCAGACTACTTCATTTTTTGATAAAAATGTAAGGGGTTAACCTTACTTTTTGGCAAAAAATTAGCACTTTTCAGACTACTTCATTTTTTGATAAAAATGTAAGGGGTTAACCTTACTTTTTGGCAAAAAATTAGCACTTTTCAGACTACTTCATTTTTTGATAAAAATGTAAGGGGTTAACCTTACTTTTTGGCAAAAAACCAGCACTTTTCAGACTACTTCATTTTTTGATAAAAATGCAAGGGGTTAACCTTACTTTTTGGCCAAAAATCAGTAGTTTTCAGACTACTTCATTTTTCGATAAGAATGCAAGGGGTTAACCTTACTTTTTCACCAAAAATCAGCACTTTACAGACTACTTCATTTTTTGATAAAAATGAAAGGGGTTAGCCTTACTTTTTGGCCAAAATTCAGCACTTTTCAGACTACTTCATTTTTGGATAAAAGTGCAAGGGGTTAACCTTACTTTTTCACCAAATATCAGCACTTTTCAGACTACTTCATTTTTTGATAAAAATGCAAGGGGTTAACCTTACTTTTTGGCCAAAAATCAGCACTTTCCAGACTACTTCATTTTCTGATAAAAATGTAAGGGGTTAACCTTACTTTTTGGCAAAAAATTAGCACTTTTCAGACTACTTCATTTTTTGATAAAAATGCAAGGGGTTAACCTTACTTTTTGGCAAAAAATCAGCACTTTTCAGACTACTTCATTTTTTGATAAAAATGCAAGGGGTTAACCTTACTTTTTGGCAAAAAATCAGCACTTTTCAGACTACTTCATTTTTTGACAAAAATGCAAGGGGTTAACCTTACTTTTTCGCCAAAAATAGGCACTTTTCAGACTACTTCAGTTTTTGATAAAAATGCAAGGGGTTAACCTTACTTTTTTGCCAAAAACGAGCACTTTTCAGACTACTTCAGTTTTTGATAAAAATGCAAGGGGTTAACCTTACTTTTTGGCCAAAAATCAGCACTTTTCAGACTACTTCATTTTTTGATAAAAATGCAAGGGATTAACCTTACTTTTTGGCCAAAAACGAGCACTTTTCAGGCTACTTTAGTTTTTGATAAAAATGCAAGGGGTTAACCTTACGTTTTGGCCAAAAATCAGCACTTTTCAGACTACTTCATTTTTTGATAAAAATGAAAGGGGTTAGCCTTACTTTTTGGCCAAAAATCAGCACTTTTCAGACTACTTCAATTTTTGATAAAAGTGCAAGGGGTTAACCTTACTTTTTGGCCAAAAATCAGCACTTTTCAGACTACTTCATTTTTTGATAAAAATGCAAGGGGTTAACCTTACTTTTTCGCCAAAAATAGGCACTTTTCAGACTACTTCAGTTTTTGATAAAAATGCAAGGGCTTAACCTTCCTTTTTGGCCAAAAATCAGCACTTTTCAGACCACTTCATTTTTTGCTAAAAATGCAAGGGGTTAACCTTACTTTTTGGCCAAAAGTCAGCACTTTTCAGACTACTTCATTTTTTGATAAAAATGCAAGGGGTTAACCTTACTTTTTGGCCAAAAATCAGCACTTTTCAGACCACTTCATTTTTGGATAAAAATGCAAGGGGTTAACCTTACTTTTTGGCCAAAAATCAGCACTTTTCAGACTACTTCATTTTTTGATAAAAATGCAAGGGGTTAACCTTACTTTTTGGCCAAAAATCAGCACTTTTCAGACTACTTCATTTTTTGATAAATATGCAAGGGGTTAACCTTACTTTTTGGCCAAAAATCAGCGTTTTTCAGACTACTTCATTTTTTGATAAAAATGCAAGGGGTTAACCTTACTTTTTGGCCAAAAATCAGCACTTTTCAGACTACTTCATTTTTTGATAAAAATGCAAGGGGTTAACCTTACTTTTTGGCCAAAAATCAGCACTTTTCAGACTACTTCATTTTTTGATAAATATGCAAGGGGTTAACCTTACTTTTTGGCCAAAAATCAGCGTTTTTCAGACTACTTCATTTTTTGATAAAAATGCAAGGGGTTAACCTTACTTTTTGGCCAAAAATCAGCACTTTTCAGACTACTTCATTTTTGATATATATGCAAGGGGTTAACCTTACTTTTTGGCCAAAAATCAGCGTTTTTCAGACTACTTCATTTTTTGATAAAAATGCAAGGGGCTAACCTTACTTTTTGGCCAAAAATCAGCACTTTTCAGACTACTTCATTTTTTGATAAATATGCAAGGGGTTAACCTTACTTTTTGGCCAAAAATCAGCGTTTTTCAGACTACTTCATTTTTTGATAAAAATGCAAGTGATTGAAATCAATGAAAGTGAAAATGTTCTAAAGCCTCCAGATATTTTCTTAAAGTGTTGTATTATTTTTTCGTTGAAATCAAACTGAAGTTCTCAGCTCTTCTCGTGATTTTAAATTTTATTAGGAAATCGCTGTTGTCTTGTCTTGTCACGCCATATCACTTTAGCAATCCGGTGTTGTGAAAATTGATGGACAACCTGTAATCAATTCAATAATTTGCCACCTTTAACAGAAATCGCAATACATGTTTCGTAATGATTAGAGGCGTCATAATAGAATTGGAATCTTGTTTGGAATGACAGAAGGAGACGAATTCAAAGTGTCTATTCCTTGGAGCATTATTAGAAATAATTCAATTTCATCAAAATCTCATTACAAATAAAGATTTTGCTTTCTAATGGTCAGTTATCATCCAATTTGCTATCATTTGCTTTGACTAAAAGTTACCATTGATCTACCCACGTTTGTTATTGTGGCGTCCTGCATATCAATGGCTGATACTAAAGTCTAGGATAGTCTATCGGATTGTTTTTCTCTCCAAAAGGGACGCCTGTTGCGCTATAGAGCGCGAGGCACTACCGTGAAAACTAAGGGTAATTCAATCGCAAATAAAAGATTTCAGCTTTCTCTGCAAGTAGGAGTTTCAACAAATATTTTAGATCAGGATACTTACAAACATCTCAGATAGGAGAACATTTATATTTATATCTATTTCATAGAAAAAGGGAACACAGTCTTAAGGAATTTAATTAATGTTTACAATATTCTTCAGATTTCGTGATTTTGTTCCTAACGTAGTTCCTCCTTCCTTAACATAATTCTCATAATCCTAACATAATATAATTCTTACACAATTCGAGATGATTTTTTTTCATTTTCAACAATAATGAATTACAACAGTATAAATAGTTTTTGAAGTTTTATACAAATTTACCCTATTTACAGTGAATGGTGTAGATAACAGAACATCAATTAAATAGGATATTGCTGAGGGACATATGCCGAAAAGGCTCCGAAAAGAGCTTTCGAGGCTATATGCCTCCAGTGACGTGTAAAATATTGCATTTTTATTGTGTTAATTTAAAGATTCAGGACCCCAATGATAACAGTATGTAATGTACTGATAGGTCATCCTGTTAAAACATTCGATTATTATTATTATTATTATTAGAAATCAAGAGACTACTTTTTTATGATAAAAACGAGTCAACAGGAAAGAATAAAAATATTATCAAGACTAAATAAAGAAAAACAAAATTAAGCAAAAAAAATAGTCATGAAAAATGAATCAAGGGAGTGAATAGAAAGTGGGGGGATCTTTTGGCTTGTTTCATGTTATTTTGGATTTTTAGATATCTTAGATTAGAGGAAAGAAAAGGTGTAAATATTATAGGTTTTATCAACGAAAGTATCTTTTTAATTAAGCAAGATAAGCATTGTTATTAGTATACTGGTTATAAAGAAGGGGTTTTTCTGCAGGGCCGTGAAAATAGCAACGCTACTAGCTAATGCAGGATTGCGTGCCACATTTCACGGACGAAGTAATTGAAGGAAGTCTTCCACGTGATCTTGTAAGTTCAAGTCACGAAGGCCTACTTAGGCCATATTTGCGTATCATTTTCCCTTGCATTCATTACTTTTATTGCATCTAGTACACCATGGTTAAATAACACATAAAATGAACAAATAATAGATAAAATAACGCTGAAAAACGTACTCTAATTTTCCCGTTCGTGACAACACTTGTAATGTATTTCGAAATCCTGGCGCCAGTGTTCACACCTTCTTGGGCAGGTAGCACTCTTCAATAGAATTCGCTCAATCAATGTTGACACCTTCTCTTTCCTAATTTCTCAACAAGCATTGTGTACGGGTAGGTAACGATTGAACATTAAGCAATGTGGGCTATATAAATCGACTGACTCCAGGCCAAGGTGTTGTAGTAAAAGCGAGCAAGTTGAAAGAGGGTCACGAATTTCATCGCTGATAAAAAGGTCAATAATCTTCTGAGAATTGTAAAAAAATCTTGGAGTTTAATAAAAGCTATATCTGAAAAGAAATTGGACGGAATTATGAAGTTAGGAGAGGCATTAGAAATGGAATTATTTGCTGAAAAAATGGTAAGATTATCTTATTCATCGATGCAAAAGGGGGTCAAATTTTGATTCAAATAGCGAGAATTTAAAGAGTAGCGATGCTTAATTTCATTATCAATTAAAATCAAAGATATGGGGGCTATTAATTAGAGACTTAAACCCAAAAAAGGAGGGGGAGTTAAATAGTTTCTGTAAGGGTAGTAGGATAATTAAATGAACATTTTCAGGGACAGTTTACTAGATAATTTAACTTATTTAGAATATCTTCCAAAATCTGAGAACATTATACAAACCATGGGCACTTCTGTGTGAAATTTGGGGGATATATCAATGTAAATGAAACACGAATTATCGAAATATTTTCAATTGATTCTTAGGCAATTTCATTTAATGTGTTTTCTTGTCAAACAGGGAAGTTGTTGGTGTCTACGATGCATACAAGAAAACTGTTATAAGCGAACGTATCAGGGGCGCCATCGACAGCAAAGATACCAAGGTGGATACAAATCACAAATGCATAAATATAGGTAAGAATTTCAATAAATTTATAGAGCAATTGCTTGCATATTAGGACCAGCTTCTCTTGGAATATATTTGATGAGTGTCAAAGATGACTGACGATGATTATGATGATGATGATGATGATGATGATGATGATGATGATGATGATGATGATGATGATTAGTTGTTATATCTATTTCAGGAATAGAAATAAGGGAATATGGAGACCGTGGGTGGAAAATGGCGATGATAAACAACAGATTCAAGACACTTTATCGCAAAACAATTTCGATTGCAGTACATACAGTTACTTTGGCACGCCAGTCCAGTCTCCTCCACAGTTTCAACATCCAGTTAAGTAAGTGCCTGTTTCATAAACTTTTTCTCTACATATGAACCCCACAGAATCTAGAAGAGAAAAGCCAAGATTATTTCCAGGAATCTTGCAGTTTCTTGGCGATTATTCGCAGGAAACAAACGGGAAATTTTTTATTTCTATCTTGAACAACCTTTCAAGGTTACGACATTCATTCTAGACCTAGGTTTATTCCTCCTGGAAATACCATCTTAAAAAACAAGGCAAAGGGCATGGGCTAAAGCCTTATGAATCAAAATCTTTATAGAAACTCTCTTAATCTAGATTCTTCTTCCGCTGTTATTCACATGTCTAATCACAGGAGCTGCTTGAAAATTTAAGAATGGATGCTACCTTTGAATGGGGCGCCATATAGAGACGGTCCTTAAATAGGTCCTGTTTGATTCTATGACCCCCTGGCATAAATGAGTCATCTGTTGAGGGGTGCCTATTTTATCATTGGTGACGGAAGCGGTGGTTGGAGCTATTCCAGCGAACAAAGTAACGTTATAGCTTACTCCTTGCTTTTAGAAACATGTACTTATATATAACTAATTGAAATTTTATTCAATTTTAGATTAGTATGGCCCAAGAAACCTTACGATTACATGTATGCAGAAGGCGAAAAACTCCTTCGTGATTTCCCAGTTCAAGCAACGCTAGAGTTTGCTGTTGACTCAGATTCAGAATCAGATGATGATGATGATGATGAATACAATGAAGAGAAAGCGATGGACAAACATCGTCAAAAGAGACTGGGTAACGATGTGACCAGAAGTCTGTTTTCTAATTAAAAATTCGTAGCAAAATTTGTAAACAATTCTAAAATCAACGCAGACGAGAAGTTAGCCTGGGGGTTGGGTAATTAGCGTTAATGCAGTTAAGTTGATGGCGTTAAGTAATACTTTTGTTTTATCAAACTATAGGGGCTAAAACCCCTCCCCCTTCACTAGTAGTCATTTTCGAAGGCGCTGGTCTTGTAGCAGTATAGCAATCTCAGTAATTAAGCCTTACAATGAAAGAAGGTAATGATAAAACAAGAGGGTACTCATAGAAAGACTGAGCGATGGCACATGTCTCTAGTATGCTATCCGTACCGATGTCCCTAAACACTATTTTATTGCATGTTAATAAATAAAGCGGAATTAGAATAGCGATATTGGTATTAGTACTTATCAGTACTTGAATATTCGTGTCGTAGGAGCAGCTCAACCGTGAAAACTTTTCACCTGCATTTCGAAATTTTCGCGCTAAAATTCGCACGTTTGTTGCACAGTTGACACCCTGAACTAAAAAAGTGTTAATTATTTCACAACATACACCTAAAAATCGAATTTTGAACAAAATTAATAGTACTATCTAATTTTAAAAGAATGGACTAAAAAAATCGCGATCTCGTAGCTGTTATTCTCAATAAAACGTATCGAATCATTGAGATTACCGAATTTAAGCGCGAGGGGGTATAATTTACCTGCCTAGTAATTGACCAAGTAATTGGTTTTGCGTACACAGTGATCAGTATTTTAGTAAAACGAAAAATAGGATGATTCAGGTTTAGTTCGGTAAGTTTAGGACGGTAGCAGTCCTCTGATACTGTTTTTATGTAATACGTATATTAATTAGTTGTTTAGAAAATTTATTAAAAATTAATATGCGCTTAGTTATTTGCATTTTATAATTAATCATAGTTTTATTTAAAATTGATAAGAAAATAGAAAATGTTAATAATTCGAAGTATTGTACACTGTTTTGAATCCAATAAAAAATTTGTAGAAATTTTAAAATGCCGAGTTTTTGTAATTATATTTAATCAAAATTATTCACATATTTCAAATACTTACATTTCTTTGTCTCTCTTTTTATGAGCAATGGGGAACACTCATAAAAAAATATATAATATCATGGGGGAATGGGGCAGTGTATGGCCCCTATCCCCTGAGCCAAAATGCCATTGAGCTAAGATATCTATACAAACTTCAAATTGATCATTAATGACTATAGATTACTTAGCTAGTGAAACACCATTTGGTCTAAAATATTAGCAAGAAACTTTAAATCAGAATCTCGAGATAACCGATGGTCTCCGTCTTTAATTAAATGCACAAAAAGATTATTTGATTTGAGTTTCTTAGACAGCTTCAAAGAATATGAGTATGGGACTGTTTCATCGTTCATTCCATGCATCAGATGAACAGGACCATCATAATCTATCTCTGGCATATTTAGAAGCAAATGCTTCTTTGCATCTGTAATAATTCTATAAGGCAATTGGTATGCTTTTTCCCAATACTGTGATGGCATTGAAAAGTAACCAGTGTTTTTTATTCCATATTTCTCCTTTTCAGGCAGGTTTTTATATCTTTGGTAAAGCAAATCAGGTGCTGATGCAATCCCAACAAGTCCATGTATTTTTGATGGATTAGCCAAAGCAGCAAGAAGCATTACCCAACCTCCAATACTTGAACCAACAATGATTTGTGGCCCTGAAACATAAAATGATCTGTTTTAATTTAAAATCTTATTATATACTGTGGTAAGAATGTACTGTGAAATGGGTGGTGGAAAAAGGGAAGCAAATTTCTTCAAAGGTTTGGGACAAAAGTCAAGGATGGGACAGAAGGATGTTGTGTGCCACAATTAATAGCACCTATCGCAGGCAGAGAAAGTCAAAGTCAATGGGGAAAGATTTTCTGTGCTGACAAGCTGTCAATCGTCAATTTGTATGTATTTCCGGGACATGAAATCAATTTTTGCATAGACAGGGTCACTGAGTGGGAGGGGCAGATGGGGCACTTTGACCTAGGGCTTCAAAGTGCAGGGGGCCTCATCAACTAACATCAAAATTTTTTTTGATAGCCTCTTTGGATGTATTCAAGGAACCTCCCAATAGAAGTAGCCTACAAGGTCCTAGGAGTGCCTTCAGTTCAGTTCCCCAAACTCCCTTGCTTTCTGCCCCTTCTGCTTGCCTCAATCACAGAAACAAGGGTCGCCTCTTTCTGTAGTTTTGCTCCTGGGCCATGAAAACCTCTCAGCTGCCTTGAGTAACGACACAGAAAACATGAAATGTTTGCATAGTGGGGCATCTATTTCTTCAGGATAACTGCTGCTTAACATAGCTACCAGCAATATCAGAACGTTTTTCCCCCTCAAAACAGTGTAGTATAAAAGCAGGATACCTTCAGCTACATTGTTGATTATTTCCAAAGTATTTTCCTTCCATAAACTCAAAGTAAAGTCCTCAAACTTTCCACTTGATACTCCATGTCCCATGTAATCAAAACACACATATTTCAAACTCTTTTCTTTGCAGTAATTTTCAAGAAACTTTGCTTTCAATCCGTTCATATTAGACATCAAACCTTGGCAAAAAATGATTCCATAATCTTTTGCTGCAAAACTTGGCGTGTATTTTCGATATGCAATAAACTGATCTCTACTTTCATCAACATGCAACTTTTCAAATGACTCTTTTGCAGATAAAGATGGAGATGTTGAAATTGCCTTTCTCGTGTTAGGCCTAAAAACAACAAGTACATACTGACTGCATCTAGGCTTCATGGGAAGCTTAAATTTAGCACTGAACATCGCGAAGTACTTTTTAAAAACAGGTGCTACAGTATTTTTGTAGACCACTCACAGAATTTGTATAATTTTGTAAAATTATGAGGTGGCATACACTCCACTACTATTTCTCAGGCGTCCGCCATGACAATCATACAAATGAGTCTCGCTTGAGTAGTCGATAAAGAGGCTTTGTTGATAGTTGTTTCCGAGAGGTCTTTTGAGTCACATGATTTGCTTGTGTCATAATTCATGGAAAATTGAAAACAATGAATATCGAAAAAGCTTTTCTTCTCAAATGTAAATCCGCATTGTCAACACGAACCCACAAAACATCACGGGATTGACAAGATAAATAGTCTCGTGGAAATCAAGCTGTTTTGTGTATGATAAACACATGATTTTTCCCACAGTCTACACGCTATAAGTAAGCAAATCTTAACTTTGCTGTTCACAATCTCTATATTGGTTGTTGCAGCTTGCAAAGAAAATCATGGCTACCACAAGAATGCTTCGTTTCTTCACTTTTCTCGTCCTATCTGGAGTTCTAACATCGGAAAATGCAATGGCCCTGCCAATGAACGTACAATCGAACGATCGGCCTATCATTGCAATTCTTTCACAGAAAATTTCACCTGACTTGCTTCCGCCTGGTTTAAAAGGTACATCATATATTGCTGCATCTTATATCAAGTACATCGAAAGTGCTGGTGCTCGAGTTGTACCTGTTACGACAACCATGACCAAAGATGAAGTCGAAGAAATATTTTACTCAGTAAATGGTGTGCTTTATCCCGGCGGTGGGGCCACCCTCTTTGCCTCTCCATACTTTACAAACGCAGAGATTTTCTACAATTTGGCTTCAAAAGCTAACATGCAAGGAGATTTCTTCCCTATATGGGGAACGTGTCTTGGATTCCAGGCTTTGACCAGTCTTACTGCCGGAAATCCCGTCGTATCGCACTCCAATGCCATAGACATCACGATTCCATTGAACTTTACTAGCGAAGCTCCAAGCAGCAGGATGTTGACGGAAGCCTCGAAAGAACTGATGGAAAAGTTAAGCACTGAAGGGTTAACATACAATTTCCATTATAATTGTGTGACACCAGAAACCTTTTCAAAGAAGCCAAAGCTGAAAGATACATACAGAGTTCTGTCGTACAATAATGATGTAAATGGAAAGACATTTGTCTCGACCATTGAAGGTAAGTCGAGCAGAAAATTTAAACCTTCCTTGTCCTTTTTTAAGCCTTTTTGGATTCACAAGAGAAGAGAGAAGGGGAGGGGGGGCACTCTAGAGCTCCGTCCACTTCCTGTTTTGAGAACTATCAAGCTGAAAGGGGGCATCAGTTGAAACCCCTGAACATGCCACTCTAGTCACTGAGATAAATCTCATCAATTTCCAACTCTCGAACTATCTTTGTCTCTCTTTTAGGCAAAAATTTTCCATTTTATGGCACACAATGGCACCCAGAGAAGAACAATTTCGAGTGGAGCAAAGAAAGGAATATTGCACACTCAAAAGACGCTGTGGAGGCGACTCAATATTTCGCTGATTTCTTCGTAAATGAGGCTAGGAAAAACCAGCATAAATTCAAGTCAAAACAACTGGAGAACAAATACCTTATTTATCGGTATGATCCTATTTACACTGGGGCCGCAGGACATTTTGAGCAATGCTATATCTTTAGTTGAGTTATTTTAGTGGGCCTAGCCAAAAGTGGGTAGCCTTGCGCCCTCACGAAGAGCAAATGGACGAGGGGGGAAGGGCTAAATGTCACGAGAAATTATGATCACGCCAAAATCTTCACGCCAATCTGTTGGAAATATCGTTGTCCCCCTTAGCAACATCAATTCTCTCTGCTACGTGGCAGCTAGAAACTAAATCGAAATAAACTAGAGACCTTCCCCAAACCAGTGGCAAAAGGGCGTGGTTGATGGTAGATTTATTTTGGTAGATATTTGGTTGCAAGTTATATCTTTTAAATTTTTAAATGTAAAAGTATAAGGTGGAATATTATTAGACGGTTTTAGATTAAGTTAGCAATCACTTGTTTTTAAAATAGATAACTCACAAGAGATTTGCATGTCATTTTCTTTTCGACACAACTCCTTTTCACAATAGAAGAAAGGACTTTCTCACAATCTAACAAGTCTTACAGGCCTTGTGGGTACCAGAACATACTCCCTTAGCAAGTTTCTTGTTTGAAATCATAGGGGATGCATGTTCATCGGCCAAACGGGGGGAGAGGGGGGGTTAGCCTATGTTCAAGCCCTTCAACATGAAGGATTGGAAGCCTGGAGAACAGGCTAGGGGAGCAGTCCTGAAAATTCAAACTCTTGCTCTTAAATATCGATTTTAGATTTATTTTACCTCTAAAACCATCGACCCCCTCCCAATGCTTTACTCTTGAGGCAATGTTCTAATTAAATGCGTAAGCATACTGCACACGCCCTAATTCTCCTGCATAAACAGGTTTGTAGTTATTTATAAGAAACCTCTCTTTAACTTCCTTCGATGGAAAAGTGTGATGATTTTTCTTTGCTTCATTTATGAAAAACCTGCCCAGATATGAAGATAGTTTTATTGCTTCGCTGCTTCTTGGAACATTCAGTCCTGGAATGCATTCATTTGTGACTTTCTCTGGATGCCACTGTACCCCATAAAATGGTAATGTTGTTCCTGAAAGACAAAAAAATGAGTGTGAGAACGGAAAAAATATCTAAGATGCTCACACCGATATCGTAAGCACTTGAAAGTTGGGGATGCCGATTGGGAAGGACCGAGATATATCGGGAAATTGGGCACCTTTCAAAAGTTGGGAGGGGGCAACTGTCCCCGTTGCTTCCCAGTGGCCTTTGTTCCAATATATGCAAAATATAGCGATGGGGAAAGGGAATGATATCTGAGGGTAGAAAGTAAATAAAGAATGATCTTATTTTAACAGTCCAAAAACAATCGAGAACCAGATGCTGGGTTGTGGATAGGTGGAGCGTGTGGTTTTTAATTTGCCAACGAATGTTTCGCCCACCACGCCCATCTTTGCCGAGGTCTTTGAAACGCGACCCCACCTGCTTCCCCTCTTAAATATGTCTTTCACCCTAATATCAGATAAACATACCTTCTATTATGGAAACAAAACTCCTGTTCTGTCTGTCTTCATCATAAGAAATAACTGAATATTTCGTAGAAAGTTCTTTCGATTCAAGAAAGACATCTTTGTAAACACATTTTTTATGGAAGTGGTATTTGATTGGTAATGATGAAAGAGTTTGCAGAAGATCCTCATTCGCTGATGCGAGAATACTGCTTTGCTTTGCATCTTCTACTAACTTTGTTGGCATTGCTAAATCAATGGCATCTGCATGACCAAGCACTGAAATTCCTTCGCATGCAACAAGCATTGCTTCCATGCCCAAACACGTGCCCCATATTGGAAAATAATCTCCATTTTCGTTAGCATCTTCAGCCATTTTAAGTAGCAACTTCACATTGTGCATATACTTGGAATCTTCTAAACTCGCCCCACCACCTGGTATCAATACACCGTTGATCGAGTTGAATATTGTCCCAAGTTCATGATCGCTCCACTTTGTCAGTATTGGCACTACCACTCCCCCTGCAGCTTCTACGTATTTCACATATGCAGCAGAAATGTAAGCCTTTCCTTCAATACTCTCTGGGATGACATTTCTAGCAATTTCTTGCGCTAGAACGCCTATGACAGGTTTTCCTGTGTCGATCATTTTCACCGAATTCAGCTCTAAGCAAATTTTGTGATAGTAACATCCACTGATAAGGTGACCAGTTTATAAATTATGACTGAAAACACAAATATATTTGATTTTGCTTTGAATGGACGCTCCAAATACCTATTAAGTCTGGTGTGAATCCAATCTATGGTTGCATGAATGACAGCAGGGCTAGTTATCCTGTCCATCATGTCTTAGATCCCAACCTTGAACTTTATCAACGATACATCGATCAAGATTTGAGTTAAGTGAGGGATCAATAGGAATTAGAAATTTAGCTGAAAAGTAAAATCTGCATTTAGACGGTAGGGATTACAATGACAACTCCTACTGACCCGTAATGACCCCCCTTATAGCGGCTCATTTCATTGACTAGCTTGTTTTTGCGTTAACCACAATTGCTGTTTATGCTAAATTCATTCCCTTGAGGACACTGATGCATGTTGGACAGTATGTTCTTAAAAATTAGTCGAAGTTGTTAACGGTTTTTCCCAAAGGTATAAAAGGACTCATTTTTTAATTATTTAGGTGGTTAGCTTTTTAGCAGTGATAGAAATATAATTATTCGCAAATGGTCTTCCTAACACTGTGCTTGAGTTCCTAATCAAAACACGGTGAAAGTAAAATTCACCAGTTCATTGCTATTGAGTACACCTTTTTCTTGGTTAATGTTTGCAAAGAATACCTGAAATATCAAATCATTAACCGCCGATTTTTGATGAATTTGATTTGTACCAAAGAACTTTTGCGCGTTTGCTACGAGTACATTCAACTACATTTCCTAATAAGCCTAACAAAATTCTCAACCTCAAGTGAAATATGTAGAATATTACAACATTCTGAATTTACAAAACTTACAATTTTAAATCTATGAACAATAAATTCAAATACACTAAGAATTTACAGAGTTTCCTAAGAAATAAGACTTATTTTGGAGGATGATTCACGAAGATAAGTTCATGATTTCCCCAGCTTAAGTGGAACTTTGCAACTTGGTTTTGGAGACTTAAAGGAAGCTAAACTTGTGAAAACTTCCAGAATCCACAGATAATCAACGCATTTTTCCTTATTAGGACATTTTCGTCTGAATTATGTTTCAAATTCCACAGACAAAATTGTGAGATTTCATCGATATATTCTAGAGATTTATCAAGCAACAAACCAATAGTCTGTGATTAACTCTTGGGGAATATCGCCTGGTTTAACCTTGAAGTAGCTCTATTTGTCAGAGGTATCACCCAATGCATTCTTTGTAAAAAATGAGGCCACTTTTGCTATGCAGTTATGAGTTATTATCTTGACAAAACTTGAAAATTTTCACATTTTGTAGACAAAGTAACCTTGCAGTCGATAATTTCACAGTTGCAAAGGGTAGGTACCCAAAACACCCCCCTCAAAAGCTGCCCCTCTACTTCTAGCCTCCGCTAATACTCTGGCAGATCATCTATCTTTTCCATCATCTATTAAAACTTATTCAAATTGTCCATCTAATGATAAGGTGCCTATGTAGATAAATAACATCGTGAATTTCCTAGTATCACTTGTGGCAACATCCTACAACCAAAAAACCGTCGAACAATCTAACATCTATGTGCACTTACAGAAGCTTCTACAAACATGTCATAATTTATTTTAAGTAAAATATTCTTACAAATATAGCAAATTGCAAACGAAAACTAGTTAATTTCTGCTTTAACATTCAAAAACATTGTATCTTCAAAAATGTATTTGCTGCTCGCAAGCTCAGATTGCGAAATAAAATCATCGAAACCAATAATAAACGATTTCTTGCCTTGTTGAGGTCTTGGGATGCCTCCTTTACTTGACAAGGCAGTATCGCCTTTCTTCGATATTTGGACAATGTTACGGACTTTTACGTGATTGCGCTTCTTGGTTGCGTCCGGATTCTGGTCGATGAGCGTAAATGTATAAACCGGCTTGACAGGCCAAGGTAGGATCGCATCGTACTCTCCACATAACGGGCAAACGTAAACTGATATACCTTTGCCTCGGAAATCCGCCCGCCCATTTAAATACACCCAGGCAGCCATTTTGTATCCGTAGGGACCGCTGTAGAATGGGTCACTTATTGTCACATCGTCTGATGATCCCGCGTGTATTCGCGTGACTTTCCTCGTTATTCCCGTGATTTTCCATATTATCTGTCCCGTGTGTTTCTCACCGATAGAGTTCGGTATGGATAAAGCAGGGCTGTGATTTCTACTATGCTCAACACCACTGGATGATATCTGTTCCCCAAGTGTGTTTACTCGCTCCTTTATTGCTTCCTGTGCCCGTTGCTGGTCCTTTTTCTGTATATCAAGCTGCTTTTTCAACAACGTCAGCGCTTTGGTTTGTTTCTGCGTCGACACCATATGCTCCTCCTTAAGGGTCACTAACTGCAACAGCATGTCACCCAGTCGGTTATACAATTCGTCTTGTTTACGTCTCTGCCTTTCCAAATCTTCTCTTTGGTGCTTGAGTAGGCCATGGATGACTTCCATATCGCCTCTTTGCATAAGCTGGAAGAAAGATTGAAATAAGGTGAGGCCCAGGACACTTACATCAAAGGGGAACAACAGTCTCTCTTGGCCTCAGAAAAAGAGTTGTCTAGGAAGCAGAATGTAAAGTTTCATGGGGTTTCTTAAGATTGATAAAAGTCGTTACCGTCTGACTCATTTTTAAATTCTCATAAAACAATTAAAACACAGCGTACAAAGGTGCAATAGGGAGCATGGAGCTACATAACATAACATAACACAACACTGTGGCATTTCAACAATTTATTTTAGGTCAGTTTCAAAATGGGTGTCAGGCTTAAAACTGAGCAAGGAGTTTCCATGTGGTTCGCATATCTGATTGCGTTTTACCCTTTCCACACTAGATCTCACAATGATCTCACTATCACGATTGATTGCTTTGTTTTCTGCCATGCGATACTCATACGTTCCATTAAACAGCAATTTATTTTGTGGAAACGGATTTAAGTTATCAAACACTATAATAACATAGTTTACCCATTAATTCCTTTTACCTGGGAACTAATTACAAGATAACCCCGTCTCCTAATAAACGAGATAAACTATCCTAACTTAACCAGCTCGTATTTCCCATAATACAACTAATCCAAGAGCAGTCTTTGGATTACAAATCCGATCTGCTTTGCTAACTAATTGTTGTTCTAAGATTCATATAAAGGCACGACTAATCTCGTATTGGCCTTCCCAAAACAAAAAAGGAAGAACGAGGTTTTAAAGAGATTAGGCATGAGGACACGAAAAGAAAGACCAATTCCCATCGGGTCAGGGTTACGGGGCGATTACAGGCTTTTAAATAAAACTCTTAACAACAGATGAAGTAATAACCACAGACTATTTTTCAAGAAACAAGATTTCGCGGATGATTTCATTACTATAAACAGGGTTAAAGAAGGGCATTTTCACTTGATTTTTTCAACCGCCCCTCATGCCCTCAGTGAATGGGCCTAAATTTTTCATTGTCATCCCCCCTGCCTTTCAGTTCAGCAGGTGGCCTTGGTTTTTCGCGACTTTTAAAAAATCATCCTTTTCTTTAGACAACAAGGGCCAATGCAGTTGAGACGCCCTGTTCTTTTTCATTAGTATCTGCTTCCTTTTGTTGCCGTAAAGGCGCATTTAGTGCATTTAAACGTGAGGTATCATGGGATTGTTTAGGATGATAGCGTCACGGTCATATAGCTGCTGCGGAGGAGCGGTTGGCAAAAATCTTACCGAGTCTTCTAGGCTCAAACAATAAAAGCTAAGAACAAATGAATTATATAAACAAAGATTAATGATAAACAATGATAAAAGTAGTTACCTCTTCGTAATTATCATTTTGAGGCTCAGAAGGTGCTGATCCTCTGCAACCAAAATGAAGACTAGTCAAAGAGAGAAACTTTCGAATTGCTTCAACTTCTGCCCTTGTGTATCGTTTCAAGTGGTCTTGCAAGGAATTCAAATTGCCTCTGTCAAAATTCGGACAACTGTTTGTGTTTCCCGGTTGAAATTTCAAAGCAGATTTAGAGCTGGTCATGCCAGTGCTTCGCCTTCTTGGAGTGACGCGCTGAAATGGCGAATGCTTTAGGCCCGCTGCTGCCTTTTTGAATGCCAAGTCGCTGTTTGATAAAGTGGAGCATGGGCTCCAGTCAGTGCTTGTTTCGCTGTCAAACCCGCTCCTTGTCTTTTCAAACGCTTCCTTCAGTCTCCTCTCCATGTTAAGCCTTGTTGATTCGTCCGGCAAGAACGAGGCTAGGCTCTCTTTCCTTGTATAGTTGATAGACTTGTTCAATTCGCTGAAGCCAGAATCATAATTCGTTGCGCTTGGTGACGTAGGCAGCGAACTGTTTCCCGATAAAGAACTGATCCGTCTATCACCTTGCACGCTGCCCATGTCATTCTTTTTATCATCAGCGTGTTCGTGTTCGTGCATGTTATCGCATTCAGTCCCGCTCTCGTGCTCCACGATTATCTGACACGATGGGTTTTTGATAGGGCTCGTTACTTCTCTTGTTTTGCTGTCTAGCGCATCATTGCTTTGATATAAACTTTGCTCAAAACTGTTATCGCTCGTTATTTCCTCTGAAATTCGTTTCAGAAGGCCACGAATTGCCGAAGAAGGCTTTGATGTACTCGATAGTTTCTGCATGAACTCCTGCAAAACGTCTTCAGTGGATTTCTGGGGATCTGATAATTCTTTGAACACGTCAAACTCCTCTTCTTCGCAACCTGCAAAAGAGATTCAAACTTGCTTGTAAATGCCAGAAATGGAAAACAAATATGACGGTCAAAAAAGGCAGATACGCCCTTGAAGTTGCAAGAGAAAGTTGAAGCATACTGAATCTATGGTCCGAAATTCTATAGGGGATAAATTTACAAAACAACAGCGTTGGAAGAAGAAATACTTTTAAGTATGTTAAATTGTGCAAACGAATTTTCGTCCAAATATGAAGTTTGTAGTGTAAACACATATTCAGACACAGCGTTGTTTTTCAGTCACAGGCAGTGCAAAAGTCTAAATGTAAACAATATACATTACATATTTTGCTATAGATCTGTAAACATTATCATAATCATCATCTCCATCGTCATCATCATAATTATCATCATCATTATAATCATCAAATGAAGTTGCTACAGAAAACATTGGTTTACCATAGAAACGTTAAGTCTCACCCTATTTAAACAAAAAATTCAATCTACTTTTTTATCCTAAAATTAGCATACAAACTTAATGAACTCAAAATTAAGACATAGACCACAATTCATATGCATTCTATGCACTGATCAGGTGGAAACAGTTATGAACAATTTCGCTTACGAAACGACAAAACAGCATTTTGTTAACTCTTATGACACTAAAGATACCGACTTATCAATCTTCCATGACTGAAATTTGAGATCTTTTAGTAATACGAAGATCATGTTAAATCGTTCTTCAAATTCCTAATTAAAACGATGAAAATGGAACTGAGGTATGGAGAAAGTAAAAAAGAGGATACTTAGGGATCTGATTCTACTATGAGATGAAATTTAGTGTTGTTAGATTAAACGAAATCTGTTTAATGTACTAGATTTGATATGCAGCTTAAGCAAACGCTAACACCATCTTAGCGACAATATGAGAGCAGTTGACGATCAGTTGATCTATGCATTGGCAATAGGGTGTATACCGAAAATGTGGACATCACTTTCCACAAATTTTGCAAACCTTAAAAAGAGTTGCATCTGGCGGGTGTAAGATAGCACATCGTGCTAAAATGAATGTATCTTACCAGACTCTTACCCCTTCCCCTATCCCCTCATCAACCATTTTGGAAATTTTGGCAGTGGTTTTGGATTCTCCTGTAAACAGTTGCGTGTTGTCGAGGCTCCAATGGCTTTAAATAGCAACATTTGCACTAGAAAAGTCTGCTACAAAGTGCAAACAAACCGAAACTTACGCAAACAATATTCCTGCAATATGCATCTTCATTCTTTGCAATTATTGAACTTGCAGCACGGAGGTTGTCTGTATCAACTACTCACAATTTTCTATCAAATCGAAATCAGTCTTCCAACGCAACCCACAGCAAAACATTACTGTACGGTGGGTCTATGATTTGACTGGTTTTTAACACTAAATACTCCTTTATAGTAATTACGGTCCTTATCAACAAATTCTTTTCAGTTTTAGTGTTTATGAGTATGGCTTATTGGTCGCTGCGGTACAGCCAATACCAAGATCAAAAAGACGATTAGACAACTGTAAAGAAAGGAGGCAGACAACTTGATTGATTTAAGAAACTGAAGTTGCAACAGAAAATTAAAATATATATATAACTCTTTGTCAAGTTGTATTTAAAATAGTAACATTTGACTGCGTTTGTTTGGAGGCTTGGAACTAGTCGGGAAGTATCAGCTGACGCTGTTTTAACCAATCAATTACAACTCTCAGAACAGGGCGGATTTATATTACATATTATTATCTGTTTTATATACAGCTTGTCCTGACTTCCCACGACTGACAAATAAAGACACAGGAAAGGAACTATCTTTTTATATGGACAACTAAGAAACGGCAGCCTGCAATTTGAACCGATTGCTCTTATAAGAAACTAAACGTGTCCTACTTCGTGTACGCTTGCATCAATTTGTACAGTTTATGCAACATACGTTAATAATGAAAAGCTCAAAACATCCTGGAAAAATATTAGTGCAGTAATCCAAGGGGATATGTGATGTATTGAAATGGCAGCTGAACTACCTGTGTTTTTGATCTAATTTGGCTTAACTGAGAGAAAACCAATCCAACTGTCAGCTGCTTCAATATTTCATTCGAGGAAATAACTTGAAAACAAAATTGATATCAGCGACGTCATAAATGCGTTAGGCTTCAGACTTAGTCTGTTATTTGCCTTGGTTTTATATTTCCTTCCGTAATCTTTTCATCCTCCATTCATGGATTACAATCATACATATTCAATAGTTTCATGCATACATACAATATTAAATTCATTCATTTTGTCTTCATTGCTTCATCAATTCCTTTCTTCACTGTTCACTCGTTCATTCATTTGTTCATTCATTCGTCTATTCTTTCACTCATTCATTCATTCACTCACCTCTTCATTCATTAATACATTCATTTACTTATTCATTCAATAATCGCTTACTTAAATATCCGCTTCATCTTTCACATGCCCATTTTTTCATCCATTTGTTCATCTATGCGAATCTTTATTCATTCATTCATCTTCGATGTATTTATATATTCAACAATTTATCAATGTTAATATAAAGTTACCTTATAGTTACACAAACTTCTTTAACTTACATTGCAGTAGCATTTAACTGTAACATAAAAGTGATCAATTCATTGCAATTTTACGAAATACTTTTGTCTAATCCTTCAGAACTCATACCTTGCAAAATTGACTGACCTTTCAGCATGGCGGACCAGTGCTTCGTTCTTTCATCAAAATTTTCTTTGCACTATATCTTTAGCCAATAAATAATCTACTAAAGCATAATCGGAAACGTTTTGGTTTGAAACCGCGACAAAACCTTTTCTTATCAAAAGACCTCTACTTTTCTTTCCTATGACTGTGATGTATTGAGCAACTGTAAAAATAACCCGCAAAAAACCATACAACTTTTGATAGAAAGCGTAACATTAGGTGATACGACGGGGGTACAGCTGGCGTCGGGCTATTGATCACCACCCAACCACCTTGAAAGATATGAAATTCGCTTGCTCATCATTAATTTACTTAAGATAAATTCACGCATCATAGATTAACTTAGAAACCAAAGCCAGAGGCATCTCGATAGGGGTACAGGGGTTGCCCACCCAGCCCCAATCTATGTTAATATTTTCTTCCTCTAGGGCAAAACTGCAAGGCTAATTTTGATGCCAAACGGAGCCTTTTAAAATGATGAAAGAAAACTTTCGATGATTACAGGTGCTGCTCACGGTAACGCCTGAAAGCGGGGGTGTACGGCATGATTGCCCAGTCCTGACCTTAGCATGGAGGGGCAACTGAAGGGGGAGAAGAGTTAATGTGTCTTTGCTCCCTGGACGAAGCTCTATTCCTAACTTTCATTTCATCGAACATCAATCTTAAATCCAAAGAGCTTCTCCCAATTCCAAAGACCCCTCCCATTTTCAGATGGGGATCAGAGGAACTTGCCCCCTTATTGCCCCATTGAGATGTCATGTAAAGAACCATCTGAAATTGCACGTTTATGAAGTTTTGATAATATGGTCTTAAGTCTTTTGAGAGTCATCGATCTCAAGCAGGTGAAAGATTGAACGCCCAAATCGATCAAAATCAATGAAATATGATTTACTGGCTGGTTTTGTAATTATCTGCATGATCGCCCCTATCTGTTTCTTATCAAAGGCTTCATAGATACGGTTAACCATTCTATACATCACCAGTCCTTGCAACTTCAGAAACAATTTTCCCCTTCAATTACGGATTAGGGAGAATTTCCGCACATCAACAACAATGGAATATTATCTACAATGCGCCTCCATGGCAGCATTTGTAAACTGAAGGGTCAAAGATTAGGGAAAACTAAATTTGCAAACTGCCAATGTTGCCTGAGCAGTTGGGGAAGCTAAATGACCATACTCTCCTTCCTCAAACAAAAACAGGTTCTTTGAATCCTCTCCATTTGCTTTTGATTTCAGTGACACCTCTGTCCCAAATTTTAAAATACGAGTTTCTTCTGGCGGCAACACAACTGTGCAGTGGGTAGTTATTTCCTAAAGTTCGGTGCATTGCTTGCCTTAATAAAGCCAATCTGTTTCCATGGTTGGGTTGTTAAAAGAGAAATGGATTTTCGATTACTCCTTGTTTCCTTCCAGTTAAACAAAAGTGGAATTTCGTCTCAAGTATTTCCGAAATTCACTGTACCTCGAGCTGTTACTGATTGGTCCAACTTTTCTATCGGTCGTTCCTTGGCTATTTGCAGATCAAGTTAAATACTGATAGTTGTCAACTTGAAATATGCCTCAATATTTCACAAGGGAAAGAGAAAACAGACAGAAGGTTAATATGGCAAAGAGGGACTTGCGTCTTTTTAAACGACCCTGAACTGTTGCCACCTTAATTAACTTGGTGTTGATTTTTACCCCCAGTTTAAAATGTCAGACGAGAAACTCTCCTTGTAGGTATCACAAACCGCCATCTAAAGCGAACGACAGAGGAGGCTACTTGAAGATAAAAGAAAGAAAAATAAAGAGTTATCGAAATTAGAGTCAGGATAACAATTTTATAAAGAACAATATTGAAGAGCTTTTTGTGTGATATGCCTAAGGGTTTTTTCCCATTACTTTGCCGTGTTTAAAAATAGATGTTTTTAAAGACAGTCCAATTTTGAAGGCTCCTAAAGGAAGCCGTTCTATTCTGCGAGGAAGGCTTATGGCTTTGTTCTTATCACCAAGGAGCTAAAACGAAAAACTAACAACACAGACCTAGAAAAGCGTTTATCAATAAGTACATTAGATTAAGCGAATTTGGGTTTATGGTAAGACAAAACAATAGACTTTCAGCAATTGCATACTGGACACAATGAAGATAACAAGCGATGAAGTTATAACCATCGTTCACATCAAATTATTGTGCAAGCCTTTTTATAGCATAGTGTGGGATGGCCCGAGTGTCTAAACTTTCTTCTCAACTATCGCAGGACTTCAAGGCTCACATTTCCCAACACTACCTACACTATCTTGATAGATTTACTACCTGCAGCCTAACTACCTTAGGCATATCACAGTATAATCTTTGAAGTGTGATCCATTCTATAAACTTAGACATTGGATTCCTTTTTACCAGTTAAGCAATGTAAATTTGCAGTCAGCTGTTGTTCTTAGGTAAGGAGATTTATATTTGAAACAAAATAACATCGAATGTTGGCCAAATCGCAGCATTAGCAATGACGTTTTAAAAGGAAAATATTCAAACAAGACCTGCTAAATATGCTGAAAAGTATTTAATAATAGCTGGAAAAGAAAGGCCAAACCACGAAGGTCAGAACTTGACCATGTCGCATGAAAAATTGCGATTAGTTGGCCCCAACAGATTGTTAGTCACTTCGCCACCTAATTGGCATCAATGAGAAAGAGTGTTGACGAAATGGACGAATTTGCCAATTGGAAGGCCAAAAAATGGGGCCTGTGTTTTGGCAGGTTACTTTACTCTCTAGAAAACTGTCACCACAACAAACTGAAGTTAAACAAAAATGTTGAAATATCAATAAATGCCTACCCAACATCGAGTCTTATTATTGCAGTGTATGAACTACTCCGGTTCTGATAGTACCACTTGTGTCTTTGAAATCAAACACCTGACTAAAAACGGTGAGGTTTTCATCTCCACTTTCTTGAAATTAGCCACGCAACGCTAAATTTTAATCTTTGTTTAGTTTTCAAAGACTTGGTGGCTTGCAGATTAAACAAAAACTGGCCAGACTGAGCCATTTATACCCGAAAAAAGTTGATTAAGCAACGACAGATAGAATGAGACAATCCAAAATATTTGCTTACTTGTGGCTTCGATTAGAGTTGAACTTTGCATTTGATAGCCTCTTATAAACAAAGTGCTGTTGACTTGTGCAAGTTTCTTAACCTCTTCCAGGAAGCAATAACTTCGCAGTTGTTCTGCTAAACGAATTTACAACGCCCCAAGCGCGTCTCAATTTCAAAGGTTCTCCTAGTCACAACAGGCTTTTAACTAATTGATAAGCGCATGTGAATTATTTTGAAGGTAGATATTAATGTGGAGTTTTGTGAGAAATTATGAATCAGACAATGGGTCAATGAAACGCGCCCATTCAGCCGCATTTTGGTGAGGTAGTTTTAACTGGATCAGATAGACTTAGATATTTCGCGGACTCTTTGAGTGAAATATTAGCAGGATAGGGTTTTAATATGGCAATGCTGTTAAAATGTTGGTGATGTTTTTAGCACGATAGGCAAGGGTCGGGTTACACTTTGTCCATGGTTTTTTTTATTTAACGGCTATCCTATAGATATGTATCCTTGATAAATTGAGGAATTTACGGCTAAGGAAGAGGGGAGTCGACGAGATGAGTGGTATTTACAGCGGATAAAACCCAACAGGACTGGGGGTGGGGGCTTTAAGGAAAGTTTGCAGAAAATAGGGTGGCCGAGCCCCTTTAAACAAGGGATAAATAAGAGATACAACAACAGATTGAATATCCATTATCTCAGTACTAGATGTCTAGAAGGACGGTTCCTGGGCGCTCAAGTCACCTCTCTCAAAGTGGGGCACTTAGGGGCTTGTTACCAAGGGAGTCTATTTTGACCATCGAGGTGAACTACAGCATCCGTCACGCCCCTGCGTTGAAGTACTGGGTTTAATGAAGACCAAGAGGGTCTGCCTAACCGATTGTGAATCTCTGTTCAAATATTGCCTTGATAGTCCATTCAACTACCGCCCCGACAGGTCGTTTCTGCTAGTGACATTGTATTTCTCTGAGCAAACAGCTTTTATTAAACGAAGAATCACAAAGTCAACTTTGATTATGAATTTATAGAAAAACGTTTCAGGGGAAGATGAGCAAGGAATTAGCTACTAAATATTTCCTAGACACGACGGAAGAAAGGCAAAGTTAGGACGTCCTAAGCTGAAATGTCTTGAAAGGGGGCACTATTAAAAGGCTTTAAGGCACAGAAACGTCTAAAAAGGGGGCCAATTTTCCTAACATATAGGGAGTATGTACTCCGGGCATGTACTCTTTATACTGAACGGGTTGTAACGTCAATATTTCCGCGTGCTTTTGTTCTGATAGTCATGTCCTCACTTGGCTGGTCATAGAAACAGGAACGCCAAATAGCAAAATATTTGCCAAGCTTCTTTCAATTCAAAGCTTTCAAACATTGATGTTATGATTCGAAAAAACAGTAAATATTCCTATGCAAAGCTATTTTTCGAAAACAAGGAACCGGTTTTTAAGCAACATCAGCGAGAATAAAGTAAATATTAACGAGCTTTGGGTGTCAATGAAAACGTTTCGAGCAATGATGCTAATAAAAAAACTACGATGCTTTTGCTAAAATTAATTGTTAACCTTTACTCAGGCTCAATTTTAACACATGCAGTGCCCACATTAGCTAGTAGCAATAAAGGGGCTAGCATTTTTATACTGTTACGAAAATCGTAGGCTCCAAAACGGAAGGTGGAGAACTATGATTGAAAAGAAATATCTGGCAGTTATAAAGACTGAAATTTGAGCATTGTAACACCAGTTGCTTATCAAAAAGTACTTAAGTTTCTTATAAAAAAATATTGATGGGCTGCAGTTTCACCTTTACAACTCGTGTCTTGATTCGCAAGTGAGGATGATTATTATTTATAAATATAAATATTCTGCATTTAAAACATTTTATACCGGCTCTCAATTTTGTTATGTTTTCCAAAGCGAAAGAGAGAGGCCTAGACTTGTGAACCCATGCGCTTCCACATGTCAATTTTCATTCCAACAAGTAAACAGAAAGTAAATGATGATCGAAAACGAAACAGCTCAACATACCTTTATCTGTGGTCTTTTTAGTAGCGGTTTCATCTTCTTGGCAAGCATTCGACATGCCGGCTTCTTCCCTGACACTGCTTTCCGGCATCTCAATGAGCTGCTGGCAAGATTGGGACGCGTCCTGTGTCGGGCTGTATGTATACGAGTCCCTGTTTACAGGTGGCTGAATACGTGAAAGTAAATTAATGAGAATTAAGTTGGGGTCTCGTTCTTTGCTTGTTTTTCGTGTTCGTGTTGTTTCCAGTTCATCAGCAATCTCCCCAAGTGTATCCTGTACCTTTTTAATCGCTTTAAATATATCAGAATCTATTCTTTTGCAATCCATTTCATCTCCATAGTTTGTGAAATCGTTAGCTTCAATATCGCTCTTCCCCGTGTTGTAATAATTTGACATCAGCTGACCCCGTGTTTGACTTAAACGGTTCAATTTCTCTGCAATGTTCCAGTCATTCCTTTCGTTTAACTCGGGATTAACTTTTTCCGTCCTAAACCTCACGTGCTCCTCGTACAAAGGCGAGTAAACATGCTCTGTGTATTTTGGGAAGTTCAACGTGTAATAAGGCGAGCTGTTATCAAAACTTTCGAAAGAATTTTCCTTATCTTGTTCACTTTCCATTATGAAAGGGTCAATTAAAAGTTTTTGTATGCTCTCTACGTCATTTATCATGTCGTTCGCACTGGAACGTTGATCCGTATCAAAAATTTTTGTGGGTTCCGTTGGTGAGTCATTTAAGGTTTGAAAAGGAGAGCTATCAGGTAAAACCTCTCCTTTTCCCATCTCATTTGAATTCAAAACGTTTTCCTGCTCATTTTCAGCGCATTCGGCTTGAAAATCGGATGGGTTGTTCGTCTGCCGGTCGGATAGAGTGTCGGGTTTGGTGTCCGGTAAATTATCGGATTGACTGTCAGATCGGGTGTCCGGTACATTATCAGATAGACTCGCGACTTCGTCTAAAGCTTCGTCTGAACCACCTCCATTTGAAGAACTGTCTTGATGTTTATCATTCTGGTTCCAAAACAACACCGAACGTCGAACCCAATCTGTTACATTTTTCATGTCACGTTCATCACCTTCGTACATAAAATCGTTCGAAAACGCCTCTTCGTCGAAGTTTTTACGCTCGTCTGTAACTTGTTTTTCAAATGGATTCTCCTCCATAATAGACCTAATTGAATTTCGGTAAAGTTTATAACTCTGTAAACTAAAAAAAAAACAATACGATTGTAAGATAAATTGTTTCCAAAATAAAGCGATTATTATGAAATCCTGATGTGGCTAATAGGAACTCTGTTTTCAACAATGCAAAATACTGCGTGATTCGGTGCAATTCTCTAATTATCCAATACAGAGAACGCGTTAATGATAATTCAGATTATGAGGTGATTCATGTTAATAACATCTCATTACATCGCAAAATAATAATATCAGGAGAAGACGTGAGAGAACAATCCCATGGTGATATTGAACACACAGATGCATGAAAATTAAAATCACGACCATCTATAAAATCCAGCACTCGTAAGAAACACTCGTGTAATGTACATTCCCTTTTGAACGTTATTTTCTTGTTTACTTCACGACAATGCCGTCTGTCTTATCGTATATTTGCTTTTGACGCTGTAATGCCAATTGACGAAAACAATCGCGGAATAATTGCATTAGATTTGTTCACGTGTAAGGTCTTTAGAAGAACACATGGCGAATTAAGGAAGTCGGCGATGCGTCAGCTCTCTTTACCAAGATACACAGGCCGTATTTCAATGCGAAATTCCAGACATTCGTTGGTGAATACAGCAATGCTTGAAAAGGAGATTAAATTCAAGTGTCCTTTGATTTTGTCCTGCCTTCAAGTCAAAATCATTCATTTTCCTTTTTGAGCACGAAGCGGGCTAATCCTAAAAAGACGAACAATGCGAAGCTTGGATTAAAATCTTTCTGTTCTACTACAGTGAATGAGTCAAGTTAGCGATTGTCTAATTTTAGTTGATAGCAGGCATTAAAATGTGAATTTTAATGCTACACAATACCGACACCAACCTTATATCTAAATCCCATTCAAAATGAAAACATGCTGTTGTTCGAATGTTGAATTGAATTTCTGGTGGCTGATAATTTTGTTGTCTCGCAACGAGTTTTAAGAACACAAATCACCAATGTGTTTCCCTTTTCCCAGGACATACAAGCAATTGATGCTTCATTTTTTAATCAATTTACAACCAGCTATAGATATCGTTATTTATGCAAAACTCGCCATCAAACTTCAATTAATGAAACTTAACCAGCAAATTGAAATACCAGTAAGGTCGAAGGAATCAAACAGGGTATTGGGCCCGTGGGGGAGGGGGGCACTTGAATGGGACTCTGGCACCCCAACTCTAACAATATTTTATTCATCCAGGGCAGAATTAGTCCGTTTTCATACAGTTTTAGAGATTTAGACATAAGATCAAACATGAGTGACTTGATTTACAGCCAGAAGATCTGGAAATAATTTACCTTGAAACACTACCCTCCCCCCCCCTAATACCCTGTCAAACATTATCTAGATTCGGCCTTACCCCTGTTGCTTTGAAATGTCTGTGTTGACTGTTCCATGATATTATGAGTAAAAGCACTTAACATGATTAGAATCAATAAATTGAAGCTCATCCCAAAAGCCAATATGACTTCGAAATGACGCGAGTACTATTATGAATTTGTAGCCCAGATTAAAGCTAAAGAAAAGTTCCAAAATAACATAACATAACATAACATAACATAACATAACATAACATAACATAACATAACATAACATAACACAACATCACATAACATCACATAACATAACATAACACAACATAACATAACATAACATAGCATAACACAACATAACATAACATACACTCTTTTTTTATAAGAACACTTAATCTTCTGCAGAGCCTCAATATTCTTAATTTTTGCTATTTTGAGCCTCGGAATATTCTGTAATTATTATTCTTAGCGTAGCAGAAAATATACGAATATGGCAATAAATTGTTATTATTATCATCAATGCCAAAAACGCACACCTATCACAAATATTGTGGCTAACAGAGCAAGTCATCAAAATAAAATTGAAAAAATAGACTTAGAGAATATCAAAGAAGAAGAAGTAAAGACGTACTAGTAATTAAATGTCATAAAAAATTCAGAAGTAAAAAAACACCCGCTTTTTAGTACTAAATTCAGTACTAAAAATAATTGTTTCACAAGATCTTGAGCCTGACAATATTCTGAAAATATTCTTAAATTTCACCATTATTGAGCCACATTATTCTTATAAAATTCATTCTTATAAAAAAGAGTGTAACATAACATAACACAACATAACTTAACACAACATAACATTACATTACATAACGTAACATAACATAACAAAACATAACATAACATAACATAACATAGCATAACAAAACATAACATAACATAACATAACATAACATAACATAACAAAACATAACAAAACATAACATAACATAACATAACATAACGTAACATAACATAACATAACATAGCATAACATAACACAATATAACATAACATTTTACAACATAACATAACATAACATAACATAACATAACATAAAATGCAATAAAATTTATAGAAACGTTATTTTCTGGTGATGTAATTTAAACCTAACATTGTAGCAAATAACTTTTTAATTTTGCTTTTACCTAACAAAATACGAAACATTCTTATTAATATATCTCTTTTCATAAATGAGGAATTTCATCAATAATTTTTAAAATCGTTAAAATTTTAAAAAAACTTAAAAAGACACGAATCATTAAAAAACCTGGGCGAAACCTGTAAAAAGTTGCGAAATATTGTTATAAAAATGAGTGATGGGAAAATTAAACTTGGACAAGAAAATGAATCCAAACAGAAAATTATAGAGTATACGGATTAAATTTAAAGAAAAAATAATTTTTAAATTTCATGCGGGTCCAGAAATTCTGCAATATTTACCAGTGAGACAATCGATATCACATCTCTGAAAAAGGCCCTAATGCTAATTTCGCTGCTGGAGACAAATAGAATTAGCTTTATCATAACCGTTTATGTCTGAAAAGATTGACAAATCGATAATTCAACATACCTTCTTTCAATTCCTGCATGTTTTGTTTTCAAATCCATGCGAATTCAACCCTCGTGTGCACTGAATCAACCTCTGAAACAGGCCTGAAAAGTAACGGTCACTGGCAACGGTTTGTTCGGTGGCTGATTGAAGTGGCTGCCAAAACGCCTCTGGTGATAATTACAAGAATAGTTGAATGTGTTTCCACCTGCAAACCCAGTTGACCACTCAATCGAAGCGCAGCCTTTGGTTAAAGGTCATTTTAATTATGTGAAACTCAATGTCATTGGAGCAACCATCCAGCATCATGGCCCATAAATTTTTGACTTAAGTCTGTTATTGGATTCATTATTACTTCAAACATTACACCTTTTTATAATCCTTGCAGATCTATTCTCCTTCTTTATTACATGGTTTCTTCATCATTTTTTCGCAATGTTAGCTTAGGTTAGAAATTTTGCTGCCACACCTCATGATGATGATGATGATAATGATGATGATGACGATGATGATGATGATAATGATGATGTTGATGATTGATGATGATGATGATGATGATGATGATGATGATGATGATGATGAGGATTATGATTTGTGATGATGATGTTGATTGGTGATGATGATGATGATGATGATGATGATGATGATGATGATGATGATGATGATGATGATGATGATAATGATGATGATGATGGTAATAATGATAATAATAATAATAATGATAATGATGATGATGATGATGGTAATAATGATAATAATAATAATAATGATAATGATGATGATGATAATGATGATGATTATGATGTTGATGAGGACCAGGACGACGAAGATGATGTTGATGAAAAGTTGCTAATATTGAGGATGAGTTTAATTTCCATTTTTCATGGCGGTTTTTACAGATAGAATTGCAGCTTTTCAAGGTCAAATCAGTCCCTTTCTAAATTGTTTTGATGTGCACCTCATCACTTTTAACTGTGTGGCTCTGCCTACATCAGCAATGCAACATCGTTGGCATGCAAGCAAACAAACCCTATATGAAACAAACCTCAGCTTTTCTAGTTTATGCAAACATGGACATCAATTCATAATGCATTGAACAGTTAGTGGGAGGTGCGATGGCAAAGTTGCTCTGCAGAAAGCTTTTTTGTCCTGTCAAAACTTGATCGACCAAATTTGCAGGAAATTCACCCACTCCCCTCCCAGTACCTAGCGACAACGGTTTCCCTGCAAGAAAATAATATAAATGGCACCCCTTCTCTTTAACAGGAAGAAAAAATAGAGATTGACCATGTTACTGTTAGAACACTCCCACCCATTTCTCTCGCTCTTTCTCGCTTTTTCTCTCTGCCAAGATGCCCGATTTCAGTGATACTTCTGTCTCTTATAGTAACAACACTTGAAATAGCAACAAAAGTTATCAACTAATGACAGGATTATGTTCCCTAGACCAAAACAACAGGCGTCTAAGTCTTTCTGTTAAGCCTGAGGGCATAGAGGCTCTTCTGGATTAAGTTATTGGTTTACAAAGACGACAACTCTTGATAATGATAAGCTTATAACTGAAATTAGCCGCGCCTTAGGTTATCCACTGTCATTTAAAGACGGTCCAAGTACTCCATAACGAGCCTGCTAGTAAGGAATTTAGATTCGTTCTTTAGAGAGAGACCCGGCATGAAAGGGATTGAAGAAACAGGAACAATTAAGGATCAGCCCGATAAGATGCGATCTCGTTTGAAAGTCAATTGTGTCTGGGCAAATGTTTTCATGTTCTAAAAATACTCCACCATTTTCAATACTAAAGCTAAGCAAAGTAACGAGGGTTGAAGCAATGTAAGATTGACCACATTTGGTGACTTATCTGTAGTCAAAACGCAGAGGTATCTATGTCCAACTGTAATTACTCGGCAAGCTCTTGGGTGATCTGTGAAAACTTTTCATTTGGTGATGTTTTTGCAATGAAAATGCAGATATTACGTCATTACTATTATTATACAATTGCTACAGTACTATATCCAGATCTACTCTGAAGATTCACTAAAAATTTTTATTTTTTTAAAGTTTGAGGGGAATTAGGGGGGGCAGGGATCTCTGAACACGTGATGAACCCCTATCATGGCCCCTTGAGAGACACCAAACACGTGCTGAGTTTTGAATGAGTCCGTTGCAGAGATTTTTCAAATTGCTGCGGTACTAGTGTCATGCTCAAAATAGTCTACAATCAAAGAAGGCAAATTATTGCAAATGATTCTCCAGTGAGATGATTATTTATTTAATCTTTCATTGTAAAAAAATTGGCAAATCTTGCTAACCACAGCAAGCTATGAAATTATTGCTGGTAATTATTAAAACCACGAATCGATATCTGCATCCGAAAGTCATTTCTGCCTCCAAATAATCTGATTTTCATCAATGCACGTTATAATTAATTAGATATAATTTCCTGTACGTAAATCCCACATTGCTCTCTACCATTCATACGGTACGGTTTGGGAACAAGAGGAGAGCAGTCAAGGGTTATATGGAAGCGTTCCTTGGCAATTGGCATTACGCCATCATTATGAAAAGTGCTATTTTGAGGGCAGGAATTTCAGAGCCGAAGCCAGCAGTGATAAACAGGGGGTGATATATATAAATAATACATACTGTTGTATAACTAAGTGCACCACTTTCTGCTCAGCGGCCAGAAATTCTCGGACGAGCAGTGCTCTAATGACTATTAGCTATTAGCTATTAAAATTTCCCTGTTATAATTGTCTGATGCTTGAAAGAAGACAACATATTCATCTGCTGTGTTCCTACCGCTGTAGAAAGATCAAAATCGTCAATTCTTTAGAGTATTCTATTTTGCAGTTGCAGCTTGGATCTAATGATACTCAAAACAAAAAAACCAACGTGGCATTCCTAAACAGGAGACCCCTAAACCCTCAAATGAAATATTTTTAACCTAAATTGAGATTGGTAAATTGTTTGAATGAACTCTAAATTGTTTTGGTTTCAGATGTATCGTAAAACAAAAACAATATGCCCGACTAATTTAAAATGGAGATAATTTTGTGACGCACAGACGAGATAACGAGCAAAAATAAAATCAGTTGACAGAAAAAATTTTTTGACGACATATATCTGCCCGAATTGCGCCCACATGTATCTACGTCTGAAATGATAAGAAAATGAAATTTATATAGATATGATTAAGATTTTGACAATTACTTTCAATAAAGGGGAAATGAATCATCTGATATGAAAGTAGACACGATGAAATGCGAATGGATGAAACTACAGGGAAGAGACTTTGACCAGGCCTCATTAGAGGCATAATAAAGGGGGGGGGGGGGCACTTGCTATCCCTTGTCCCATCGTCGAAAAGAACTGTTAATAGATAGGTGGGGGAGGGGCAAACCAGCAAATACCAGCCATTTCTTGTCTGAATACATAGCGAATATGAAATTGGTCAATCAAATAAGTTAGTGACAGGATTTTGCAGGATTTATTACCATGAAACAGTGGGGGTCCTCAGAACACGTTTTGATACTTCCACTGTCTGTAACGTAGGCTATTGGAGGCCCAAACAACTAGCGTGCCCTTGAGCCCGTGGCCGCTGTTTGGGGTAGACAAAGCCGCCATCTCTGGATGCAATTCAAAGACATTAATGAATGAACACAGTGTAACAATCCTTCTAATTCATCTAATATAATTCGCTAGGATATTGATAAATGAAACACGGAAAGATTAATGACGATTCTTTGCTTAAGGACAGACAAAAAATCAACCGAAGGATCATCTAACAACTGTAGTATAATAAATCAAAGAATTTTCAATTCTAAGTCAGGAAATTCTTCTTCTATACAAATTTTCGATCCAACATTTCCAATCCGATGATAAAACGTTATCTTTTATAACAAACTACGTTCACGAGGCTTGCAGCCAGTTCCTTAAACGTTTGACAATTTTGGTTAATGGGATCAATTCGGACAACTGAATTTAGGCCAAATGTAGTGAATTTTTCATCAATGTTTGTCCCAAAATTATTAGAAATTTATCATCGAATGAGCCCAGGGTATTGCCAAATTTAAAGTCCTAATCTGCGAGACCATTTGCGTGGAGTTGGAAGCCTACCAACCATATTCTAAACACTTATTACGGTATATATATATCTTATCTTGCCTACCGGACATCTTCATCCAAGGAATAGACGTTCAAAACATTAGATAGTGCCAAGCAACATACTCAATCAAACTAACGACTAGCGGACGACTGCCGGACACAATTTAATCAATGGGAAAATAAACCTTTGCAATCATCTCATTCGCACATGAAATATACTGAATCAAAATTGCTTTATAATTGCTGTCAGTAATCAGGGGACTTTGCATCTTCTGGCAAAACAAAATCAACTTCATACTGTCTCTTCTTTCTGTTTCTCAACAGCAAATAAATCGTTGTGAAAAAGGCCAGGAGCATAAGAACGGCATTTACGAAAAACACAGCTCCTGGTTTGAACGCTGCTACGCTTGAGTAAACAACAGGACAAACCATTGAGCCAAGCAGAACACCGAAAGTCTCAACCATAAGCAAAGATCCAAAAAGTAGGCCAACAGAAGAAGGTGGGACAGTTTTGGACAGCATAGCTCGAATGATGCTAGTGCAGAGAGACCCGACTGCGTGAATGATTTGAATCAAGTATAGCATGAGAAGTGACTGAGCAAATGCTAGTAACATGAAGTAAACAGTGTAAGAGAAGAAGCCGATGAGGAGTATCAAATGGTCATCTAATTTGAGTACTTTTGTGAAGAGATAGTTGATAGCAACCATGCCGAAAATGGCTATCATCCCACTTTCAACTGCTAAGAAAATACCTAAGGCTCTTGCACTTAGAAAATACGGCCTGTTCTTGAGAAACAGTGCCACGACAGACATCTCCCCGCTGTACGAGGTTGCAGTAAATCCCATCAAAAGAAGAAGAGACAGTCCGGAAACAACTTGTCCTTCTGCTTTCAAAACAGCACGAACTCGCACAAAATTCCGTATTGGATTCGATTCTTTGACTATGTGAAATATTTTGGAACGCACTGAAACCTTCTCCAATTCTTCCTCATCTATGATTTTCATTTCAGCCTCGGGCATAACAGTATAAGGGTTAGCTGGCCTTTCCCCATGTCCCCTCAAAACCGTCTGGGCTGATTCCTTACCTTCTGTTTCATCTGTTGCCTTTATAATTGGCAAAGAATCCTTATCACCATCATCATCCTTAAATGCAAGGCTTTCACCATCACCCAGGGTCTTTGCTGTCAATTTGCTCCTTGATAGATGCCCTGTATTTTGTGCTGAGCTTTCCTTTTCAACTTCCATTTCTTCATTTCCCTTCACCATACTTCCTGTTTCACTGTCCTCATTTCCTGTTCTTTCGCATCCATTTCCCGCCCTATCCTTAGCTAAATCATCCATCCAATCACTCGTATTCGCATGTGTCTCATTTGCATAACCTTTGTCGCCTTTTATATCATTCTCATCCAAAACCTGTTCATTTCCGTTTGGGTCACTTCTGGTCCCTGCACCCTTGGTAATTTCACCTCCATCACCTTCATATCCTGCAAGCTTACTTCCGTACAATTCATTTCCGGTTACTTCGTCTCCAGCTAATTCATCTCCGGTTAATTCACTTCCTATGGCCTTAACCGCGGATTGGATCCTTGAAGAATCACAACTTCCTTCTTTATCATACAAACAGTCAATTTTCACGTCAATCTCATTGTCATTTTCAGAATTTGTTCCAATTTTTCCAGCTTTCGAGGGTACATTTTTTCGGCTTGATTCAAACCCATGATTCTCCTCTCCTTTTCCATCTTTAGGCTTATTATCGATTTCGTTTTCGTCCAATCCTGCTCCTTCTTTCAAATTTGTGGGCAAATCTACGGTGGGCGTCACCGGCTTTACACAGAAGATCAAATACAAAAGAGCCAGAATAAGCAATCCTATATCGGTGACAAAAATCGCAATGTATCCAAACCCTTCTATTATGAATCCGCTAGAAACTGTTGCTGATAATCCAGCCACCATGCCTGAAGCCTCAAGCAGCGTAATGCGTAATGTTCGATTCTTCTCATTTGTGATATCGGATATGTAGGAGCCCGTCAGTACATACAAGCCACTGATGTCCCCAACTAACCCTGGAATCGGACCAGCTAGTAATAATAGCCACGTAGGAAAACGCAGGCCGTTGAATACGATGACGATGAAGGCTAAGGTCTGCACGAGTTGGCTCACAGGTGACAGGAACATGGCTGGATACCTCCCAAACTGATCAGACATCGTACCAACAAATGGAAGCGTCAGAATTGTGATAAATGTTGCAATGACGAGTAGGCCTCCGAACCACAACGTTGACTCCTCTTGCACCACATCGAATTCCTGCTTAAAAGCGCCAGTAAACATGGCTTTGCACATTGTTTCGTTGTGTTTTCGTAAACAAACATTATCCAAAATAATCTGAGGCAAAGTAACGAAGGAAAGAAAAAAGGCTTTCATGCACAAAAACATAAATGGTTCGACGGTGATCTTGGAAAGCGTGAACTTTGCCATCTTTTGTGGGCTGCTCCTGATGATCGAATGCCTAATAACTTTCTAGACCTGCTCAAACGGATTCACATTCAAGTTGGTTGAATGCACAGAGACGTAAAATGGAACAATTAATGGAGAGCGGGCTGTTAACGCATGCAATTTTGTTTTATTGACACTCAAAGAGATGTAATCAAAGTGATGAAAGCACAATGATGCCTCGCAACACAGACAATGGTAGAAAACACGAATATGAAAAATGCTTCCGACTTGTTGTTTCCAACGAATATCATACCACAGAACCGTGGTCCAACAAGCACACACAACACCAGCCATTACAATATATTTTTTAATCCATTAAACGGTGATATCTTCCTAGTTCTGTGGTGAGAAGACATTGATTCAAAACAATAGCATAATAGTAGAAGTAAGCTTATTGATTGGGGTGATAATTTTTTGATGCGGGATTAGAATAAAATCCAATAACGTCATACACGCATGCGCAATGTATTTAAGGCATCTACATAATTTGAAGAGGCAATGTATACCCTTTGGATGACGTCATATCACAATGCAAATAAAAAACCTGCAATTCAAGGCAAGTGGAAGAAATCTCTTTTGTAGACTCATGTAAAATAATGAAGCCCATTTTCTTTTGGTCGATATTTTAAGCTAACCGTAGTCTTGGCGCTCTGATTTGTTACAAAAACCATATAAACGTAGTGTCTCTACCTTGGAATTTCAACAGAAATCTTGACCCTTACATAACCAGTAAATGGTAGTTAAAAACTCAACAATGCCAATAACAAATATCAAAAGCCGAACAACGGATCTCCAATTTCCGAAATTTTCCGACACTGGGGGGGGGGGTCACGTCCCCCAAGCCATGTAGATTTACATTAACGGGCTCAATTAAAAAAGTGGTTTTACCCCTTGACCACTACCTTATGATATGCCCCTTGGGTGGGACCAGCTGAAACCGTCGAATTAAAGGGAAGGCGTATGCTTCTTAGTTGACAACAGGGGGGGGGGGCAAAACGCGGTATTTACGTTCTGACCACGAAAACAACATATTTTAGATCGACTTCGAATGTGATTCTTTTACACGTGGAAAGATTTGACGTCACAATCGAGATCCCGGGAAAATTCAAGAACATGTAACTGATTTAACTTTGCATCAAATTCTTCGCAGATTTGAAATCGGTTTGATGCGGTTTGAAATTAACAACTTGAAAGAAGGGAACTTAAACAAGATCAAAGAGCAGCAGTCACGCTTTTAAATTGAAATTGGAATAGGCAAAAAGTAGAAGTTTAACATGTTACTATTGAAGTATTAGCGACAGCTGCGATGAAATAGCGTTGGCTACGATAAATAAAGTGATTTTTAGAATGGGCAGGGCCCCCATGGCACATCCAATCGTAACAGTAGAGCCTTTCGTCTACATATGCATGACCGGGTTCTTCCTGAGCCTGGTTTCGACGCCGCAACTGATCCTCGAAAATCGATGCACGAAACATTACAACGAAACAACGTGTCAAGCAATGTATAAAGGCATGCACAAGAAGAATTACGATAAAATCCAAGAAGAAGCGGGTCTGTGGATTGCTGCTTATAAAGTAGTGGGTAATATTATTACGCTTTTCGCTTTACCGACAGTTGGTACATTGTCTGATGTATTTGGCCGCCATCAAGCAATGTTTCTTATTCCTCTCAGCCTCATATTACGCAGCAGTTTGATGATGCTGATTCTGAAAAACGGGAAATGCTTCGAAACGTGGCTTCTCTTGATTGTAGGCCCATTGCCCGCTATCGCAGGTGGGGTCACTGGCCTAGTGGTTTTTGCAACGGCCTACATTTCTGACATAACACCAACAGACCAAAGGACGCTACGAATAACCCTGATAGATGCCGCCTCCGTAATGGCCGCCTTCACAGCTACGCTAATAAGTGGCTTCATCATAGAGTCGTTCGGGTATATTGGAATTTATGCAGGGGTTCTTTCCTTAATGACATTGGCTTTGTTAAACTGGATGTGCTTTATAAAACCGATCAAAAAACATACAGGAACTGGACCAACACGGCCTAGTATAACGAGGATTGTTTCAAGTTACGCGCATGTCGAGTCACCAGCAACCCTCTCGTTGTTGTGCTCGAGGAGTCGAATTGGGAGTAACGTTGGAACTGATGGAATATCCACAAACAAACTCAACCCATTGATGGAGTATAAAAGACAGAGCATTAGTGGTGGAATGAGAGCATCTAAAGAGCTTCAGGAAGGTGAAGATGGAAGTAAAGACTTGGAAGAGGACGATACTCAAACCATGGAAATCATGTCTTATGCTTCTACAGATGAATTTGAGCAACCAAATAAAGATGATGCCAACGAGGATCTTGCAAAAAAGATGGCGAGAAATAGGCCTAGTCATAAGCAAGGTCTTCTGGTTTACAAAAACACAAAAATCAAACATCTGACCATAAATGATGACAATTCATGTGAAGAAAACATCTCTCAGGCGAACTCGTTACATGAAGTAATCAAAAATAGCATACAACTGAAGCACAATGAAGATAATGAAGAATTAAACACCTTTCAATGCCTAAAACGGAACAATATTCTAGCTAAACGCCACAGCAATCGAGCGAATCGTAAAGAATTTTTTAAGCGTTTGTCAGATGCGGCGAACCCATTTAAAAATTTTCTACGAATTTTACGAGCAGTGAAAGGAACTGAAAACATCAAACTGAAAATTGCATTGCTCACAATAACAGCTTTAGCGACATTCTCTAAAACAGGAGAGCTGAATGTTATCATAATTTTCCTACGAAATTATCCCTTTTATCTCATGCCAAGAGATGTTGGTTTTTTAATGGCTTTTCAAAATGGCGCCTTGGCAGTTATTGGCCTAATTCTATTCAACACTATCTTCCAACGACTATGTAAAATAGACGACCTCGCTATGATTTTAGTCTCGTCTTCACTGAGTATTATTTATTTCGTAACCATAGCCCTAGCCAGCTCAATCACAGTTCTTTACGCGATACAGATACTGTATGCCATATGTTTTTTAAACATTCCAACAGTACGAGCTTTCCTATCAAAAACATCCAGCACCTCGACTCTAGGTGCTGTTATCGGATTGGTCGGTATGGTCGAGACATTCTCCTCCGTCATAGCATGCTTCGCAGCTCCTGTAGTGTATTCAAAATTGGCCTCCGTATCTACTGGCGCAGTGTTTTTCATATTTGCTTTATTCATGCTTGTAGCAACAGTTATAATTGCCACATTGAACTTTATACATCCAAAGAATGTTAGAAAAGAAGAGCTAAACCAAGCGATAGCTGTACCTTGTGTTGAGATCAATGTTAAAATGGAAGGAACTGTAACTGAACAATCTTCTTGTGCTACTTTTGAGGATAACGATCATGCTGACGTCATGCAAGTGTAGTGCCATCGCAGCATCATAGGAGAGATATTCCGCGCCACAGGACACTTGCTTACAAAACTTAATTTAATAAACCATTGTTGAGAAGTTTTTTAGATGTGAATTTATTATTGTCTATATGATTAAAGCAAAGAGCGTTGCAAATAAAATTTCTGTCTTCTATCTTAGCCCCCCCCCCCAGGAAAAAAACAAGCCACTGCTTTCCTGGTTATGTCAATATATAGTTATCATATAATCATCCAATAGTTTTACTACTGTACATTGTTGTACAAAGGTTTACTCAATCTACATATAAATTTTAGACACAGACATTTTAGCTGAGTCTTTTAATCAACAAGTTCCATAATAGAATCAGATATCGCAATTTTACCATCAATTACATATTGTTTATTATTTTTTTCAATTTGGGAAAGGTCATATTTATAATTTGTCATAATTGCAAATGATCTATCCATACCTCGATCACTTTTATCAGCCATCCAATTCAGTCTCCAGAATATTGCACCATTTCGGAGGTGGAAATTAGCTACGATATATAAAGTAAAGATGAATAAAGATGGCTTCATTTTTAGTCCGTTGTTACCCAAAGTCTATTTTAAGAAATAATTAATAATGCCTTAGTGAATGAGTATATATTTCTGAGATACATTTCTTTCGAATTAAGTAGCATACTATTTATTTAATCGCGGTATTTAATCTTGAGGTAGGCCTACATGTATCAAAGCCAATTTATAAACAATCAGACAATAAAGGTATTTATATAACAAGCAGAAATGCACGAAAAAGGCCAAATTGAGTCAACACAGCAAGAGGTTCTAGATGAATTTTAATTTCCTTGAGCTCCATTATAGGCCATTTTCATCGATACATCAAGCATGAACAAAGAACCTCGTCTTATTTCACAAACTGCATCAATTTTAAAATTGTTATCTATTTTCTAAAACAAAATTAATATTTTAAACGCAAGAGGGAACATTATTCATTATTAATCATTTTGTTTGAACAGTTAGGATTATATGTTAGTATCAGCTAATATAAATATTAGTAAATATTGGTCGATTTAAAACAAATTTCTGATGTATTATTTAAAACTTTAATATTAGCTGTAAATGGCAGATAGAAACAAACTGTATAATCTTCTATATTTACTGTAATAAATATATAATCTTTGTAAACTGTATAAAGTTTAAACGTACCGACCGGATCCATGGCAAAGCCTCTCCGCTTTTCACAATACAGGTACCTTGCAAAAAGTTACAAAAAGTTAAGTCGATAATACTTTGGGTAATGATTTAAATAAAATATCGATAAACTTTTAAGAAGATCATAAAACTGTTTGCAGGGGGTGACTTCTGGAGAATTTGTGAAGGTTTCGGTCAATAACTTGAATCATCTTCAATTCTCATTGCTGCTTGTCTTCGCAAACTGGGGTAAATCACTACATTAATGCATAAAAGAGCAAACTGGGGTAAATCCAGGTAACCCAGAGAAAGCTTTTTGTTTGACACCCATCAGAGCATGTTTGATTTTATCGGACAATTACCGACACATGAAAAGCAATAAAAAACTTAATATAGATTGAGAATCACGTGAGAAATTGAATAGCCCCTCTGATTGGTTACTTGTATTGGCCAATCAGCTCCAACTCATCCCTCTCCTGGTTTACCCTTTCCAGACCAGTGCTCATACTTGCCCATGATTATTAGATTTTGCTTTCTAACCCCATTCTTATTCTAACTAGCCCTTTTATTGCAGACCTGATAATATAAATATCATTATCAACCATACCTTGCACACAATTCTAAAAGAGACGGCCTAAGTCGATGATTTGTTTCCAAACTGCCGTCTTCATATCTAGATTCCTAAAAGTAAACGTTGTCAGTGAGACTGAGAATAATGGGGGGGGGGGGGGCTATGCTTCAAAATTTATCCGATTTTAATTTTATTTTGAACGAACAACATCTCGATACCCACAAGCTTCCCACATGGTAGGAAAGCCTCTGCTAGACAAACGAAATACTTCTGGTGTTCCAAAGCAATATGTGCACACGATTGATAATTTCGTATTGATGTAAAATTCCAGAAGGAAGAGAGAATGAACGAAGCGGGAACCCATGGCTTTGTAAACCACCTCCCTACCAACCGAGTTACTGGCCCTATACAGATCACTATAGTTCTAAACAAAGGCTGCCATTTTTAAATACGAAATATTTTAAAAGCAAATCTCCTTACTCTTAGCTTTTGCAAGCAGTTATTGAAGTCGCTCATTGCAATGGTTTCATCTGCAACTTGATTCTTCTTAAGGACATGCTCAATAATAGCTAAGATTAAACAAGATGACATTTATTTGAAGCGTCGAAAGAAATGCATCAAATATCACATATCAACAATTTTTTTTTATCGTTTATCGAAGGACTTCTAAACTTTGAGGAGTTGTAAAATGAGGAAAAGAATCATAAACAGGTCAATAACATGATTCAAATTCTGCGCAGTATTATGTTTAAGAGCAAAACTGCATGGGGTCATCTTGCAATCCGCTTTAATAGGGCAGATAGAAAACGATTATCTTTGAGAATGTAGTTTATCCAGGGTTGGTCTATCTTACGAAAGTGTTAATTACGTCAAAATGAATTACTTTCCATTTCTTAGCAAACAGCTGCGTGCACAGTTTACTAAACTGGTTGGACGTGCTTAAAGTTACCTGGATCACTTTTTAACTTTTGGTGCAACCATGTTGCAAATCCAGGAATTGGTGACAGAGTACCAAAATCAGTTAATGTTGGGAATTCCTTTTTTAATGCTTGAACGGCAACTTTGATCAAATAGTTTCCAAGATCAATACCAGATAAACCTGCCAAAAGTGAATTATTATTTTGAATAATTAAACATAAAATATCTGCGTCCTTTGAAAGAGACTTAAGTTGACGAAAATCGTAAAAAAATGAGAAAAACAGCAAAACAAAGAAGCAAAATGAATGCAGAAGAAATTTAAAACAAACGAGCAGATAATCATGTGCACTTGCTAAACTTTATAGCTTAGAGTGTGGAGCAGACGTAAAATGAACGCAAAACAAACGCAAATTAAACGCAAAATGAACGCATACAAAACGATCACCCACCATGTGAACAGACGCAAAATGAACGCAAAAAATGCAAAATGGAGGCAAATTTAACGCAAAATAAACGCAAACAAACCAGCAGACAATCATTTGAACAGGTAAAACTTCACAGCTTACACTGCAAATAAACGCGAAATAAAACGTGAAAACAACGAAAAAACAACTCAATCACATTTACCTTTTTGGGTTGACGAAATGGTGTAGAAAGTTGCAGCAGTGACGTTATCGGGAGCTTTATTGTGAGGAGATGGGACATGTATGCCCTGAAAAAGAAAATTAAACCGTTTCCAAGAGCAATCCAGAAAGAACTCAATTCCATGCCTGGAAATTGCCAGATAATAATTAAGTACACCATAAATAAATACAGTGCAATACGAAAATTCCATATTTAAGTCTGTGAAAGTTTGAGCCTTTATGCCAAAGCTAGATGGATCAGTTTTATTATAATTAGTTGCATTAAACAAAGTAGTTACACTGGTGGCAAGTGTGAGGAAATATTCCACACCAATGCCATTCCTTTTTTTGTGTTTATTGAGAAGGTTTGGAATGAAGACCTATCATAACGTTTAAGGACAAGAGATCAGATAAATAAATTTCTTCACATGGATTCAAGTAATTTGCTGATAAAAATTTCAAAGAGGATGTAAGGAAGCAAAATGAAGATGAGATTTATCGAGCTTCATCACCTCCATGTTGTCTCTCAAATGATCTCCTAGAGCAGTATGCAAAATCACTAATGGTTCACCAGGTAGAAGTCTATGCGTAAAAACAAAGCATCTTCTATCTTCATTTAGCCTCCTTTTGAATTCATCCCAGCCTCTGGTTGGGTGCACTTGCTCGTATTCCATAATCTGCATAGAAATATCACCAAGTTAATTGCATCAATGTTGTGGTCCACAAAGGTTTCACAAAGTAGGCAGTCTACCTTACTTTGTCATACCAAGAAATACAACCCTTTCAAAATTAATAAATCATTTTTTATAACTTTCTAACCTTTTTTATTTATTGTCAATTCAGTCATTTTTTCACAAAACATCCAAGTAGCCTTTTCTTTCAATTTCATTCAATTTCCTCCAATTTCATCCAATTCCCTCAAATTTCTTATAAAATAGCAAAGATCTGCTTACCTTTTCAAGCAAAGCTGCTGGAGAATTCCATGTTACTCTATGCAGATTTAAGAAACCAGCTGAAAACCACTGTGCTAAATGCTGCTTCAAATGTCTTTCAAATGCTTGCAGGTGTGACAGATCTCCAGAAACTTGCTTGCTTCTAAGAATGCTCTGAAATTACAGTACAGCTGACATAAAGAACGCTCTGAAAAAAATTTGACCACAAAATATACAGAAACAGAACTCAGTTTTGAATTCTTGCAATATTAAAAAGCAAAACCTATATCAATTTTTAGAGACGGAGGAAGATTGCTGTTTTGACTGGGTTCGTTAACCAGTTGAACAACGATTGGATACAGGGTTATCAAAACAGACACCAATTAGCTAGATGATTCTTTATGCAACTTAGAATTCTTTAGGCATCATTAGAAACTAGATCAATATGCCAGTATATATAGTTATTCTTTACTGAAAGTTGACTAATGCAAAGTTGAAACTTGAATGTTGCTGCAAAGAGCAGGCAATCAGATAAGCAAAAATAAAATAAAAACCACTAACTAACAAATCTTTCCTCATGTTAACAAGCATCTTGATGCCTTCTTCTAAATGGCCGATATCTTTTAGTAGATGTTTGTAAGGTGGGTCAAGGCTGTTGGAGAGACGTTCTCTTGCTTTGAACAAAACAGCTGGTTCCCTTGACTGTAAATGAAATAAAACCAAAAATAAAAAGACCACTCTTCTGAAACATGAAACATAAAAACTTCTCTCTGATGACAAACTAATACAATGCCTTGCTCATTTAATCATGGAATGTTTATTGAAGCTAAGACTAATATCCATCAATGTTTATGATCCTCAGGAAAGCTGTTACTGTAGGAGGGGCTAAATGTTATCTTTACATTTGGTTAGCAAATATTATTAAACTGTTTCTTTATTAAATTCACATGATAAAACATTGATGGATTTAAAAACTGCATACCTCAGCCTTGGAGTACAATTCAACTGACTTTGAGATCCAATTTGCATCAACATCCAAAGATGAAGATATCAATGAAAAGAAAGCATGCTTGTCATCCTAAAATTATAAAAAACCTTTTCTGACAAAGACTCAAACTAGTAAAAGATTTGATTTCTAGATACAAATCTCAACCAGTACAAAGCAGGGGTAATTGTGTAAAGGGTTGATCCAACCAAAGTTTGTTTTAATACACAACAATTTGATGCAGCAGTTCTCTTATTATAAAATGCTCCTCCTTTTCAATACCACGTCCAACAAGAATTTTTCATTATATACCAATGCTCACCTTGTTTTCCAATGATGAATACAATTTACAAATTTCAGATGCTATTGCCTGCAAAATAAGGTAAAGAAATTAGCAAGGTCTGCTTCTTATAAGTAAGACACGCAGATATTTTGGTGTGGTTAAACCCTGAACAGGGAGATTCTATGGTTGTCATTGTGGAAGCTTCAAAAGCACAATAAAGGCATTATTAAACCACAATTAAGTAGTTAAAAAACATGCACTTGGTAGAAGATTCCCTTACAATTGGTAGAAGATTCCCTTACACTTGGTAGAAGATTCCCTTACACTTGGTAGAAGATTCCCTTACACTTGGTAGAAGATTCCCTTACACTTGGTAGAAGATTCCCTTACACTTGGTAGAAGATTCCCTTACACTTGGTAGAAGATTCCCTTACACTTGGTAGAAGATTCCCTTACACTTGGTAGAAGATTCCCTTACACTTGGTAGAAGATTCCCTTACAATTGGTAGAAGATTCCCTTACACTTGGTAGAAGATTCCCTTACACTTGGTAGAAGTTTCCCTTACACTTGGTAGAAGATTCCCTTACACTTGGTAGAAGATTCCCTTACAATTGGTAGAAGATTCCCTTACACTTGGTAGAAGATTCCCTTACACTTGGTAGAAGATTCCCTTACACTTGGTAGAAGATTCCCTTACACTTGGTAGAAGATTCCCTTACACTTGGTAGAAGATTCCCTTACACTTGGTAGAAGATTCCCTTACACTTGGTAGAAGATTCCCTTACACTTGGTAGAAGATTCCCTTACACTTGGTAGAAGATTCCCTTACACTTGGTAGAAGATTCCCTTACACTTGGTAGAAGATTCCCTTACACTTGGTAGAAGATTCCCTTACAATTGGTAGAAGATTCCCTTACACTTGGTAGAAGATTCCCTTACACTTGGTAGAAGATTCCCTTACACTTGGTAGAAGATTCCCTTACACTTGGTAGAAGATTCCCTTACACTTGGTAGAAGATTCCCTTCTTCATGGGATCGTCTTGCAGCTAATGCCTGGTGGAGTTGGTCTCTCACTTTGAAAACAGCTGATCTTGCAGTCCCAACATCAGTCACTTCTTCTGAAGACTTTGTAAATGATTCAATAAGTTGGCTCCATGATGCTTGGGTAGCATTCTACAAAATAAAAAATGCCTCTAGTTTATATTTGGTTTACACAGCTTTTATTATATGCATGCTGTTCACAGTCTGGACAAATTCAATGTTTGTTGCAGTTACTCTGGTACCGCTAGGGGCAAAATAAAAAAAACATTACAATCGTAATCCATGGCTTGGATGAAGCTATCCATGAATCTATTGCCAGGCAAAAGTTTCAATCCGCAGCTCTGAACTGCATAGGCTGACATAAATGTAAAATTTGCAAAAACTACCTTTGTTTATAGCATCACAAAGTGAGCAACCCAACAGCCTTTACATATTGCACTACGCAATCTTTCGTCTGCAAAATTTTCAACGCGAATTTTGGCAAGTTAGCCGCCTTTTAGGATAAAAATACAAACAACAGGTTGCGCAATTTTCTAAAACGTGATTCATAAATTGACTCGTCTTACCGTCCTTATAAACATCCCAGCAAAATTTTGTCTGTAATATTTGTCTTCAGAGCATCGTGGTAGATTTGAGCTGCGGGCGGCAACAGAGCCACAATTGGAAGCGACATAATTGTTTCTTTTAGCGGTTATAAGACAACATCCAAATCTAAAATTTGGAAAAAGTCTTCTGGTTTGAAATCCCAACGTTTTTGGAAGCATCTTGCAGCTCAAAACCTTCGTTTAGGACCCTTATTCTGGCATACCTTTGCAAATCTCCAGTATCATAACACTGCCACCATTACGTAAGTTCATGTGACACTTGATCTCTGCCTCGTTATGACCTCAACATAACCAGAACGAGATACCAAGGGGAACTATTTGCTGAGGGGTGTACAGGGTTCCCATATATGACCCAATTCTAAGCATATAAAATTTCAATTAAAATTAAAATTTTTTGAAAAAGTTTCTATTGGGCTATCGATCATTGTTGTGTTATCTTATATGTGCTTATCAATCTAGTTTCCTTGTGCCATTTATTCTTTGCATCATTTGTTTTTATTTGCAAAGTAATGAAATATATATTTGCAATCTGACATATTTTTGATGCTTTCTTTGAATGATCGAGCAATAGTGAGTTTATGGCATAATCTTGAAGCAGAAGAAATTTGTAAGAAAATGTACAACATAAATACAAAGCAAATAATTAATACAAAACTGCCAATAAATAAATGACATTAATGAGAAATTATGTTAAGTATTGAGTATGCATTTTATACAAGAAGATGCAAAAAGAAAGTGAACTTCTTCACTGTCAAATGGCAAAAAAACTTCAGATATAAGCTAGCAAGATGTTTCTGTTAACAAGCAACAATTGCATCAGCCTGCAGATAGCTTACGAGAATTCTAGCAAACGATTTAACAATGCAAGGTTTTGGGAAGAGAGTTCTTTTGCAGATAAGCTAGATAAAACAACAACTTAACTAGTTGTTGGCATGTTGCGTAGTACAATTCTCCAATTCACAAAAGTTAACAATGGTCAAAGCCTCGAGCTTTCCTACTGTCATAAATGCCAAATTTCGTAGCAAGTATATCATTGATGTATGGAAAGGATAATAAGCATTGTTCAGCGATAGATGCCCAACCCAGTTGCTCCTGTTTATGAAGAAAGGGTGACAATGTTTGAGCGGGTTGGCTGAATGTAGAATTAGGGCATATCTGTACTTTGCTTTCCTACCTCGTGTACCATAAACCTATGAGCTTCCCTGATCGTCATTTGATGCAGTTTTAAAAAATATGATGGATCTTTTCTAGAATATTAATTGCTTTTAAATTCCAAGTAAATAACACATTGGTCTCAATCGTAAGTTCCACGAGTCTAATATCCCATTTTGGGACTTGTTATTGCAAGATGACTGCTAAAGCTTCTGTGAGTAAAAAATATCTTCGAGGGGCAAAAGATGGGTAAAACGCCAGCCTCAAGACAGGGTACTTTATACCAAAATTATTACACTTTAAAGAGCTAAATGATTATATTTTAATCCACGATGCGAATTAAGTCCTAAAGCGAAATCAAACGGAACTTTCATGAGCCTTGTGATCACTTTCAAAGTCTGTGCACTTCATTCTTTGCTTCACGCTAACTTTCACGATCTTGATGGTCGTCGTTGTAGTTGAAGCTCTCCCCTCCAATAATTCATCTATCTCCCTGCTCTCTTCATGTTCACCTTCACAGCCTTCTGGTCTTAACGGCTCCGCATCATCACAACAGTTCTTAACATTTTCTTCAGCGTGCTGCGTGAGTGAACTGTCTTCTTGCCTTTTATCAGCATCAGCCGTAATTATTGTTTGCTCACGCTCAAGGAGATCAACGTCAGACGCATTTGACGCGCGGGATGACGAAACCATACTAATAAGGACAGAGCTTTCACTTTGATTGGAAAAGACGTTTCCGCGCGGATAATCTTCTACTGACAAATATTCATTTTCTACTGATTTAGAATCAAATTGTACAGTTGGTATTTCATTCATCTCCTCATTCCGCATCTCCGTTTGCGATTGCTCCGTCCGTGATTTCTCCTCCGCTAGCTCCGTGCAAAACTCCGTTGGCAGCTCCTGCGCCCTTGACTCCATCCGTTGCGTTTCCTTCGCTTGATCCGCCTCCTTCTGGTGCTCCTTCAGTCGAGGTTCCTTCGTCGGTTGGTCCTCTATCTTGTTCTCCTCCTGTTGGAATGTCTCCTCCGCTGCGAATACTATCGGCTCCTCCGTTTTCTCCAGCTTCTCCTGAGAAACGACAACCAAAAGAAATGAGCTTTAGATACAAAAACGTATTTTTCTAAATTTTCTGGGAACGCTTCGATCCAAATTCGGGGACAATTGAAAATGACGAAATATGAATGGCTATAATTTGGAGCCCTGTGGTACACGTGTGCAATAGATCCTTGTTGTAAAAACACAGGGAGAATTCTCATTTAAAGAATACAATGGTTAGAGCTAAAACAGTTTGAGCATCCGAGGTTTTTAACAAAGTTATACGAAGATGCCGATTAGTTCGAAGGAATTAGCAAGAACGAAAAAAAACAACGGTGTTATCTGTTAGTATTTGAATAAAATATAATAATAGATTACAAGATTTGATCAATTTCTTTGAGATTAATGATATCAGCTTCCATAGTGCATGGTTAAGGCAGATGAACCAGAATTCGTCACTGTTCAAATCCCAGGCTCCTTAAAAATTTCAAAACAAATGAGATGAAATCACACTTTGTGATCACGATTAAATACCACAAAGGCAGCAGCAGATGTCATGAAGTTCTCTGGGGTTTTGGATTGAGGCTACGAGTTGAGTTCAGCCTGTTTGAGACTTGGTCACTAAAACCTCATAAAGATTTGCATCAAAACAGAATCTCAGTAAGTGTTAAACTCAACGTGCCCTCTAGTGTAAAAGCCTCTTAGCTGCCTTTCCATGCACCGTGGAACAAATTATTGATTAACAAATAAATAAACTCTGAATCTTAATGTTAAGTTTTGCACTTATATTACAAAGCCCATGCAATACATTTGATTTACAGATCATTAATACAATTAGTAGCTACAAAAGCAGATGCATTTAGAGTCACAAACAGCTTGTTATGCAAATGTTAGGACGTTATTCCAGGATGAAAACTTAAACTCAATAATCTTGCCTGTCTTGTCTGATCGATGGCCAGGTCAAATCTAACTTCAGCGCTTCTTTTCTCTTCTATGATGCTCTCGACACAAGCTTGTTCTTCGACTTCTGTGTCTTCCTGATCTTCTGTGTCCTTCTGTTCTTTATCTGCCCCCATAGTTTCACTCTCATCACGGGATTGCTTCCTCTCTTCCAAAACCCCTCCTCCATCTGATGTCTGCGTCGACTGCCCACTCTTCATAAAAGTATGGTAAACCACAGGCTTCCCCTCTTGTGTCGCCCCATATTGCACATTATGATCACGAACTTTCGCTTGCGTTTGCTGCCCCTCTTCACCTAGACTGCCGAATCCTGGAGGAGCACTGATAATCATATTAAACGGATCATCCTTATCGTATTCAATCTCATTTTCATCATCAGAAAGGTCACCTTTGGGCGTTGATGGTCGCTCTATATGTGCATAATGACAAATTTCATCAATGTCATCAGTGTCAGAGTCACTATCGCTTGGATAATCGAGAGAAAGAACAGCGTCTATTAGCATCCGCTGCTGTTTCGCAGGGATCATTCCTCGGGGTGCTTCTACTTGCTCCTCTTCTTCTTCACTTTCCGATTCTCCCTCACTTCTTTCACTTTCGTCAGCATCGTTACTTTCAGCAAAATCGCGATCTTTGACCTCTTCATCTCTGACCTCTTCATCTCTGATTTCATGAACTTTGAACTCTTGTGCTTCGAACTTGTCCAAACTGGTAGGTTCTTTTTCGACCTCAACATACGTCACATCAACTTTCTCTGCACCATCATTAACGTCAATGTTTTCAGATATATTTCCACTTTCAGTCATTCGTGCGATGTACTCTTCAACAGACAGTTCCTCTTCTTGCCCTTGCATCTGCTTCAGATAATCTTCAACAGAAATGCCACTGTCTATCTCATCTTCAATTGAGCTTGTGTCCTTGTCAATCACAGCCTCTTTACCAATCTCAACCTCTTTCTCATTTACACCAACGTCGTCACCCTCCTCAAATTGATCCTCACCAGCAGCACCTTTCTTTTCATCGTGAAACACGTCATCATCATGTGACACTTCGTCCTCTTTTGCAGCAGTTGCTTCCTTGTCTTCAGCTGCCTCATTCTCATGCTCAACCTCATGTTCACCCTGTACCTCCCTCTCATCCTTAACCTCGTTTTCAATTTCCAAATCATTTGCGGCTTGCTCCTCCAAATTGTTCGCTTTTTGTGATTCTATTTCCTTCAAATTCATTATTTCTTGCCTGATAATATCAGCTTTCTTTGCACTTGCGACTGTGGGTCCTTTTCCTTCGACAGGCTTGGCTGGTTTCGAATGCTTGTTTATTCTTTCGACTTCCTTTTTGACTTCCATTCGAATTTCATCTTCCCCCGCAGTGGCAGCTCCCGTTGGCTGCTTCGCATTACTCCCCGGTTGATTGTTAACGACCATTTCCTCCTTGTACATTATAGATGACAAATCCGAGTGCGAATTTCGTGCTGATTTTGATGGTTCATCAATCGCCAGAAACATGTTGCCAACTAAACCATGCAAAAAGATGGGCTGATAATCAAAGCAATTAGAACTAAAACACAATACTTTTCTGGCACCATGGTCATTAGAATAAAGCATCCAAAAGATTTTTGAGCATTTCAACTAAGTGTATACCCTTTTTATAAAATTTTTGCGTACCAGCATGAAAATAAATTTCGCTAAAAAACAGGCAAACAAACTATATCTTGATTATAACAATTGCATGAACCTTAATAAAGGTATATAGTTTAAGATATTTTGCGTAACGTGCAAAATCTTAGGTTAAGTCTCAAGTTATTTAATCTCATGCCACCAAATTTTAGAAAAAACAAGGGAAATCTCGCAGGTACAGTCCCGAACAGCAAACAGCTAGAATGGGGTCCAGTAAGAGCAATTGATGTGGAATGATTTTTACAGACGTGCAAAACTTCAAGGTTGTATTGTATTTTCTGAAGATTGCTGCAGTGGGCGTCCAAACATCCGAAAACGTTGACAGGAAAGGCTTGCAAAGAACGCATGTATTTTACCAAATGCAGAATTGATAACGGATTCATTTTAATAAACGCCTCATTGCCAAGGTTTCCATAGTAGGACTCTCTACAGTTACATTGTTGCACTTGTTAGACATACACCTTGAACCTGCAATTCAGGAGATGTAAATAGATTTAAAAGCTAAAAACAAATGCATTTACTTACCAGCCAAGACTGATGTTGATCCAGACCCACTGATCTTTCGTGTTCTTGATGTGCTTCCAGAACGGCTAAATGATGATGGTAATCCTGTGGTTTCGCCTGTAAAAGTAGTTGATCTTGCTCTATGTCCCCTTGTAACACCATTTAATTTAGGCTTCTCCCTTCTCACCGCCGACGATTGGCATCTCCTTCTAATTGGTTCTTCTGATGTTAGGCGTTATGGTTAGTCGAAGGTTATTAATGAAAGGAAAAAAATATGAAAAAGTTAGCTGATGAGGAATTAAAGTGACCATAAAACGATTTAAATACAGTAACAAATTGAAATGTTTTCTGCAGTTTTGATGTAAGTCTGAATAGCTGACAAAAACATGTGTTCAACTACGACCTCTTGCACCTTAACCTATAGAACTTTGACCTTTTGACCTTCAGAGTCTGACCTTGTCTTCTGGACCATGTTCTAGCTAGAATTACTTAACAACATAGCCATGCTACGTAATATCAGCAAAACTGCGTATTGGGGTACATAATTTAAATGACAAACCAGCAAACATAATTGAATAATTTTAGAACATAAGTTGAAAGAAACTATCTCATATCTAATCAATTTAAATCACTGTTTAATCATGTAAATCAAAACATATACCCAAGTCCCTCAGTACATCATTTTAAAATGCCTATCAAGGAATCACTTCACAATATCATGTCCTGATCGTCTTTGATTTAGTCAATGATTCTAATCATTTTTGTTAAACTAGATCAAACTGCTAATCACATGATTCTTTTCGCTTAAATGATTTAATGATTGATTTATGTTGATTTAATCACATTTTGCTTTTTCATTAAATTTTGATATGAGCGTGCTTGATTTTATGAATCAGGACAATATCTATTACAAATCATGAGGTTAATAATTGATTTCCTTTTAGTTTAATAATTCGTACTGAGATCATTCTTTTGATTAATGTTCGATTTGAAATCAAGAAATCAAATGAATCATCTCAAATCAGCCTGTATCCATATCGTTTTATAGACACGACAACATTAATATCAACACTAAATAAAAAGAAGTTAAATATTTAAGAAAGTAAAGATATCAAAGAATGGCAGGTCATTTATCAACTGTATTTGTCTCATGTCTTTCCCCTCTTACAGCTTTCACCTCAATATGATCAAGAAAATACCTCTAAGGAGCTGCCCTCAAATAAACCATCTAGAAGTGACGCTAAGGTTGTTATTTAGTGAAATAGTAAAAAATAAAATGAAAACGAAATATTCAACAAAATAAAAAAACAAAATTTAACCTTTTTCTGGGCGTGGCGAAGGCTGTATTATGAAACCAAGCGCAGCTTTATTAAGAACATCGCACCACTTTTCAACATCGGCATCAGAATCACATGCAAAAACCACTCCCTTGGCATCTTGCAATGCCTCTGGAGGCACGTTCTTCGGCACTAGTTTGAATGTACTGCAAAAGAATGAAAGACTGATAGCAGGGATGCATGGAGCAAAGAGCAGCGGGATGACTGCCCCTCCTTCTCTTACAAAATTTGCTTAATCAATTTTTTTGCTGTTGTTTCGTCCTTGTTATTAATGCTTTTGACCGAAAAATAAACATCCCCTTCCCCATTCTACCCCCTTGAACATGAATCGAAGAGATCCCTCTCGGAGTAAATGCAATCTAGCTCATTTCATCTGAGTTAATTTTTTTCTAACTAACAATGTCCTTTTAACAACAAATAAAATTGAAATAACAAATAAATGAATGAATGATTCCAAACTCACTGCTTCCTTTTCTCCTCCACCGGGGCGACGCTGAAATTCCTAACACTGTACGCATGCTGCGCAGCAATGTCGAAGGATGTTTTGTAAAGATACAAAATGCCATGCTTCAAAACCACCCAGCACTGTTTCCAACCAACGGTATGCAGAGGACCTCCAGTAGCTGGAATTATAATGAAAACAAAGCTTTGTGAAATTCGACTTTCAAACAAATGTATAACATCTCAATACGTCATTCCTAACAGGACACCTATCATGCTAACAGGTCTTAAGCTAACAGGTCTTAAAATCGTCTGTAATTAAGTTCTTGTGTTTGGGCGGGGGCATAGAATGATGATGTCATAAACGTGGATTGCCCCTAAGAAATTTTCAGGCATCCCCAATTTTTCCAGACACCCTTTAATATTTCAGCATACTTAACCATGAAAATGAAATGCTTATCCCGTTATCATTCAAAGTTAAAGCGATTGATGTAAAAATTTGTCCCTCAAATTTTCAGTAAAAGTCATAGCCAACTATTTGGGGTTTGGCCTGGTTGTTTCTCCTGCCCCCTTTTAGTCACGCGTCCGATCTTGCTGTTTACGTTTCTTGTTGTTTATAAAAATATGCGTATAGTTCATGAGTTGTTTATTACATTTCTTGAAGAGCCATCCTTCATAATCCGCCGGGTTCAAATCCCTGCATTGGACTTTCAGCTCGTCTCCTTCGAATTCAGCTTTTCGCCTTGACTTTGAAATTCTTCGATGTCTGCGAGTTTCGGGAAGCATTTCTTGTTGTTTTTCACCGGTCACTTCAATTTCTTTCATTGCTTTAAGAAAAAGAATGATTTTCAAAATTTCAGATAAATCCCAATGGTGTGGTGGAATCGAGAAGTGAGGGTTGGAGGGGGAGGGGTCAGAAATAGAGAAAGAGCAATAGCAGATAAAAGGGAAACAGAGCTGTAAAAAATATTATTTAAAAACAGAGGTTAACGTGATCTTTGCCGGGAAAAGAGTGATGAAATGCTCCGTAGAGGAGAGGAAAATAGTGATGTGTACGTATGAAGCATAAAAAACGGCGGCCTGGTAATAAAATACAGTAGGTAACAAATTACCTTTTCCTCCGACAACAACTTGTTTTTGTTCGCCATATTTTGTAGCCAAGGAATGCTTCTCTTTTGATGTGTCTTTCTTGTCGCCATCCAGTATATTTGAAGTACTGGCAGCTATGGAAATAGAAGTGCATAAAATATCAGGCCAATCGTTAATCATTTGCAAAGCTGATTGAATGATTTGATGTGTGATTATGAAGTTGATTGAGTGATTAAATGATAAGATGATTCGTTGATCACGATTTTTGATTGCTTTGCTGATTGTCGAACTGACTGAATTCATTGTTATGGTTTGAAAAATCAAATTTTTCTACAATTTTCAGTGCTATGAAATTTTAAACAGGGCTTAAAAAAGAACGAAAATGAATACTTTGTATTAATTGGATCAGCTTTTTTGTTGGGTTGGGAAAGACTGAGATCTGTTCAACCCGCAAATAAACGAAAAAAATTAAGCGCTGGATAGAAAGGAGATTTAGAAGAGACAAATAAGTTTTTAATGAATTAATTTACGAAGATTTTTATCTGCAAAGAAAAGCCTAAAAAATGATGAAGGCAGGCAGAAAGTAATTAATCTCAGATCCCAAGTGGAACGGTTAAATTAAAAAGCTATTTCTCTCCTTTCTTTGGCATCGGTAGAACATAAAATTGAGTATAACAGCAAAACTATCAAGTTTGGGCAACAGGTTTGATTGCATATAACACTACAATGCAAAATATGCTTTGAAAACACAACCAGCGTGGAGAACCTCCAATGAATTGAACAAATCGATACATTTTGGAAACGGATAAAAGCAAAACTGCCGCCTTGGCATTTTATTTTTCGGTTTATACCAAACGTTGGAGCGAGAGAAATTTTAATAGCAGGGATTAGAATCTAATTAAATCATTTATGAATCTTAATCATAGCTAAATACGTGAATCAGATCAACGATCAAGAATTCTTAGGGCTAGAAAATGTTTCATCAACAGAATTGTGACGTGAAAGGTGGTTTCAAAGTTGAAAGGAAAGATCGGCCTTGTGCATTCGGAAAATACGATGTGTCCCTATAATCCACCTAGAAATGTTATAAAATCAGATTCTCAGATGATTGAAAGAAAGTGGGTTCATTAATCCCAAAGTTGATTTGCAAGTCAGGGGCCTTGTAGGAAGAATTTATGGGACTGCACCTAATAATCGGATGACAGACTTTCAAGAGTTGAAACTTTGCAGGAACATTTTTCTGGTAGATTGTGGGTTGATATCCTCCAGGTTACAGTAACCATATTATCTTGCCCACGTTGACCAGTTAACCCTATCAGGAAGAGTATACAAAAGCTCTCCAGATCATTTAAACCTCACGAAGCCCTAATTCTTTTCTTCATCAAATTAAACTCAATGAGAACAAATAAGACCAAAAAAACAACGAAATAATAAAATGATGTACAGGCTCAGAAGCTTAAAACCGAAATTTAGAATAGAATGTCTGAGGAGTTCCTTTATATTTGAACATTTTACAGAAAGGCTTATTTGAAAGTTGGGGGGGGGGTTGCTTGTAACATTTTTTTGATTGGCTCCTTAACATTGGGGGGGGGGGGAATTTAGACGAGTGGATATTTGAAGGATTCCTGCAGATAAAAGTTTAGCGCGATTATCTTCAGTGATATAATTTGTATCTATTTGTATACAGGGAACTGCAAACATCTAAAATTTTTCAGCACCTACGCAACGTCTAACCACCACTGTGATGAACACCCTAGGCAAAACGCAAATATCACTCCAGTTTACTTGCTCTGAAAAGCCCTTTTGCCACTGGGAAAAATCACTGTATATGATATACTTGCTTCTTATAATAATAAAAAAGTTGGCTGTCTTTGCTTCATATAACTCGTGGCTTTGTGGCATTTTGTTGATTTTAATGCCAGCGTGGCAGGCATCAAATAAAACTTTGTTACGGCAAAGCGACGTAACAAAGCCTCGAAAATCATCTTTAGAATAAGGAAGTTAAAAAAATGAAACAAGAACAATATTCACAGAACTTAAATCCACAGATTAAAAAGGATTTGATGCACAGGAGAAAGTAACTTCCTTGTTAAATATCGAATAAATAACCTAAATAAGAAAAATAGAAACTAAATAGAAGCAAGATAAACATCTATACCTTTCCTAAGTTTCCATTTATTTCGCAGAATTCCAAGATTCATTTTAAATTACGATTCGAAACCTGCTAAAAGCTCGAAATCTGCCCGTCGACGTTGAACTAGAAGTTTTTCTGACTCCCACTAACTCCGAAACAATCGACTATAGTAATTTGAAATATTCCTAAAAACCGCATGAACTCGTCTACATTGTTCTGTCGCTCAAATCTATTCAAAGAGCTCTTTGGAAGGAAACCAACTTGTTTACCAGTGACGTAGTATCTAGGGCGAGAGTTTGCAAGAAAGATCCAAGTATTTTGTGCACACACTGCGTTTTCTAGTATCAACTACCAGCGCCCATCTACCAGTTTTAAACATCATTTATCGTAGCGCAAAAAGGCAAAATATCCGCCCTTAATCCCGTATTTCTCTCAAGAGAGAGCCAGCATTGTGATCACTCTATTGCAAGAAATAACTCTACAACAAAACTTAACAGTCTCTTGAAGAAATCAATAAAGAATTTAGCATTTGAAATCAATAAAACTGATTTTCTTCTCACTCTTCCAGGGTTACATCAAGCGACAGCCGATGGCTACGACTGGGGGAGGGGGGTCAATAGCCATTTCTCCAAACAACGTTTATCTCAAAGGGGCGATTTCTGCAAACTTGTTAAACATATCAGTATAACATATCAGCTCCGGTACAGAATCAAGGGTCGAATTAATATTCTATTCTGCCCGCTTCCTCTTTTAGGCCACACCCATATTGACCCCACAGATCATTTGCGAATGTAAAATTCTGAAGCCGCCATTGCACCCCGAGTCAAACGAAGACCAATTTTGACTTACACAACATGAGAAACTCGTTGACCAAGGGTAAAGATGTTTACCCAGATCGTCTGATTAACTAATTCAAACTTAAACATTGAAAGCCTCGAATCGTTTTGGAATGACCTTGCTTTTGTGATGGAATTATGGCAAAAGCATTCCTTGAAAAATCTTTCAGATGTATTCAGCGCCGCATTGTGAAAGTTGCAACAGAAGATGGTAACCATAGACTCTGGAACATTCCACAGCTTTTAATAGTACAGCCATTTGCCTGATTTTTAAGACATTAATTATATCAAATTGTAATTAATCAAACTGTAAATAGTATGGCTTAAACAGCTGTGGAATACTTTACTTTAATAAAACCTATTTTAGATGAATAAATGATAATCTAAAAAAGGGAAAATGCATCCTGGAGCGAGCAAGGGAACAAACTCTCCTCTGAAACAATGCGACCATTTCATTCCCCCACCCACACCCTTCTCAAGCCAAGCCTGTTCCAGTCATATTTATATCATATCAAGACATCCTGCGCTCCTCGTTCTGGACAGTAAAAGTTAATCCATTTAGTTTTTATTGCTTTACAAAGAGGTGTTTATCCATCATTATTCAATCGTCAAAAACAATTTCAGGTTGTTACTATGGAGAGAACAATTGTCATTTCGTATTGAAAAAGTTCTCTCACGGATTCTCAATGGATGTTCAAAGTATACATATAAAAAGAAATGATTTTTCAATACAAATCCTTTGCATTATCTGAAAAATGTGGCCAGTTTTAATTTCGTTTTACATGCCTAGAGAATCATAAACAATCAAGCTGATGGATTATAGTCTGCTTCGGCGCAAGTGGCTTTATCTAGCAGAGTTGTTTTTCATTAAAATTACTTTCGATCTGATTATATCCCCGTCTGTTGCTACGATTTTCTTTATTTACTGGATATCCTCCACGGTCACAGTCTCTCTAAAGGTTCATACATATCAGGCCACTTTAAATCCCAAGCCTCAAGTCACAGCCTTTTCTAGCCCTAGCCCCTTTCGAGCTCCTCCTCGTTTAAACCCCCCTTTATAACAGAAGCACTTTCATGGATGTTTCCGCTTTAACTTGAAGTCATCACAGAACAAGGAACAATTAATGCCGAAGAGTAGGATAATAAAATTGAGGGGGCAGCAAAAATTATATTGCCTTTTGGGGGGCAGCTATAATTTCTCAAAAACTTGATATTTTTCTATCCCCTTGAGTAATTCTACCCTTCCCCTCAATACTGGTTCTTCTATCCCCCTAACCCAGGGATTTCTTGACAAGTAAATTACCCCCCCCCCCCCATAACAGGCAATATAGTTTTTGGTCCCTCAGCCTCTTTCGCACTTCATCCTAGAAGTAACAAGATTAACACCAAATTTAAGTCTCACCATCAGATTCGACAAAATCAGCTGATTTCGATCTTTTACTTGATCTGAACATTCTTTGAAATTTGCTTTGCCTTCCTTCTGGCGTTTTCGGAGTTTTTGGTGAACTTGGTGACTTTTCAGGGGAAATGCTGCTGGGAGATTCGTTGCCATTTTCATGTCCATTTTGCTGCTTTTCTGGCTCGTTTTTCTCCTGGCTGTTGCCTTTTTTGAATTTCCTGGAAATATGGGGAGCATCTCAAAATCAATAAACACATTTCTATAACTGACGGATTGGTGAAATTAAGGTCGTAGCTACAATTGGGTGAGGGGGTGTGACAACCACCCAGGTAAAACATTATTTCCCAAAAACAGGGGGGCGTTTTTGGCGGCAGAAGAGTATTTCGTCAGCAAATTTTGCTAACCTGTCGGCAAATAAAGGATTGTACGCCAATTTTATCGGCGAATTCATCGTAGACACCCCCCTGAAACAGAACATCGGCCATGGGTGAAATGGTTGGTTAGTTTGTGCTAGGTACATAAAAGTTCTGGATTTGTCAAATCAAATATTCAACTAATAGGTTAATCGCAAATTCAGATTGAAAGCGATGTTGTAAATCTAAACTTCCACTGATGCAGGGGTAATACTGAGAAATTAAAAATTAATTCATGGATCTAGACAACCCCTACATTTAATCAACCTTTTGATGCGATTTCGAAAAACTTTGTCCAGCTTTCAAGCTTTGAAAAATTCTAAACTCTGAATAAAGCTTTCACGGCGCAAAATAAATTCTTCACGCTTTATAAAAGCCATTCAAAGGCTTACGGAAGAATATAGAAAAGCTGTTGGTACGTTCAAATTGCTATAAAAGACATCAAAGAATCTCCGGCAGCTTTGAGGTAACATGACCCAAATATTCCGGGAACAAATTGATGCAGTGATTGAATTCATACAATACAATCAAGAATCAAGGATGTTTCTGAAAACCTTGCAGGGGGCATGGAGCATGTAATTTCCTACGAAATGGGTATGTTTTAAACTTGAGTGAGGATGTTCCGTAGGGGGGGGGGTATTTTTGTGAAAATTGGCACCCCTAAGATTAGCTAGAATGGCAATGATGGCGGATGAATCTATTGGCCAGAAACCGAAGACTAAATCTAACTCCACAACTCTAAACATTCACAGAAATTTGCCAACCGGCAGATCGGGTAGGTTACAGATGTTACATGCTTCCCTTACCTCAAACTGCGATTCAAAACACTCCCAAACTTCCTTGAAAAGTAGTTATCTGACTTTCCTTCTGATGGGCTCGTTGGGGGACTGGCAGCAGCACTGCTTTCACCCCCATCTTCGGGGGCCTTTCTGGCAGGTGCTTCTTGTACCACATCTGGGGGGTTTTTAACCTTCGTTTCTGCCATTCCAAGCTGTTTTGATTGAGAAACACTGGACTATCCTAGAACAAATGAAAATACTCACTTAATTACTAGATACAAAGCAACGTTCTATAATGTGGTGAACTGCGAAAAAGCCCCTTACAAGAAACTTACATTACCAGGATTGTTTAAACACAATTATTTATAGTCCAATATTGAGAATAGTTTTGCTGTTGTATTTTTTTCTCCTTTTGTCTGCTTTGTTGTTATATCATCATCAATAATGTTAGGCTCATAATTGAGTGGTCGTGAACCTCTCCACCATCCTCTGCCATTCAATTCGATCTTGCGCATTTCTTTCCACTTGCACCATCGTCAGTCTACAAATATCTTTGATGTTGTCGCTTAGACTTGTTTTCGGTCTTCCTCTTCCTATATATCTATATCTCTATTGTTATATATTATTTACAAATTTACAAAATATATAATCGATAATAACAATAGCATATCAGCTAATAGGGGCATACCCAATGGGGGATCGGTTCCCTTTTTAATTCAAAAAGTGAATACATCTTCTGCTATTTTCGCCGAAATATTTCTCTAATACTGCAAATTTGCCATTCCATTTTCCAACATGAGAGATCAAAGGCAACTCGCCAGAATTCACAGAGATAATTTCATTAAAAACCTCACCAAACTTGCTCTTCAATAATCTTTCTGTCCTATTCCAGAGGCTGTCTTCTCAAATGGAATATTTACCCTGCAAACATAAGGTAAATATTTATTATTGACGTTGAACTGTGAACGTTTGTGATCTGAAGGGCAATACAGGATGCTATAGAAACTGAGATAAAGAAAGATTTAACTCGTAAGGGAAAGATCTTGAGATGAGCAGCCGGAAATATTCTTAATAGCTTCAAGTGGTGATCGTATTTGCAAATGATATAGTAAATCAACATTGGAAAGGAATTAATTGCTTTTTTATGAAGTGGGTGGAGATTAATGAGTTTATCATCGATTGAATTAAAGAAGATCACGCATTTAAAGGCAGGGTTTATTGAATCGATGATTAAATGGTTAATGATAAAAAAATGATGGCGATGATGCTATGGAAGATGGTGGCGATGATGATGATGATTATGAAGATGATTCTGATATTTTCATGATGATCACGATGATGATAATAATGATGATGGTGACTGCTGTTGATGATGATGATGATAATGATAATGGTGATGATTATAGCTATGATGATGATGATAACCCCCGTCTTTGTTATAAGCCGAGTATTTCATCCACCCTCTCTGCAAAATTTCGATCTCTGGGGAATGTAACTCAAAGCGATTGCTCATTGCTTGATTACTTCCGGCTGCTATAAAAACGCAACAAGATACAAAATAACTGCAAATATTTAATTAGAAGTTTTGATTCAACTTTGAATACCCACCTCTAATAAGAAGGTACATTTTCCCACGCTACGTACAAGGTTGCCATTTTTGGAGGTTGGTTACCCCACCCCCTAGTTTGAGAAAACAGCGGCACTGCCTATCTTTCAAGAAGAAAACGAACTCAAAATGTTTCAATTTTAGTAAAATATAAAATAGTGCTCTATGTAAAAACATGGCAATGCGAAAAGTGATTCAAAAGGGGCTCAATTCGACATGTCCCCCAAAGTAGGGTGGATTTAACAAAAAGGGGGGCAGGTCTGGGAGTAGACCATGGCAGACTGAATAATCTCGTACATTACAGATGGCCAGGGCCTAAGCGGAACATAAATGAGAGAAAATCAACAAACTTAGGACAAGGGTGGATAGGATAAAAAACCGAGCTAATTTACCGGTGCAAAATGAAAGTATTGACCATGGTAACTAGGGCATGGGAGGGGGCATGTGGTTGTCCATACTGCCCCCCAGTTGCATGCAGGCGTAGGTCAATGTGATTAGAAACCTCAGAGGAAAAACATTCAAAACAATTCTGGGGGCAAGATTATGTTCACGATATCGCTGAAAAAAACAGTGCAACAGATCAATTAAGTGGCGAAAAATGAAACATTCGCGGAAAAATAATCTGGATCTCGTCAAAATAGGGCAGTTTTCAACTTTTGCTGTCGATCATAAGCGAAACTTGCAGCAAAACAAAGTCATAAGGAAAGCAGAATGCATCTCTTCGCAAACGGGAAGGGTGGATCCGCAACAGAGAGGCCACTGCCCTTCTGTCAATGAAGCAATCTGAAATATTTCAACAAAAGTTTCATACTCACGATAAATTTTTATCTCTTGCTGTAATTTGAACAGGTTCACTTCGTGGCTGGAAAGATTACGTGATGAAAAAACTCAAATTACATAGTCAACACCGCTAAAACTCGTGTTTTTCTAAGTCATCCTGCGCAAGACCTTTGCTATGAATAACATTAAACCACCAAGAAAGCGTAGTGCCCTACTGCAAGCGAGCCATCATCACCTCAGTTTGATCGATCAAAGTCATACCAAGACATGGGGCTCGAAGCTAAGCAATTGGTCGAATCCTAAATGCCAATGTTGTTTGATTATCTGTAGATGTAGGGAATGCGTACTGAGAAATATTTACATTAGCATATATCTGAGGGAGAACAGAGCGATCTCCAAATGTTTGCTCTTGTAGTTTGTATTTCTCAATGAGTCAGGGGGAAGCAATTCATGTTTTGCAAGTATCTATGTTCAAAGCAGGGGTCCAGTGTTGGCCTTCATACTTTGTCCTGGGAGGGTCATATCGTTTCTACCCCGCGAAACAGGTTTTCAATATTTTGCCAAAACCAGCCTGTATTGTCCTGCAAATGCCATTGTCTTCATTTCCATAGTTGTGAGGGGGAGCTACGCCCAGAGCCCCCTCAACTGACGCCCATTACTGTAGCAAGGGCTCGCATAGCTCCTTCTCAAACAGGCTGAGCCCCAAAGCCCCTTCTACTCCAGGAAAAGTTGGCCTGGGATGCAACATGTGTCCCTGTTTTTTCACGTGTAGGTTTGCCATTCATTTTGTCCACAAGAAAACTAAAATACTTATTTATGATTCTTCTATTATTGACGCAAGAAGAACGTAACCAACATAACATAACATGAAATTACTTAATAGCTACAAATAATTCTTATAATACTTTACAAATTGACGCGAAAGGGTAATTTTAAGACGCAATCACAAAGGGCCTTTGGCATTGGAGAACTGGAACATGAGGAGTGAACCAAATTTTGTGGTCATGCAGAGAAGTATCTTTTTAAAAAATAAAGGTACCTTGGTACCAGATACGAGAAATTCGAGGAAAATAGGGAGAAAATGGAAGGGAAGAAAAGAAAAGAGAGGAGGAAAAGAGTACACCTCTGGGAGTCGTTCTTGTTGGCCTCTCCTCTTATTTTCTTCATCTTCCTCTTTCCTCCAACTTTATTTGTGTTTTCTTAGGCTCGGTGCATTTTTTGAGGTTCTGGTACCCTAGGTAAGTATGAGGGGTGCTCAGTGCAGTGCTGGTTGATCATGGTCAAGCAAGGGGAAGCGCAGATGTGGAGCAGATGCACCCAACCCCCGCCAACAAAAAATGACGCAGGTAAATGATGCGAGGCAGCTGGCTAAGCAAATTAGGCACGGAAATTAAAGGAGTAAAATGTTGAAAATTAAATGACTCAACACCTGTAAAGAAATCACATTAAAGTGGGCTTTAAAGTAAAACATTAGAAATTAATTCAAATAAGAAACAAAGACAAAATCCTTATCATCAATAATGTAATATTTTGGGCTGTGCTTGGTAAATGAATTCTCTGAATTTTCATTTCGCAGGAATTTAATTAAGTTATCCATTCTTATTTCCTTGAAAGACATTTCTTATAAAAACGGCTAAATAAGTCCTGCAAATGCAATATTCTGGTGGATAGGGTAAAATGGGCGGATATTCATATAAAACATTTTAAAAAGTGGATACAAAAGTCCGATTTCTGAACAAAATTGAAAAGTTCGGACCAAACAGATCCAGATTGCAAAACAATTGAAAAAGAAAAATAAAAAAATTTAGCCCACTCATTACAATCACGAGGCCATTGCAAATCATGTCTGCAACAGATCTCTTCTTGGGGTTGTTCAGGGAGGGCTCCTGTCAATTCAAATTACCTCGTACCTCTTTATGAGCTGGAGACACACATTCCTACCATTACATAAAATATTATATGCCTTATCCATTACAATATAACATCATTAACCGATTAATCAATGGCAGAAAAAACTTACTTTACTAACAGTTCTTTTACATACAAGTTGTCATTTCCCTTCAATTCTTTCTTTAATTCTTCAATTTTTGAATCGAGTTGCTCCTCTGTTACCTCACCGGACTGGAGTTCTACTACTTTGCGTAAAAAGTCATCAATTATCTGTATGCCTTCCTGTTTAAAAACATAAAACACGATGAAAAATTGTTTCGGTTTCAGAAGACAAAATAGCACAACTATTTTTAAGTTTTGCAGCCTAGGGAACTAGTAAGAGGTACCAAATGAGTCACACAGGCGAGGGACAATCCTCCTAATGATGAACTGGCCAAGTCCACCATGGAGCCAATTTTGAAAGCCACCATCCCTTCAAAACATAGCGCACCCTCATCAAGCTTTGACAACACAGTCCAAAATATCAGAGTCCAAAACATCACACTTCAAAATATTGCATTCCAAAACATCACAGTTGTTGCATAAATTCATGGAATTTGAATCTAACTTCCATCAACATGTAACTGAGTAGGGATTATTCCGGTACATAAGCTACTAAACTACCCTGAGAATCAGGTGATAAACAGACAAATCATGAACAAATCTCGTGACGGGAAATTCAAACACGAAATTAGAAAGTAACTAAACCTGTTTTGCTATGCGTCTTTTCTTTGCTGCAGCCTCATAATCTAGTATTCATAGAAGAATGATCTCAGAATTGATCAAAGCAAGCAATACAAACATCATGACCATTTTGAAGGGGCTCTAGAAGGAGGGGGCAGGAAATAACGTGTTTAAAAAGGGGACCCTTAGGCGTAATGTCTAAAAAGGGAACTTTGAAGGAAAGGGGCATTCTGCAAAAATTTGCGAGGCGGTATAAAAATCAAGCACTACAGTTGTAATTTGTATAGGTCATAGAATCACCATTGACACAAACAATAAATTGTTTAAATAAATTTATAAAGAATAAAAAAGGATTGGGGAAGATTAGTAGATCTTTAGGTAAGTTTATGTTTAAACTGATAGATAAAATCGAAAAATTTCACAATCTCAGGAAAGATCAGTGACTTAAAATAAGCAAAAAAAGGAAATGAAACCTACCTGAGGAAATGTCATCAAGCCTAGCCGAAGTGCCTTGAAAATCTTCAAGCTCCCTGGCTCTTTTTCTTGCAAACTTTATAAAAAAACAACAATGAATGATCAATGAGAAATAGATGATTGGATGATGATGTTTTCAATGGAGAAACCACTGTTCTGAAATTTCTGCAACAACAGTTAGCTCAGTTCATGACAAATAAACACACCTCGATCACTTTTTGTGGGAAATGTGCCAATTCTGCTACATGAATGCCAAAACTTTGATCACAAACGCCTAAAAGAATACACGATTAGCAATAAGACGGCTGTAGCGAAGGTAGCTTATATGCATTGTTACGATGATGATGCAAATATAACTAAGTAAAAACCCACGTCATCAGCATCATCATCATCGGCATCATCATCATCATCATCATCATCATCATCATCATCGGCATCATCATCATCATCATCATCATCATCATCATCATTATCATCATCATCATCATCATCATCATCATCATCATCATCATAATCATCATCATCATAATCATCATCATCATCATCATCATCATCATCATCATCATCATCATTAAAAGTACACCTAACAATCTAATTAGGTCGAAACATGTGATACGAAACATGTGGCAAAGTATATTAGAAATGCATTTTGATAGTGCATTTATCGTAATTCGGAAACTCTTTGAAAAAGTCTTATAAACAAGAGTGAAACTATGGAAAGTTGAAACTAAAAGTAGTAACATAGTTTAACCTATGTTGCCTTGTTCAGCATAGAAGCCTGTGCCTTTCTGCCTTGTTTCCGAGCTTTTAAATTATTGAAATTCGCACTTTTGCTGTGTACATGTACCTATGTTTGAAACCTTGATAAGGAAACTCGAAGTTTTAATCAAAAATACTCGGACGTGAACCGAATTAGGTCAGAGGAACTCATTGCAGTAACGCTGTAAAATACCCGTGTTACTTGTTGTGACGTAGCAGGTTAACTAAGTTAGCAGAAGAAATACCTGGTTTGACTTTGTAAAGTAAAGTTAAACTACCATCGACGGTCATTGCGGTGACATGCAGGTTAGAAACACTTTGGACAATGTCAGCAAGGCCAGTCAGCTCGTGAAAATGCGTAGCAAACAGGCAAAAGCTTTTTAATTCCGTTGCAATATGCCTAGGAATAAATAAACATGGCTAGTAATGTCTGATGGACAGAGAGGAGAAAACTGGCGTCGATGCTCAGTTTATACTAAAATGTTCAAGAATATAAAGCACTGTAAACAAAAAATCCAAAGAAATTTCAGGAGGAGACCATATCAAATAGTTTGAACAAGTTAACCTGTTAAGGCATTAGTTGTTATGTTAGTTATTAAGTTGGCTGTGTTTCATGAATGTTGCAGGGAGCTGCTAGAATTTTTTTACAATTTTTCGAGCGTGCAGGAGAACATTCCACTATTTATATCATCACATCAATGTAGAATGTGAAATTATAATTACGTAAAAACGAATAGAAATCATACTCAGATATGGCCCAAGCCAAACCAAAGCCATCATATGTTGAAGTTCCGCGTCCTAGTTCATCGATTATAATAAGGGAATCTTCCGTTGCTTGCTGATAAAAAATCGAAAATCAAAAATTGGACGATACAGAGAAAAGTGTTCTTTTTCATTACATGAAGGCTATTGGAGTTATAATTTCAATCAATAGCATGAACAATTTAATTAGCCAAGCTGATGAGGTCAGAAGTAATATTTGAGCATTGTTAAATCAGTCCTCAGAGATCAGAGGCCCCTAAAGGGTCAAATCAAAGGGTAGGTCAAAGGTCAGTTTAAAAGTCTGAAGGCATGGCACTTAGACTTCGTTATCAGATGCGTGAAGCCGGGATATTCCGATTGAAAAGCAGAAGCACAATCTTTTTAAGATACAAGATAAACATAAAAGTGAATTTCTGGGTTAACATATAAAAAGGTTTGGTCAAAAGTTCCTTGGAATATCACAAGCTTTACAAAAAAATCTGCCCTTACCCTTAATATGGAAGCAGTTTCGAGCATCTCTGACATAAAAGTCGAAACTCCTTTCAACTGACTGTCACCGGCGCCAACCCTCGCGAGAATACTGTCGATGATTGTGACCTCTGCGGAGGTGCATGGTACGAATGATCCAATTTGCGCCATCAGCGCAATTACGCCAATCTAAAGGTCGAAATTTCGATGAAAATTACGATTAAAGACTTCGAAACGCGAAAGTTATAAAAATAAAATGTAAATTGTAGCCATAATGACAGGACAATAAAGAATCAAAAGGTGACAGATAAATATATACTTCTCTGGTTACAAAAAACTGTGGAACGATTCAAAAATAAATGATCGCAAAAAGTATCGTTAGATTTCGAGGTTGATATATATTATGGATGCATTTTACAAACCTGTCGAATGTAGGTTGATTTGCCTCCCATGTTTGGACCAGTGATAATCTGAAATACGTTCTTATCTGCAAAAAAATTCGAAAACCAGGTAAAACGGGGAATAAAGTGTGATTCGCACAAAAAGGAAATATGAAATACGTTCTTTTAACAAGCAAGTTAAATTGCAAAGGACTATATTTGACATACTGTGATTTGATAGTCTACGATTTCGATGTGCATTCGTTTTTCGAGTTGAAATAGCGCAATGAAATCGAAAGTTCACAATAGTATATGACATTGACCCAAATCTTTGAAACCTGTACCTCTGATCAACTTGACATCATTTGGAATGAAAGCCACATCATCTTGAACTTCGAGACAAGGATGACGTGATCCTAACAAGATCAAATCTCCGGTGCCTACGAAAGCAAACCCAAACAAAATCATTTAAAACATAAAATCGGGTGAAATTAACTTACTATTAAAGAGAAACTCCTAACAAATATTGTTGAAAGAACATTGCAAATGCAGACTTCAACATTTAGACTTTCTAATGAAAACTTTTAAAATCTGAGTGTTCGAACCTTTATGATATTCCCAGTCCCTTTTCTTTAAAAAATGGACAAAAATGCATCAAATACTGGATAAATTTTCCTAGTTTGCTAACCTTTCTCTTTAATGATAGGTCTAACATATGGAATTGGTGCTTGTGTGGCTGCAACTGCAAGACTGAAAACGAAATAATAAAAATAGAACTTTTTTTAGCACATTTGTATTTCATTTATTTTGAAGAGTAAAACCGCTATAAAGCCAGTTGAGCTCAAGGAAAATATTATGATTCCACTGTCGAAGAAAATGAGGAAAAGGTTTGCTAGCAAATGTTCTGTATCATAAAGAGATGATACTTTATTTCTTTTGACTATTTAGGAAGATAAAAACATCGGGCTGCCAGGCTAAAGAAAGATGAAAGGCTGCTTAGAACTTAGTGAACGCTCGCTACACCACAACAAGATCTCTTATGTAAAATTATCTCGATATATTTTAGTTAGGACATGCTGTCATAGAAAAAGCTGTTCATATCATTATCATAAATTCACATTTTTAAAGAAGGTTGCACTTCAGCATTGCTAATTCTTAAAACAATAAGCTGCATGTAAACAAATCTCTAAAATATCTTTCCATGATTTCACTCCTTTAACTCTCATTTTATTTCTCTGTCTTGATAATATTCCCTTTCATATTTCTGCTATAAAAGTGTCAAAGCATGCTATACATCTAAAACGTTTAAAATTAATACCTGACGAGAGTATCCAGATGCGCGATGTTGTCACTCAGGGATTGCAATGGTTCTGCGTATCCAGCTGCAAAGAAAGGCAAAAATCATGATGAAAAGAGCCCTAGGTAAGTTCGTTCCTAAAATGATGTGTAGGGTGGTGCCATCCTTGGTTGCTCAGAGCCTTGAATCAAATAACTTCGTAAACATCTGAAACCCTAGGCAGGAAATCTAAGAATACTGCATCGTCTACAAATAAGGCTTGGCTAAGACGTGAGTGCAGTCTATTGGTAGTAAAATATAGTATAGGTTATTGGCAACTGGCTACAGTATAGTTTATCGACAACAGACTAGAGAGTAGTCTAGAATTTCACGCTGTAAAAGTTTAATTCTTTAGACAATAGATATCAATGGATTCTTTTATATCGAGAACAGACTTTAGATCAGGAAGAAGTGACAACTTACCAGCAATCTTGATAACTTCAGCAGCCAATTTACTTTGCACTGAAGTGTATGTGCTTTTCAATGCTTGATATTCTGAATTCATTTCTCTCAGACTTGAATTTGTAAATCTGACGCCATCTTTCCTTGTCTCAATTGTCTGAAACTTCTTGTTGTTACGCAGGCATTTTTCTTCCTGTTTAGGAAACCAATTTAAACTGGCGTCAAATGGGTATCAAATTTGACACATCAAATGGATGCACTAGTAAATTAGAAGAATAGATAAAAACAGAGCCATTTGGAGACTTTCCATCGTTCCAAGCTCTGACAGATAAGAGTTTCAGTATGCGAAATTAAGTTTCCGATTTTCGTGAAGTTTTGAAGGTTTTGCTTCATAAAAAAATTAAAACAGCAATTAAAACAGTTGTTGCCAAAAACAACAACACTCACTTTCAAAGTGATTCGAAAGAAGTAACCAAGATGGGAAGTGCATTCCAGTTTTATTGTTTTCCCTTCCTCAAGGCCTAACTCTCTTGCAGCCTAGAACAGAAAAGCACATCAGTAATTTTCCGTTTATGCATAGTGAAACCAAGGTGTAGCTTCATTGCCTCTTCAAAAATCTGAGAGTACATCTTCAAAAATTCCTACAAACACTTTGGTAACTAAGTTTGCATCGTACAGATGAGACTTAAATCTTAAGTGAAGGGAATAAAAGTGTGAATGGAAAATCGTTGCAAAAAACTTTCTCTCTTCATCCTTTCATTCGATTTCCATGGTTAACGAATTCAGCTAAAGATATTTCCATTAACGTATTTCCAAGGTTGCAAAGCTTTCTATCAATCTGACGTTGAAAGGAGATTAGTAAAAACCTTGCTTAGCTCTTTTGGAAATTTGGCGGATATATCGTCCATTTGGTCCTTGCATTCTTTCAGACCATCATCAAATTCAGGCTTGATTAAAAACTCGTTGCTGTCCACTGCATCAAGATCAACCGTTGTCTCAATCAGCTCCATATATTTTGAGAAATCCATAATGAATTCCTTGAAAAATACCAAATAAAACAGAAGTAAATGAAAGTCACAATAATTAAACAAATAAATAAATGAAAAAAAACTATTATTAGGTACATGAACCAGATTAAGAACAGAACAGGAGTAGAATAGAAAAGAATAGAACAGAACAGAACAGAACAGAACAAAACAGAGCATAACAGAACAGAACAGAACAGAACAGAACAGAACAGAACAGAACAGAACCGAACAGAACAGAACAGAACAGAACAGAACAGAACAGAACAGAACAGAACAGAACAGAACAGAACAGAACAGAACAGAACAGAACAAAAGAGGAGTAGAACAGAAAAGAATAGAATAAAAGATACAACCAATTGTTGAATTTCACGTCTGTGTATTTTTTTTTGAATTAACAAAGCCAATTCTAAATTTCTTACCTCAAATGGTTTCGTAAAAACTTCTTTTATCATCGTTTCATTTTTCCCTTCATACTTCTCTAGAGTACCAACCAAATACGGCAACCTTCGGATAGCTTGATAAATGCGGACGCAATCCTTTTTAAAGAAAAATAAACATCAGCGAGCAGAAAAAGCACAAATGTGACAAAATATGAGAACACGATTTAATCCGTATTACAGTTTCCTGATCTGTTCCACAGTGTTCGATGTATAGCTGACAGAGCTTTATTGGAAACCGAAAGAGCACGATGAGAAAAAAGTTTTATTTTGTTGAGCTCGTGAAGATGTTAAATTTTACATTTAATTGTAAATTATTCAGATGTGAATTAAGATCGGTGTAAACTGAGAAAATGACAAAAATTTATTAAAGTATATAATTAGACAAAATAAATGGATAAAATAGAGTAAAATAAGCAGAACATCAGGTGTAATAATTTATGAGGGAGAGCTCAACGGCTGAAGTTGTTATTCAGAGTTTAATGTTCGATTTTCAACACTTGGAATCTTTTTTGGCAGAAGCAGTTCGAAGGTTACCTGGAGTCCAGCTTTCTGTCTTTGAATTCTTTTTGAAAGTCGAGAAAGATCGGGAATTTTCTTTAAATGCTCCTCCTAGAAAAGAAGAAAAGTAAAATGAATAAAGGCAATGATGCAAGGATAATTATCAAATAAAGCCACGTTAAAGGAGGCAGATTAAATCGAAAGAAATAAAAACAAGACAATTCGATTAAAAATAAATCAGAAACCTGTAAAGTTTGTCTTAGCTCTGTACTTTCGATGAAAGTTTCAACGATGTCTAATCTTTCCTCTTCAAAAAAAATAAACGGATACGACATTAATGTACAAAGATTCACATTATTTTGAAATTTATACTCTCTCTGATTCTGACTCCAGCAAAACTATCCGATCCAGGTTATAATCTTGCATAAAATAAATAAAGCTGTAAATATTCGAAGGCAGAAACGGTTTTTCTTCGTTTGTTTTCAACTGGCCTTAGATATTTCAAATTCAGAAGTGAATAAAATAATCATACCAATTTTGTTTTTATCCATTAATGGTTGTTTGACCCATTGAGCCAACAAACGTTGTCCCTGTGGCGTCTTGCAAGAGTTCAGTAGGCCAGTGAGACATTTCGATTTGTTGCCACCTAAGGATGTCATTAAAAGATATGTCATTATAAGAATCTCTCTTTATGGTCGTATAAAAATCGTTAGGAACGAAAAAAGCAGAAAAAGAACCCAGCATTCATTCAAAATTTCGTTAAATTCATTGCATTTGAAAATAATGGGGAGATTCAGCCCTTGAGAGCGAACTGGTTTTCAAGGGGCCTCCAATTATTTCTAATAATGTTTTACAGTCAACAATATCATCATAAAATAAGTCTTTGACATATTTACTATGACAGGTTTTGCCATATTGCTTTACCTGATTATCTTGCCATTTTACAATCAGATCAGGAATACAAGAAATGGTGTATTTATGTATAAATATGAAAATACATATCTGAGAGATCAGTGGTTAACACTGACTTAAATGTACAAAAACGCTCAACATTGCGTAAACTGGAGAAGGCTGATGAAGAAGGCTGGTGAAGAAGGCTGGTGAAGAAGGCTGGTGAAGAAGGCTGGGGGCTTGGAACCGAACCAAACTTCAATGATGATGATGGTATCAAGACACATGCAGTTTAATTAATGATTCAGATTAGTTACTGTAGATAGTTCACAGCGATAGTTATGATGATGTTTCTTATACTAGATTAGCTTGAACTCTTACCATCAGAAGGCGCAGGGAAAAGGTTTAATGCTCTGACAGCCGCAGCATCAAGTTTCATGAATTGACTCAAATCGAACGTAGAAATTGTGAACTGATTAAAATTACTCTCATCTGCAAGAAGCTGAAAAAAAGATTCGAGAACCTTGTAATTATACAACGAAAAATACTTGAAACTGTCAACTAAAAATAATCAAAACGATTTGAAGAACCTTCGAGGGTACCCAATCCCTAGCAAGGTGAAGACCTAGGCCAGGAATTCTTAGGAAACACCTGACTAGACTTCACTGAGTCTTGCTTATTATGAAATGAACCGGATGGCATCTTTTGGAACTGTCTTTAAACTTATAAACTTACTTCATTATCTCAGAAATTTGAATATTAACCACACCCAACAAGATAAAAAAAACTGAGATTTAAATTTAAAAAATCGTGCTTTACCTCGAGGTATTTTATGATAGAAGTTAGGCAACACGTGGCATGACTTAAATCCAGTTCAGCTACAAATAAGAATTTTAATTTGAACATTTGATACACAAGAGCTTACGTATGCTGTTTGGGGGAGGGGGTGACACAAGACTTAATCATGATTTCCCAATGAGCCCCTTTCACTTGATTTTCCCAATAACATGATATTTTCCATCTATGCTACAAAATGCTTAAAAATTTGGCCTATAATTCGGGGTGCCCCAGGACCCCAACAAACCCCATAACCATTGGGTATTATCCAGATAAGATCTGACTTACGGAAAATAGTATTAAAAATTGCGTATTTAAGAACTGACTTGGTATGGTAAATTAATTTGAATGAAATGCCTTGGAGGGGGGAAATATTGTAAACAACTGCTCTACAAATTATCCAACAAAAAAGTTTTCGAAAAATCGAAATAAGATCGTCGTCATAAGTTTCTATTTTCACACAATTCACTCACGAATAGCTGCGGAGGAGCTTCCACGTGATTTCAGTAATCTGTCGAGGTCTTGAACAATGTCCTTTGATGTAAAATCGGCTGAAAATAAAAAGACACAATGAATTTCAGAATAAACATTTTCCACTTGGCCAAGAAATTCCTAAAGCGTATGACAAACATTTTTGCAATGGCTTTGTTTCTCCTTCCTTCCACGGAACCTGGAAGAACCCCTTTCCCCCTCTTTTTCCAACTCTAAATATTTTATGCCCAATTCACGGTTGCCGTATCCTACAGCTTTGATGAAATCTCTACTTCTATCTAAAAACTTAGAAAATTCTACTGAAGTGTCATCGAAACCCATTGAAGCTGTCCAAATGGTAGCCCAAAATCGCTTGCGACCCCCCTTTACACACCCACGTAGCATATTTCACTGTATGATTCTGCCCCTCCACCCTAGAATCCCCAGCATTGTGGTTGCCTATACATCACCAAATTTGAAATCCAAGCCCTTCGACACTGCCAAAGACATGCCCAGAGAATCTTCTAAAGTGAAAACGCAAGGATAGGAAAGGTGCGCGCACAAGGGATCAGAAAAAAGGAAGTGAAACTGCCAAGAATACCACGAAATAAACAGGGAATCTCCCTGATAGGGTATCATGATCTGTGTCACGAGACGTAAATACAGATCAGATGAGAAGATAAAGAGGACATCAATCTGTGACATCAGTAAACAGAACGGATAACGAAATTACAGAGCCAGAATGATACTGCAGCTGTCATTACTTTTCAACTTTGTAGCTGTTTACCAAAGTAAGATGTGTCATTTATAACATAACATAATGTTTATAAGTTTGTTTATCCATTAAAATCGTCTCTCTATTGGGAAATTATTGAAGTATTAAGGGGATAAAATGTGTGACTTTTCATGGGTGCACTAAGTACACTTTCATATTCTAATTTAAGTATTAGCATTAGCAGAGCAAAATCATGAAACAGGGTGGCCGCCGGAAAACTAAGAATGGCAAAATGCGCAATAGCTTTGATGTCATTATATACCTTTATATGTCTTAGGCTTAAATTTAGTTAACTTTTGTATTTGCATTTAGTTTTCTTTTTCTTTTTTTTTGTATTTAGATTGTATTTTAACACTGTATTTTAGATGGAGGGTCCCTTGAAAGCCAGCTTCTTGCTGAAGGGGTCCCCCTCCGTAAAGAACTTTAAAATGAAATGAAATGAAATGAAAATGACAAATTCAAGAGGTATGCTTGGCGGCTTCGGCCAAAATTGTCTGAGTTTACTTGATTTACATATAAAATTGAACCACCCCCCCCCAAAAAAGGAACAGTTGTTATATTTCTAAATCCATATTTCATCCCATTGTTTAAGAATTAATCCCATGTAAAGGGATGGAAGGTTTATAAGATCAATTGCCTAACTCGTAAATCACAAAGAAATTGTTTTTGGTTGCTTGCGAAAGTGAATTCGCCCGGCCTTTCGGCTGGATGGAATGAGTTATTTGATCCTTTTGTAGAGAAAGAAAGTCACATTATCAGATGATCCTAAGATTAGAATGGACATTGACTGAACTTTGCATTTCATCTCGGGAGGGGGTATGAAGGATTCCCAGATGAACAGGACCTAAATAGAATAGAATATTGTCTGCAGAATTGAATAGAATGCTGTCTATAGAATAGAACATTTTCTAGAAAAATAGATCTTGCATATTCTTTGAAGCGGAATCGATTCCTAAGATACGGGGGTCAAATGTGGGTACTGCGTATCAACGGCTAAGAGCCACAAACTATCGAATAAAACAAAGTAGTTGAAATGACTGATTGATTTTCTTGATTTTGTCGGAAGGAAAGCAGTGAACTTTGCTTTACTATTTTGGGGCTATTTCTATTACTACACCCCCGCTTAATTCGATCCCAATAGCAAATTGTTTTCAGGAGTATAAACTGCTCATAAAGAATGATAATGCTTCAAAAGGCACTTAATACATGGCTCAATCAAGAATTCTTTACAAATGGATCATTATCCCGTCGCCATTATTCAAAATATATGGTAAAAATCTTGATAATCTGTCAGGGTTTCTTAAATAATCGTTTTCCTTCATGCAGTCACAGCTACCAAGACCATTGTTGTTTCACCAAATGGCAAAAACACGGATTCTTGTGGCACAGCTTCCTCACCGTGCTTGACACTGCAACATACCTTGCTGCGAAGGAGCAATAACAACGATACCGTTCTCGTCATTGGCAAAAATGGCAGCAAAACTGCAGAATACTTTGAAAACTTGAGTGACACTATCAATATTAGATACAAATTAACAATAAAAGGGATCAGAGGCACCCCCGTTATCAATTTATCTGGACCAAAATCAATGCTGAAAATTGAAGGCAAGTCCGGTAAAGATGTCAGTTTAAACATCAGAGATATCACCTTCAAAACAAATAATAATAAATCGACGATTTTAACTTTTACTGATGCTTCGTTATATTGTTATCAATGCACATTTGATAGTGCGCTGACGGCCATAGAATTCAAATGGGGAATCCCCTCGAATTTAGTTTTACATGGAGGCTCATTCACGGGGGTAGTGTACGGGATCAAGGCACAACACACATGCGCGTTTGGTACACTGGAGATCAGTAATACGAGTTTGAAGGGGGTAAGCATGGTATCAAATACTGGAATTGAATTAAAGAGCTATTGTATAAAGTACCCTTACCCCAGAGCAAATATTCATTTGCGCATGGATAATACAGATTTGTCAGGGTTCTTCAAAGGGGTCGAATTAAGCATCGCACATGTTGATTTATTTGCCATAAACATTAATAATTGCACGCTTACCAATCATGCACGCGGAGCTCTCCTTATCGGTGTGGGTAGATCGTACAACAAGTTTACGAAAATTGCGATACGAAACACGCTCTTTCGTTATAACAGCGGCGATAACGGCGGTGCGTTTCAGTTAACGAGCACATATAAAAAGGTTGGAAACGTCGAAGCAAACGTAACACGATGCAGATTTGAGCGCAACAAGGCTACGACAATTGGCGGAGCCGTAGCAGTTAAAGGAGGAATGACCATGCGCATCGAAGATAGTCATTTCGAGATGAACGACTGTCGCAACAAAGACGAAATTCTCTTCAACTACGGGAAAGGCTCAGGTGGCGCATTGGGCATAGACACATTGGGAAAAGAGATAAGTGTATTGGTTACGCGGTGCGTTTTCAAAAACAATGCGGCAGCCTCATACGGAGGAGCGATTTACACAAAAGCAGGATCGGAGAAATCAAAGTGGATTATATCCAACACGACATTGGAAAGTCTGTTGGAAAACATAGAACCGGCAGTGGAAGGCGATTTAATTTACAGTGAGATAGACACGACTATGTCGCGCGTCAAAGGTCGGATCCAACCAACGCGCGGAAGAAACGCGATTCATCTAGCAGGCCAGCATGGATCAACTGTTGATGCGCTGTCAGAATTCACGATTACTCCTGGTTTCAGCTTTCAACTTGCCGCCGTTCCTGTGACGGTCTATAGCGTATTTGAGACGCGACTGCAGGGGTCACGACCAACGACATCAGGAGAAAAATCAGGCGCACATCTGTCGGGTGTGATACTTCATACACGACGATCTGATTTTCCAACGAAAACAAAATCAGGAAGCAGTTTCTCCGACACAACAAACGAAAACAGGCAGCGATTTTCGGCAGTAACAACGGGACTTTCGGTCAAGACTAAAGCTATCATGTACCGGACTTTCTCATTAAACTATTTGTCATGTCCGTACAACCACTATGCCCTTACTGAAAGCGCTTTCAGGAACCTGACTTTATCTAATTCTAAATGCGACAAATGTCCGGACGGTGGAATTTGCCGCATCGGACAATTAAAAGCGGAGGACAATTTCTGGGGTTATAAAGACGAACGCGTCAAAACAGTGAGGTTCATCCGCGTACCAGACGGTTATGGTTGCATTGGCAAGGAATGTGTCAGATACGATTCTTGCAGAAAATATCGAACAGGACAGTTGTGTGGTGTTTGCAAAGTTGGATACGGCGAAAATTTTCTCTCGACAAATTGCATTCCAGACTCTCAATGCAACAAGAAAACGTTTTGGATGGTAGCTTGTCTGTTCATAATAACGTACGTGATGTTGTTTTTGTACAGAAAGGAGACAATCCGTTTTCTAAAGTACCATTTGTTGTGGTTTAGACGGCAAGATGGAAAAAGGAATGCAGAAAGGGTTAACAATGACGAATACGTCCAATTCGATGATGTCATTGTTCACGAGCAGGAAGAGGGAAGACACGATGTAGAAATTGAACCTTTAGTTGAAGAGAGGCAGCAACCAGAGAGAGATGTCGGCACTGGATTTTTAAAAATATGCTTTTACTATTACCAAATACAATCCGTTCTAACCATAGACAGATCTGAAATAAGAAGTGGAAGTTTGCAGCACACCAAAAACATAGCAAGCAGTTTCTTTAATTTTAAATTCGCAGTTAACGGTTCTTCGCCGTCCTGTTTTGGTCACAGTGCAACTCCAGTGCAGAAAATACTTCTCCGGTTAGGGCTTGTTGGACTTACCCTGCTTTTCTTTGTGTCACTCTACAGTGTAGCTCTAATCATTGAGAGGTTATTCCGACGGCAGAACAATAATAAAACGTTTTCAGATCGCGTGTTAACAGCTTTGCTTGAAATTTTCCTTCAATGTTATGCGGCTCTTGTTTCAGCAACGTTTAAACTGATCCAGTGTATTGATGTCAATGGAAAGGCGGTATTATACGCACAGGGAGACGTTAAATGCTTTGAGAACTGGCAATATTTGTTCATCGTTGTCGCCATTGCATGGGTCCTGCCATTTTGCATCGTTATTCTCTGTCTTCCGTTTCTCCTGAGCAGAGGACGAATTAGAGAGAAAGGTCTTTTCTTTGCTTGTATATTCCCGCTGGCATACTTGATGATGCTGGTTGTTGAAAAGATTCGAAGTATTGTGGCTCTAAGATTGAGCAATATTGGGAATAGTGGAGGGAGCCATAGAGAAGACTTTAGATGGAATGATAGAGAGGAAAATGGAGAAAACAACAGACAAGACAATGCCAATGAGAATGGAGACAGAGATATACAGAACGATGTAGAAAACCAGGGAAACCACGATATACCAAACTCTAATCATGCGATGGATTCGATTTTAACGAATTTAACGTGTGCATTTGCAAAAGAGGACGATGAAGCTCAGTGTCTTTGGTGGGAAGGCGTGTTGATGTTGCGCCGATTAATCATCATTGCGTTTGCATCTTTAATTGATGATCCTTACACCAAGTTGTATTTGTTGATATTGGCCCAGATATTGTTCCTACTGCACCACTTGCACGCAAAGCCGTACAGCGCAGGAGCTTTGAACGCAATCGAAACTGCTTCCCTCACGCTTCTTACTTTAATAACCAGCATGAACTTTTTAACTCTTTCCAATGATGGCAGTCCATCTGGCAATCGCGAAACATTAAGTAAAATATTTGCTTGGCTTCAGATTATAGCCGCTTCATTTCTCCCAGTTACTCTGAGTTTGGTGCTAATCCTGTTAATAACCTTGAAGATTTTTCACGTTTTTATAAAGTGCATAAGGTTAATTAATGTAATGATCAAATCAAGAAACAGATAAGGACCATAAGAGAATTACAACAAGCGATCGTTCTTTGACTGCTTAGAAAAGGATATTCACATTCTGCATTTTAGCAATTTAAGCCCATGCATCATAGATTGTTGCTTGCGTAGCAAAGAGTTTATCTAACGTTATCGGGGGGTGTAAGGACCATTAAGGGCTATAGTTGTCAGTGGGTTAGGGGTTATAGAGAGCATCAGGAATGTGACACCGGTGCAAATTTCTTGCTTCAAAGCCCAGCAGTTTTGGGACAGTAAGAATTACGTTCCCTAGCGATCACCCTGTAGTCTTTAGCGTTCGTTACGTAGATCTTAGCTAACATAAAATTGATCTTATGTCTCATAGCACAGCTTGTAAGCTTACCACAGCTTAAGCAGTAATGGATGCTATGAAACAAATTTGAATGAAAAGTGATAAAAACCAGATAGAGTTTACATTGGATAAAATTGTTCTATATACAAACCTCGTTTTCGTTCTGTCACCAAAACATTGCTCCTCCCCAGTACCTGTTTAATTTTTGCAAAATCGGCACTTGAATCTGGCCCTGGAACTAGACATTCTTTAGGCCCAGTTTGAACGATCAATGCCTTGGGTAAAAATATAAAACATTAAAATTTGTGGCCCTCTGCATGCCTGTAACCACAGCTTTGGCAATGGGGGGAGGCGAGAGGCTTTAACAGGGATAAAACTATCCATCTTTGCCTGTTACTTTAGAGAGAGGGCGTAGATATCATTTTACTTTTGTTGATGTTAATCACTGAGTACTTGTAGTTAAGATGTAAGACAAAGGTTGTAACCATATAACCACCTAAGATAACATAAGGTATCATGTTATTACCTCTAAGTTTGAAAATTGATCATTGTCTGCAAATTCACAAACACCAAATTTTCTTGCCTCAGCGTCTGAGTATGCAACACCAACAAACTGAAAATGAGACAGAAAAACAGCTTGCATTGGAGCCTTTTTGGCTAAATACTTAAATTTTTCTTCCAATGCTTCTGTTTGAATAAGTATTATGCAGAATGAGGCCTCCTGTGCTTGAGGAGAGCAGAAGGTGCAGAAAGCAAGTGAATCTGGTGGCATTTCTAGAACCTTTCAGACTGTTTGTTGATGGAGGTTCCTTTAATACATCTAAAGAGGATAAAAATGGTGATATTAGTTTATGTTTATGAGGCTACCTAGATCCTGGAGCCATGGGGCAAATTGACACCCACCCCTCTTGGCAGCCTGGCTGATGACTTGGGGGCTATGTCAACCTACTATTTGACATCTCGAAGTTCCCATTAATACTGTTTTACTGTTACACTTTAATACATTTTCATTGACTCTATACAATCAAGGATAATTAATTTGATGATTTGTGTACAAAAAGTCGGTATTATTCATCACCCCTACAAAACCATTATCAATTTGTCATCAAGTAGATTATTCTGGACGAAAACAGCTCATGTGAGCAACACTTAAATAAAAGTATACCTTTTGCCCAGCACTATCAGTACCTAACTTTACAGCCATGACAACAGCAGATGCAGACATGTCATTATTACCAAAGAGAACTTCTTCAAACTCTTGAAGATTACCTGGTGATGCCTGTGAAAAAAATTTGAAAATAAGTAACATTATGGCTCCATAAAAAACATGACATCAACAGGATATTTCCAGTCTTCAAGCCTTTGTATAAAACACATCTCATAAAAACCTTTTCAATGAACTCAAAAGCATGCAGAAAATGGTAGAAAAGCGACAGTTACTGATATGAAATACAAAACCCTTAAATGATAAACTAAGTTTATTAAGTATTCAGAATAGTATTTCCATACTATTCAGCAATGTATATTGATATTTACAAAATTAAGTTGGAAGGAGATTATCACACACCTTTCCGGCCAATTCCCATGCATTGCTTTTTCCCACTTTACTTCTGTAAAGTTCCACTCTGTATTGCCTCACAAGTAAGAGGTCACGAACCAAAGTTTCAAAGTTGGTTTTGCTCAATGTCACATATGGCAACTTTTTAGGACCTACAAAATGTAAACGGAACCTGAATTAAAAATTAAAGCAATCAATCAATAATTTGAAATCTTTCAGATGCTTAGCCAAACTTGATAGCCTTATAGGGAAAATGAAAAGAGCTATATGCTCACAGTATTTTACTTTGGTTAGTAGGAACAAAGCCTCAGGCCTTCACGATAATTGACTTACAGTAGAATCCTATTAACTCCAATTCTGGGTAACTCAGACATTTGCTTATTCGTAAAGATTTCTTGCCCCCCCCCCCCCTTGGATTTGGTGACCCTTATCAAGACTGTTTGTCCCCCAGAGGGTCACCCAAAGGAACACATTTATATAAAATCAATAAAAAAGTGATGTTATCAATATCATTTATTATTGATCAAACCAAAGAGTGACCAATGTCACAGTGGACTTGACAAAACTTGACAAGATCTTCAAAAGATACCTGAGCCATAATATTTGACAACTCCCATTGATTTGAAAAGCTCCTTTGCTGTGAAGGAAGCATCTGGTCCATGAACTGTGTAGTAATCCTGGCAGATTGAATAATGTTGCTTATAGAATGTGGACGCAGGCCTCTAGGAACAGGCTGTGATATTGATATTGATTGATTAAGTCATTCATTTGTTTTTTCACTCAATAATTGATTTATACAGTCATTTATTAGTCATACATTCTACTAATTCCCTTCCTTATTCATTCATTTCTTTCTTATTCCTTTATTATTTCAATCATTAATTACATTAATTGATTGATTCACTTATTAACTTCTCACATTCACATGTCAAATAGTTGCATGTTACATATTAATCCTATTCAGCAAAACTTTTCCTCTTTGTTTAGATTATATCAATTTATGTGAAACTCACCGATCTTTCAAAAATTCTTATTGTTGTCTCTGGCTTCTAAAAGACAAAATTTTGCAAAATTTAGTTCCATGACAGTGTCATTCAATTTCATCCCCTTTAAATTTCTAATTTTAAATTAGAAATTTTAAATCTTGCAAGCAAATGAGCTTGAATTATAAAGCTCCAGATAGATTTTTACTATTTTGATTCTTTGTTTTTAAAAGGTGAAGAAAATTCTGTTGTGAAGAATACCCGGCACTGAATGCATACATGTGAATCGATTGATATGCATGCTAAATTTTAAAATATATGCAAATCTAGCATACTTCCTGGAGTGATTCGTAGAAAGAGAGGAAGCCTTGTTCTGATGCACTATCTAAAAAATTAAGAATTCATGTCAATTATTATACGTATCTTTAAAAAAATTTACCAAATGGTCGTCAATGTGGGTTGTCCACAAAAATATACGTATCAGGTTGTTAAGAGTGATGTGGGGGGGCCTAAACCTGTAAGTTCCAACTCTTGCGATCGTGCACTATCTATGAAGGTTTGCACTCAGTAATAAATACATCACAGACCATGGCGATTTTCTACACATATTCAATCATACCTAGAGTTATCTGGCCTCCAGTTAAAGAAGTTTGAGCCATTTTAAGATGAGGACGGCAACTTCAATGATATTCACATGTGAGCAATTTGATAATATTTGGCGCGAAGTAGCAACATCAGCAACAAGAACAACAACAACAACAGTATTCTTTCGGGGGACTTTGGAAAGGGGGAGGGGTAGGGGGCAAAATTAATGAAAAATTCCTCAATAGCTGATTGATTGTTAGATAAAAGACCTGTTTTTTGTTCATTGTTTATTCCAGTTTTGTAAAAAGTTGACTCAGAGAAACCACAACATTTCACTTGGCTTCAATAGCGTTTGTCATAGGATATTTCACAAACATTTCACCCCTATTCTTCGAGTATTGTTACTGCTGCAACTTGTCAATAACTGTTCTGTCTAGAACATGATTACGGGATTCATGTTTATATTCAATGACTAATGATAGAGATATGAAATATAAGAGCGAACGGACGAAAATACTTGGTGTTAAACAGGGTGTGGTATAGAGATATCGAGATGTATATATTGTGATCTACTGAAAATCCTGAAAGATGACGAGGGCATGCAGTTACTCATAACAAAACAAAGATTATCTCAATACTACGCGATATGAAAACGAGGAACAAATTTAAGGATAACAAAAGTAAAGAAGGAAGAGTGACTAAAGTAATGAAAAAGGTGAAATTCAAGAAAGGTCTAACAATTACTTCATCATATTCTAAGAAATTTTTCTTTAAAATCTTAAGATAGATTGTAAATCAACATTAGCATATTAGCTTTCTGACGTTTGGAACGAACACCTTGGTCATTTCATAAAAGATCACATTAAATTGATAAAAGTCTCTGGTTATGGAAGCAGTTTGCTCCTACCTAACCTCTAACCTTTCATCCTATTAGCCTCCCTTCCGTTTTCCTACCCTCTATCTTCAGCATGCTTATAGAAGCCCCTTGCTTGTCTTTGGTGAATCACCACAAATCTTAAATAAACTAGCTTGATACAGCGATCATAGCTAACTATTATCATTGAACGCCTGATCTGTTTGGCGGGATTCAAAATTAACTCTGAAACGTTTGTTATTCCAGAACAGTAGCCGATGACGTCAAGAGGCATATATATAAATATGCTGGCCAAGGCATGGTTCGCGCAGAGCTAAACTCGGCAACTGGTGACAAGAAACACACAAGTTTGCAGCAATGAAGAATCTCGTACTTATTGGCGTTTTATTGGTTTGTGCGAGCCATCTGCTCAACGCAGGTGAGTACAGTGAATATTTTGTTTCATGGTTTTTTGTTGGGTTTTGAATTTACTAAGAAATCAATTAAGATCAAAGACGACTTGGATGCAGACCGTAAGGCAAGATTTGGCCAGCATCGGAATTAAACTGGATGTCTCAAAAGAAGCATAAAAATTCAATAGATTGTTTGAACTGAAGCAGGATGGAAAGAACTGGCTTTAAAGTGTGAGACGCGTCATGCAGTATTAACTGCTGTGACTTCTTAGCATTATCTAACAAAAACGAGAGCAACAAGCGAGCAAGCAAGCAGTTTGCGTTTCAGTTCTGGCTGAGGTTTCCATGCTGCATTTCACTAAATGTTGAATTCGTATCCGTGTATGAAGAAATCTTTCTCTAAATTTGCAGAGAAAAAGAAATGCAAAGACAGGCTCAAGGGTGGCCGTTGCTCTATGCTCAAAAGATACTGTATCTCTCATGCTATACGTATGCAATCGTATTGCCCTGAAACGTGTGACTTTTGCAGTAAGTATGCAATATCTAGAATCTGTGTAGCTACAGTTGATTAAACCGAGACTTTTCATACATCAATCAAACATTGATTTATTGAAAGAACTGGGAAATCTGAATGCTTTGTGATAGATAGTTTATCATTCTAAGAATAATTACATTGGAAAGACTCTTCGAAATAGCAATCGAGCACATTTTTATACTTTTCCATATATTTATCTTCAAAGCAAGTCTAATAATATGACTTCTATGAAAAATATAAGCAATTTTCATTGGTTTTGTAAGAAGTATAAACGAGTCTTTCACTCAGCCATTTTTAGCTTTATTTAAAGTGGCTAAGATCCACTTTCAAGGCTATATTATGCAGTGCTCTTTTTTGTTGTAAAAGTCCCTCCATTTGTCATTAGCACTGCTGGTATAAGCACATTTTAGTCATAAATAGTCACTTCCCTCCGCGCATGTTTTACCGTCACTATTTAAACAGGGTTCTGATTCATAATTTATTCAGATGGTGTGTGCCTTGATGCATTCGAATACAAATGCAAATTTTGGGTGTGGCACGGTGCTTGTAAATCACATACCAGCATCCTGAAGAAATATTGCAAAAAATCATGCGGATTTTGCGGTAAGTTTTTTATAAATAATTGCAAAATATGTGTACCAATCTCAGCAGCTTTTGCCCTGAAAAATATCTTTAACTTTGCGGACACTGAGAGGTTCATGCTCGAGCAAAGTCGAACAAAAATTATCTGACATTTTGATCCACTCCCTTCAAAATCATAGAGCGAAAAATGGCTCCAACATTTTTCAAATTCAAACTAATGAGCCAAGACCGCAAGAAAAGGGGATCGACTGCATCTAGTCCATATTATTGACCACTTCGTCAAAACAGGTAATTGGTATGCGAGACGGACAGGGGACTTTGGGTGTCTTTAGGCCACTGTCTATCAACAGGACATCTCGACAAGGGACGCTCTGCGCCAAGCAGCGTCATCATCATAGGCGTGACCTTTGTTTTTATAACAGAACATACAATCAAGGTTTTGTCACAAACTGTTTTATAGGGGACGAAACTCTCGATACAATGACCTTATAGGGCACATCCAATTTTCGTGAACGAATCAACGAATTAGATATGGCACCTTTGAATCTCCAAAAGCAGACGGGGTTAAGCTCACACTTAACCAATAACCCTTGCAATAGATGACCGATAATCTCAAGTTAAGTACATTGATTTGCAATTATCTACCCTACCTTCCTAATATGATTGATTCCTAATTCCTTCTGCTTTTATGGGCGTGAAGGGTTACCCCAACCAATAATGGCCAACCACAACGTACACACGTTAATTTTAAGAGAAAAATATAGCAACCGTTAGCCAGTTTTCTCTGTGGATTTAACAATCATAACCAGAAAAACTGTGAAATGAGATGAAGAAGGAAATAAAATAGCTTTTTGTGTAAATTATCAAAATATTTGCTATTTCATCGTACTAGCATATAGGTCTGCTTCATCGGTCTGTTGCGCATGCTAAGGAATTCATGATTTGAAGGAGCCTCATTTTGAAGAGAAGTCAATTCATAAGTTTCTGGTTGGTAGGCTAATAAAGTCACGTGAGGAAAACATTTAGTAATTGTAATGGGTTAAACAACAGCCTCTTTCCCCCGAAAAACCCGTTCTTAGGACCTAAAAAGACTGATGCAGACAACTCGTGGGTCTACGAGAGTTCAATAATGATTTCAACATTCTCAACCCAGGTGCTTCGGCTCCTCCAAAGAAGGCAGCATGCGCATCTTCACTGTTTGGTTGCTGTTGGGATAAAAAGACTAAGGCTCTTGGGCCTAATGGACTAGGATGCAGACGTAAGTTATTGATTGCAAAAATTTTGCAAAATTCTTTGATTCAATGTATCCTGAATGATTGACCGATTCATCTATTTACTTCATTGCTTTTTTAAGCATATATTCTTCCTTCACTCATTCAATATTTCGCTAATTCATTCAATATTATGTACATCCATTCATTCTTTGTTCAATGATTGCATATCTCACTCACTCAAACATATATTTGTTCATCGATTTATTAACTATTTAATAACGTTGATTATTCATTTATCTATTTACCTATTCAACAAATATTTATTCATTCATTAACTTTCAGATGATCTTCTTCATTATTTAATTAATTGTTTCAGTCATCTATTTCTTCCCAACATTTCCCATGGTATCAATTTGCCCACTTATGTCCAATCTAACTATAAGTTTCTTAAAGTACAATGTCGCTAATCTTCATATTGGCTTTCCATTCAATACAAAAGCTGCTTTTGCCTAACTAGTTATTTTCATTTCTTGTTTTTAACATACGCCCAGAGTGTCTGCGGAGGTCAGGGTTACCTGCTGTCATTCATTTATATTTGATTTATTCATTCATTCATTCATTCACTCATTCATTCATTCATTCATTCATTCATTCATTCATTCATTCATTCATTCATTCATTCTAATTTATAGCGTGTTCGTTCTTGCTTTCAGCTTGTAAAGACAAATACAAGTTCTGCCGCAGGTTTTACGTTGACTGTGTGTCAGGGCAAAATCGAGACTTCTTAAGAGAAAACTGTCCTATAGCATGCAGAATATGCAGTAAGTTTCCACAAATTACACAGTAATTCAGGTGTATCTTCTTTATACTCAAGACCAGTGAGGTAAAACCTTTGAACCCTTGTTTACAACAGATATTCGCCTTGTTCCCTTCAACTAAAAAGCGAAAACAAACCAGCAAACTTTCCTTTACTTTCCAGGCATTTATTCCTTGGTTTGTCATCAATATCCTGGCATCATTAAACTCCCTTGCCCCACATTGCTAACTGAGTTAGTGACACTTTAAACATCACACGAAGGCAATAACCCAGTATCGAACAAAAGAACGAACGGGGCGGGGGGGGGGGGGGCTGGTTGAACATGCTGTAGGGTGCAAGTGTTATGATGGAATTATAATATTGCTTAGTAGTGACAGAAAATAATTGTTTCGGTTCTTACATCGAAGTTTTTTCCATGTTTAATCTAACAAGAACTGACAAAGGATGCTTACGTGTTTGATGCAGGTCAGTCCTTATGTTGCATTGTTTTCCCTAGGGCCACCAAAGAATTGGATGGAAGCAAAGGGCTAAGAGGAGACTTTCCACAAGCGAGGCTAATGGAAGATGGATACCCAATGAGATATGAATAGCAGGTTGTAACCATGACTCCCATCTTCCGTATGACTGAAATGTGCAAGGCCAATTAGTTTAGATAATACTGTGACTTGAATAGTTGAAGGAAAGCGACATAACAATAGCCAAGCTAGAAAATTATTAATTCATAAGAAATCTATATCTATAAACGTGATTAGATTTCAATATACTTCTAAACAAGTACATATATAATCTTATTTCTATTTTCATCTATCAGATGCTATTCCAGTAATTGCATGTAGTTTCTATTGACGCGTGATCTGCTAACTCTGCCAGGAGGGGGTTAATCGTAAAGAACAACTTTTCCCCTAGCCCGGAAAGAAATTGCCAAAATATTGTAGTTTACGGTGAAAAGGTCTTGGACTTTGGCATGTACGTACGTTTGGCCTTAAACTAGGCTAATGTCACTCGAAATCCAGCCTCGATTGGTTGAGACTTGCCTTTTCTGGACGCAATGAAGTTTTGAAATCTAGAATGAAAGAATTATTACAAATAGATTTGAATTTGCCTTCCAGCTAAACATTGTCACAGTCAACAAGTGTTCTCAATTGCCTAAAGTTAGAATTTCATCGCCTCAATCGCCCCATCATGTGCACAAGCAAGTTTAATCGCCGTTTCCTTATTTCAGTTGTAATTGGTGTCTGATGTGATCTTTTATATATTTCTGCATTTCTTATTCTATTTATAAAATTGATGCTTAGCATTCATATGGTTATTATAAGATAGTGCATATAGTTAATTCAAAAACAAAAATTTCTCCATACAATAAAATGATTACCCAAGAATCGGTCAAAAGGAAGAGTTAATTTCAAATCGTTTTTATGACAACGAAGAAAATGATAATCTAAATTTTCATCATCTACATTATTTATATCCGTTATGTTTATTTGGTATTGCATAAATCTTAAAAACGAATTTGAAATTCAGCGTATTCTGAAGCTCAAGACCGATTGGAATTAAAATATGAAACAAATAGAAAACTGAATATTCTGTGGATAATCCAAGCACACCAGGTAACCTTAGAAGGCATTTATAATTACACAAAGAAATACCAGGAGGATAGGAGAGATGACGTTGGAATGAACATATATTAGCCAGTGATTTATGGTATTTGTAAATGTAAACATAAAAAATTCTAAAGAAACCAGGGAATTTTCGTTCATTGCATTCTTAATTCTGCAAAGTATAGATCACGGTACTAAGCTTAGAATCAAAAGCATGAAACAGGAATGACAGGGTTTTGATCGGGTTATGATAGGTGGAATTTGATGCAGGCAAAATATGACTGGCAAATATATGATCACTTGGTCATTGTTTATCAAGCAAGGTCCGATCAATTGAATTATCACAGAAAAGCAAAGGCCTTTTGATAAATTATATTCGATCAAAAGGCTTGAAGCAACTGCAAAATCTCATCTTTTTAGTAAGGTTGATAAATGAAAATATCGACACCGGAGAAGCATTTATGTAATAACCGCCATTTAAATTGTCTACTTTGATTTACCAACGGTTTAAGAAGTTTAAAAAAAATGCAGAGGGCTTATGCGGTAAATAACTCCTCGCTTTTGAAATGAAGCACATTTCCCGATCCCTTTTTGACGAAGTTTGATCTTGTGACATTGTCGCGTCAAGCGAGACATTAATCAATCCACTCACCTAGCTTCAAATTGCTTCATTTGAGTCGAAGATACAGATGGGTTCGTGTCACCAAGTGCCTCTAATATATCAGCCTCTGATATTTTCATTGTGAAATCATCTTCTGAAGATACCTAAATGTACGACGGAGATGTTACGATACGAAAATACAAGATTCTATCAATAATCACCTTGCCTGATGCATATTTCGAACGAATTTACTAGAAATCACCAAGATTGCAAACAACAAAGACCTCTTACAATTTCTGACATTTCCCCTTTAAAATTTTGCGTGAAATTCTTGAGATTTCAGCTCTGAAAAAGGTTTAAGATATTGCGTTCTTAGCCCCTAGATATGATCAAAATTTCGAGCATCTCTGCTTTTTGTATGAATCAAGTCGTAACAATTTACAAGAAGTAGCTATCGTGACTATAGTGGCAGACATCGATACCCACAGTTCGATACCTACAACTAGCCAATCAGTCATTAGAGAAATTGGTGCTCTAATAACCCTTTACTCTACTGCACAATTTTCTTAAAGGTACACCAGATGCACGTGGATGGTCAACAGGAGGCTGGCGCAACAGGGCAACTAAACAACACAGTTAATCAGTATTGAAGGTCATTTTATCCAGACACATACTACCTAAAAAATTCATGCAAAAAAGGATCATTATAAGATTAGAAACAAGGCTTACCTTCATCTTCTCCATACTTTGAAGGGCTTCACTTGTAATCAGCGGTTGCCTTTTGTGTATAACCTTCAACTGGGCGTTGTACAACAAAGCTTTAAGGTCGGCTCCAGAAAAACCAACTGTTCTTTGGCTGATAAACAACCAATCAATGTCTGCCTCAATGTTAAGCTTTTTGGTCAATGATGTTAGAATCTCAACACGGTCATTCTATGAAAAAGAAAGAAAATTTTAATTCAAATGAATAGAAACATTCCAAAGCATGTAAAAAATGCTTTTTACGATCAGAACTTAGCTAACTTCGAAAAGAAAAAGAAAAATCAATGAACGAAATTTCTCCGTCCATTTTCCTTCCTGTTTTCGTGTATGTGCTGCAATAAGAACTAAGGTTAGGCCTATGACGACGACGTTGAGTGGTGCAGGGGCAGGGTCCCTTTGCGAAGTTTCATTCTGATAAATGACAGTAGCAGTACGCAGCGTTTAGTCTATATAATTACAAATACCGTCAATAATTAGTCAATACTTGTACACATCACAAAATGTCAGAATAGTGCATTAAACTGGCTGCTTGATTTGATTAACAGGTTCCCATTTATCTTTCGCTTGGGTTAAGAGTGCAAGTTATAAAAACCGACCCAGCCTGTCTTACAATTTCAGGATTTTATGCCTTAAAAGCATATGATTTTGAAATCGTGCAAAAAGCTAGACAATTTAATCGGTTATGAGAAAAAGATTTGATTTTTTCATCTAACAAAGCAACTGGTACAAGAACACAGTTTATGCTAATCTCATCCGGCATCAGACAACATAAATAATTGTCAAGCCGGCCAGAACTAACAAATATCGGACCAATCTAGCTTGCCTTTAGGTTAATGCTACCATTCACAAATTAATCATTAGTATTCCTACACTGAAGGTCTTACGAATGCATATAAAAAGCACAATTTATGATGCCTCATCCGGCACCGGACGATAACAACATTTGCCAAGTTGCCCGGACCGATAACAAGTTAAGTTTTTCCAGAATTTTATCATTAAAAGCACAGATTAGAATACCTCATCCGGCATCGGGCAATAAACACATTTATCAATCCGGCCCGGTCTCAGAAGCGCCGGATCGATTAAGTCCGGTCTGGAAGTTGCTGCCAAAATGAAAACATTCTCCAATTTCTCCACGCCATCAAGCTGTGTGAGGAGTTGATTGACAACTCTGTCAGTGACACCAGTGTTATCATGACCTCGTTTGGGTGCTAATGCGTCGAATTCATCGAAAAAGAGGATGCACGGACTTGCACTTTGGGCTCTAGAATGTCAAAAATTATCGAATTAAATCTAACATCAATGACATAAATTATGCAAATCAAATGCAACAGAAATTAGGGAAATGAAATCTTACATAAACGAAATAAATTTTGTAAATTAAATGCAACATAAATGACATAAATTATGCAAAACAAAATTAACATAAATGACATGAATTATGCAAATTAAATCTAACTTAATGACATGAATTATGCAAATTAAATCTAAATCCTGTCTCGTCTTCTTAGGTTTTTTAATTCATAACTTTTTCCATATTCCTCTCTGTTATCTAATTGGTTTGCAAATAACTATATGAAAATGAACGATGATAAAAGCCATCTACTTGTGCTTGGAAATAAAGGCGTCGATGCAACTGTAAATATTTCTGGATCATTGATAAAAGAAAGTGACGAAGAGAAGCTTCTTGGAGTGACAATTGACAAAAACCTAACTTTCAAAAGTCATGTCAATAGTCTTTGTAAAAAAGCAAGTCAGAAACTACATGCATTAGCACGTATATCGACATATATGGAGAAGCCACAGTTAGAATTAACAATGAACACTTTCATAATGTCACATTTCAGCTACTGCCCACTCGTGTGGATGTTTCACGATAGGGCAGCAAATAATAAGATCAATAAAATTCATGAAAGAGCGCTAAGAATCATACACAAGGATAGCACTTCCAATTTCCAAGAATTACTTAGCAAAAGTAACTCAGTATCTGTTCACCAGAGAAATCTACAGCTGCTCCTTATCGAAATCTATAAAACAGTACATAATTTAAACCCAACCTTCATGACACAGGTATTTGAGGAGAAAAATGTACCGTATAACTTTCGTGAAAGCAACAGCCTTGCCTTGCCTAAAGTTAAGACAACTTCGTATGGCATAGACACCATAAGCCTTTATTTTGTAATTAGTTTGTAAATAGTTGGCTTTAATTAGCACATTGCTACAAAGCAGCCAACTTTAAATAAAGCATTTATTATTTTATTTATTTATTATCATTTCATGTTGTGTGCCATCATATCATATTTTTCATGACTTAACAAAACAAATCCGGGTTCGAAATCTCAAACGATATCTCCTTACTCACCTTGCAAAAAGGTCTCGGACATTCTGTTCACTACTACCAACATATTTGCTTAGCAACTCCGGGCCTTTGATGCTGACAAAATTCATACCACACTCCTTAGCAACAATACCCGCAAGCAAGGTCTTACCGGTACCGGACGGTCCATACAGTAGGACACCGGACCGCATCCGGAACGGACAATTTGAAAACAAGCTCTTGTACTGAAAAATACAAAAAACACAAGAAAATTGTAATTAACTTATATCTCTATAAAAAATAAACTAAATAGCGGTTTCGCATAGTAAATCCTTCAAAGTGCACGGAATAATATGAAACGTGAAATTTTAAATGGATGCATTGGCCTTTTTATTCCCTTTATAGGCAGCAGAAAAAGATAATATCTTTCGGCAGTATCTACAACATAAGCTAAACCCGGAGGGACAACATCTTTGGAGCACATGGGCCTACAACGTGCTTAAGTCTCTGATCAACAGTATCAATGCTGAACTTGATAACAGTTGACAGGAGATTTCACAATTTTCAGTAAGATTCGCGACCTCCCACCAGCAAAGCGATCATTTTACTGCTGGTGTAATTACATCTTATGAAACAAACCATGGATTCTATTACTGAAATACCTGCATAGGCCATACAAATGTTTCTTTTAAAACTCTTTTTGCTTCAGCCAATCCTCCGATATTTTCCCAGCCAAGGTTTCCAGGTTTATGGAGCTCAATTCCACGCAGTCCGATTGGTTTATAACCAAAGAGTGCTTCTTTTAAGCTTTCTTCTCTTACAATCTGCAGACCTGTAACAAGTAAACAATAAACAAATTACTTAAAATCGTCTGATTCACACTCCCTGGAGACTTATCAAATTGTTTCAATTCAACCCAGGGGACCTAATTTCAAAGCATTGCTAAAAGAAAAATGTTTTGATTCACCATCGTTGCAGGATGAGGGTTATTGTGTCCTCATGTAGGTATTATGGTTGTATTTTACTTCAAGTTCCAAGACCTTTTCTGTTATTGTTCAAAAATCTATTTTCTGAAAGTTCGCAAAGGCACAATAATCTCTGTTGGACGGACAAAATGGCAAACTTTATTAACACCATTTATACAGGTTTTCTTAGTTAGCTAAGAACAATATTGAAAACTGGTTAATGAACTTGTAGAGCCAATTTTTAAGCGAATAGTCTTAAACATAAAGAGCCTCTAACTGTAACGAGAAGCAATATTAAGATCACGAACTCTGTATGGTGTCAAATCAAATACGTGTCAAATAAAAAATTGAATTTTAATCTAAAAGAAAATAAAAACCACACTAAAAACCCACCCGAGCTTTTTTCAAATCCGCTTCTTAACGACGCATTTTTGGCTCTCTTCAAGACAATTTCTAAATCTGCTGGCAAATAGCCTTCAGTTGACATGGAGAATAATCTAAATAGAGAAAGGTTATGAAATTGCAGGATAGAATGGCAGGATTGCTGGATTCGGGAGGTAAGATGGATAAATAACAAACAAAATCATAATCATTTTAATTAATTTCATTGAATTTAAGGGATAAAAGAATGAATGAATGAACAAGATTGTCATAAAAAGATTTAAATGGACTATTCCTACCTAAGATCGCTATTCTTAACAGCTATGCAAGAAAGTTTTTCCAAAATAGCGAGGGTCATATCTTCTCTTGCAGCTTCATCAGGGGGGCCAACAATAAGGCTGTTGCCAATGAAGTGCCAACCCGAAGGAGCACTGAATATGTTATGAAGAGTATCTCTGGTCTTACATACGAGAATTATGGAGATTTTGGATGATGAAGAAATCTCCTTGCGGAGGAGGTCTTTCAAACCTGAAAAGGGAATAAGAAATTGGAAGGTAATGATCCGTATCGTATAGTGCAATAAACAAGGTATGAAAATTAGAAGAAAAAGCAAGATAATACAGGGAAATGCGATACAGTTGAAAACAGTACAATACCATACAATACACTTCTATACAAAACAACACAATACAATACCATACAATACAATACAATACAATACAATACAATACAATACCATACAATACAATGCAATACAATACAATGCAATACGATACACAAAAATAGCAATATACACAAAAAAAGACAACAAAAGATCAACCATGATGATGAAAATTTGAGTTAAATAAGATAAACGTTGATAGAAATAGTGCGAACCTTCAGCAAGTTTTGTGTGGTAGACAATGGTAGGTTCTGCATCTTTTACTGGGTCGGGTTGTTTCATAAGAGCATCAAGATCATCAAAAACAATGATAGATGGTTGCCGCCATCTTGCTTCCTCCATGGCAACAGTGAAACGATGCAGAATTGTCTCTGGTTTCTTGCCTGCAAATGAAAAAGACTCGAAATGTGAATAAAATTATTTGCCAAATAATATTCCAAAACAACTGTAAATAGTTCTCATATTTTGGTGGACGCGTCGCTAAATGTGTCTGCCACTGTGTCCGCCACTGCGTCGGCCACTGGTTATCATGGGAACTTATTGAAATGGTAAATATATTCCCCCATAAACAAATGTCACCGTTAGTTCTCAAATTTGCTTTAGATACCCCTCAACGCTTGTTCACAGTGGCGGATTGGCTTACTTAGACCTTTCTTCACTACTTAACCGCTATTTTGGATAACCGTGTTGTAAAGTACATGCACTGTCTCTGTTACAATCAACCCTTACCTCGTAATGGTATGCAATCAATAATCTCAATGTGGCAAAAATACGGCGAGCTTTGGTAGGCATCGCAGAGGGCTTTGGAAAGCGCAGTTCTTCCGCATCCGCTCGCTGTTGTCCTTGAGCTCCCACAAATTAGTAGCGAACCTTTATGAATCTGCCCAACGCTGCCATGGAAGGAGCGATTTTGAAATGAAGCGTCGAGATGGTTCTGCCCTTTCCTAACCAATTCATCAAAGCCCCTACAAAACAAGTACATAAACTTAAAAATCTTTTTAAAGAAAATTGTGCACTCTATCAAATTACAAAAAAACCTTAAATCATATACTTAATTTTTTACATTTAACTTCTTTCCTTTATATCTTAGGTCTGCAAATAGGAAAATAGTTTTAAAATGATTCTTTATCTTTATTGTCAAATAGCGTTTTAATGTATCTAATGTTTTTGTTTTACATGTATCAAGTTGAGCATCCCGTCAAAACTATCATTGTTAAAGAGCTAATCTACCTACAATATTTTAACAACGCCTCTATTAGAGTCCAGTTGAAGCTCGGTCAGTGTTCAATTTGCCATACAAAGACAGTTTTACAAAAGTTCTAGCGAAAAAAGAAGTGACAAACCAGCTAGAAAGCAAAAAATAAGAAAATACAACTGCAAGACAAATGTCGTATTATCGACATACCCAATTACGCTTTTCGTTGCCGCATATTTCTCGAAGTACTTTTGCAAGTTTTTACTGGGCTCATTGTTCTCCTCCTTGCTCGGAAATTTGATAACAATCGATGCATTCTCCAGGGAATGTTTACTGATAAAGAAATATCTATCTCTATCCGCATCTCTTTTTCCTTGCGCATCAAAATTAACAGTTGCCAGAACACTATTTCCTATAAAATTAGAGAAAAAATCGAAAAAAGAATACTTTATTGACCAGAAACTCTTATATTGTCATCAAACTTTTATCGTTAGAAACTAATGAACAATTAAATATTTCATTTTGGCTACATTTCGCAGACACATTGTGATAATTTTTGTCACCAATAAAAATTTAAACTTAACATCAATAATATCCTTATTTTTAATGTTATAAACAGTGATTTTATTATCATTTTATAGAACGGAAACAATCATATTTACCTTCCATTTCTTTCATTTTAATAACCATCGAATCATTTACTAACATTTCTTCATCACTTCCATCCAGTCTTTCTTCAATCCACTTTTGAAACAAGGAGCGTATTTTACTTTCGTCCTTATCACGATCCTTGAATGCAAATTCTACTTTAAAGCAAGAATGTGATAACAATGATGTGATGAAAGTCTACAAGCATCTCTGTCACTATTTTCATCGCCTCAAATGTACCTCCTTTCTACATTCCTTTCTTACCCACTTTTTACATAGCTCTCCTATCATATTTTCAACTATTTTACTTATTTGTTTCCTCGTTCTCTCATTTGTTTGTTTTTCACTTTCATCTTAGCTTCTTCTCGTCTTCTTTCCCTTCCAGTGTCTTTCTTTCTTCAAACACTGTAAATACCTTTAGTTTATAATAACGATTCTATTTGATCAATATTTTTCAAGATACGCCAAACTCATTTTAAAGATTTAACTAAATAATTTTCTGAAGGTATCTACCGTCACATTTATGACATTGATTACTATGCCATGTAGCTGCGATGCCTCATCGTGCATACAATTAATACCAATTAATGAGCCTTGATCAACATCAAGGTATGCCATCAGTTCATCACTTGCTGATGCCCATCTCGTTGAATCAAACAGCGAAGTATGCACTTGTTTCTCAAAGGATACCTCCACAAAGGCAGCTAGAGACAAAATAGAGAGTTAAACTTTAAAAATTGGTCGTTTAGATAGATATCTCTCAAAGGAAATTATTTATAACTTAACATAAACTATAAATTGATGAAGTGCTTGTCTTAAATTCGTTTTCTAGAATGATTCAAATTTCCGGTGAAAGACAGTGAAAGAATCAAAACTTTGCCTGAAAGATGTGGTGTTAGAGGCAACGTACGATTACCATAACCCAAGTAACAGTTGATCGCTTAACTCCAAAGATAGCATGCTTGTTATCTTTTGGTTGGTTGCTTTGCTGGATCATTCCCTTATTCTTTGTCCTTGCTAACAGAAACAGGGGGACTGATGAAAATGTAGCTTGCTTTATTAATATGATGTAACAAAAAACACAATGCTGACAATCGTTTTTCCACATTCATTTCTACCCATTTCAATTTTAATGAACTGTATTATCCCCGAAGTACACTTCAAAGAATCTTACCTCTTTCTCCATTTGTCTTGAAGGTCACACCAGCTCCTCCTTTCTTCTGCTTTTTCTTTCTCTCATCTTTTTCTCGCGGAGATAACATCTTAGACACTTTCATAACTATTCTAGTTTTTGCTTTGTCACTTTTAGGGGAATATGCGCAATGTAATAGATTAAACAAGTCCAAACTGACAAGTAAATTGAATAGTTTGTGGCTATAATTATGCAAGGATCCATCATTCGTCCCATGTTTTTTCCTTGAAATGGGTACTATTCTCAATACTTCATCTGTGTGTTTTTCATCAGAAGTTGGAGATGGAAACAAGTTCCCTGAAGGTCTAATATCTTTACTTTCAAATAATTTTTCAATTTCATTGTCCTCTCTTTTGCTTAAACCAAAAACATTCGACAACATTTTATACAAATTATCTCCATTGGCTGGTTTCTTCCTCTTATCAAAGTTGGATTGAAATAAAACGTTATTAGTATTCTTCGCTCTATTTTGCCAATGCTTTTTAATCAATGACTCAGTGGTTGATTTTGGGGCTATATGAAGTTCAGTGTACTCTTCTAGATATCCAACTCTTGTTGTAGGTGTAATAGATTCTACATGCAAGACAGAAAAATGTATTTCAACTATTGATAGGTAAAAACAACATCAAACTAATAAGTGGAGAATTTCTTGACTATGGAAAGATATTGGCAAACTGCCAAGCTTAAATGGTAGAGTTTCAAATTAGTCAGTAGAATAGAGATAAATTACCAATCTTTAGAGTGACCACTGCTGATCCTCTGAGGAAGACTGGGAACTCCAGCCCAGGATGCACCACTCGAATCTGCTCCAACAAAGTCTGTTCTATAAGTTGACTGTTGAGATCCTAAAGCAAAAAAATGTATTTCATTTTTCTACCACTTTGATGTGATTGTAGATAAAATTATCCTTTGCTCAGTCTTAAGCAAAGAACAGAAATCAAGCCAAATCAGGTAGGTCATGGCAGTTTATAGATAATTCTAAGATAAAGTTTTTGACTCAGGGATGTAACATTGATTAACTTATACAAATTTATGATTCATGAGAGACTTTTCAAATACCAAAATAGAGGCTAGACATGGTCATGTCTTAGGGTTACATATGATCCTCTACTGTATAGAAAATGAGCTTCATCAAAACATTTGTTGCAATTTAGTGTTATCTTCATAATTTTTGATGTGCTTTTAATGATCCATGTGTGATATTTCTTACCAATATATCCCACTCTTCTGGGTTCTTTGGAGCAACAAAAACTTTCTCACAAGGAGATGTATTCAACACTGGATGTAGGAAAACCTGGTAGGAAATTAAAACGAATGTTATAAAATAAATGAATAGTCAATCAACCTGCCAGCAAGCCAGCTAGTCACTTAATTAATGAATCAATTAATCAGTCAATGAAATCAACCTATCAATCATGTAATTATTATTATAATTATTTTATCATTTCACATTTTTAAATCAATCAATCAATTGATTGATCGATGGATTGATCAGTCCATCAAATCTACCTTTCAATGAATTGATCACTGAATCAATCTGTCAATCAATCAATTGATCACCTAATCAGTCAATCAACTAATCAGTCAATCAATTAATCAGTCAATCAATTAAGCAGTCAATCAACAAGGCAACTTCTTGACAAAAACTATCTTACCATGTCATGCTCTTTGACACCCATGCAATCTGCAAATGCTTTACCAACATACATGTTTTGTTTATCTTGTAAACAATTCTGAACTTCTCTGGGAATCCATGATGCAAATGCTGCATTTGCTGATTCACTTTTGATGCAAATTGCATCTGGCTGAGGACCAAGCAAGTAAACATGAGTGTTTAGATAATTAGTCCATCTACAAATGACAGCAAAAATTCGCAAACAAATGTTCACAGAGAAGGGAAGTTGGATACAAGGAAAGTAATCATTCAAATTGATGTCTATTATAATACTTTAAAAGAAATAACTTGCCATATTATCACCAAAAGATCTCAAACATTGTTTTGCTAAATCACCAGACAACTCAACAAAACAATTTTTGCAGTTTGGTTTTATTCTAACAGTTGCAAACATCTGCCTTTCTGAAAACATAGTTGCTCACAATGATGGCTTCATGTGCCAGGCACATCTACTAAATTATGCATATTTGTTCCCATTTCAACAGTACCTGTTTAAAGAAAGATAAAGACAAATAACATTTAAAATAAGAAGACTTTCAAGAAGGCAAAATTTTATACAACAATGACGTGCAAAAGTTCAATTTTTACTATATTTATCATAATAAGTGTTAGCATACTCAGCTACTCATCAGAAACCATTTGTAGGGTTCATTAGTGCCTCAGTAGGGTTCACATGAAGCTTAAAAAGTAAAATGAAATGAGCAAATAAAATTGCTTAGGTGCCTTGCAAGATTTGCGATTGCAGAATGTATCAACTTGCAATGCCAGAACCAATCTACTGTTATTCTATCCAATATTCAAGCATTTTATATATTTTGTTGTTGTTAGAAAGCCTAGGAATATATTAATTATATACCTATCAAAATTACCTGCCTAATGTCCAGTCTGCAGAGAGTAGCAACTGCACGCTCAAGAAAATTTGCAGCAGATAAACGTGCACCCAAAAAATTAGGCCTTGCACGCGCGCATTGTTAACATCAAAAATACTCAACTTACCCGCAGCTTTCTTGCACTCAACTCCACTCAGCATGCTTCATTATAACGCAGAAATGCAGCAGCGGTATAACACTACATATGTCACTTAATTTTAGCAATGCTTCTGCTCACTTTTATCTTGCTTTCATACTTCGAACATGGCGGCATTGGTGTGCAACAGCAACAGCTTTGAATCCACTGCAAAGTCATGCAGAGCAACAACGGCAAATATCAACAACAACAACTTGTGGTTGATGTAAACAGAGAAGAAACAAGATGGCAATCGAACTTGCAAGACTCCGGGAGAGCGCTCTGAGAGCTATGAGGGTTATTGGCAGTGCAGCGTAAGAATGACATCTTATGACCTATTCTCAAAGGTTAATGAAATAGAGAAAGGAAATTTATTTCACAGAAATTATGCAACATTTTCTGCAAATGCATGCCCTACTCCCCCACCATTTTGTGCCCCCAACTCATTTTCGTACATGCAAAAAATCGCAAGACCGAGACTTCTGTAACCTCTTGCGGATCTCACATTTTAATGCAACAGTAAATTTCATATGGTAAATCTTGGAGCATGATGTCATATCTTGGACACAGTTAAGAAGTAAAGAAGAATTCGTCAATTACCAGCAATGTTTTCATCTTAAAATCAATCGTTTTTTGTTTTTTAGATGCCAATGTCCTGCCCATTCACAGGCTCATTCTGTTGGAAGTAAGTTAATTCATGCAAATTTAAAAACCTGAATGATAACTTGAATGAAACCGTGAAGATGTCCATAATTTCTAAGCTGCTAGACTGAAAAAAGTGTTTCAAGTGCTCTCTAAACTAAAATCTTGGTCGAAATTATTTCATAATGAAACTGGAAATGTTTACATTTTGAAGTGCTACTGTGACTGTTAGAATTATGTCTGATTCTTTGAGAGATTGAAATATTTTTGAATTGACTGTTCTCACCTAGGTCATGCTACATCATCACCTTTGAGCAAAGACTATGCAGTTGAGGTAAGCTTTATTCATGCAACCCTGTTAAAAGTATGATAATTACATTCAAACTGGTATTAAACAGCTCAATTTATAAGTTTCAATCTTAAAAGGCTTAATTGTTCAAGCCCCGCAGGTCTCAGCATTGTAAACTCACTCTAGCTTTGTTTTTTCTCGTAGATGGCTTGTTCAAATATTCGATATGGAGAAGGAGTCACTCAAGAAGTTGGAATGGTAAAGATTTTTATTGTTAATATTATCTCAATTTGGTCAGCTCTCCTTATCAAACTTTTGGATGACTTCAAACCTTTCCAAACTTTTCCAAACTTTAAAGAATTCTACTTTACTTCAAGGATTTCAAGAACCTTAGATTGAGAAAGGTACTCCTGGTGACAGACAAAAAGGTATACAAAATAAAGTAATGCTTTGAATTTTCCAAGAATATTTAGAATTGTTGATGAACAAATGTCTGCAATAAATGCTGTTTCTTAGCTAAATGATTCTTAATTTGTTGGCAATGTTGGATCTAAATACATCTAGAATTATCCTCCAACTGTTTAGAGTAATTCGTTGAAACACATTTGGCTCCCTTATCTTATCAATTTGATCATACCCTTCTTTTAAAGCTTGCAGGCTTACCGCCAGTAAAGCAAGCAGTTGAGTCCCTTGAGACAAATGATGTAAATTATCAAGTATTTGATGATGTCAGGATTGAGCCAACAGATGAAAGGTATTGGTGATACTTAGTTGTTATATTAAGCATGTCTTGAGCACATTTGTGTTGGAAGTTTTCATTTTTCACATGCTAATGGTATATGCTTATTGCTGTTTACATGCTTATCAGCATCGCATGCATTTTGCAGATCTAACACAAAATTCTGTTTTTTGTTCCATGCTTTAAATTGTTTGCTACTTTTTAGCTTCAAAGCTGCAATTGATTGTGCAAAGGCTGGTAACTTTGATGGATTTCTTGCAGTCGGTGGTGGCTCTGTCATCGACACAGCCAAAGCAGCAAATTTATACCTGAGCCATCCTGAGAATGTGTTCTTGGATTTTGTAAATGCACCAATTGGTAAAGGACTGCCTGTGACAAATCAATTGAAACCATTGATTGCAGGTACTTTATATATATCAGCTCTTGACTCTACGCATATCAACTCTTCATTGAGCAATCAATCAATTATAAATGCACTTTCATCTTTATTCAAAGTCAGTTTTTTATTTGGATTTGCAAATCTCCTTATATCTATATTCAAGATTTTCAAAGTTAAATTCTGTTCTCTTCTCTCCATTCTAGTGCCTACAACAGCAGGAACAGGTATGTTGATTCTAGAGTTCAAAACCCTGTAGTGCAAAAGAATACTTTTACCTATATTCAAATCACAATTTTACATAAGGTAAATCCTGCCCCCCCCCCCCTGTAGAAGCCCGCTGTCAAACCAGCACCCATTGATACAATGTTATATAAAATGAAATATCATCAATGCCCCTGACTCTTGAAAAAGCCCTTATCATTTCTTTCATATCTTGTATTTCAAGGAATCACATATTAAGGTAAAGAAGTTAACAGTGTTTATCAACATTTTGCAGGTAGCGAGACAACTGGAATAGCAGTCTTTGATTACATGCCACTCAAAGCAAAGACAGGTCAGTGAAAAACCTAGCTTAAAGCCTTACATGTACCTCTGATTTCACCACATTTACTTTGATGGCTTTCATTGCCTGACTGTTTTTTTTTATTTTACAGGAATTGCAAACAGAGCAATCAGACCAATGCTCGGAATTGTTGACCCACTTCACACCAGGTTTATGCCAAAACGGGTTACAATCAACTCTGGATTTGATGTCTTCTGGTAAGTTGTCAGGAGGGGAATTCTTTTTCTCTTTGCAGTAAGGCAAAGGATCAAATCAATGACTTTTCCAAATGCTTGTCTCACTTTCGGTACCACCTTCAACAACGTCAATGATTGTGCCTCTCAACAAATGATCACTTTCGCAATCTTTATCTTTCAAATGGACCAGATTTGATTTGATTTGATTTGATTTGATTTGATTTGATTTGATTTGATTTGATTTGATTTGATTTGATTTGATTTGATTGATGATATATTTAACCAGCAAGGAACGGTTAGTAGCTAATCTTCTTATTCTGCAATTATCATGGTCCTTGATTTCGTTTGATGACAGTGATACAAATTGATTGAACACTCCAACTTCAATTTCAGCCATGCATTGGAATCCTATACGGCGATTCCGTACAATGAAAGATCTCCAAGGCCTACGAATCCAAATTTACGGCCTGCATATCAAGGGAGAAATCCAATCAGCGATATATGGTCAAGACATGCTCTACATATAGTTAATAAGTACTTTAAAAGGTATGACTGCGATGCGATACAATACGATATGGCGCGATAGAATATGTTTTTATACGATACGAATTGATACGATGCGATACTATACAATACAATATTGTGCAGTTCATTACAAAGCCATACAGTACAATACGATACGATACGATACGATACGATACGATACGATACGATACGATACGATACGATACGATACGATATTATGCAGTTCATTACAATGCCATACAGTACAATACGATACGATATGATACGATACGATACGATATGAAACGATACGATATTATGCAGTTCATTACAAAGCCATACAGTACAATACGATACGATACGATACGATACGATACGATACGATACGATACGATACGATACGATACGATACGATACGATACGATACGATACGATATGATACGATACGATATTATGCAGTTTATTACAAAGCCATACAGTACAATACGATAAGATACGATACGATACGATACGATACGATACGATACTATACAATTCAATACAATATGATACTACGGTCAAAGATAATTCTCCCAATCCAGTACGATGTAATGCATACAAGCCCTGGGATCTCTTAACTTTTTACATTTCTTAAATTGACAGAGCCTCGATGGATCCTGACGATCATGAAGCAAGAAGTCAAATGCATTTAGCGAGTGCATTTGCTGGTATTGGATTTGGAAATGCCGGCGTACACTTATGGTTTGTTTAAGCTTCATTTCTGGAACTTTTTTACTGCAATCTTCATAGACATGCATTAGATATGTATAGCATTAAATGTTACTTGTTTAACTTTTTGCAGACATCTTCAATATTTCGTTTTTCACTCTGAATTTTCTTTTATATTTTGTAGTCATGGACTGTCTTATCCAATCTCTGGTCTGGTCAACAATTTCTTCTGTGAAGATTATGAAACCACCCATCCAGTTGTGGTAGGCCTTCTTTCATTTCTTGCTTATTTAATAGATAACACTCTCTTGTTATGCATTTAAGATTAATCTATGAAATTTAATATGAAATGTATGAAATGAAAAACCTTTAATTTAAATTAATAAAGTCTGGATAGTGATAAACATTACATAGCATGTTATTATCTGGCTCTGAATAATACTCTCTGTCGGGTTGGAAAGACGCCTTAGTTGTTGGAAATAGTTCTGTAAATACAACGATTTGTATTGCTAAAAGATTTGAATTCTTTTTTAGCCACATGGTTTGTCTGTTGTCATGACAGCTCCTGCAGTTTTCAATTTCACTTCACCAACCTGCCCTGAACGACATCTTGAAGCAGCTGAATTGCTAGGTAATTATGTTTCTAAACCTTTACCATCTTGTAACACAGATCCCCTACCAGAGTGAGGACTCTTAAACAGTCCAACTAAATGCTAAGCTTCTCCACTACTCTTCTCAACAGGAGCTGAGACGTCAAATGCAAAACGTGCTGACGCTGGCAAAATTCTTGGGGACACAATCCGCCAATACATGTACGATCTGGGAATAAATGACGGACTTGATGCATTGGGGTTTTCAACGGATGACATTCCAGCTTTGGTAAAAGGGGTTCTACCCCAACACAGGGTCACCAAATTGGCCCCCGCAGGAGAACCTGCCGAAGAAGAATTCTCAGCGTTGTTCGAGAAATCGATGAAAATCTACTCGTAATCTGGGATTTTTTTATAAAGCAATAAACTTCAACAGAATATATTTTTAATCAAAACATAAAACAATAACTAATGTACAATCTTTGCATTGCAATGATGAATTTGTATGTCGTTTTTGTTCATCAGAAATTTTAATTCTGCCTCTGACTATCGATTATTTTCTGCGTGGGGTTTTGAGGAGGGGGTCGCCTTCCCGATAACAATTTTGTTTAAGTGGGTCGAGCCCCAAGACCTTCCATTCTCCATCCTTAGATAGAGAGGAAGGCTTTATAAAGCTTTTACGGTGAGTGCAAAATTACACAATGTCTTCTATGATCTAAACTTCTGGTATCAAAGCTGTTATTTTTCTGGGCCCAACAGATACTCAACTTATACCAAACCCTTTCAAAGCCTCAATTTGGTGAATCTTATGAGCCTCGTTACAGGGAAGTAACTTGGAGGAAAGCGCGCGAAAATTGTCACACTAAAAGATCATTTTGCTCATCTATTTTCTTTATTGTATTGGCCAACGATCGCAGCTGCAAAATGAAAGTGTTTACACCAGAAATTTCATGGCATCAAAAGGAACCAATATTCAGTGTTGATTTTTGCAATTCAACATGGAAGCTTGCATCGGCCGGAGCTGATTTCACCATCAAGGTAGGCGCGCCATTGCAATAATAGGCGGCCTAAATGTAAATAATGCAGCCTGATATAAGAGGAAATTTGAAATTAATTTTTGGCAAAGCCGCTTCAGTTGAAAGCAAGAAGATAAACTGATTTGTTTTGCTATCTTCTCATTTCTAACTCCAATCTCGCAATCTGGTTGCAAATGTTTTTATATATGCTGATGCTCTTTTCTTCATTTTGTTTGATGTTCCCAATTTATTTGCAATTTTTAGATCTGGCAACTGAAAGAAGACAATAAAGGAAATATTGGCTTGGATTTCATGGCAAATCTTGATAGACATTCAAAACCAGTCAATTGTGTTAGATTTTCTCCTGATGGTGGGTGATTGTTTTGATTGAGTTTTTGATCAATTGATTGACTGATTGATTGACTGATTGATTGAATGATTGATTGATTGATTTGTTGGTTGTGTTTATTTCTGATTGATCACTTATTGATTTACTAGTAAGTTTTCTGTTATTTGAGTGTTCTGCAGACATTGTAATTCGGTTTTTCAATATCGATAATAGTCAATGTTTTGATGATTGTATGATTCTGTTTTAGGAAAGTTTTTGGCATCTACTGGTGATGGTAAGGGATAAATATTATCAAAATTATACTCTATTTTAAAATTTTACTATGTCTATTTAATTGTTCATGTGAGTCCCTATCCTCTACTTATGAACAATGTATTGTGCTAGTTAGTGAATTCTTATCTGATACGAAAGATTGCTTCTTTGAAAACTTAGAAGGGTTGAAAGAGTAATAATAATAATATTTAATTTTTAACGCGGTTAGCCTGTAATAATTGTTAAATACAATTTTCTACAACAAGGGCCCATGAATATAAAAATAAATAAATAAATAACAAACAGTAAAAAAAGTAATATATAGATGTATTAAGAGTATAATACTCGTGTGCCAGGAAATGTCTTTAGAATCGGTAAATAAGTCTTTTACAAACGATTTATGGCTGATTTGAACATCAATATGGTATTTAGCTTAGTTACATCAGGTGGTAAATTGTTCCAATAATTTGTTGCACGCAGTACAAACGATTTAGCGATTGTGCTATTTGATCGTTCCACATTTGATTTGGTTGTTTTCGGACGCTCTAGTAATTCGTTGTGACTTATTTTTAACAAGGTTAAATATTTTTCTTCATGTAGCTTGGTGCTGATCCATTAATACATTTGAATGATAAAATACACCTGATTCTTTTTAATCAATTATCCAAGGTGTCAGGAAGGTCTTTATAAGTATTCTTTTTTGGAATTTAAGATTGTAAAGCACTATCCTTAATGATTCTAGATTGCATCATCATAATTTGGAAATTAGCAGAAGATGAAGATGATTACATGGCATCTGAACCCAGCTTTGGATCTGAAGAAATTGTTAATAAAGAGAAGTGGACAGTGCAAAAGATGTTGCGAAGGTATTTTAAGTGTTTGTAATCCCTTCGTAAAAAATGTCCAAATAATTATCGTGATCATTAATGATGATAGGGAAGTTGCTAAAATATATTAAAAATTACCATGCTGCACTGGGCCTTTTACGATAAGGTAGGGGGATTAACAAATTATACAGTAAAATAGATAAACGACAGCTTGTCAATAGATATTACATCCTATTATGGCCAATTACATCATATTCCAAAGGCAATTGTGCAAATTAGTTTTTCTTGACCATGTTATTCCTCGCTACATTTTAATCAATATTTCTCTTGTATGAATATCAGAGGGCATCTGGAGGATATTTACGATCTTGCCTGGTCTCCAGATGGAACACAGCTCGTTTCGGGATCTGTTGATAACAGTGCCATTATATGGGACATAAACAAGGGTGAGTGGTCTTTTGCCTATTCACATCACATGCATGATTCTATTTTGTTCACCTGATGGTGGCATAGATGTGTTTGTAAAATGCAGGTCTACAAACCTATGAACCAAGGGGCTCTCAACTCAAGACCAAGCCGAACCTTTCGCCATAAGCTGTTTTGCAAACCCAGCTGTCCATGCTTCCAAGGTTAGTTAACAATGACTCAGGAGAAATCCAGAGGGCACAGACATTTGCAGCCGTGTCCACTCTGGGTCAAGGACCCCACCCTGGGTTAAGGAATAAGATTTTTTGCTCGCTTCTTTGTTTGCCTGAATAAAAGGTGACATTTGACCTTGATACCAGTGCTTTTGGAATTGCAGGCCATTTTACTAACATCATCAAAGACCATAAGCATTATGTCCAAGGTGTTTGCTGGGATCCAAGAGGCCAATACGTTGTCACACACTCTAGTGATCGGTAAGTTTCATTTTTGAGGTGCTACTTTAATGCCTGTACCAAACACCTTTGATGCTATCTTTGTGACAGTCCTTCAAGAAATCTATTCAATAATAACACTGATGCTTCCTTCTGTTATTTATTAAAACTTTGTCGCTGTGCTTGATTTTATTTTTAATGAATTCAAGATTTTTTTCCATTTAGGACATGCAAAGTTTATTCTCTATCGAAGAACAGATGCATACATACAATTCAAAAATCTACTTTTCCAATTTTAAACCCAACAGAAGATGTAAGTAAAATATAGAATGACTTGTAAGTAAAATTTGAATGTAATTTTCCGTAATTTTTAAGTAATTAATCACTTAGCTGACAAAAAATCATGCCTCGGATAAGATCGAAGTTAAGAATAGCATAGTTTACATTGATGAAATTATTTTGTTACTTTTTGTTAATTCTTTTTCAAGGGCCCAAAGCAAAAATCATCAAAATTGTTTATGGATGAAACAATGCAATCATTTTTCAGAAGGTGTCGTTTCTCACCCGATGGTTTACTCCTTGCACTGCCTGGTAACATGAAATTTAATTTGATAGCTTTAACAAATCTAACGTAATCAAGTCAAATCCAAGTTCAGTCTAAAGTAACCTGATCTAATCTAGCTTAATCTAACTTAATCAAATCCAATTCATATCAAACATTACTTAACATTGCATATCTCAATCTTACCTCAGTCAAATCCAATGAAAGTTTGATCAGCATTGCATAAGGTATACGATTTCCAAATGTTTTTCTTTTTTCATTTAGGAGGGATCTATGAATCCGGCGAAAAACCCATCAAAGCAACATATGTTTATACAAGAGGAGGATTCAGCAAGTAAGTATACGTCAAAAGAATCAACTAAGATTCATATTATGCCCATCTTGGTGGGATGGACGGAACCTGATACGCAGTTTGAGGTGTTAGTTTGATTATTCCAAGGGGCTTTTTTTATAAGGATACAGAAAGATGACAAATTGAGAGCCAAAAGGGGATGGAGTGAAAAGGGAATTTATGACGTGGAAATGGTTGAGTGCCACAACTATTTAATTACCAGTTGACTGTCTTAGATTTTTTCCAGTTTCTTTTTACTTAAATTTTATTATTTCCAACCTCTCTGTAGACCTGCACTGTGTTTGCCTGGATCAAAGAAGGCTTCTATTGGTGTATGCTTTTGCCCAATCATCTTCGAAAATATGACACATAAAGAAAATATGGCGGATAAAGAGAATCAGTCTTCGAATGAAAGCATGTTCAAGTAAGCTTCACGGCAGTTTCCAGTTAAATTTTTATAATATTTACGATTCGAAATTTGCAAGTTTTATATCGTTAATGTCAGAGGTGTTGAAGATAAGCTGGAGTGAGTGAAATTTCCCAAAAGGCTGCATCCATCTTCAGCCTCTGATTCTGTAATAAATGGTAAGTAAAATTCATTTGTATTATTGCCTCCTGTATTTGTTTGTTTTTCAACCTGATCCCTTAATTTCTATGTAGATGACTTTTTCAATTTTTTAGATTCCTTAATAAATCAATCAACCAATCAATCAATCAATCAATCAATCAATCAATCAATCAATCGATCGATCGATCGATCAATCAAAGAATTAATAATCAATCTTTAAATCAGGGCTCTAAATGTTGCTATTTGTTTTCTCTTTAGGCTTCCTTATCGTATGTGCTATGCAGTGGCCACACTGGATTCCGTTGTTTTCTATGATACACAGCACCCATATCCGTTTGGATTTGTGTCCAATGTCCATTATGCATCATTGACAGATATGACATGGTAAGCAATTGAACGAATACTTCACACAAGGCAATTTCGTAGACTATTGCAATATTTTCACATGTCATTTATACACGGTAGCTCCATTCGTCAGCCTACCTTTAATGGGTCATTCCATTCATCATAAAACGATCCTCTGCAAAACACGAATAATAACGCATTGAAATCAACGTCTATTTGCTTGTCCTTTTGTGAAGGTGGGAAGGGAGATTGCCCGTTTAACATCTAGTTCGAAAACTGGTTCCAAATCGTAAGTCTAATACCGAGTTTAGAGTATTGTTTACTCACTAGGATATTGTTTACTCAAAGGATATTGTTTACTCATTAGGATATTATTTACATCTTTAGGTCGTCTGATGGTCGTATTGTTGTTGTATCATCTCTCGATGGATACTGTTCGATAATAAGTTTTGAAGATGGTGAACTTGGCAAACCTAGTCAAATCGATCCCATGGAATTTGTATCAAATAAACTCAAAGCAAAAAGAGAAGCGAAAAAGGAAGCAAAGAAAATTCAAATGGAAAGTACGGACTTTTATTCCATCTATTTCGTTTTTTTTTTGGAAAAATATATTTTCAAGCAAGCAAAAGGCACTTTGCATTTTGATTTTTCTGTCCAAATTGTTCCACGTTTCTACTTGCCCTCTTCTTTTGACAGATAAAGTGAATGTCACAGTTTCTAATGAAAAAGAGAAGGAACAAGCTTTGGTTGCACGACCTAGCACAGTTCCGCCAAAGGACCAACCAACGCTCCACCAATTTGTCACACCTGTCAGGAAAAGAAAGCGAAATTTAGAAACTGGCGAATCACCACAAATGGCTCCTGTCAAAACACCTTCCTCCGTCACGCCCAACGCCAGATCGAAATCCACAGGCAGCTCGAAGTTGATAACTGGAAAAGGGAGCCCAGGTTAGTGTTGATTGACTCTAATCGTAACACCTTTGCAAGTCAGCATGAAAAAGCCAATTGCTCACAAGTCTTACGGCTGTCATTTCTTTACTTAGAGACACTACGTTGTCACAGCCATTTGCTTACTTTTTCTTACTTTGCTTATTTCTTTCTACATTGATGACATCATTTTTTTATGTTGATGACACGTTCCCAAGTCTCCATTGTATCTTATTTGCATTTCTTCTTTTCAGACTGCCCCATAGATTTGACTGGCGGCCAAGAATCCGTTGTGATGAAATCTCCACAGCTTGCAGAACAACAAAAGACCAGCCAAGCATCGAGCGCGACCAAGTCTACGAAAACCCCGAAACGTGCAAACTTGATAAGCTTGGGATTCAAACCAATTACGAAAACTCCGACGAATTCTGCTGATTGTGTTGAACAAGGAAATGATGCGAAGCCCGCAGAAGAACCAGCTCAGAATTCGATTCAAAGCAAGCAAGGGATGCCAAGGAGGATCAGTTTCGTCACAGTTACAAATGCTTCTACAGGTATCATAATATCAAATGATTACTTTTAGTCAGGGCTGCCTGGGTCCAGGAGGCCTCGTCAACTAATATCGTCATTGTTGTCCTATGATCATTCCTCTTCTTCGTGCATGGCGTTATATTTTTTCTGTTGTTTTCATCACCATTCCTCATGATTTGCTTCTGTATTGCTGAAATGCTTTATCAAATCCTCATTCTTTGGTCAATACAAGGCTGGTAATTAATAGGTGCCTTGAATAGCATCTTTGTGGAACTGATTTAGCAAGAAAGGTGGTTATTTAAGCAAACTCTTGAGCTTGATCCCTCTTATCTCATCTTGCTTTTGCTTTTAGGCTCCACTCAAACTCCTTCCAGCATTGGTCATGATTCATCTGCAACTCCCCATTCTGCAGAAGGGTTAAAAATTGCCACAGCAGATTGTCAGAGAAACGATTCAACGCCACGCAACCTACCTGCGACAAATAGCCATGATACAAACAACGAACCCATAAAAGCCCCACGCAGGGTCTCCTTCGTCTCACTTTCAGCCAAGAGAGACCACACTGGCATTTTAAAAGAGGCTAGTAATAGTGGCTTAGCTAGCAATGATAATGTTGTGAAGGAAAGCGACAATAAACCTGAAAAGACTGAAGCAGCATCTACAAAGCCGGGCTCACTAAATGTCCAACCGGGTGTACCAGCTTCAAAGCCGGTACGTCGGGTGGAGGTTATATCACTACTGGATAACAGTCCACAGAAAGTTCTGCAGCCTAAAATTTTCACAAGGGTCAAGGGGAGGGATGCCCTTAAAAAGCAAGATAACAATGATACAACCGTTTCATCGTCCGAATCCGGACATTTACAGGACGGCAGTGATAACACCCGGAAAGATACTGCGGCGTCACAGCTTGGTGAAAGTTTGAATCCCCAGCATTTACTAATTTTGCAAGGTGAAAAGGACCTGAAAGCTCCACATCCTTCAACTGGATCAAACTCGCAAGGAAAATCGCAAAGTGGATCTTCTCCTGGAACGAAAACTCCAAGAAGAGTCGGCTATATCACACTGACCTCTAGCAAATAAATGAGACAGATTAATTGGTTACTGTTAAGCAATTTTTAATACGCTTTGTAGATATTTCTGGCGTCAGGGATGGATGTGTATTTTTATTGCTCTCGGAGCGAATAAGATCAATAAAACTTTTCTTCATAGCAAATTGCGCCAAGAATACATACCCGTAAACAGCTGCATTTTTCAGCAATCGAAATTGAAGAGTTTATCCAAAAAAGGCAATTTTCTAGCCCACTTTCACTTGATAAAATAAGTTTTTTTAACCTGAGAGCATGGAGTTCTAAAAATCTCCGAGAATTAAACCCCCAACATTTCCTTATACTTAATTATGTATTGAATTCATTTGGCACCATGTTCTTGTCAATTGCAAGCAAACAACTCTACTTTATTCACAATTCGTTGTGTTCCTTCTTTTTTGATTATCAAGGTTTTTATACCCTATACCCTTTTTCAAATGAAATTATTTATCAGCGTTATAGATTTTTATATCTAATTTGCATATTTCTAATACTTCTGCCTTTCTACTTTCACCAATGATTACCATCGTTTAGAGGGTGATGTCAGATTTGTATTTTACACTATACTGGGGAAAATTACTTTATTGAAACAAAGGTTTCTGCTTTGTTTACTTCAAAACGAAAGAGAGGCAATGACATGATGCTAGCTCATTTTCAAAATTGTATGTAGAAACATTTGCAGCTAAATTACTATAGTCCCAGTAAATAGAACTTTAATTTTGAATCAGTAGATTTTTATTAATGGCTGCATGTGCAGAGCGACAATTGGAAGGTTCACAACAAATTTTTGTACGGCTCCTTGGCGAGAATAGATCTGTGAACATTGAAAGGGGTTGGTCAATCTTGCAGTTGAAGGAACATCTGAGTAAAATTACTGGACGTAAACTCGATGAGTTGAACATTGTATTCGCTGGACACATTCTGCCAGATGATCTGACATTGGAGGTTTGTATTTATTCAGGATTTGTTTGTAGCTTTCGGTAATCTAGATACACTGCTAATCTCCGAGTTCCCGGCCCCTGCCGCCTACCGCTTAATCCCCTGTTGCATCTGTAACAATAGATCTTGCTTTTAATATAATAATATAATTATGTCAACTTATTTTTGTACGACAAAAGCAATGTGAGCTGGGACAAAGATCTGTTGTGCACGTCATTGCATCTATTGGTAATAAGGCAAGTCAAGCAAACGGTGATAATATTTCGAGGCCCAATCTTGGATCAGGAACACAGAGAGGAGCTGCTGGTTCAAACAATGGTAAGTTTTACAGTTGGATTAATCAAGAATTAAGAGCTCCTTGGTTTGAGCAAAGCTTACGGTCTCATTTTGTAAGAAATGTGATTGAAGAGTGTAATAACTGAAGCCTGAACACCATTTGGCTAATAAAAGCAAGTTGAAGCATACATCTTGCACCTTACTGTTTGTCAAAGATAATGACAAGATTCTTCATAACACTATCTTATAGTACTTTAATTGTCTGCTTGTTTTACAGACAGAAGAAAAAAATCAAGATTCTATGTTTATTGTAAATCAAAATGCAACAAGGCCAAACCTGGCAAACTAAGGGTAAGATGCAATGGTTGTAAAGATGAAGCTTTCACATTAGCTAGGGTATGTTTGAACTAATTTTCCTTGCATTTATACCTTATTGTATCCAGAATATAAGTTTGAGAAAAATCCAAACTGGGCCTTTTTTAAAACCTACATGAAATTTGATAGTTCAGCTTTTTCATGTTCGTGATGAGGAACCAGGATATTTAAGTTGTAATGCCATTCTAGAAGACACAAACCACTGCTTAGTTATAACCATAGCTGCTAGTTTGCTGGCTTGCCAGTTAGTTTGTTTGATTATTTTGTGGAATGCTTGATCGCAGCAAAATCTTGGCCCTCTTTAACCTTGTAAGAACCATATCAAACCTTATTATAGAAAGTTAATCTCATTTCTTTATATGATTATCTATCAACCATAGCCCCTATAAATTTCTTTTTGTGAAGGATCCATCAGGTTGGCAAGATGTACTAGAGAGAGATAAAATCAATGGTAGCTGTTATGTATGTGATTGTACTAGAGCAGTAAGTAAATCCAATTGAATGTTGCATTTTCACCTTTGTGCATCCATCGATTGCTTCTGTTATCATTACAGTTAGAGTTCAGTTAACATTTTAATTATAAGGCAATGCACCTTTTTCTTGATTTAGAATAATTCCAAATAGTCTCAGTCTGCTGAACTTGTGTGTCCTAGCATGCAAAGAGTGCTACAAGCAAACTAAATACAATCTGATTATTATAGTATTTAATGCTCTTTCATGTAAAGCTATAACTTAATAACCTTTGATTATTTATTTAAGGAGTTCTTCTTCAAATGCACTGGTCATGAACCATTTGGAGATATGAGAGATGAAGCAATTCCACTATGCCATGTTACATCAAACAGCTTAGAATCACCTTGTCTAGCATGCCTTGATGTCCAGTAAAGATTTTTACATTTTAATATTGCTTTTGTTATTTTGTGGACTAGTTATTGCTTTAATTGTCACTGAATTTGAAACTATGCAGGCTTGGGGCCATAGGGGTGCAGCAAAGAATATCCCTTTGGGACTGCAGATATCAAATGTCTTAAAGAATTATCAATTTTTGCATGATAGGAATGATTCTGTAAAAGCGAAGGTTGTGCTTTTTTAAATGTTGAATTCTCCCATCCTTTGTTATCCCTTTTTTATCTTACATTTGTGTTAGATTATCAAAATTTGGCACATTCTACAATTCCCTAAGATCTTGCGGATTTAGAGATTACAGGTTTTTTGATTGCACCAAAGTAAGATTTGTAAAAATGTCCAGAATTAGATTGTTCATGTAGCCTATCAGTAAAGTCTGCCTTTTGAAGCTTAATCTAATGATCAGACCTTCTTTTTTCCATAGAGATCCGGTTCTGACGTTCCCTTGTAATGACATGCACTCAATTTGTCTTCCTTGTTTCTCAATGTTTTGTCAATCAAAAATAAAGGACAGACAATTGATTCTTGTGGAGAAACCAAAACATATTGGATATACTTTGTCCTGCCCAGGTGGTGGAGGTATGTTAATTTCCAAAATCCCTATCATTTTTGCATGTTTCTCACCTGTTATATATTCTTTAAGCTTTCTTTATTGTCAATGTTGGGTATCCTAATCTTGTATCAGTCTCTTAACTTAAAACGGTGGTTAAAATATTGGGATTTTGGGCTAAGTATCATGAAAATTATCCTTTATTTACAGATAGTTGTAACACTGCTTTTATTGAAGAAGTTCACCATTTTAGAGTTGCTGGCAACGAATTGGTACGTCTCAACTTGATTTAATTTTTATACGTATTTCGCCTGTTCTTAGCTCTTTCACCCCCGGTGATTATACAGCTATACGGCGACATTAAAATCATCTGATCAGATTGCAAGGGGGTACAAAAATTGGTAATTTTCGAGCAAAGAATCAGTAAAAACGTTTAGAAGAATGTGCATCACGATATTAAAGGGATTATACTCAAGTTTTAAGAAATCACCCACTTTTCCTGAGGGTCGCTGGACCAAATATTTTTGCACAAAAAGCGGCAGCACTGGCTCAACTGCTTGCCCTTGAAAGAGACACTTTCGTAATTGCCAACAAAACAATTTCCGTGTAAGATAGAAAAATTGAGGTATCATTCGTTTATTTATTTGTTTTTGTCTTGCATAAAACTTTTTTGACTTTGGTTAGACTGATTTTTATATACCTTTGTTTTAGTACGAACAGTACCAAAGATTTGCGACAGAGGACCTGGTATTACAAAGTGGTGGCATTCTCTGCCCAGGAAGAGGATGTGGCAGCGGGATATTTCCTGAAGGTGGCCTACGAAGAATCATTTGTGACAAAAGAACTGGAGGATGTGGGGTGAGAAGAATCTAAAATAAATTGCAACAAGATATAGAATATTCATCAAAAATCTAGGCCTGTGATCACAATTCGAAATGACTCTTACAGTGACTGTTTATTAGTTGTTGCTTTTTTTTATTTTGCAGCTTACTTTTTGTCGTAACTGCCTCGAAGAATATCATTATGGAGAATGTAGTCGCCAGAAACTAGTCACTTCTCATTCCGCAACAGTAAGTAAAGTCTACACTGTTATGTCAAAGTTTTGTTGTCAAACTAAATATTTTCCTTCATTTTCCTAGCAATGCTTGTAAACTCTCTTGTGGATGATTCAACATGATTTGTTGATGATTATTTCTGGTTTTATAAGAATTACAACCATCTTGTTGAAACTGCAATAAAAGCACGCAAAGAAACGGAAAAAAGTTTGAAGAAGATTCAAGAAACTACAAGACCATGTCCTCGATGCCGATCGCCAACGGAAAAAGCGGGTAAGTTTTCTCCTTCAATTATTTTTAATTGCTATCAATCTGAAAAAGTGCTCGTATGTCAAGGTGGAATATTAATATATCTAATACTATTCTTTAACATTTATATTATTTTAGATGACACATATAATACGTGATACCCAGATAAAAATAAATTTGATAGAGATTTGGCTTTCGCTTCATCATTTATACTAAAGAGCACATTTAATAACATACAAAACAATAGATTTATAAGAGAAGAAAAACTCAAATTGGAGCTAGCCTTTGCAAAGCAATGCTAATCAAGGGCGTAAAATAAAACAAAAAGGAAGGTGATAAGGGAAAACTAGAGGGATAGTGGCGTCTGTCTAACGGATGAGATCGATAAAAATTTAATGACAAAACAAGACAGTTTGAGTTGCAACTTTGAGTTTCAAGCGTGATGTTGTTTGAAGAGCGCATTACGCGTCAAACTTGAAATGACACTTAAACCGTCATAATCTGTCATTAAGTTTAGTATAGCTCTGCTTTTACGGCATAAAGCACTACTTTTAGCAGACCGGTTAATAGCAATCTTCATAATATATGTAAATATACGGAGGCTCAAAGTTAGTTTCAATTTGTACCAGGTGGATGCAATCACATGACTTGTCAGAGGTGTCAGTTCCAATGGTGCTGGAATTGTGAAATCGAATGGAATTCAAATTGCCAAGGAGAACATTGGTTCAGGCTGCTTTGAACTACGCCATGAATGTGAGTCGAATAATCTAATGATAATTTGATTAGCATGCGTTTTAGACATTTGATTGGTTGGCTACAGAACACGCCTTCATGCAGTCAGCCAATAGGAAAAGAAATACACACGGCTTTTGTTTAATTACAGCAACTTCTAGGCATAAAATTCCAATATTATGGACAGCAATGGCTTAATGCGTTCTTTCACTGCTTGTAATTAAAAGACTTGACCAATCCATCGCTTGAAACACAAGGGCAAGGAGACAGGAGAAGAAGATATGAGACAGAGAAACAAACCAATATTATTGTCATCTAATAGAACATCTTAAATGATTTGCCAAATAGCTATACTTTTTTATTTTCCTCCATCTAATTTTAAATCTATGTACATCTACTACTGAACACAGGCGTGCTATAACCAATTTTCTACCGTCAAATTTCGTTTTGCCATTTCTATGAATATTTTTCAAATAAAATGATAAACCCACTGTCAATAGATTGCTTCCTACTTCTGAGACTTCTAGGGCCGGGGACAACCCATAACAAAGGCAGATGTATCAAGTTCTTTTGTCTGAAGAACTGCTCAAATCAATTATAATTTTAGGTTAGCATCCAGGCTTGACTGCCAAGCTGACAACGAGAATTTAAGCTTTACATTGGCAATAAATAATCCTACCATATGATTTAGTCTTCTTGATATGGGCCAAATATTGACAGAAAATGAAAACCTTGGATACATAAAAAGAGCAGAAATCTTTGTAGATCTAATCGTGTTATTCTTCACATTTGAATATTATTTCTGAGTCTCTGTGGTCCAGTAAAGAACTATGTTTTCACAGCTTTTCTAGGGTTTACCATCTCTCTATCAACAACGGAAATTACTGTCAAAAGATAAACTTTATTGTCAATTGAATTAGTAAATCATCTAATATAAATTATTGCAATCATAGAATAAAATTTCGCAACAAAGAAAAAAATAAACTTAAACTTCGGAAGAGTGCGAAAGTCCTAAAAACGGGATATTGTTGCAGGAATGTGGATATTTGGAAATTCAAGCTTCATCTTCCTAACATGTTTTATCACATCGTCAATCGTGATTTCAATGGCTGACAGGTTGAGCAAGATGTCCGATGTCAACAAATGAGACATGAAGAACAGGCCAAGAATAAATCATTTTAATTTTAAGATGAGTGTCAAAAGTAACAGGTTATTTCGCCCTCCAAAATTAGTCCATGCAAAAACTTGAATTTCACAAAAAGGATAAAACATTTTTACAAATTAATATTATAACGTGAGATAAATCTTACCCCTTTTAAACTTTATATGTTACTTTTATACATAATATTTTCATACATGGCTTAAATTAACTTTTCAAAACAGCTCTTCTTAAATAAAAAACTCACTCTTTTCTCGTATTAGCAACAATATGGTCTACTATCGAAATTATCACCGATTCATTTGAATGTTTGCCTTAAAGGCAAATAGACATTTATCTCTCCATTAAGGAAATCTCTCCAGAGCCTACTCAATATGTTGTTACGCGTTCAATCTACGTGAACGCAGGAGAATCTGCGTCCGTTAACGCGGGATAATCTGCGTCCACAAATCTGTGTCTGTCACCTCAGGTAAATAATGTCACCTGCGTATGTAACGCAGGCCAATATGCGTCTGTCAACGCAGGCCAATCTGCATCTGTCAACGCAGGCCAATCTGCATCTTTTAAACGCAGGAAAATCTGCGTCCGTTAACGCGCGAGAAACTGCGTCTGTGAAAGTGGGCAAATCTCCCCCCCCCCCCCCCGATATAGATTTCAGACTAGTCTAGAATGATAAGTTAGCCCACGATATTGCTAATACGATGAGAATAATTCTATTCGATTTCATCATTTTTCTTTTCACGAAATGGATCATTCGGTGCATAGAAACCCAGACCTGCTGATTTCAAATATGCTTCGTTCATTTTCTGAGCACGTTGCGTTCGTGCGGAGCCTTTTCGTATAGGATTTATCAAATTCGAGAGAGCGCCTACAAAGAAAAGCAAAACAACTCTGAAGCTACTGCTCCATATCTATCAGTTACTGTTTCTGTATCAAAACTTACACACACAAATTTTCTATAAAAACACGTTTTTCTTAGAAAGTAATACTCAGCTGCTCAAAAAATGAACTAAGTTCATTAATGAATTTCTCCAACTTAAGAGAGTCTGTGACTATGTTTTGTGCATAAATTACTGAGTGAAAATGAGCGTATATGAAACTTCTTTGCTGATGTTAGCATCAGTTAAAGAACTAGAAATGCTATGATGCTAAAAACATCTTACCATGTTTAGTTTTGTAGATAAGAAGCATGGTAAAATTAATGCATGTAAATGAGAGAGCGTTAGAAATGATTGAAAAGATACCTTTATTTGTTATCGTGTTGTTTTGATGGGTAGTCTGATCAAATCGTTGTGATGAACTTTGGTCTCTTTCGAAATTTCCCTTCTTCGTTTCGTTGAAATCGAATTCATCGTCGTCGTCAGCTTGACGTTTCAACGAACCTTGGCTTGTGTATGAATATCCTGGCTTTTTCAATTGCCAACTGCTAGTATTGCCAGAATCTGTCAAGCAGAACATATTTATATAAATATGGTGAAAATAGTGGAGCATCATAGAGTTATCCAGGTTTTAACTATTGCTAACATAAGCAGTTGCTTTGATCATGGCCGGATACAGGCCGAAACTAGTTAGCACTGATGAAAGGTTGCAAAAGATCAAATCTTGAAAGATAATTTTTTCATGCCTATTTCTTGAAAGAGTTTCTGCTCTCTTCTACTGGTTCATTATTATAAATATATGTTTATGCATTAAGATAAAATACATCCCATCTGTCTGTCTAATGTGAAGCATTGTATCTTGTTCAAAAATCATAAAAAATATAATTGTTACTCTGTAATCTGTAACCGTTCTGGGAGCAATTTCCTCTTTCTTGCTGCGAAGAAAGTGTAATTCATTTGCAACTATTTTCATGATTATTTTAAGCTGTTTTTAATAATTGAAAATGCTTGAAAAATGAACATACCACTAGTACTGAGTTTTTGCTCTGTTTTGCTTTGGTGCGATCCTGTTAATAAATAAAAAGCAGGTTAATAAATAAAACTTCAAATTTCTAATTAGCAGGGTTAAATTTACTATTTATATTAGAGTTGAGTTACCAACAGGTCTTGGCTACAAGTTATTTCAAGATCAGCATAGGGGAAAGGACTAATGTGAAGGAGCAAAGAACTAATGTGAAGGAGGAAAAGACTAATGTGAAGGAGCAAAGTACTTATGTGAAGGAGGAAAAGACTAATGTGAAGGAGCAAAGGACAGCTGTGAAGGAGCAAAGTACTTATGTGAAGGAGGAAGAGATTAATGTGAAGGAGCAAAGGACAGCTGTGAAGGAGCAAAGTACTTGTGTGAAGGAGGAAAAGACTAATGTGAAGGAGCAAAGGACAGCTGTGAAGGAGCAAAGTACTTATGTGAAGGAGGAAGAGATTGATGTGAAGGAGCAAAGGACAGCTGTGAAGGAGCAAAGTACTTCTGTGGTGGAGCAAAGGGCAACCTTGTGTGAAAGTTCCAGTTTCTCCTTCACAGTAGTCCCCAGCTCCTTCACAGTAGTGACATGCTCCTCCGCAGCTGTCCCATGTCCCTTCGTAGTAGCCCCACTTGCTCTTTTACAAAAGTTCAAAGAGCTCCTCTTCACATTAGCCCCATGCTTCTTCAAATGTAACCTAGAAGAGCGTTGCTCATAATTCTCACATGTTTTCTTTACATGAAGTGCTCATATGCTAGATCACCAAACTTGACAGATTGATTTCAAACGCAAGATACTAACCAATGAGGCCACCTGCATGCCTTGAATAAAATGAGTTGCCAGTTTGAAGATTTAACTGGCTTGTTTGCTTGCTATTTGACAATGGAACATTTTTCCTTACGCTCCAAACACTCTCCAAATCGAATTCTGAAAATGAAGATAACATTACCATGTATTGTATATTAGGCGGTTATTAGACTGCATAGGAAAGCGGACATTTTGAAAGCCAATTTAAGCTGGAAACAGCAGGTGCATTGATTATTTCTTCCTCATGTTTTTGCACGGAAAAAGTGATTTGTACACACAAAAACCCGTAAACATTTGTCCTAACACACGGCAATCGCAGCCTTCGCAAAACCTCTGGAAATAAAAGGTTTCTTTGTAAGTGCTGGAACTGAAAGCAGTTAGATGAACAAAACAAAAATCGATATCTAATTGTATGAAATATGTGGCATTCGTATTTGTCACTATCTTACTGTCAGTAGTTTTCTTCAATATTTGCTCGTTATAAAACGTTAGTGTCAAACGCTTCATAGTAACGTTAATAACCAACATTCGGTGGATTATTTTATAAATTCGTAGCCAAAATTGAGCACTGTAACTTCTATATCGCTACATCGAGAAATGCAATAATCAGCCAGCGATAGACTTTCAGTTTTTAAATTCGATATTAATATTAAGAATACCTGCACGCGCAATTACCGTATTGTTGTCAACCCTCCCCTCTCCTTCCCCGATCTTTCCGATCTTTCTCAATCTTTCTTTAAAATTATGTCTCACTTACTTGAATTGTTCCGTACTGATGCCAACTCCGATGATTTCAAAGAGTTGAAGTTTGAACTATGCACATGTTGTTTGCCATTACTGCTTGTTGAAAATTCGTCGTTTTCGAAACTACTCCATGGGTTAGATTTTTGCTTCTTATTCTGGTAAAAGAATTTATTTCCAGGCTTCTTCTCATTATCTACAAAAAAGTATAGGTTTTGTACATAACGAAATCTGCCTTTTTCACAAACTGAAAACGTTATTTGGCATCAAAACGAAAGATAATTCACACACAAATTGTATCTGATACAAAAGGTTATTTCAGGAAAAACAAGAGCCATATTATAAAAAACGAACCAACATCAACTCTTCCTAAAATACTGTTTGCTTTATTTGCCATATTTACGTTCGGAGCAATTCTTGACAGCAAGTCAAATTGTGATTTTCAAGACCTACTCGCAAATTCTCACATGCATTTGAAGCTGTTTATTTGAAGTTCAATATGCAAATTAGCTGATCTTAGTCCATTTGCATTTCATTTTTAGAGTCAAGCTGATCAAAACAGTAAGCTTTAGGATTGGATGTCTCATGAATAAGACAGAGAGAACACATTTATAATTAATTAGAACACAGTGGACTGTGAATAGCAAACGGTGACCTGGAGCATTTTGATTACATTTCCTAGTTCTATTCACACGGAAATGCGATTGGATAAATAATTCAGGGGGTAATTAACAAAAATCTATTCATGATGTCAATAAAACTTTGATGCTGAAGTTGAAGGGTCAGGGCAACAGGAAAAATAAGAACAGGGTCATTCTCAGGAAGCTAATATTTCAGAAAATTGGGCGTTTCCCTAACACAATTGGGTGTGGCCACAAAACGATTTATAAATTGAGCCCTTCAAATAGATAGAAAGATAGATAGATAGATAAACTTTATTTACAGAGGATATACCTGGTTAGCCTAGCAACTAATCTTCCCCAAATTTACTAGAAATTCAATGGTTGTCAAATACTTCTCCTACATTGAGGAACAGCTTCCAAAATCAAACCTAACAGCCCTCAATGATTTACTTTTTCAATAAACTATATCTTGGGGTGCCAGACCCGCTTAGCCCCCCTAAGACTTGGCTGTGAATAAGAAACACCCTTTCATGATAATTCTGTGTTTAAATTAAATGATTTTCAAGAACTAAATTTATATAAAGAGGACTTGCAATGTTGTCATTTGAAGAGTATTGCAATAAAACATTGCCATAAGATAATTTTTTCAACCCCCCCCCCCTCAAAAAACCCTGTACCCCACTTTACATTTGTTATCTAAATTATATGAATATTCGTGACATAAATGTAATTTAATTTCTGCAAGAAAAGCTGAATGCTTTATGCTAGATCACAAAGATAATACTGATCCCATGATGCCTTCGGCCCCTTCCAACCTATCCCATCAAAACGTTGAATATCTACTGTTGTGAGGCTAGTGCCTAACCCCCTGGAAAAGAGCACATAGGAATGTTTTCCTTGACTCCCTGGAAAAGAACACAAAGGATTGTTTTAGCAATAGTGACAATATTTTACCTACTTTGATAACAAAAAAGAGAATCACCATAATATACTAATGATTATTATTTCATTATCAACATTAACAGTCAAAAACTGTTGGTAATAGAACCACACATTATATTTGCAATTGATTTGTGATAACAACCTGCTTTAAGCAAACTGAAAAAAGACATTTCTATTCAATGTACTCACAACAGAATATTCTAAAGAAAAGAAATATTTGAGGTCACACATTCAGCACATTATTTGGCATATTTTATAAATTTCTTTTAGTCATTTAGAAGGCAGCAGTGTCATGTTTTGGTCTTAGGAAAAATAACTAACTTTTTTGACAAAACGCAGAATGGGTCATTTTTCTTCAAATGGTATTTCTCCTGTGTTTCTCAAACCAGCTCCACATATGGCAATAAAATTATTTTAGTTTTTGATGAGGCAGGAGGAATCGAAAATATGAAATTTTAAGATGTACTTTTCAGAACTTGTGAGCAAAAGTGTTTATGTTATTTGCGTGTTATGACGTTTAGGGGTGTAATATATGCATGTCGGTAGTACCCTAACTTTACAAACGCATGAGATACGTATATGTCAAAAGATGACTATTTGCTCATCACAAAATGACATTAATAATGTGATCAAAGCTGCGTAAAATCCTCATCGATTATCCTGAGATGTTCCAAATACATTATTTATTCGAAGATGTAGAGTAAAATAGGGAAAATCGCTTACCAAAATTAACTGACATTATTTGATCAAATCCTTTAATTGAATGTCGGAAGCAAAATCTAAACGATACAGGAAGCGAAAGATCTTACCATGTTCACCTTGCATTTCATCAGATTCGTTTGTCCGCTTTTGTACCATCTCTCTCGCTCATCACGCAAACACAACCAGTTTTATTTGCAAAGAGATCAACGAATCGCCTTCCATCTCCATTGCTTTCGCACTAGGCCACGAAATTGACAAAACAAAACAAAACAAAACACGAAAGGGAGGCTAACTATTCATCTTTATCACCATAGTAATTAATCTCACGCAGGTAACAAATTCTCACATGCAATCATTTTTTGATTTTTTACCTGCAGAACATTTTCGAGAGTTTTCCCACCAAAAGTGTTTGAGTTCAGGAACATTGCTTTCAAGGTAGCTGTTTTCACACCTTCAACTTATTACAGCGTAAATGGAAAAATATCGCAAAATTAACGCAAAATCGGCGAAGAATTGCTGGATCTCAAACCAGCTAATTTGAGAAAGTAGAAAGCCAAATTTAAAAATAATACCGTAGGTAACATAAGCAAGTAAACTTATTTTCTGAGGGTATAAGGGGTAGCTGCCCTACCCTAGGTAGCCCTACCCCAGAACCCAATCATTGGGTGGATGTTGCACCCAGGATACAACTGTCACTGCTGGCCCTTGCTACAGGTGTCTATAAAAATTTGGCTAAAAACCATCATTTTGGAAGAAAACTGTTTCAAGGGGGTGTCACGCACCATGTGCCCCATACTGATGGTGGGGCCCTGATTCTAGCTAGCCCCATGTGTTGTATTTCTAAGAGCGTAGCTGCGAAGGAAGATGCTACGCAGCACTAATGACGTAATTTCATTGAGCGCCATTTTTTCGATAAGGTGGGTCTGTTTAAGGTGTTATTTAAAATTGGAAATGCTCAGAGTAAAAGTTCAGAGTTGCAAATGGGAATGTTTGTTATGTGCAAGGACATTCTCGACTAAATTTTGTTATGTTTTACACTGCAAGAACGTGCACGGTAAAAGCCATGAAGATAGCAGTGTTGAGGTGACAAGTATCGTTCAAACTAGGCCACAAGAAAGCTCGAATAATGTTGAAAATAACGCTGAACAAACTCAGAGTTTAACAGCATGTGAAGAGGCAGGGGTGGATGAAGCAGGTTCAACAAGGGCTGATGAAGATGAAATTGAAAAATGCAAACGTGGAGCTGAAAAAAGCATTGAATGTGATATATGCAAAAAGACATTTTCAAATGTTGTGCGGTTGAATGGTCATAAAAATCTCCATGCTGTACCCGTTTCAAAAATTGCAAAAAGATCTCATTCGTCAAGAATCTCAAATGGAAAGGAAAACAAGAAGAAGAGGAAGAAAGCCAAGATGAAACAGGGTAAACAGTAACATATATCCCAGAGTAAATTAATTTCCATTAGTTGTGTAATATTTTCTTTATGGTCTGTATCGAACTTTTGCTCTAAATTGACCTTGCACCCCCCTTTACTAATTGTTGCCAGCTTCCTTCCAGCCAGACCCGAATTTTGCTGCAACAGTATGCAACATATTACAACAAAATAAATACAGTGCAACTCATAACAAAACAATAATTGAATGCAACATAATTTATGCAATGTTGTGCTAAATAAGAAAGTATGATAGGTAATGAATGTGATAGAATTTTTTGCAGATGAGAATGGGACTGAATTAATAAACAAATCAAAGAATGGTGAACAAGATGAACAAATTCAAGGACAAAAACCAGTGGATGAGAAAGAAGCTGGAGATGCTGATATTGAAGATCAGAATTCTGATCATTTTTATTCAACATCTGTGCAAAATTCAAAAAAAGCAGAAAATGAGCAGAGCATTTCATCAACATCAGAGCAAGATGTTGAGGTTAAAGGTAGAACTGAGATCAATGAGGTGACCAAAAAAAATGGTAAGTAAGCCAATATTTTGTATTATTATTTGTTATTTGGAATATGCGATTGTTGGTATACACAAATTAATTAATTATCTAGTGAATGGATGGTTGGACAGATTGATTGATTGATTCATTGATTGAATGAATCAGTCAAGCAAGCAATCAATAAATCAAACAATCAATCAGTCAGGTATTCATTGAATCACTGAATCAATGACTAAACAAATTTATTGTTAAATTTCCAATTATGAATGTTAATCAGTAAACAGGTGAAAAAAACAGAATGAATGAATGAACAAATGAATGTATCAATCAATCAATCAATCAATCAGTAAATATCCTAATTATAAAACTGTAGTCTAAATCTAATTCTATTCCATAGGTAATATTGAAGAAAATCCCACATTAAATGTCAAAAATTCAGATAACACCACCTCTGCAACAGTTCCAAGAAGACGAGGAAGACCTCGGAAGGAGCAAACAAATGCTGTCACTGTCCAAAAGGCAGCTAGTGGATCCAATGATAAAAATTTCGAACAAAATGTTGTATTTCCTTGTCCTGACAATGATGGAAAGGATGAAAAGAAATGTGGATCAAGAAAGAAGACACGAGAGTGTGATATTTGTCATAAAATCTTTGCTAACAGGAGTAGTTTACGGGAACATCGAAGGATACACACAGGAGAAAAGCCATTTATATGTGCCGTGTGTGACAAAGGGTTTATTAGAATGGGTCATTTGAAACAGCACATGTGTTCACATACTGGTTTATGGCCTTTCAAATGTGGAGCTTGTGGTAAAGGTAGGTACAGAAAAATATTAACTATTTGTCACATACATAGGGTCAAGATTGATAATGATTGGTATTTGCTCTTGTTTGGAAAGTTTTAAGAATTAGATGTTTAAACTGCACTGCAAAATGATAGAGGGGACACTGGAAATGCTTTGCAATACTTTATATATGAATAAAATTAGAATTTTTGCTGATTTTGGTCGGCCTAGCTCTTTGTTTATCTTCCCGTTTGTTTTTAACTAAGGTCACAACAGAAAGAGTAACAAAATATAATCAAATTATAACATACCAAATTCATTTTTAGAGGGACTCTAAGCAGAGATATGAAACATGTTGTATTGCGGATAAACATCAGCTTATTATCCTTAATAAATTCTCGCCATGGGACGCTGTTTTGCGCCGCTCGACGTTGAAATAATACCCTTAGCTACAGTTTTTGTGGCAGCACAACATTGCAGTTGTTGATTTGGTATTGCGTTATTCATTTTATGAATTATCAGCTTCCAAATTCAATAATGTCCTTGTCTCAACGTGGTTTTCGCAGGTTTTATGAATCCAAGCCGTGTCACACGCCATATGAGAGTGCACAACGACGAACGGCCTAACATTTGCGATCAATGTGGGGAAAGTTTCAAGGAACCCCATCACCTAGCACGTCACATGCACTTGCATAGCGGGGTAAAACCGTTCAAATGCCCGATATGCGAAGATAGATATTTTATACAAGCAGGCAACCTCAAGATTCATATGAAAACACATGAATCCGAGATGACTGATTCAAATGTAACATTAGATGAAATATCACACGAAATTGTTGCTTCAACAAGCCAAATACGAGGTAACATTTCATCAACTTCTTTATGAGACTGTCTATTTCTGTGCTCATTAGAATTATTAGCCAATTTTTTAAGTCGGTAAATTTGCACTCCGAGAACGCAACTTCAACGGATTTCTTTAAACCGTTTTGTCATGAGAGCTCCTGTCTGGCTAGCGACGAGCAAAGGGTTACGAAATGAATCAGGTTATAGCGTGCTAGCGACTTCGAAGCGACCATCTGAGGTCTACAAGCTACTGGCAAGTGACTGGCAAGTTACCAGACAACCACCGGCTAGGGCCCACCTAGAGACCGGCCTAGCCACGCAGAGAAGCTTTGTATGTTAGATTTTAAAAAGGCAATAATTTAACATTTATTGCTTGATTTTCAGATGAAAATGCATCAAATAACTCGACAGAAGAGCATGAAGCAGCCGTGCAGCGCATAATCACAGTTTCAGAGGGCGATATACACGAGAATGTTTCAGCTGAGAAGAACCGGGGATGCGACGTGAATTCCTCTGAAACCAATTCGGACGAAGCCTCAAAACACACGGAGGATGTAGCGATTGTTAATGAAATTGTCTTACAAATTGTTCCGGGTTCGGAACACAACGTTCAAGTCCACGGATTGCAAGGATTAGCCTCGATTGACCAAGAACTGCTCAGGCAATATGCTTCATCGATAGCTGAAGAGCTAGCCCAAGCACAGCAACAATGACAATTAATATCGGTATGATCATAAATGATGTGATTATAAAACGAATGTTTTTTAAATGTAAATCAATCATTGATGTGTATAGTTACTTGTGTTTTCATAAAAGAGTAGATAATGTTATATTCAGATTTAGAAGACAACTGCCCTTTAGCAGCAATATTTGCCTTGCAAAATCCAACTGTTTCGTGGTCAGGGTGGTCAATACCCCCTCTAGTACCCCCTCCTTTTTTTAAGACACTTCCTTCGTAAAGAGCAGACAAATTCATAGTTTTACTCCATTGCCTTTCCAATCAGATGGAAGAATTGCTCGTCATCCAAATCAGAAATCATTCCTGTTTTTCCGATATGCCTTTCTCGGGGCTGTCTCTAGTAAGGGGGTAAACCACTAAAATTACCCAGACTATGTCATGTCCCCTCCCCCCTAATTGATCAGCTTTCTTTAGTGTTATCATCATATTAATTTCGGGAACAAAACATAGCATACATTAAGTCGTCTTCTCCGTCTGACACCCATCAGAGCATCAAACCATTAAGTCTAATAGATATCAAGATTGCTCATTCGTCTGAAAGTTTTTTAAATGATCACTTTTGGAACCAGCTGAATGGATATGATTTCAGAAAATTTAGATGTAAGGCACTTGATCAGAAATAAATTTTTCATTTATCCTTTATTAAACATTTGTTTGTAGAAGCAGAACTCTTCAGATTAATTTCTTCCATTGCTAAATGCAGGGATCTAACAGATATTTGACAATGGTTCATCTCAGATTATACCTTTAGTTCTAATCGCTTTGAGGTACATCGACTAATCGTTTTACTTTTATCCGAAGTGACATCTTTCAGGTTCTGGAAGTACTGGTTTTGGGACCGCTAAGTAAGTGTGGTGGGTATGGTCATGTCTTGAAGGGTCCAGAGGGCATCGCAGATGGTCACCCCTCCCCCCAATATGTAAAAATTGCCAACATTACCCTTGCACTCCAATTATTTAATGAGTGTATGAGGGATCTTTTCCTTTTTTCCCTCTTCTCCAATTATAAACCACTGGCTAATCTTATCCACGAAAAGGCCAGAGCCCCTTGTCAAAATGTTTGAAAAACCGATTTCAAACCACTGCTACGAACATATCTAGCTGGAGCCCCTACCCCCTCTTTCAGCTCCGCTTCACGGCACTTCCAATCGCAGCCGCCTGCCTCCTTGAGATGCTTTAGTTCAACCAAAGTGTTCCAATGCGTAAGTTAAAAAGCGCGCATGTATAAAGTTTCTTATGAAAAGCCCAGCTTCAACCGTGCAAAGCGTTCAAAAACAATGTACAACAGGTTAGCAATCTTACAGTCTTCTGTTGGATCACTTCCTTACAAAATACAACTTTTGTCTTAAATCTTGCGACAAATATTTGCCTTAGCGAAGAATACAACTTTGGATTTCGCTTTGTCTCGGCAGAAGCAGGTAAATACACCACCCCAAGGTGCATTTATTGACAGATTTCTATTGATAAGATTTGCGTTATGCTAGTACTCTGAATGTTTACTGGTAAAGCGGCCGAGCTGATCTAGAAGTGAGAAACCGCTGTAATTTGCGTGCTTGGTATAATACGTATAAGATGTAATCTTCTGTGCATAAACAGCTTAAGACAAGGACGATTCTTACACGGTGGAGTAGACCATATTTTCATTGCTTACTTAAGCTGGTTTTTGTATACTTTTGATAAAAGCAGAAGTTATTTGCCTTTGTATAGATTGCTTGTTGTTGGGAATACGTAAGTTATAATACCTTGAGGTATCAGTGGAACAAGATCAACCAAGTTGGGCAGAAGAAGTTTCCCCTAATTCGCTTGAGGTCACTGCTTGTCAACGATGAATGAAAACAGTGTTTGTTGAAAAGGAAACTGATACGAATTGTCAAGTGCAAAGAGGTTGTATTTTGCGTGCTTGGTGGACTACAGAAACGCCATTATATGGAGCAAAACATCGTTTAATTTTACGGAGCAAGAACTAGATTGGTTTTAAGAAGATCGAGAAGGTAGGCTAGACAAATTATATTTGCTGTTTATACGCTACTTTTGAATCTTGTTTATTCGTCTTTTGCTTAAATGTAAACAACGAAGCATTGATTTATTTATAGCATTGATTGAGTAACCAAACAAGGCAAATAGTCTTCCTTTTCCTTGTCGCAAAGGAAGTTAAACGCAGAACTAAAAGTGCCAATTTAATGTTGGAAAAGATTTGTATGGTCCGGGGTAGTTGATGTGCGTGAGAGGGATCGGTAGAAAATGTTGGCACTCATTTTTATTCACTTTTATTCGTTTATTTCAATCTGTAACAAGTAATTTCCGTTCAAATCTGATACATTTCGTCTCTTTCAGCTTCTATAAAGGCCACCAGAAGTTCAAGGAGGCGCTAGGAATTATTACACAGCATTCTTTCGAACAATCTTTGTCAATAACAACTTGTAGCAAAACGAGTGGGTTTTCAAGTGATTTTTCTACCAATTTCATGTTGTTTTTGGAAGAGAACCTATACTGATCAATATCAAGTTGGTATATTTTGAAAGCTAGTCTTGTAAATAGATGTTTATTTCCGAACAATATTCCATCGTCGAGGTTTTCGATTCAGAGTTTCTTCGCACTTCGCCATTGTGATTGCGTTACTATAGTGAAGAAGAGTGACCTACGTCAAAATCGACTTTCTTTCAATTCATGTGATCAAACACTATTAAAGAGCGGAGAAAGAGGTTTTTGGTGATTGGTGGTAAAAAAAGCTTATCTTATCCCCTCTTGGATTAAGTGTATTTGACTCTTATGACGTATCAAAACTTGGGTATATAAAAATTCTAGAAATAGAACCTATCTCTTGTTTTTGTAAAAACTGAACGTGACTTGATTAAATAAATCTTTTGATAGCTTTGCTTGAATTTACGAAGACAGGAAATCCTTGAAAATTCTCGACTTAATTCGCAAGGAATTAAATAACATCCAAGCATCTCGTTTTAATCTAACGAATCCACCAATCTGCCTTAAGTGCTTTGATCGGTGAACGGTTTTTGTTGCAAAAAAGAAATCTTTACATGCGATTTTTGGAGGATTCGTTTAACCAGAAGATTTTGCGATACCAAGATTGAATGAAAATCACTCAGCCGTGTTGTCAGATTTGGAGAAGGAGTCCTGTGCTGTTCAAGGAAAGTCTGAAAATTTGCAACGCGTTACGTGATGTTTTAAATTTCACAAAATTAGTTTTATGCAAACAATACTTCGTTTAGTTGGCTTAGGAAATTATGAACTGGTCACAATAGCTGGTTTCTATTGTAGACTTAATTCCTTGAGTTGGTGACCGATTTCTCAGTTTTTTTATTGAATTGTATACCTGACATTTGACTTTGGCAGATGAACCTTAACCTTGACCTCTGACCTACAATATGTCTTCGGTCTCATGCAAAGAATGCTACAATGTCACCAATCAATCGGACAGAGCTGCATTTTTCGATGATTCTGTACGATATTTGTCAGTTCAAGATGATAGTCTATCTTACTTATCAATGGAAGAGAGCAGGGAATACATGATTGAAAGTCCAAGATATAATTATCTGAGTGAAATTAAAGATGCGCCATGGGACCTGGTTACGTTGAGACAAACGCTTCGAAAGGTAATGGAATGTTTTTTCTGCTTTTCACAAAATGTGCATTCACAACTCTGTGATTCTGTCTAGAAATCTGCCCCTTGACTGATGTGGCTAAGATTATTTATTCTTAAATTCAATAATTCTTATATGTATTCAACTATTTTCTCCTTGAACCTTCCTCCTCTTTATCGATTAGATTTTATTTCATCTTTTTCTTGGAACAAACAAATCATTCTTAGCTGTGCTTTTTCCTCCCCAGACCTCTCGTTTGCGCAGCAGAGAGCATTTGTTCACGGACAAAGCATTGTGGGAAATCTCCAGAATTCTCAAAAATTTTCTCGCACGCTTAGCGCGGGAAATCCTCAGATTCTCGCAGATGTTCAACATTTGCACGCGGAACGAAGTGTACTCAGCCGCCCAAGTCATCTTCAGTAAAACGGTATCGCGTGCGTGTATTGGAAGCGCGTATCAAGCGTACTATTTGTACGTGCATTCCGTGAGCAAGAATACGGACAGACATCACCGGACGTCAAAGTCGGAGCGATCGGGTCTGACTTTGTCGGTTGGAAAAGTCTTTCGTTGGCTCATAAGAAACAAAGTCGCACCGCACATAACGGACTCAGCTGCGATTTATCTCACAGCAATCTTGGAGTACCTTACAGAAGAGATCTGCTCTCTTAGTGATCAATCAGTCAGTAAGTTTGAGTATTGTGATTCAACTAATATAAACAGTAGCTTACCTGAAAGGCCTGTATAAACCTATTAATAAAAATATTGGGACTGAATCTGACACAGACTGCTGCAAATATAGTGCAAGTTATAAGATTTTAGAATTGATGTTCCTTAAAATTCCAGACAATATATCCCAAGTATTCAACTTAAGTTTGCTGGTTGTATGTTATTTTTATTTATCATTCAATTTTAGACCAAAAGAAAGCAGGGGGCATAGCAAATTACAGTATTCTAGCTGATGATATCTTGGCATCGCTAGCAAGCAAACCGGATGTTTGGAGGGGTGCCCAGCAGTGCGAACATCTTTGCGTTGTAAAAATGCAAGGAGAAAATCGAAATGACAAAGCAATGAAAAGTCAAGAAATGGTATGACAATAATAAATTAATGAATATATAGCTTTATCAAATTGTCGTTATTTATCATTGTATGTCATGTCATAATGTGTCATGCCATGTCAGGTCATGGTCATGCCATCATTTCATTTTATGTCATTATCATCTTTGACGTCATGTCATATCATGTCATGTCACATCTTAATATTCCCTGTCCTGTCCTGTCATGTCCTGTCCTGTCATGTCCTGTCCTGTCATGTCCTGTCCTGTCCTGTCATGTCCTGTCCTGTCATGTCCTGTCATGTCCTGTCCTGTCCTGTCCTGTCATGTCCTGTCCTTTCCTGTCCTGTCCTGTCATGTCCTGTCCTGTCCTGTCCTGTCCTGTCCTGTCCTGTCGTGGAGATAAATATTTTGAAATGCAATGATTTTCTAGTTCTTTCAGCCAACTCGACATTTCTTGAAAGATGAAAACAATAACAGTTCAATCAAATGCTTTAGCTCACGTGAGGAACTGGCCTCGGTCCTAGAGCGAGGCGGTGCATCTGATTTACCCGACACCCCGCGTCACCGAAGTGTCAGACGAAGGAGCAGTCCAGCTGTTATGCAAAGCTCGACAAGACCTTCTTCAGCACGTGATCAAGGAATCCCATGGTGCAACAGTGCAATCGATTTACTTTTTGAGTTTGTTAAATGCCCGAGAATAGCCTACGTGGAGGACTGGGAATCAGAGGACATCGCTTATTGCAGTTCGATTCAAGAAAGGTGGGTAGCTTAGCGAGCCTAATTGAAGGGCCTAAATGAAAGTAGGTAGAAGGGCTCTATAAATGGATATCACAAGACTAAGAGAAAAAGTTGTAAGAACCCACGGAGTTGGATGCTTTATAGACTAAAATTCTTCGTCACTTCTAATATTTTAAAGTACTAGGCGACAGGCTTGTTGTTTCGAATATTGATGCCCCAAAATCTTCCACCCATGTTACTATCAGGAAGCCTCGACCATTGATTACCAGCAGCACTTGAAGTAAACCCTTAAATAAAGCATTATATGTTCCATAAGTTGTAAAGATACCAACTTCAGAATCAAATTATCATTTTCTTGCAATATTTCACCCCTCCCCAAGCAACGTTTGTCAAGTGATTTCATCACCCTTCTTCATTAGCATCCCCTGTGAAGATGCACATCCAATCTGTGAATGGATTAGAGTGTGTGGAGTATTCACGAAAAGCAGGCTGGGTAGATATGTTGATGAGGATGATGTCAGACAGGCAGCGCGTGTTCTTGCTCCCAGTTGCATCTGCCTTCCAAGAAAAGCCTGGTAAGCATTCGATTCACGTCATTAAATGGTTAATGCAATTCAAGCGCTGAGTTATAGTAATGGGAGGGAGTATTTCCAAATATGAGGAACCATTATCTTCCTGTTGCAATACTATTGATGGAGGCTTCATCGTTTTGATTTTGCAATACTGAAAGCAACCATAAAATGCCATCTCTGAAGAACTGTTGACTTGACATGATGGCATGACATTTGAAAATGAGAGTCTCCTCAGCCGAGGCTGTCCTGAACTCATTAGATGCATTCCCACTATCGAAACAGCTCACCTAGAACTGAATTTGGTTGGGTTATGTGTTTGAAAGGACCTCAGCTATCCCGTTAGTGCTGAAAATTAGTATAAATTGAGCTGAGTAAGATCTTTTGTAGAACTAAGTATAAGAACTATGTTGCTTATTTTTAGTTTTTATTGATACCTTTATTGCTTATTTTTAGGCCAGAGATTCACGTTTATCGTGATAAATCACATGAATTGAGGGAAGATAGTGCTGTTACCGATGATGTCAGCCATTCTCTCTTCCCTCTGCTTCTAAAATCTGTGCTTGAGGCTAAAGGCAAGAACGAAAGGAAGAAAGTGATACTTGAAATTGGAAATGAAAACCTTAATAACTGCGATGACAAGGTATTTTATGTGAATTTTTGACATCCATGACCTGTTCATATACTTTAGTTTAATTTGAAGTAATATTCGTTTGTTACTAAACTTCCTTCTGAAAATCTGGCTTCTTTTTTTGTAGGGTATGACAATTTTGATGTATGCTGCATTGCACAGAAATAAAGGACTTTGCCAAGATCTTATAGAAATGAAAGTTAACCTCAACGCAAGGGTAGGTAAAAGAAACTAAGGTATTGTTTGGTTTTGATCATAATACTGATGATGATGATGATGATGATGATGATGATGATGATGATGATGATGATAATTACAATGATTACAATGATTACAATGATTCCATCAAGGTTCCATCAGACGCAACTCAAAATGATTGCATACCTGCAACAATCAAAGGATGGACTGCCTTATCATTTGCTGTAATTTCTGGCCACACAGAAATTGTCAAGGTCAGGATACGTTTGTTTGTTCCATTCTGTTATTTAGTTATTTTCAACTTTAGATTAATAACAATCTGTTTCTTTACAGATGTACCTTGGAATTATCACACGTGGATAACTACTTTATCACATGCTCACGAATATAGAAATATGGACGCCATTCAGAGCTTGTTGATTGACTTTCCAATCATTAGCGAAGCCGAAATTATCAAAAGTGTCAAGGAAAATCATGTTACGATGCTCTTCGATATCTTTCGCTTAAATTTGGTGAGCTTCAATGCCTATTCATTTTGACAAATTTTCCCCTTCTTGTTTCTACTTTAGATTACATTTCTCGTTTTTTTTGTAGACATAATGACCAAAGCAAGCGTTCGATGATATTCAAACAGATAAAGGATTTTATTTTCATTTAGGCCATCATTTGTGATGAGATATCTTTTCATTCTCCTTATTTTAGAAATCCACCTGCATTCATAAAATAGCTTCGGTAATTTCTTTGTTATACGGTGAAGTTCCAAAAATGGAAGTTTTATGTGCTGAAGAAGATGATACTGAGAACTTGCCTAAAATAGGTAAGATGTTTACTTTTCATCATAGCGTATATTTTCCTTGAAACATCTTGTGAAAGACATTTCTATGATGTCTTGCTGAGGATTTACTTCCTTGCTTGTGGTCCCTTATAGGCCCACTGCTGTGGGGAAGAGAAAGGAGGTAACGGAAGGAAAGAGAAGTGAAAGGAAGGAAAGTAAAGTAAAGAAAAGGAAAAGGAAAATGAAGGGAAAGGGAAAGGGAAAGGGAAAGGGAAAGGGAAAGGGAAAGGGAAAGGGAAAGGGAAAAACGAAATTTTCCTCTGGGCCAGACCACAGTTTGTTGAACAGCCAATCAGATAATCAAAATGCATCAACTTTGCTCATCAAGATTCATTATAAATTCTTCCCAATTTCACTTCTTGTTTGATTTTCTTCATTTTTCTCAAGGTACAAAGTTTGTAAACAATAAAGATATGTCCGACATCGTCTTCAACATCGAAGGAGAAAATTTCTATGCTCACAAGATTATTCTGCAGAACGCATCGAAGAAACTGAAGGTGCTTTACTTGTCATTTTTGCCTTCTCTCATCATCTTCATGTGCATGTTGTTTCACTAATGTTTTGCTTTGTTGTTTATAAATTAAGAATGAAATTATCTGCATTTTTGTAGGATCTTACCAAATGCGTTGATGACAAAGGAAAGGTGAAAATTGACGGCATCAAATACCCCGTGTTTGAGGTACGTAGCTTAAATTATGATGAATGAATTTGATGAAATGATAAAATGATGAATGAACATTACAAAGTATCATATCATTTTCTATTATTGTTCTAATATTTATAATGTTCATAAATCATTTCCTGCCTTTTCACAGGCTGCAATGCAATTTTTATACAGCGGTGGAGTTTTGTATCAAAGTCAACCAGAGAGAGTTTTAGAGGTATTTGAAACGAAATTTACATCATCTTCTATTCATCTTCTATGCGAAGTTTGACAAATATGAACAATTTTCTCTATTTTCTGCTGGTCGTTGTAATGTATGGCTTTTATTCCTGTCCAGTTTGTTTACAAAGTGGACACTTAAAAGGGCTCTTAGAAACCTTAAATTTTTTCTTCGCCTCATTTCTTCTTGCTTTTCGAGGAAAGCAACCTGTTGTTTTTCCTAAACTTTTAAAAATTGAAGAAAGAATTTTTAGCAACTTTTCATTGATTTCAAGCTTTTAGACTGCGCTGCCAAACTTCAACTGCCATCTCTGAAGCAAAGCTGTGAATTTGAAAGTGCAAGACACATGACGTCATACAATGCGGTTGATGTCTACACGTGTTCTAAAGTATTTTATAATTTTACATTAATTTTTTATTCAATTTAATATTCTATTATATTATATTTTATTCTATTCTATTCTGTTCTATTCTATTCTATTCTATTCTATTCTATTCTATTCTATTCTATTCTATTCTATTCTATTCTATTCTATTCTATTCTATTATATTGTTTATTTACATATAGTATGACCTAAGCATGATAAACACAATGTCTTTTCTTTTAGGCATGCAAGGCGTATCAACTTGAAAAATATTGCTACCATTACTTTTTGGCTAATCTTTCCTTGATGATATCAAGAGATGAATTCATTTTCCTCCTAGAAGGAAATACAGTATGTGATGCTTTCGATAATGATCAATTTCTCTCAGCTTGCACCTTTTTTCCAGCCGATTATATCCTTCCCCTTCCAAGTGTACATATAACGTTGTTTGCAAAACTTAACTGTGAAATCTTAATCTTGTCAAGCGTGTCTGCAAATGCACTCCTCACATGTCTAGAATGGTTCTGATGCAAAGTTATTTAATGGATAATAATGTATATTTTCTATTTCTTTTTCAGAATATTATTGGCTATCTCGAACAAGAATGTCTTCAAATCCTGTTTGGTACTGCTGAAGAGAGTAACAAAATTGTCAAAGCAACATATTTATGAGCTCACGAAATATAAACCCCATTGAGAAGTCTGCATTCTCTATTTGCAAATTTGACGTTTGACCTTTCCGCATCAATTTAATTGAGCTGTGTAAATTTAACGTGCAAGAAAGGAGTAATGCGAGTTTTTCTATGCTATTTTCTATAAGAGAACGTAATTAACAGCATGTGTCACTTTTCTGTTAATTCTGTTGATTCTAATAGAACGATTTGTCCTTTTCATTCAAAGAGCCAGAGTCCTTCGAAATACATAGTGTTAAAGCGATAATCAACTTTTGAAAAGCAAAGATTCCTTTCTAGTAAAATGGTGCGAATTAGGCTTGAATGCACTCCTGCCACCAAGAATACGTAGGTATGCACATATGATGTGTTCTTGTACGCACTACAGTCAGTAGCATTTGCTTTAGGCACATTCTCCATCTTGACACTGTTTGTGTGGAGTGCATCATATTCAAAAACATAACTTAAATTTATTTGGTGGATTATCAAGAAACATCGTGAGCTTTTGATGGGTTTCAGGTTTTTAGGGAAAAGGAATTTTTTCAGAAGTTTTTCAATTTTAAGAACGTATTTTGGATCGCTATTTTTTAATAGAAGTGAAGCAATTAATAGTTTTGTAATAGATATTCTAGCCTTTCTTAGCCTAGGTCTGCTGCGAATTGAATTAGCAAGGGTCTCGACTTATAACAAACTAATTGATAAGCATCCAGCCTTCCCCACCCACCCCAACCCTAACCACACCCCATCAACACCTCGTTGCAACTTCCATTTGATTTTTAATTTTGTTGTTATGGTGACCATTCTGCGTTTTTTCTGCGTTTCCTTTTATTTATTGCATTTTCAAAATGGCGTCAATAGATGACAGCGACGTACCAGGTAAAAACATTGTTTTTGTCATTTCCCAATTCAATTTTTTATCTTGTCCATAGTCTTTCTGTAAATCAACGAGCATATCAAATTTAGGAAATGTTTGGCTGCAGAAATGAAGCTTTGTTCTGCTAGTTGCACGGAATTTCATCCTGTTCTAGGGAAACTTTTAGGCCCGCCAGATTTCTTACCAACAAGGCAATTAGCTGCATGCACAGGAAGCCGAAACATTTTGGTATATCAGGGAATTACGTTTGTATGATTCTATGCGCCACATAAGATTATGTCTTATGTCTGAAAATGTACAGAATAAGTGAAAGTTTTCGATTCAAACAATAAGAAAATTTTTATTGATTCCCCTCTAAGGTAATCTACTGAATGGAAAGAATCAAAGCGTGATAGTTATTAGCCAATCCACGATGCGGTACAGAAAATATGCCAGACCCAACTTGTTGGAGAATTATTTATTATTGTTGGAGAAAATATATCAGAGCCCTGCTAGCATAATTCAGTTCCTATAGCCTTGTGCGAAGATATACAGATACCAATACTTTGATTTTAGGTGTGCATGGGATCTAATCAACTGTGGTCATTTGAGTATTAGAATTTTGACCCTGTCTTCCCAGTAATAATATTTATTTCATTTGGCAGTTACTAGCTTCTTATAACAACTATTTCCCATTCATAGAAACGGGAGCTGTATTTACATTTGGTAGAAGCAGGTTTGCGGATACATTAGCTAACAAATTTTGGATTAGAAATGACAAGATAATTCATGTTGCTTGTGGCGATGAACACTCAATTGTTGTTACAGGTATGAGAAAGTTTCATTTTATCTGTAAAATAAAGGGAAATAAGCAATGACTATTTAGTTTTATATGGAAACATTTTATCCATGCTCATTACCATCAATTTATTATGGAGAAATCTATGTGCTTCTTGTTTCAGAGAGGGGAAGACTATATGGTTTTGGAGCAAATGATTGGGGACAACTTGGGTTAGGACACACAAAAAGTGTAAACAAACCAAGTTTCATTAAGGGTATGTGAGAACACATATTGTTTTTTTCTATTTCTAATATTATGTAAAATTCTAAATATGTGGTCTAGAAAATTTATTAAATCTAATTTTTTTGATAACAAGCTTAAATTAAAAAATATGCCAATTTTTGACAGCATTGAAAGGAGAAAAAATGACAACTGCTTCTTGTGGAAGAACTCACAGTTTGGTTGCAACAGGTATGTCCAATTGGATCCACAGTAAATTTAATTAGTCTTTGCTAATTTGCAAGGCAAGTCTATCAAGAATAAAACACACAAATAAATCTTGTTTCAAAGGTTCTATCTGCCCTTCCCTGCATTGATGATGACTGGCTCCATAGATAAGACAAGATCTTATTGTATAAAATATGGGGTTATCCTCACACCCTCCTAAAATGCATCATCTGACGTCTTTGGTATTGCTGAACTTGTAGGGACAAAGATATTTCCTGACAAAATGTTGTGTTTTTACCCATTTGTATGTTGCACACCATGCTTACCAAGGGGTTGTTTTTTTTCTATTTTCAGCATCTGGTAAGGTATTTAGTTTTGGAGCTGGAGGAGATGGCCAATTGGGGCATGGTGACACAGAGGTTTGTCAATGGTTCTTTTAAAAAGTTTCTTGTAATAAATCTAAAGGAATATAGAGAGCATATGCCATTGTTGTTATTGTAGCATAGGAAAACAAAACATTGAATGTGATACTTTTGAGTCGCATTTGTATGTGGTATTCCTGGCATCAAAAATCTTAAATGCTTGATCGAGGAGTGCTGAATTAAACCTGTAAAAGGTTCAAAACAGCACTCATTGATCAAGCATTAAACCATTAAAAAGTAGAATCTGCATTCTTTTGAAACTAAGGTGAATCAATGATATTATGTCTATCTCATTTGAATTGAAGAAATGACAGAAGATATCTATCATCAACTTTTACTAATAAATTAAATTCTTTATAAATAAAACTACTATATATTAAGGCAATAAGTATATTTCAGGATTACCATTCTCCAAAGCAAATTGCTGGTCTGCCTTTGGAGAAAGTAAAGATTCTCTCCTGTGGTGTTTATCATTCAGCAATTCTGTTTGGTATGTTGATTAGTTAATTGACGTCTTCCAATGATCATGAATACCTTGCTCATTTGTTGTTTGTCAGTTTGTCATTTCCTTATCATCAAAAATTGCTTTCTTCCTGGCAAATATATACAATTTAGATTGATTCACAATTGTCTGAAAGCATTGGCCCTGCAAAGATACATCTTGGCTCATTAGAAAGAAAAGGGTTCTCAATTCTTTGCTCTCCTCAAGTTGTACCTCAGGCAATACATGGATTCAGTTTGCATCTAAGTTAGCCTCAAATCAAGCTTTTAACACAATCAGAGTGAGCATTTTTCATCTTTGTCTGATTTTTCTATTGCTATAGAATCTGGTGACCTTTATATTTGGGGCACTAGCGGGGAAGGACAAACTGGACAGGAAGAAGAAGAGCTGCTAAGCCCAACAATTCTGAGTGTAGATGATAAAGTGTCTTGGGTATCCTGCGGATATTATCACACAGCATTAGTAACAGGTTTGCTAACTTTTATTCGGCTTTCATTGTTAAATTTTGTTATGAAATCTGTTCTGGAAGAAAGATATCAATTTACGTCTTAAGTCAAGTTTCCTAACAGTAAATTGGTTGATTACCATCAGCTTGCAAAACAGGGATGCCAGAATTGCAGATAATCATGGCTGAAAGCTTGAGCAAAAGTCCTCGATTTAACAGCAACTGAACTAATGATATCGACAGTTGTAGTTCAAATTTTTAGAGGAAGTTGCGCTATTTGCTGTTTCAACATTGCAATGCTTCGTAACTCTCCAACTGAACTTTAGATGCAAGCAACAAAATCACAAATTTGTTTTTTTCCGAACATTAAGAAATCGCGTTTTTACGTATTTGTAGAAGACGGAAAATTATTTACATTCGGTGAAGACGAAAATGGGAAGTTAGGCCTAAAGGAAGAGCAGTTGAGCAATACATCGCGACCGCAACCAGTGGCGACGAAAGATGGTCATTTTGCGGCTGTAGCTTGCGGGTCAGGCCACACGCTGGCTCTTACACAAGATGGAAAGGTTTTCTCGTTTGGAGATGGAAGCCGAGGACAGCTTGGGCAAGGAACTAGAGTCCAGGAATTAAAGGAACCGTCAATGATCCAGCAATTAAGTCAAATGAAAGTTAAATCGATATCATGTGGGGATTGTCATAGTGCTGTTATCACAGGTAAGAGTTTCTGTAACTTAGGGTTTTTACATGGTTGTCAATATTGAGGAGGGAAGGTTGATGAAATCAATAGTTGCATTTAAACATGCAGATATCGCTGCATTTTTGCGGAAGTACGTTGATGCATTTAGTCAGCAGGAGAAAGAGCGCTTTGTTTTGCTTTTCTTTGCAAAATGGTTCTTTTGCGTTCGATTCCTTAGATAATAGTAAGTGTCACTCCTCGTGGGAACCCGTTGCCTACGTGTCCTTTTCTGCAAAGATTGGCACAGAAATTGCATCATTTGTTGTGTGTTATGTTTGTATTTGATGAAAAAAAAAATAGAAAAGAAAAAAGCACGCTCTTCATCTTTGCTCGAAGATTTAATTACGTAAATTGTAGGGATGCGAATATTCATCTCTCCCTATAAAATCTTCGCCAGTAGAAGCTAAAATCATTAACCCAAATTATAAACATAATCTTATTGTTTTTGTCCTGCTTTAGAAAGCGGAAAACTGTACACATTTGGTGACGGGAGGCATGGCAAATTAGGACAAGGCGAGGAATGTTTCTCCAATCAATTTCGACCTGTCAAAGTTGCTCGATTTGAAAACTTCACTGTCGAGTCTGTAAGCTGCGGAGGCTGCCATTCCCTTGTTACTGCTGTAATGAAAGAGCCTGGGACGAGTGACGAGGAAGATGTGGAAGATGGCCTTCTTAACGCATCAATGACTTCTTCATATTCACACTTGAGCATCGACGAAGCAAATGCGACCATGAAGCCTTTCGGCCTCTCAAACACCTTGCCATCGGTATCCCCACGGGACAAAAGGCGACAAAAGGAGTCAGAGGTTTGCCCATCTTTTCGAAATATACTTCCGGAGGGAATATACTTTTGGAGAACTACGATAATGATGATGTTTTTTGTATCAATGTTTGACTCTAACTCCTCGCTCAAGTTAAAGTAAAAATCACAGTCTGTGGGAACTCTTTCATTTTGCCTTCTAGCACTTTTCCGATCGCTAGAATCACAAGAAGTGATTTTGATTGATCACTGCTCGTGAGTTCCTGATTGTTTCTCTCACTTTTTGTATTGACTTGCAAAATGAGTTGTGTACACATTCAAATTTCCAGAAGACGTTGATTGGAGATTTTATTACATGAAACTTCTAATATATGAAACTAGTTCAATTTTTAAAGTATCAATGCCAGATTTTTTGGATTAATTTTCTGCAGCTCATCAATATTACATTGCTTTTTAGAATCTCGCTAACTCGTTCAGTGGTGGCATAGGCAATTCAAAAGGAGGTGGCTTGCCATTGGCTACTCTGCCGCTCGATCGCAGTCGATTACCACAAATCCCAAAACTGAGTGGTAAAAAGAATTTTTATGTTGATTCATTCTTCTGTGTTTTGATGTGAAACATTTTTATCAATTTGTTTAATCGTCAGTTGATTCTAGATTCTAAATTTAATTCTTGCAAAGAAACTGTTGAGCTTTGATCTTAGTTTTCTCTTATCTGTAGTTAAAAAAGAAGAAAAAGAACAGAAAATCGAAAAGAAGGAAATTCAAAGTCAGAAGGTAAGTCATCAGCGTCATCATCCTTATCATCATCATTTAAAACATTGTCATCACTAACATCATCTTCATTATTATCATAACCATCATCATCACCATCATCATTATAATCATCTTTATCATCATCATCATTATCATCTTTTTCATCCATAAACCAACATGGTTAGTGACACAATAATCTTTTTCATCTTGTTACCTGTAGAGTGCAATGCCTGCAGTAAAAGGAGAGTCTGCTAAAGCGAGTAAAATAGTTGAAAAAGAAAACAAAAAGAATAAAGATGTAGATTTTTTGAGAAGAAAAATTGAAGATGAATTGGATGAAGAAGCTGAGAACTCAAAAGAACGTAATAAAAAGGTGAGAATAGAGTACAATAAATGAAAGGGAACGAAATGGCAAGGGTCACTTCTAAATGGTCAGAATAAAGTAAGGGCTAGGATCAAGGCTAGAACTAGCTGTGTTTTAATTACCCTGTTTATATTTGGCTGCTTAAAGACAAGATTAGTGTATTTTATTATCAGTGCAAGCCAGAACCTTTTCATGCCCCCCCCCCCGGTTTTAATTGCACGTTCTTCCACTTTGGTTCTCTGTTTTGTTTGCCGTTCAACTTGATTTGATTATTCCATTGAAAATTGCAAGTGGTTCACGACGTTTTATCATCAGTTGGTGTTATCCTATTAGGCAGTTGAAGTTAAAAAGTCAGATAAAAAGCTGGAAGAGAGCGAGGAAGAGGAGAGCGATGAAGAATATGAAACTGATGAAGAGGAAGATGACGAAGAAGAGGAAGATACGTCGAAAAAAGTTGGTAATAAGGCTGTTGTTAAAAAGGAAGCAGATGTTAAAGTTAAAAAATCGACAAAGAAAGTTGAAGAAGAAGAAGAAGACGATGACGACGAAAAAGAAGAAGATGGAGAGAGTGAATATGAAACTGATGAAGAAGAGGATGATGAAGAGGAAGAAGCACAAAAGAAGAATGGAAAAGGTGCAGAAGATAAAAAAAATGTGAAGACAGTTCCTGCAGAGAAAGATGCTAAGAAAACTGTGAAATCAGAGGGTAAAAAGAAAGTAAAAGTGGAAGAAGAGGATGACGATGACGATGATGAGGATGATGATGATGAGGATGATGAAGACGATGAAGGTTTGAGTTATTTGTATTTGTTTCTTAATGTTTGGTCAAAGGTGCTACCAGTAAGCGTTATCTTGCTTGCATTTAGCGCTGGATGCAATGGTGTACAGATTCTAAATATGTGCTGCTCTCTCAAGTTTAGCAATGTTTTTATTCTTAGTAGTTTAAATGGTGTATATTCTGAAATAGTAAGAGAACTGGATACTTTTATTCTTCAACGATGTTAAAATGGCTTCATGGCATTCTCATGGTATTAGAGCAAAAAATGAGATCGAGACCGAGATCGAGAAGCTTTTTTTAAAAATACTTTGAAATATTTTTCATAGAAGAAGAGGATGATGATGAAGATGAAGATGAGGAAGATGAAGACGAAGAAGATGATGAAGATGAAGAAGAGGATACTGAGACAGAAAGGAAAGTAGAAAAAAGCAAAAAAGGAGTTGAGAAAGAAAAGAAGACGGGGAAAAAAGAAGAAACAGAGAAAGAAAAGGAAAAAGTAAAGAATAAAAAAGATAAGAAGAAAGAAAAAGATGAAGAAAGCAATGAAAATGAAGATGAAAAGGTAGAAGGCAGTGAAGATAAAGAAAAGGAAGTAAATAACAACAAAACTGAGAATGAAAATGAAACTAAGAAAGAAGAACAACAACCACCTAAAAAATCAAAGGTATGTCGTACATAATGTTGTTATTGTTATTGTTGTTGTTATTATATTGTATTGTCTTGTATTGCTATGTATAGTACTGTATTGAATTGTATTATAATTAAGTGTTTTCTGTTCTATTGTATTTTATTGTTTACACTTGTGTCATAGTCTTTTATTCTATCGTATTGTTTTGTTTTCTATTGTCTTGTGTTCTATTGTATCCTATTGTAATGTATTCTATTGTATTCTATTGTATTCTATTGTATTATATTGTATTATATTGTATTGTATTGTATTCTATTGTATTCTATTGTGTATAGTGTATTCAATTCTATTGTATTCTATTCTATTGTATTCTATTCTATTGTATTCTATCCTTTTGTATTCTATTCGATTGTATTCTATTGCATTGTATTGTATTTTATTGTATTTGATTGTATTTTATTTGATTTATTCTGTTCTTTTGTATTCCATCACATTACTTGTTGAAATATGACTTATATTAACCATGAATCATTATCCTATGATTTTCTTTTAGTGGTGCCTAGTCCCCTGACCCTGCACCACGTTTTTGTTAGTTAAGTTAGCAAGATGCTACATATTGCTCTGTTTAAATTTGGTTATGTGTAATATGTTATTTTACTGATAATACTATGAGTTTCATCGAAGTTTCGCTTCGTCATGAGTACAGATTTAACATTACTTTATCTTGTATCATTTCTCATTTTTCTTACTTTAGTTTGCAAACCTTTTTGGAAGAAAAAAGCAACAGCAACCAACAAAAAATGCAGAACAGAAGACTGAAGAGAAATCGGAAGAAAATGCAGACCAGAAGACGGAGGAAAATACCGACCAGAAAGTGGAACAGGATCAAGTTGATGGACCTAAACAAGTTAATGCAACAAAAAAATCTGGAAAATCAGGTGTTTGCACTATTCTATGATAATTATAATTAATGCTGGTTGAATTGTTTTCTGGTTTTAAAGCTATTTGATAAATTATTTTAATTTTTATAGAAATGTTCATGTCACAATGTGATCTTGGAGGAAAAATCATTGTTTTTTGCCGACAAGGTCATTGAGTAAAGATTTACGATTTAATTTGTTGTTGAAGGAGTGAAAACTTTGATATCATAGCATCATTGCTGTGTTAGTAACAGAGCCCCAAGGGAGAGAGCTGAAGAGAGCAAGCAGGACCGTCAAGAGGGGGGGGGGTAGGCGGGGTCAGAGGTCCGGGGCCTGGGCCAGCAAAAGTTTTAACCAATGCAAAAATTGATTGCTCAGTGTGGCCCGGTGCAATGAAATACCCCGGGGCCAGTACTGGCTCTTGACGGCCCTGGGGGAAAGTGCACCTTGACATTGAGGGAGTAGGGAGACAAGAATATCTTCTTAATGAACAATAGTACTTTGGTTGGCTTTTAATGAACAATAGTACCAAGATTTTTCTGGTGTCAAGAATAAAAGTTAAAACCAATTTTTATTGAAAGATAGGCAGAGTAGGAACTTATATTAATTGGGTTTTGTTCGTGATTATTAAAGTATTATATTTGTACAGTTAAGAAGTTCTATTTGATTTTAATTAATATAAATGTGATTAAGAAGTTTTCTGCTATTGTAAAATTTGTTTTCCATTTGTCAAGAAAATTCCTGTTATCGTGATCTTTGATAGATTGGCTTAGGTAGTTTCTTGTATATGGTTTTAAAGGTTGACCCTAAGAGGAAAATCGCATTGTCTTGATAAGATAAAAAAATCTTTATCCATCTTGCTGTCTGTACTTAAAAAGTCAGGATTATAAAATTCAATTATAAAATTACATAACTCTTCAAAAATAATTTACATGGATCCTTGAATACTTCATAATTAGTTAAAATATTTTAATATTAAATATAATTGCAACAATATGTTGATGAGTCATAATTCAAATCTTCATCAGTTAAAAATAAACTTCCTGGTCCATTACTCATTGATGGTAAAGACAACATTTGGTTCTCTAATTCAATAAGATCTCTTGCAACTTTAACAAATATTTCATTTACATTGGTTCCATCTTTGGCACTGGTTGTGCACCACTGGCACAAATGTAGGTCTGTGAATTCATCAATTGTTTGAGTATCAATTTTGGCTTCCATATCCGATTTGTTCCCAACGACCTTAACTAAAACATCGCTGCCTGATTTCAGCAGCACTTCTTCCATCCATGATTTGACATTATTGAATGATTCAGGTTTTGTCATATCAAATACAATAAGTGCTGCATTTGCTCCACGATAGTAGACAGAAGTGATAGCTTTATAATGTTCCTCTCCAGCAGTGTCCCACAGTTGCAGCTGCAAAGTAACTAGATTTTGAGTGCCTGGAAATTGAAACAAATAAAAAAACACAGAATCAGGGAGATCGGGGACAGAGGAACTTTCTCAAAAACTTGTGAAAGTTATTCCCAGGAAGTAGCAAAGGGGGTGTGGTCGAAGGTATGGTGAAGAATTTATAGACTGTTGCCAGCACACCAATGCTCCACAGTTTTCAAGACAATGTGCCTTTATTGGAAGGTTACCTTCACTGGGCACTTATTTGTATCACTTATTTGTGTTTATAGTAACTCAGGCATCGTTTCAAACGGAGCAAAGTATTTCTATTTTGCCTTGCAGAAAACATGCCTCTTACGAGCTTTTCATCAAACATTCTGATATCAGTAGATTCGAGTTTAAATTAGCATTTTAAATACTCACTTTAACTTGTTTTCCTCCGATTTCAACATCTTGCAGGTGAAAATCAATCCCGATTGTTGGTGGGATAGACCCTTCTTCGTATCTATTTTCTCTAAATCGTTTTACGAGGCTTGATTTACCGACTCTTTTATCTCCAATAACAATTATTTTAAACAAATAGTCATAAGAGTAATCCATTTTATCTTCATATTGTCTTTCTTTTGAAAAGATTTTGCTGACAAGCACGCAGCCATCATGTTTTGAACTCATTTTGATTAAGAGGCTTGTTTTCCCGCTAGATTTTCTTGTTAATTTGTAGCACATGGGTAATGAAGGCGCAAAAACACAATGCTGCATCGACTATCGCGCGTAAAATCAATAAAAATCTTGAGGAAATGTTACAGTTGCAGCTTTTATACGACACTGTTTTCCAAGCCCGGGAACCTGAACAGCAACATATTGGAATATAATATGTGCGAAGGAGAGGGTATGCCTCCCATTTTCACACGTGGAAGAAATTATTCAAATGATATGCCAAGGCGCCAGCGCAACTGGACAGATAAAACAATGGAGTTTGTAAGATATTGCAGGGAAGATTTGCAGAACGTGGATCGAAGGCGTCTTCAGTTGATTTGCAGATCTGTTGGGATTAATGCATCGGGCAAGGTATAAAAAACTTGATCTCAGAAATGTATCCCCCTTCAAAATAAACGTGCCATTCTTTACATGCTGACAAATTGGAATATTTACTAAGGAAATTGCCTCCAATTGCTACAACTGCTGGTTTGTGAACAAAATGTTACAGAGAGGGGGGGGGGGGGGTTGCAACGCTCCTCTCTCTCCCTCCTCTCCCTCGCCAACGGACATGGACAATCCCAAATAATTATAAAATTTAAGTTTTGATGAGCAGAAATTTCTCCTGAAAAGGGAATTAATGAAAAAGGATGCCCACCTCACCAAAAATAAAAAAAACATTTTTGTACAGTCTCTGCATGAAATTACTACTTATTTCATCTCAATGAGGTTTAAGGTAAACTTAAGAATGAGCTGATTGGCTGATAATTAAAAATTCAAACAAGCATAATGAACACAATGTACCCCCCCCCCAAACAGACGTAAATTATAAGCTAATTTTCAGCTTCAGCTTAATATTCCTATTTTCCTCTTTAAATTTAGTTGCTTTATACATTTAGATTTGTTTTTCATGCAGACATCAAGAATCATTGAAAACTTAACAGATCACATGGACAAGGAAGGTCTCTCTGAATTCTCTTTCTTTCCATTCCATACGGACTATAAATCAGATGTTAATGTACCAGGTGATATGTCTCCATTGTCAATCAAACTTAAAAAGGAACAATTTTGTGAATTTGACAGATTTTACGAGTCAAAGTTTCCAAGTGTCACCACTGTCTTAAAAGCTACAAAATCAGAGAAAAATGCCAAGCGTCTCGCAGATTGGAGAAAAAGAGAATTAGCCGAACGAGGTGAAGAAGGTTTTAAAAAGATGGTAAAAAGATCACTTGCCACAGGCTGTACTCTACATGAGGTAATCTTTTTAACTAATCTTGGCACTATCTCCAGTCAACTAAACAGTAAGTAGATGTAAAAATGAGGAAATTGCAACAGAAAATAATGCAAATATATTAGGTGATCCCCCTCCCTTTTAACTGTGAAATGAGCGCTCCCCCTCCCTTTTAACTTTGAATGGTAATTATAGCTATCATAAACTTATCTTGACTGTTGATCCAAGCAGGGATGCCCACTGTACCCTTGGGCAGGGGGGGGGGGGTTAAAAGGACAAAGCAATACCAAAATTGAAAAGCAGCAATTGCTCCCCATGCCTCCCTGCTGATGAAACCCTTTTGCTTTGATTTGATTATCTTTTTGCAAGCTGTACAACCAAACCAACTGGAAATTCTTCTGAAGCATAGAATGCCAAAAAAGTAGTTTCTTCCCGGCTTGCTTGCTAGGTTTTCTAGAAAACTGAAAGCTTGCATGACATTCAGTTTTTCTTGTAGGAGGTTGCTAAGTGGTTGCAAGAATTCCATGAACATGAAATGAGAAAGGCAAAGGAGTTCAGGGAAAATTTTGGCAACTTTCGTATGAAGGATAACAGAATTGAAGCCAAGGCAGATTTTATTCAAGCAAAATTATACAAAGATGGTGAAGAAACTGATATAGAGTCACAGGAATTTAAGCTGATGGAAAGTATCCTCCAAGTTTTTTATGAGATTGACAATGTTTTAGCAATCGAGAGCGGAGTTATTCATGAACCTTTAGGTTATGCTGGCACCATCGATTGCATAGTTGAATTCAGGAACAAGATCTGTCTAATAGATTGGAAGACATCGAAGAGAAAGAAGAAATCATGGAAGTCTTGTTATGATTACCCCATTCAACTTGCTGCTTACGCAGCTGCAGTCAATGCAGATCCCGCTTATGATTTTGCGGTAAGTTTTGTTTCTGTACCCCCCCTCTAATATGGCACCTTTTTCAGCATTTCAAGTTTCACCCAAGAAAGCTTAAAGACATATGGATGACATGATAAAGGGCTATGGCGAGAAGTGTAATGCGATGCTTAGCAGGAATCTCTCTTGCTGCAAATGTTGGTACAAATTATGGACCCCTAGAAAAACTGCATGCTTTCTAAAATAGGTTCTGCAAACCCCACCTCCCCCTCAGATGCAACCCTTTCCCTTGTCCCTTTTGCATGTAGCTTACCTTACTCATTCTTGTTTTATCAGGTGAACAATGTTGCCATTGTGTTTGCTAGCGATGATGACTCACCAGCTACTGTTTTGACAATGTCCATAGACGAATGCTTGCCGTTTTATTACGAGTGGCAAGGTAGGTTGCAACAGTACAAGAAATACACTGAAGAAATTGAACATATTGAGCTTTTTGATGTGAACGGGTGAGTTTTGGCTTTAGAGATTAGTTGTATATAAATTGTATCATTTTTGTATCGCTTTTATAGAATGTGAAAGTAAACGAAAGAAGTCCCTCGACCCGACGCATTATAGGATATTTTTAATGCTGTTAAGTATCCTTGCAAAGTCAAGCAGCGCGATGCAAAAGGCACTCGTGGTACCCATTCGATGTCGAATACGGAGGTGTTTATGCAGGCCAGGAAAATAGAATGGGTACTACCAAGGCCCTGCCCTCTCCAAAATTTTGTGATCTAGAGAAATCATTCGTTTCAACTGAATCCTGAAACATGCATTGCTTCATAATTGACGTCTACACCATTCTACCCCATTGAAGTTACCTGCTGTGAAATATTTATAAATCGATGCAAATATTAGCAGGTGTGACGGAAATACCTTTGTATAAAATAGACATTGGATTATATCAAACAGATCATGTTGTTAGATTCTTAACTTGGAGCCACCTGTTGTGCATTTCCATTTAGTATTGTGCGACAATGCAGCGAAAGTGATGCTGCTTCCTCAATGCGATGTTTTAATTATTCACGTGTGATATGAATAGGAAAGGCTTTGGCATTTATCATAAGCCGCAAACGCATTGGACACCGTATTTGGAAATAGAACGTCTTCATTCATTATTTTGTATTGATTAATGTAATTGCGACTAGCATGTAAACAAATTACTCCACTCGTTTTTTTATTCACGATTTATTCAATACAAGTCAAAAGAACTCTATTCAGCTCTCCCACCTTTGTTCTGCTTTCCACAATATACGCCGAATTTTATCATGCTGTTCCAGATTTATCTTGATCGAAATGTAAACATCAATAAGTTATTTATAACTGCGAAACTTTATAATTCCATGGAAATGCATACAAATGTTTGCTAAGAGGTTAATAAGAAATTGATACTCGGTTCTTAAAACTGATCAATACTGGGCTTCCAAAGCCTAAGAAAGTATGTAACTACGCTTTCTTGTAGAAATTGTTTCCTTTCTGCAAGAAAACGGCTCATTTTCATCAAAATTTCATAGTACTTGAAAGAACTGTGCAGTACTTAAAAATGCCAGCAGAAGTAGTCAAGGAAAACATCGTTAAATTTTGATGATAAAGTTCAAGTAATAAGACAGTGGGATTGCTATAGAGGTTAAAGTGCTAGGGTCCTTCTTCACACTTGTCATTCCGAATGTACACAACGCCTATTCCTGATACTTTTTCCTCTAAACAGTTTTCGAAATTCATTTTCTGACATCATTTCTACGCAGATCTGCGTGCAGCCAAGCAACGCGCGGGATACGAACTGCCATGCATGCATACGAAGTTTACCAGCAGGAAACATTAAGGCCTATATCATCCCAGTTTGTTTTAGATTTCCGATATTTTCATCTAATACATACATTTCGCCTTTTTTCGGCTGAGTTTATTATTGCAAGCCAAACATGATTATTGGTTCACCTGCGCAAATTGTTATTTTTTCTAATGCAATTTGTTCTAATTTAATAATCTATTTTTCCTGGGATTTGGCCTTTATGCGCCTGTCAAATGCATTTCTCCCTTGAACCCTAACTTTGGTTAGCTTTTTTTTATTCCTGATTCGTTTGTTTGCTAATTTTCCGTCGAGTTTGCTTTCCTTTCTGCTAACTTGCTTGCTTGCTTGCTTTTTTGCTTGCTAACGAACCAGCCAGCATGCTTGCTTGCTTGCCTGCCTGATTACTTGCTTGCTTACTTGCTTTCCTGCTTGCTTGTTCGCTTGCTTACTTGCTTACTTGCTTTCCTGCTTGCTTGCTCGCTTTCCTGCTTACTTACTTTATTTCGTTTGAACTTCCTAGCTCTACCTTTTTAGAAGGTACGTTTCTGCTTGCTTACCTGCTTACTAATTTGCTTGCTAACCTGCTTACTTATATCAATTTTTTCTTGCTTACTTTGTCCGCTGCCTGTAAATTTGCTTGCTTTCTTATCTCATAGGTATTATCTAGGAAATATTTTGTCCCTTTTCATTAAGACGAAATTCAATTTGTTAGAAGCAATTTAGTCTTCTTTCAATTTTAAAATGAAATTGATTCATTTCCTGCTATTGTGTCCTCTGCTTTGGCTGTCAGTTGAATTCAATTACCTTCTTTCCTTACTGATAAGCACTTTCAACGGGTGCATCTATTCAGATAAGTGATAATCTTTTTATAAGACGAATGCCTACCAGACTAGCAAGGCTTATTTTAGAAATTCGACACTTTGCTGAAAGAACCATTTCAAGAAATAAACAAATGAAGAATGGATGGCTTTTTCAAATTCATTTTATCAACGTAAGTAACATTTGTGGGTTTTTATCTTCCTTTTTTCAATCGAAAATGCTTAGAAACTCTTATCTCAATCTTTCAATTAGTAGAAATTGGGGAAATTAGGCAAATAAGACATTTGTTTGTAATGGGGAGGTCTTTTTCATAAAAGCAAGATACCCTGGAGCGCCTGATGTGCCGTTGTCTTGGTAAGATCTAGCCACTGTCTGAAGAAACCATATCTATATTTCTTCAAGATATGTCTGTAGTAAGTCTTATTGGATAAAATTCTTGTGCAGATTCTAAAACAGTAGTTTGCACTTTTTGTTTGCCATAATGTCGTTTTTCTCTACCAAAATATCGCTAGCTCTGTTCAAGAAACAGGAAAATATTAACTTTTGCTCCCTTGTCGAACTTGTTCAAAACAGTCCACCCGATTTTCTTAATTTTATTTCTTCTTTGTAAATCATTTCCTTTCAATTTAGAATTTTCACGATATACATAATGTACCATGGAATGGTTGATGGTTTCATTCTACGGCTTCCTTGTCAGAGGTCAGCAAACTTCAGCATTGTCAGACAAGATGTTGCTCTACAAGGCTCTGTCATCGAAACATTCATGTTTTCAGAAATTTCCGAATGCCAATCCCATTGCATTTTCAACGAAGGCTGCAAATCAATAAACTATCAAGATAATGGTGAAAATATCTGTGAATTGAATAACATAACTACTGAAGATATGAGATATAAAATTAAACTCACACCCAGAAGAGGATGGAAGTACATGACAACTGATCATAACTATACTCTGGTATTTATTTTTCTCGATATTTTTTGTAATATTCACTGCATTAGCGGGATTGATATATTCTTATTGCATTGCATTGCATTGCACTGTGTTGTAACAATTTAAATTGTGTTTGTGACAGATTGGACACAATTGCCAACACCGCAACCCATGTGGACCAGATGTTCTTTGTACAGATATATGCGAAGATCCAGGATATAAGTGCCACAACTGTGCACCACATCAAATTGGGCTCAACTGCCATTCTTGTAAGTATATATTTTAACTTCTCTTGCTACGGGCTGTTCGCTGGGTGCTTTTTGGATGTTAACGATGGCGTGCGTAAATGAATAAATCAAATATTTAGTAATATGGTAAGAATCATCAAAAATTTCGATGAGACGAATATTACCTATAGTGAACTAGATTTTTATTTTTAAGTTTTTTCGATTTTTCTTTTGCTTAGTATCGTTGCAATCAGCAAATCAAAGTTACATCGCCATTTCTCTGTATTTCGCCGGTTCCTTTCTGCAGATTTATGTTTTACGAATTTTTTGAAAGCAAATACCCATGTCATACCGTGAATCATCTTCGGTCCCATAGCTTCTAATGGCAGAAGAAGTGTACGAAAACTACTACTTTAACGTTACACGCAGTTAACACTGCACGACGCGTTTGACAATGCCACGCCAGTTCTTTCTATCTTGTGTCAGTTCAGATAATCTATTCATTGTTTGTGCTTCTTATGAAAAATCTAGCGTAATTCCAATTTTGCCAAATCTTGCCCTACTGTCTGCATCCAGGTCTTTGGTCTTCCTCGTTGCCGTTTTACTTTTCTGAGATATTGTTAAAAGGTTATTCTTGCTAGTGTTTCTGTCCTAGCCTCCTTTTAGTCTCCTCCCTCCCCTTTTTATTACTAGAGGAGAGATGGTTTATCTACATAGATAATTAAAAAACAGCAAATTGGTGGTTGTGGATTCCCCTATGTGAATATAATCGATCTCAAATCAATTTGCTAACCAATATTATTGTGTCGTTTCAGCATGGAGAGATTGTCAAGACGCAATGAATGCTGGTCACAAAATTGATGGAAGCTACGTCATCAATCCAACTTTGATTCCAAGCCGACAATTTTTTGTTTATTGTAAGTTTGAGTTGGACACTGGACAGGCATGGAATGTAATTCAAAGGCGAGTTGACGGTGAAGTGGATTTTAATAGGACATGGGTTGAATACGAAAACGGTTTTGGAATGCTTCATGGAAGTTTTTGGCTTGGATTGAGGAAAGTGCATGATTTAACACTTGGAAGTGGGAAAAAAGCAAGGCTGCATATTGATTTGAAAGCAAACAGGGGTTCTGTGAGAGAGAAATTTGCAGAATATGGAGAGTTTGCAGTTGGCAATAACATTGATAAATATCATTTGCATTTGGCCTATTATGATGCTAGAAGTACAGCTGGTGATAGTCTCATAGGAACCTCGGCTAATCTAAATGGCATGAAATTTACGACAATCGACCAGGATAATGATTTGCACACCCATATTAACTGTGCAATACGTTTTACAGGGGGTTGGTGGTTTAATAAATGCCATAGTGCCAATCTAAATGGTCTATACCCACCTGAAAGCTTGGCAATAAATGATTGCAGTGACTGGGTGTCCTATGCAAAATACCTGACTTGGACATCCTTCAATGCTTGTTTTGGAGACATCGTCTTCTCTGAGATGAGAATCCGCAGTGACTAAAACTTAAAAACATTTGTATTTGATTCATGTTCAATTGTATCCGATAGCTTACAAAGGCCGCCAAACAATCTAGCTTTAATCTTTGCGGCCTAAACCGATGGCGAACTATAGCTAAAAATGATTAGTTGTCCATTGACGATCAAAGATATTACGCCACTTGTCGTCTTAATTTAATGGCTAAAGAAAACAGTCTCGAGTTTCAAGTCGATTCAGCCGAAACGCTATGCAACTAAAATACAAAATGTATTTCCTTGTGACGTGTGATTTTTGATATATACAGAGGTTGACGTCTTATCTTCTCTTAAGCATCTTTGTTTACCCTGTCAAAATTTCGATAAAGGTTACTAGCATGTTAGTAACGCTTGTATTTTTTGACCGATTACTGCTTTATGCACCCTCTAATTAAATGGATAGCAGCAATTTCCTTTCCACAACAATTGCATGGTCTTTCGTAGCAATTAGCATGTTACAGATGTTATTAACATGGGCCTCTTTAGTTGACAACTTCAATTCTTTAATCAGAGACATTTTGGTGTGTCAATAGAAAAAGTTTTAACTAGAAAGGAAGTCACTGGCAAAGGCAAATTTTGGTAAAAATATAGAACACTTTCAACTTGAAAGCTTTTACCTGCTTAGCATCTGTGTTTTTGTTTAGCTCATAAGATCTCTTTTATATTTATTTAACTGTATTAAAAATTTGAATAAAGAGTCGCGTTTTTTGTTTTCGTTTCATTGTTGGTTATCGATTTGTTCAAGGAACGCCATTTTATTTAATGTTTTTGTGGCAATTTATGATTTTAAGCATTTAAGACTTCGTATCTCATTTCGCCCACTTGAATCAGCTTCTAAACTTAGGCCAATATTCAGTTTAAAAAACAATGTTACTCGTTCCATTTTTTTAAGAACCAGACCCTGAATGAAATCTTTTATTCAATTTCAACGTAAGACCTTTTTGTCGACGAGAAACTTTCCAATGTTTTATTCGCTATAATAGAGCAAGAAAAAGGCCAAGGAATATATTGCTGAATAAAGTTTGTGTCAAAATTAATCCAGCTAGTATTATGTGTAACAAAATCAGAGAAGTAGAGTGTTCAATGAAATTCAAAACCATCAGTTGCAATTTTTAAGTTTAAGTTTAAGTTCAAGAATGTTTTTTAATGTTTTCTGTAACGTAATTTTTTATCCCCTTGTCAAAGGAGTGTTTCATTTATATTATTCAGTTGAATTCCAGACTTTTACCCAAAAGTCTTCCATTGATTTATTGATTAACTCGACGTATCAAGTAAGGTAAGTGTCATTTGTAGTTATGTTTAATTTTGACCCCTATGTGTACCCCTTCCCCTTCCTCTTCCTATCCCCTCAAATCCACGCCAATGTTTCATCTATATTTTTTCAGTGGAATTGCAGACTTTAACCCAAAATGTTTGCATTGATTTGTTAATCGACCATCAAATAATTAGTTTCGTACCACTTGCCTATTAAGTGAACTCATTACTTGGAAATTTACGATCCCCTATCACCGCTGAAATCTCTCCCCTCGCTGTACCCCTCCCCCTCCCCCTCCCCCTCCTAACTATCTAAATCCACGTCAATTTGCATCTTCTGTGTGACATGTCAAGGCAGTGTCTCTAACACCTTTGCGTAGGTGAGTTAGGTTTGTTTATAAACACGACCCCGGTAGTATATTTAAAGTTTGATTGAAAGTAAAACATGACATCCTTTAAACTAACACAGTTAACAAAGAAAAGCAAAAATTTTGCCTCTTTTCATTGTACCTGTCTTCTGCATAGACAATATATACCCTTTATGGACTACAGAAGCTCTCTTCAACCTATCCCATTTTCCTTTTAAGCTGCTCTCAGTACATTTCATCCACGCTGTGTTTAAAACTATTGATTTTGAGTTTTAATGTGCAACTAATGCAGAACTGAACGCACAACATTGTTTTAAATAGCTAAGGTCGTGTCTAGCGGTGCCACGAAAAGCACTGTGACAAAACTGTTGGAATGTTTACCTACTTGTATGTTATCTAACGATCTATCATTTGGGTCATGACGCGTTTGTTAGTTTTACTTCACCTTTACGAAATTATCTCGATTCCGGTTAGAATTTTCACGATATCCATAGTGTACCATGGAATGGTTAATGGTTTCATTCTACGGCTTCCTTGTAAGAGGTCAGCAAACTTCAGCATTGTCAGACAAGATGTTGCTCTACAAGGGTCTGTCATCGAAACATTCATGTTTTCAGAAATTTCCGAATGCCAATCCCATTGCATTTTCAACGAAGGCTGCCGATCGATAAATTATCAAGATAATGGTGAAAATATCTGTGAATTGAATAACATAACTACTGAAGACATGAGATATAAAATTAAACTCACACCCAGAAGAGGATGGAAGTACATGACAACTGATCATAACTATACTCTGGTAATTCATTTTGATATTGTATGTTATATTTATTGCATTAACCGTGTTTGATATATTCTTATTGCATTGCATTGCATTGCACTGTGTTGTAACAATTAAAATTGTGTTTGTGACAGATTGGACACAATTGCCAACACCGCAACCCATGCGGACCAGGTGTTCTTTGTACAGATATATGCGAAGATCCAGGATATAAGTGCCACAAATGTGCACCACATCAAATTGGCCTGAACTGCCGATCAGGTAAGTGTAGCTGTTTGATCTTTGTCTCTAATCAGTTGGATATTTTCAATTCAATGATACCAGAATGTATTCAATAGTCTTATGTTGTTTTTGTGGTAAAAAGGGTGTTAAGTAGGCCACATTTTTATTACACTGTCACCAAGAGCTCTTACCCCCCACCCAAGACGGTTCACGTTCCTTAAATTGATAGCAAATGAAGTAGCTCAGGGTAGTGCAAAACCTCAAGATGTTTCTTTCATATACTTGAACAAACTGCTTGAAGCCAGTAGCGTAACGCACGGTGTGCACCTTTAAGCGCGAAACTAAGGGCCCCCAAACAATTGGGCCCCTAAGAGGGCCCCCACGAAATTTTGTGAAAATTTTTTCTAGATATAAGCGTTTCTTAATAATTGCTATATTGATGTTAGTTAATGTTGTTTGAAAACTGCTTAAAAATTTAAGCAGTTAAGGGTAATTTCGGGCTCAGCAGGTAAACTTGATTTAAAAAAAAAGGGGCCCAAAACCACTACTTTGACTAAGGGCCCACACTGCTCCGTAACGTCACTGCTTGAAGCAAAGTATGTTTGTACGTTACATCCCTTCCCGTGGATCTTGCAATACAAGAGAATTATACATCATTATCTATTTTCCTTGCTGAAGAGATATGACATATACGTGCATTCAACCCATCAAACAAGACACACTCTTACTGAGGACTTCAGTCTATTAAACTATTAATAGTATCATGTCATATTTCAGCATGGAGAGATTGTCAAGACGCAATGCATGCTGGTCACAAAATTGATGGAATCTACGTCATCAATCCAACTTTGATTCCAAGCCGACAATTCTCCATCTTTTGTAAGTTTGAGTTGGACACTGTACAGGCATGGAATGTAATTCAAAGGAGAGTTGACGGTGAAGTGAATTTTTATAGAGCATGGGTTGAATATGAAAACGGTTTTGGAATGCTTCATGGAAGTTTTTGGCTTGGATTGAGGAAAATGCACGATTTAACACTTGGAAGTGGGAAAAAAGCAAGGTTACATATTGATTTGAAATCAAGCATGGGTTCTGTGAGAGAGAAATTTGCAGAATATGGGGAGTTTGCAGTTGGCAATAACATTGATAAATATCAGTTGCATTTGGCCAATTATGATGGTAATAGTACAGCTGGTGATAGTCTCACTAATGGTTCACAGAATAGCAATAACATGAAGTTCACAACTTTTGATAAAGACAGTGACAAGCTCTCTCAAGCGAATTGTGCGGTGAAATTTAGTGGTGGATGGTGGTTTTCATCTTGTTTTGCTGCAAATCTAAACGGCCTATTTCCATCTTCATGGCTAGCGATAATTGATTGCAATGAGTGGCGATTTTTTGCAAAATATATCACTTGGCGTTCATTTAATGATTGCTTTGGTGATATCATTTTTGCAGAGATGAGAATTCATCGTTCTTAATTGTATCTTACCTGTATTATTTATTGTGTTCGTCTTCATCTAATTCCTTTTTATGGTCTGTAACTTTTTCCTTCTTCTTCACCTATCCTGCCTTACGTCTCCTTTTTATAGTCTCATCGTGCTCATCCCCTCTTTGTCGTTTTCATTTCCTATTTATTCCTCCTACTCTTCCTATTCTCTTTTTCTCTTGCTTACCCTCATAAGGTTGCCCACCAACTTTCCTTTTTTCTTTTTTCCCTTCTTCTCTTTCGTCGCGCTCTTCCTCTTCTCCTCATACATTTTTCCCTATTTTTATTCCTCTCGTTTTACTATTCATTTTGTCAAAAAGGGTTTTTTCCCCTTTTTTCACTCCTTTTTTTAAGGATATAGATTTCTCATTTTAAAGTGCATTGCTGATATGTTGTAAAATTTATTATCATAGTTTTTGTGCCTCTCATTATGTATCTTAGTGTCAAAATTTCTCTTGGTTTTCTTTCTCTTCTCTTTATCGATCTTTATATTTCACCTTTAATCTCTTATCCCCTTTGACAGCATTAATTTTGCATTCCCTAATAATTCCATCTGTAAATAATGGATGTTTCACAATAGCATCATTTTTATTCGTCAGAGGGCAAATAAATATTTCGTGCCAGCAAGAATGCGGTAACGTGTATCATCGATATTTCATGAACGATAGAGGGGGGGATTTTAAATGTGCACTCAAAAAATTCAAGAAAATATGTTTCTATAATTATTTATATCTATCTGATTTGGTATATAATATCCCATTTTGTAGGGGGGGGGGATTAAACAAGTTTTTGAAGCATGTATACTAGGCTTCAATTGCCATGCTTCGGAATGGTGCCCCTGGATTTCTTGTAATTTTATATCTTCGAGGAGAAATACGTTAGAAATGCGACAAGAACTTTGAAAGCCTTTATTTGGTCAAAGAGGTAGTCATGAACAAGCACCAGTGGTACAATTTTATCACCCCATATCGTTAGGCTGGGGTGTCCTTCCATTCACTTCAACTTGTTTATGTAAATGATTACCCCTTGATTCAGCACATTTTTCAGTTTCATATCCTCAGTTCAGAAGGATTATCGCAAAGCGCACACTGACCTGCGAACGTAAGTGTTATTTTCTTAGGCCTTGGTTCCCAATTCCTGTTAGACAGCTGCCAGAACCAAGGTTAATAAATTAAAAGATTGCTTACTGCTCAAGTTGTCCTTTACAAGAGGTTATCTAGGAAGAAAAATATGTCTAGACAAGGTGAAAGGATCATTAAATCAAATATCTTTATCAATTGACGAGGCTTTTTAATTATTCAGTGTTATGGCCAGCGTCTAGCTTAGCTTCAATAAATACAATGGTCAAGCTGTCCCAGTATGTCTGAGAAAGGGGAAATTGACCATGTCTGGGTGAAGGGGGATTGGACACGTCAGGGGGAAGGGGTGATTAGACATGTCTGGGGGAAGGGGTGATTGGCCATGTCTGAGGGAAGGGATGATTGGCAGCTGTTCCTAAGGGAGACGCCCGGAAATTGTCTATGATGAAGAAAGGAACTTGGGGTTTGGCAGAAGACTAAGATGTCTCTAGAGTTTTAAAGCACTTTGGAGTTCTTTTTATTTTGTTAAGCAATGGGATTTTTTTAAACTATTTACTATTAAACTATTCAGCTATTTACAAGGAAAAGAATGTAGTTGTTTAAGCAGAATAAGATTGCATTTATTCCTAGCTCGAAGAGGGCCAACACTTTCCTTTTTGAGGAGCCGCGTAATACATGCTAATAAGCCATTTTCTTATAAAGAAAACTCCGTTAGAAGGAGCATTTTTGTTTCTTGAATGCAGAAATAAACAAAACAAGGGACTGCCTTTGCATGATAAATGAAAACAACTATATAACACTGTGCTTCGTGAAATACAACATAAATATTAATAGAGTGGTTCATGCTTTTATTATTGTTAAAAAATACGAATAAAATTATCCGATAGTCAAGGACACAGGAGCGATGAAGATGGTGGGGGGTACATGATGATGATGATGATGATGATGATGATGATGATGATGATGATGATACGATGATGATGATGATGATGATGATGATACGATGATGATGATGATGATGATGATGATGATGATGATGATGATGATGATGATGATGATGATGATGATGATGATGTTGATGATGATGATGATGATGATGATGATGATGATGATGATGATGATGATGATTATCGAATCCTCATTTCTGAAAATGTTATATCTGCAAAGCAATTATTAAACAACTTCCAAGTCACGTATTGTGCATAGGAGCTCCAATTATCGCAATCAATGTTCCCAAGGCTTGCCGGTGGGTATAGACCATTTAGATTGGCATTATGGCACTTTTCAAACCACCAGCCTCCCGAAAAGCGCACTGCACAGTTGGTCGGATCTAAATCGTTATCTTGGTCGAGTGTCGTAAATTTCATGCCATTTAAATTATGTTGGCTACCTGTAAGACTATCACCAGCTATACTATTACCATCATAATTGGCCAAATGCAACTTATATTTATCAATGCTATTGCCCACTGCAAACTCCCCATATTCTGCAAATTTCTCTCTCACAGAACCCCTGTTTGCTTTCAAATCAATATGCAACCTTGCTTTTTTCCCACTTCCAAGTGTTAAATCGTGCATTTTCCTCAATCCAAGCCAAAAACTTCCATGAAGCCTTCCAAAACCGTTTTCGTATTTAACCCATGTCCTATTAAAATCCACTTCACCGTCAACTCGCCTTTGAATTACATTCCATGCCTGTCCAGTGTCCAACTCAAACTTACAAAAAATGGAGAACTGTCGGCCTTGAATCGAAATTGGATTGATGACGTAGATTCCATTAATTTTGTGACCAGCATTCATTGCGTCTTGACAATCTCTCCATGCTGAAATATGACATGATACTATTAATAGTTTGATAGACTGAAGTCCTCAGTAAGAGTGTGTCTTGTTTGATGGGTTGAATGCACGTATATGTCATATCTCTTCAGCAAAGAAAATACAAAGTGATGTATAATTCTCTTGTATTGCAAGATCCAAGGGAAGGCATGTAAAGTACAAACATACTTTGCTTGAAGCAGTTCATTTAAGTATATGAAAGAAACATTATGAGATTTGGCAAGATCCCAACATTCTTGGGTTGGGGGTGAGAGCTCTGTGACAGTGTAATAAAAATGTGGCCTACATAACACCCTTTTTACCACAAAAACAACATAAGACTATTGAATACATTCTGGTATCATTCAATGGCAAATATCCAACTGATTAGAGACAAAGTCAAACAGCTACACTTACCTGATTGGCAGTTCAGGCCAATTTGATGTGGTGCACAGTTGTGGCACTTATATCCTGGATCTTCGCATATATCTGTACAAAGAACACCTGGTCCACATGGGTTGCGGTGTTGGCAATTGTGTCCAATCTGTCACAAACATAATTTTAATTGTTTCAACACAGTGCAATGCAATGCAATGCAATTAGAATATATCAATCACGGTTAATGCAGTAAATATTACAAAAAATATCGAGAAAAAAAATACCAGAGTATAGTTATGATCAGTTGTCATGTACTTCCATCCTTTTCTGGGTGTGAGTTTAATTTTATATCTCATATCTTCAGTAGTTATGTTATTCAATTCGCAGATATTTTCACCATTATCTTGATAATTTATCGATCGGCAGCCTTCGTTGAAAATGCAATGGGATTGGCATTCGGAAATTCCTGAAAACATGAATGTTTCGATGACAGAGCCTTGTAAAGCAACATCTTGTCTGACAATGCTGAAGTTTGCTGACCTCTGACAAGGAAGCCGTAAAATGAAACCATCAACCATTCCATGGTACACTATGGATATCGTGAAAATTCTAAAAGGAATCGAGATAATTTGATAGATGAGAAGTAATATTATAAAGGGCCCTGTGCACCTTATGAAAGGAGCTTGTACATCTTATAACAAAGTTTACAGCTGAAACCTTCTTGAGATCCTAGGTAGACTTTTCCTGCCTTTTCACCCACAGTTGCGGGTATGATTTCCACTAATTTTACTGACAGTACATTAGAGACTCTAATTCCGTGTTGTAAATCAACTTTTTTCCGTAAGAGATATGATTGTTTCGAAGAAAGATGGTTGTTTGTTCGTCTGAGACATTTAAAGCTATCATCCTTTGATAATTTCTCGCGAAATTCTTAGGGAACACGCTCCAACCCAGTTTATTGATGCTCGCCATTCATGTGATATCTCCGTCTATTTCCATCCACCGTCCGTCCGTCAACCGCCTGCCATCATAATCTTAGTTATGAAGCGCGAGGGGTATCATTTGATCAAATATTTCACAATAATATGCTTTTCGATTGGACTGCTTGGTTACTTTGGCAAAGTTATTTAAGATTTTTGCAAGTAATGTAACAACTGAGCGAATGAATGAGGGTTACTTACTTTGATAGATGTATCGAGAGATGTTGCTGCATCTTACGTTTTAGAAGCAATGATGTCATTTAAGTGGACATTTAAATGTGCCCTGATGATCTTTTGAGTTGGCAAAAAATGCTTTAATTTCTGATCAAGTCTTGTTTATATGAGTAAATCCCAAATACCAGTATACCAGCACCTGTTGAAACTGAAAAGCCGATAGCCAAAGAGAAAGTAAATAAGATATGAATTGAAGCTAACCCGTCTGATAAAAGTACAGGTTGCGATTAAGTTTTCAAAATGACTGATAACATGTTTGTTTTCAATGCTCAATATCAAATAAGCAGAACAGGTAATAGCATAACATTCGCAAGAAGAGTGAGATGCCTGGCGCACTCTAGGGGGGGGGGGACAGAAAATGTTGAGCAAACAATAGCAAAATGTTATAGTTAAGATCATATTTTCAGTGACGGAGAGACAATACCCCCCTGCTGCCCCCCTGCTAGAGGCGAATTCTGCGGGAGGGAAGTTTGGCCATGTCTGCGGGAGAAGGCATCGCCAGTTATGCCTGAGGATGGTGCCCAGAAATAGTTTATGACAAAGAGAGGGACTTGAAGTTTCGCAGAAAACTAAGATCGGGATCCTAAAATATTAAAGCACCACGCAGTTCTTTTAAGAATTATTTTAAGCAGCCGTGTTATACATTCTTTAAAGCCATTTTCTTGTTAATAAAACTCCTTTAGATGGAGCATTTTTGTGCCACGAATGTAGAAATAAACAAAATGAAGAACTGCCTTTGCCTGATAAATGACAATAACTTCATAACAGTGTGATTCATGAGATACAACAACACATTAAAAGAGTGGTTCTTGCTTATTTATTATTGTTAAGAGAAAAAATAAAATCACTCAATCAATAGTCAGGGACGCTGGAGCGATGACAGTGTTATAGGGTAAAATACGGCCGATAACTCGAGTAAGTATGAGAGCGAAAAGACGCGTGCGACTCGTAGTGAGATTATGGATTGACTGATCTCTGAATAACAACTACAACACAAGTATGAAATACAAACGGAAGTTACCTAAATTAGCATAACTAATATTATAAACGTCATCAGTGTCCAGTCCTACTACAATATGTTATCGGGTTATGTACCACCTATAACTTCTGAGTAATTAACAGATTGTGACGAAGAATAACGCGTGCGACTCGAAGAGAGATTAGCAATTGACTCATTACAAACACAACAACAACTACAATTATTACAAAGTACATTAGCGTCCAGTCCGACCACAAAAAGGTGGGGGGGGGGGGGTAATGATGACGATGATGATGATGATGATGATGATGATGATGATGATGATGATGATGATGATGATGATGATGATGATGATGATGATACGACGATGATGATGATGATGATGATGATGATGATGATGATGATGATGATGATGATGATGATTATCGAATCCTCATTTCTGAAAATATTACATCTGCATAGCAATCATTAAACGACTTCCAAGTCACGTATTGTGCATAGGAGCTCCAATTATCGCAATCAATGCTCCCAAGGCTTGCCGGTGGGTATAGACCATTTAGATTGGCATTATGGCAATTTTCAAACCACCAGCCTCCCGAAAAAATCACTGCACAGTTTTTCGACCCTAAATCGTTATCTTGGTCGAGTGTCGTAAATTTCATGCCATTTAAATTATGATGGGTACCTGTAAGACTATCACCAACTGTACTATTACCATCATAATTGGCCAAATGCAACTTATATTTATCAATGCTATTGCCCACTGCAAACTCCCCATATTCTGCAAATTTCTCTCTGACAGAACCCCTGTTTGCTTTCAAATCAATATGTAACCTTGCTTTTTTCCCACTTCCAAGTGTTAAATCGTGCATTTTCCTCAATCCAAGCCAAAAACTTCGATGAAGCATTCCAAAACCGTTTTCGTATTTAACCCATGTCCTATTAAAATCCACTTCACCGTCAACTCGCCTTTGAATTACATTCCATGACTGTCCAGTGTCCAACTCAAACTTACAAAAGATGGAGAATTGTCGGCCTGGAATTGAAGTTGGATTGATGACGTAGATTCCATTAATTTTGTGACCAGCATTCATTGCGTCTTGACAATCTCTCCATGCTGAAATATGACATGATACTATTAATAGTTTGATAGACTGAAGTCCTCAGTAAGAGTGTGTCTTGTTTGATGGGTTGAATGCACGTATATGTCATATCTCTTCAGCAAGGAAAATACAAAGTGATGTATAATTTTCTTGCATAAAGATATGTGATGATGGGATGTAAAGTACAAACATACTTTGCTTGAAGCAGTGACGTTACGGAGCAGTGTGGGCCCTTAGTCAAAGTAGTCGTTAGGGGCCCCTAATTTTTATTTTAAGTTCTAATTTTTAAATCAAGTTTACCTGCTGAGCCCGAAATTACCCTTAACTACATAAATTTTTAAGCAGTTTTCAAACAACATTAACTAAGATCAATAAAGCAATTATTAAGAAACGCTTATATCTAGAAAAAATTTTCACAAAATTTCGTGGAGGCCCTCTTAGGGGCCCAATTGTTTGGGGTTTCTTAGTTTTGCGCTTTAAAGGTGCACACCGTGCATTACGCTACTGGCTTCAAGCAGTTTTCTTCAAGTATATGAAAGAAACATCTTGAGGTTTTGCACTACCCTGAGCTACTTCATTTGCTATCAATTTAAGAAACGTGAACCGTCTTGGGTGGGGGGTAAGAGCTCTTGGTGACAGTGTAATAAAAATGTGGCCTACATAACACCCTTTTTACCACAAAAACAACATAAGACTATTGAATACATTCTGGTATCATTCAATGGCAAATATCCAACTGATTAGAGACAAAGATCAAACAGCTACACTTACCTGATTGGCAGTTCAGGCCAATTTGATGTGGTGCACATTTGTTGCACTTATATCCTGGATCTTCGCATATATCTGTACAAAGAACACCTGGTCCGCATGGGTTGCGGTGTTGGCAATTGTGTCCAATCTGTCACAAACACAATTTTAATTGTTACAACACAGTGCAATGCAATGCAATGCAATAAGAATATATCAATCCCGCTAATGCAGTAAATATTACAAAAAATATCGAGAAAAAAAATACCAGAGTATAGTTATGATCAGTTGTCATGTACTTCCATCCTTTTCTGGGTGTGAGTTTAATTTTATATCTCATATCTTCAGTAGTTATGTTATTCAATTCACAGATATTTTCACCATTATCTTGATAATTTATTGATTTGCAGCCTTCGTTGAAAATGCAATGGGATTGGCATTCGGAAATTTCTGAAAACATGAATGTTTCGATGACAGAGCCTTGTAGAGCAACATCTTGTCTGACAATGCTGAAGTTTGCTGACCTCTGACAAGGAAGCCGTAGAATGAAACCATCAACCATTCCATGGTACACTATGGATATCGTGAAAATTCTAAAAGGAATCGAGATAATTTGATAGATGAGAAGTAATATTATAAAAGTGTGCAATGGCTCTATTCAGGTCTTGAAAGTTACTTATATATCTTGCAATAAAATTTACAGCGAAATTTTCTTGAGATCCTAGTAAGAATTTCCTGCCATTGCACTTTCCTGCCATATGTGGTTCTAATTTAAACAGATTTTGCTTCAATTTCATTGGATAATCTAAATTCTTATGGAAAAACACCTTGCATTCCGTAAGAGATATGATGTTCAAAGAAGGATGGTTGTTTCTTTGCAATACAGACAGGAAAGGGTCCTAAGCCATTTTCAGGCCTCAGAAAATGCGATATCTCAGGAACTCTCTCTGGATCCCCACCTGGGCCCGGCCCTGGACTTGCTCGGGGCCTTACAGTCCCCCATAGACCCCGCAGTTCACAAGCTATGGTCTTTCCTCAAACTCTTCACCATATCATTATTATCGAACATCTGCATTTCGATGCCCCTCTCTAAATTTCTAGAACCACCACTGACATTTGCGGCTATTTTCATCCACCGTCCGTCCGTAAACCGCCCGCCATCATAATCTAAGTTAGTAAGCATCAATGGCCGTCAGATGATTGGGTATGTCGCTATGCAATGCTTTATCGTAGGGACTTCAGAGTTACTTTTGGGAAGTTATTTAAGATTTTTTGCAAGCAATGTAACAACTGAGCGGATGGATGAGGTTTACTTACATTGATAGAAATATCGTGACATGATGCTGCTGCATATTCCGTTTTAGAAGTAATGATGCCATTTAAGCGAAACTGTTTACGACTCCTGATTTACCTTTCGAGCTGGAACAAAATGTTTTAGATTTTTAATAATGTTATGTTTGTATGACAACAGTTTTTATTTAAGTATCAGTATACCAGCACCTGTTGAAACTGATTAGCCACCACTAGCCAATAGAATGCAATGAAGATATGAATTGAAGCTAGCTCATCTGATATAAGTACGGGTTGCCAGGTTCAAGGAAGATGAAGTTTGATTATCGGTATGCTTTCAATGCTTAATGTCAAGAAGGTAGAACAGAAAAATTACATAACATTCGCAAGCCTTAGGCACTCCAGGTCAATGGGGCAAGACAGAGAAAATCATGAGCAAACATTATTTTTATTATATTATTTTTAAACATTAAAATATTAAAGTTAAGATAATATTTTCAGTGACGGAAAGGCAATATCCCCCGCTGCCCCCTGCTACAAGTAGTTACTATTGCCGCCCCCCCTCCCCGCTGCCCCCCTGCTACAAGTAGATACTATGATAAAATTCAAGTACTGGAGGATCATCGGTCCACTTAACAATGTAAGAATGATAATGAGAGATGTAAGGAAAAACGCAAAGCGGCAGGAATACGAAGCAGATGCAACAAGATTATACTTGAATATTGTTGCTGAGATTTCGCTTGTTATGTGGAACATTTTCAGAGTATAGTATAAGAGATATGATGTCGCTTATAAGTATGTTATACGGAATTGAAAGGCACTGAAATTGCGTGAAACACTCCTTGAAACGTTCAACAATCCCTTTCTATTATAGTCTCACCTCTAGCACTGACATTAATTGCAGAAATCTTGTTTTGGAATGCCCTACAGAGACTTCGGTGCTGCTTTCACTCTGGCCATTTTTCGACGGTCCATTTGCAGTTAGATTGTTTTTAAGAATCAGACAAAGGTATATTAAGGCATGCTTTTTTAATGATTTATTGCTAACTTTTCAGGGTGCAAAAACCTCTCAACCCTCCCATCCCCCCCCCCCCCGTATGATGCGCTTCATTTTCAGCTTTGGGCTGCTGGAACAAACAATGCTTTTTGAAATAATCGATAAGGTTTCGTATTGTCTTTGTCTGCTTTGCAAAATATTTCAAAATATTTAACTCCTTGTGTATACAAAAATGGCAAGGACAATGAGATAAACTGCAAACAGATAAATTTGAGTTCTTGAAGAAGATAGGAGTGATGACAGTTTACTAGAAAACGGTACGTTTTAATGAAATCTTGCGGCAACATTTGAGGAGCGCAATATTTTATGAACATCAATAGTGCATTGATATATTATCAGATTAATGTGCGCAAGGTGTCAAAACTTTCAATTAGGATCGATATTCATCACTGTTTGAACCGAACTGTATATCGCCACCATGTTATCAATGTAGTATTTGACGAGGCAGACATGTTAATTTGACTAGCTATCCAAAAAACAGGTTACAGCATTGAATAAGTGAATTGTTGCGTCAATATCTATTCTCAAGCTTGCATCAAAGGCCGTGTGAATATCAGAACGTCCCATATACGAAATTCGCAAGTGTAAGTCGTGGCTTTGCGGCAAAAACTCTGTGGGTTTCCGTACTACCACTTATTGGTTTCCTCAATAACCGGTTAGGCCTAAAGAAAGGGGGCTCGGGCCATTCCTAGCGAAATAGGAACAACTAAAAATAGGAAAAATAAAGTTGATTTAGTGAAGCATTATCTGGAATAAAATTCATTTATTTATGATGTTTTCCAATCTAAACACTAACAAGAGGTTTATTTTGATGTTATTTAAGAAATTCATCTTTCACTCAGTCGTCCTCATCTTCAGTTTCGTAAATACTTTCGCCACTATCTTCGTCTTTTTCTTCATCACTTGTGAAATCCCACTGAGCACCTAGTTCTACCTCTCTCGCCTCTGACACTTCAATCTAAGGGGAGCAGACAAATCAAAATCACAATAGAAAAATAGTTAGATTTTGGTGAGCAATGAAGAGTCAACTTAGACCAGACACCGGCATAAAGGTGCAACTTTAAATCAAAGTCCAGAAATGCTGTTTACCCTCCTCCGTACAAAAACATATCGTTAGGAATACCTTTCTCACAAGACAATAGAAAATCATCCAGCTAGTGCCTTGTGACCGTAATTTTTTCCTGAAACTGCTTTAGAATGACGAAAGAGTTTAATAATTCCAAGGAAAGTGGAAAAAGGAGGTAAGGATGCGGAAAATTACCGACCATGGGTATGGGTACGGGAATGGGAATAAAGAACCGGATGCAGATTGCAAATGATGAGAAAAGTGAAAGTGAGGTTGATTGGCTAGTCTTTTTAACCACCCGCCGCCATATCATCCCTCTCTTATTAGAAGAATCCAAAGAAAAGGAATAAACTCGTTCTCTCATCACATATCAGGGTTTTTTGTTTTATAGAGGCAATAAGTCCATATCTGAGGGCAATTTAAATCCTACAAGACCTCCTGAAAGAACAGTCACCATACATCCAGATAGCATTTTCTACAATTTGAATGATAGATTGTAGAGATAATTCTTATATAAAATTCTTCTATAGATTGTAAAGCAGAAGTCTTATCGTGAATAAAAAATTCTGTTTGCCTAGAGATAAGAATGCAACAAGATGATTTTGTGATAAGAATAAACCAAAAATGTGGTTTTCTATTCGCCCCAGCAAAAATGCGTTTACAGAAAATTAATTAATTCCCTTACAATTGTGTTAAAATTTTTACAGAAGAGGGAAATGTTGTGGAATTTCAAACAATAACATCTAAAACTTTCAGTACTAGAAACTTGTCGAAATTCCATGAAAAATGAGTGTTGATTTAATTAAAATCCCCTCTTTAATTGTTAATAACAACGTCAACTTTATCAAGATTCAGAATACCGTAAATCCTCGAATAAGCCCCCCACACCAAAAATTCATTGAGGATTTACAGTTTTAGTATTCTACATTTGTTGACTTACCTTGAAGTTTTGGTAAATATCAAAATCAATGTATGAATCTGATCGAATGACGGCTTGGTAATGGTAAATGCCTGGTTTTTCCGGCACTGAAAACCGCAATGAAACCTACAAAAATAATCATTTGTAAAGCTGGATGTTAAAATCCTTGGGATGCTAGAATCAATCCAGGGATGAACTGCTTAACGCATTGCCCCCTGATGCCATTTTGAACTCACATATAGATAACTGTGGGAGCAAATGTTGCACGGGGGTACATAGATACAGGAAATATTCTTGTTTTAATAAACTTGCAGTGGATGTTGATTGATCAACTTTGCAAATCTTGACATCATTGCCCCCAGGTATTTATTTGATTTACAGTAACTTATACTGTGCCACATGGCGTCTGCAGGGGGCAATGAGTTATGAACCATCTTTCCATACCTTCCTTGCTGTAACTACGCTGAAAAGAGAATATTTTCTAGGCCTAGCAACTTACTGTTTGAATGTAACACTGTCTGATTCTATTTGTGTAGAAATGATTTAAAAAAATCTTACAAACCTTATGATCATCTTTCAAGCAAGTGACGAATTGCGGAGGCGTGATTAACGACATTGTTTTTCGACTAACAATGTACACCCACCAGTATTCTTGCTTCTCCTGAAAGGGTTTCAAGTTAAAACAACATGAAGAATCTAGCTTGCAGAATATTAAATATTTGGGTGTTTTGAAATCCCTTAGACTTGTTATTTTCAAAAAAAAGAAGTTTTGGATTACAGGTATGAAAACGGGGCTTAATCATTAATCATTAAAATGGACTTTCTTATTAACGGGGTCTATTAGAAATGACAGTAAAAGCCTATCACATAACTGTTTCGAAACAATAACTTTTGCATTTTTCACAATGCCCTTAGATTTGACTGACTTAAGGAAATTCATTATCCTTTTCTGGAAATCCATGAATCTTTCAATTTTCGTTGACTTGATGATGGTTGTTACGGGTTATTGAAAGAATTGAATTAGTACGAACCAATGGAAAATATGGCGAATGAACTGGATGGCTCTCTTTTGATTTGGCTTCCAAGATCGCCTCTGGTCTTTCAATATCAGCTTGTAACGTGTCCCATTCGTCATCATCCAATCCTAAATCTTTATCAATGTCATCGTCATTTCCTTCATTATTTGAATCTCTATCTGAATTTCTGCAAATTCGATCATATTTGTTTCAAATTTCATTACATACTATTTACGAAATTAGCGCCATTTACAAATATACACCTCAATGATTAAAGCCAGGGTAGGTTGTAATTAGTAAATACAATCTTTTCGAGTTGGAGGAAATTTGAGGTCTGGGTGCTTCAAATTGAAACAAAATGTGATATTTTTCCTGGCAATTTTGACTTGAATATAGCCAATCGCAAGTTTTTAAAAGTTTTCAAGGATAAGGCCTCTGAAGTAAAGTTCGTTTTGATCGCCAAGATTAATTTGACCAAAATGACACTGCAAACAAAATCGTCAGAGAATACACACGAACAAACTTCACTTTTAATTTGCTTTTTTGTTTAATCGGAAATTTTCAATTGGTTATGCCCTACTGCAGACGTTTCAGCCCTATTAGGGAATCTCTATTAGGCATCGGTCTTTACCTTGAATTTTCCCCATCATCTTCGGAATCCGATTCTGAGTCCCCATTCAATTCAGCAGCACCAGAATCAACATCCGTTTCTTTGTCTTTAATCGCCTTCTTCCCATTTTTCTCCTCTTTTTCTTCACTTTTCTACGGCAAGAAAAATACCACATAAATAAAATCCACAGAACTAGTCTCTTCTCATCCAGATAATTCTGCCAGCTATGATAGTGGAGATGATGATAATTCTCGCTCATTTTCATTTGGAAAGTCAAGTTTTGATGCAATTTAGAATAGAATTGTACTTGAAGAACGATTTCATTTCCAAAAATGTTTCATCGATTTAACTGGCATGTCTCTACGTCACATCAACGTCAGTACTTTGTATTCAAGAGGTCCTGTTCTGAGAAGTTACAAATTCAGAAAAACATCTTATCCTAATTTTTTCCTTGTCTATTTTTATGTTCTCTTTTTATCTCAATAATCGACGTGAAACCTTTGCTTCTACTTCTGCCTCTTTCTTTTCTTTTTCTTTCTGTAATTTTGCTTTGCGTTTTGCTGCCTGTTGTTGCTTGTTCGGCTGCGCTTTTGGCTTTTTACCTCCCTTTTTCAGCTTCTTTTGCCAGCCTTTATTTGCTGCTGCTGTTTCCTGCGTCTAAAAGAGTCATATGGTTCACTGTATAGCAACTACTTGATGTAAGAATATTCATTTAAATATGATAGACACAGACAGTGTTTTCATAACTAAATCAACCGTGACGCAGTCTAACATTTTGCATGTTGTATTCTCAGTTAAATATTATATTCATCATCAATGCACATTGATTTTCATCAATTAAATTTTCATCAATACACATTTTGTCATTTAAAGAGTGTTAGTCTGGTAAGAAATTTAAAAAAACGAATTTGCATCCAAAATAACTAGAAACAGTTCATACATTTTTTAGACAGATGTTGGGCTCAAATTTAAATGAGAAAGAGGCCAAAGCTTTTGTTGAATCCGAGACTCAACTTAGACCCACGACGCAATAGGTTTTCTGTAGATAGTTGCAGCAAACTATTTATTTTTTGCATACCTTTGGCTCTATATCTTCTTCAACTTTTGTTAATGATATATCAGAAGAGGTGTCTCCAAAAAAATCCTTGAAAAAAGAAACAGTAAATGTTTGAATTATAAATCTATATCTATCTGATACGCATTTCGTTAATTTAACATAGTGCGGGTAACCACAGTTTGCCATAATGGCCTATTATTTGCTAAATATTCATCAGTTGCTAAATAGTCATCGTTCCATCTTCCTTTGCAACCATTACCCTTGCTGTCTCAAAATCTTTTCCAATCATTTTTATCCATGTTAATTTTTGTCCACCCCTTGGTTTCTTTACATATCTCTGGGTTTCTCTTAATGCAAATTTTGCAGGTGTATTGCCTGGCAGTCTTAAAAGGTGTCCATACCATCTTAATCCTCTTTCTTTTATTGTTTTCTTCCATTCATCAGAATAATAAAGATCTACATTAAACGTTTTTGTTTACTTTCTTTGCGGTTAATGTTGTGACATCAGAATAGTTGTCTGGTATTTTTGAAACTAGAATGCAAGGGTCTGCGCGCAAGCTAAGCTTTGGCTGTCTGGTGCATGCAGTCGTAAATGTTTCCGATACCAATCTGCCACTCAGTTGGTTATGGAAAGGAAAACAATCACAAGGTGTCTCGTATAATAATAACTGTTTGTCTTTGTCAAATTATCATTTACTAAATAACAGTTAACCTAGAAAAATTATCATTAATTGGTGAGAGATTTTTAGCTTCAAAGCTTGGGAATAGTAACGTTCTAGAACTACTTCAAATTAAAATAATGTAATTTTTAAAAAATTGAAAAAAATCGACCCATTACTCACCCCCATACATTTCCTCGTTAAATCTACATCTACAGTTACAATTGACCCTGCTGTTATTACTTTCGAGTCTTTTTCATCTAAGACTGAAAAATAGAATAAATTAAATCATAAACATAGAAAAACGAGTTTAACATTTCATCATTTCAAGCATGTGAATCTACAAAATAGCTGCGGACGTATTTTCTCAGTCTTTCTTACTAGCCACATGAAATTCTATTTAAACAATTCATCTTTAACTGCATCTTGTTATCTCTGTGCGATTAATCACTCCGATTTTTTCCACCGGCCTATTTTCGCATCTTTGCATATTTACTACAAATTTTTTAGTTTATGCCATACTAACCTTTAGCATCGACGGTAACTTCAAGGTATGGATATGACCAACAAACATTAATGACATCTTGATATTGTTCATCTGATAATGTTCGAAGTAACAGCCTATAACAAGAATTTTGATATCAGAAGGATAATTTTGCTTCTGTAAAAGTAAACCTCTTAGTCTAGCAGAGATTGGACGGCAATCACCCGTACAATAACCAAACTTTGACACCAACCAATGATATCAAATATTCTTATAACACAGACTATCAACGGGACATTAAATCCTTTCGTTTGCAACCAATTCCTTCATTAAAATGCCTCAAGTGACACTTCAATTAAAATTTTCTCACCTTCTTTCATCATTTTTCATTCCCACTAACTGCCGAATTGTCTTTATATGCCTCTGAAATAAAATTATAAAATGATTATACTAAGGGTCTTGGCTTTATGTAACGGCAAGTAGATGCAAAAAACATTAAAGAGGCAGAAATTGGGGCAGCAAATAGTTGTGCGGTATGTGCTTCTATTGATGAAAAAAGGTTAAATAACATTTAAAAACTCTTACTGATACAGAAAACAAACTAACAACTAAAATGTTTAAACAGAGTGCCCTAAGAATGTTTCATCTACTTTAAACGGCATTTTTTAACGTTACATTCTCGGACGAGTGTTGGGTGAAAAGTAAGTTTAAGTAAGGGATATTAGTTTCTTATTTTTGAGGTGAATCTTGTCTTGCAGCTTACCTTTTTTGTAGTAAAATGTCGTAAATGATCTTGTGTTATATGAGGTAGCATTAAAAAGGGTGACTTCGATTCCCAAATTGCTTGAACAATCATTGCGTGTACTTTCATTAAATTCTCTAAAGTTTCAAGCCGAGGCATGACGTTAACTAAAACGAAAAGGAAAAAAAGTACTCTAAAAACAAACTTCGTTTCAGCATTTCAATTTTAATTGCAGAGAAATAATCAAGTTGCGCTGTTTACAATTTAGAAATGATACATCATCTATGTTGACGGTCACACGGAAAGGAACTGACGGTAAACAATAAAAGATAACTCATCTTTATTGATGTACACATGAAAAGAAATCTATTAAGAGCTATGTAGGACTATGTGACAGCCTGGTGCCATTGATATTTCTTTAATATAACTTTTGGCTTCTCTTCATTCACTCACATTCTTCTCCTTTACATTTTGTCTACTCCTTTTATATCTATAAAAATTCAAACATGTTTGAAATTTCGCAAACCTCTGCCCATTTTTGCCATTGCTGTAAGCTGGTTAACAATGCTTATCATTTCTTTTAAGAGGTAAGGGCATTTCTTCAATAACAGTTCAAGATCTGCAAGCAAAAATTAAACATTTATAAGAAAGCAGAGCTAAAGGTGGAGGATTTTTGTAGAATATAGACCAATGGCTAAATATCAATTATTGTTAGGCGATTTTTTCCTGTAGGTAATGGTTACTCACCTAGTCTTAATGTATCTGGTGGCAAATCCAACCTTGATAAATGTGAATGTAATAACGCTCTTGCTTTGACACTGTATGGGTAACATAACGGAACCTCTTTGTTCTTCTCATTAAGGTTTGGTAACGACCCAATCAGCTAGGAAAAAAAGCAGGTAAATAATACCAGGTGAGTTTTAGAAGTATACTGAAAGCAGCAATAACAAACATTTAAGGTTTTCAGAAGGGTAATCTTCCTTCCCCCATCTTAAAATGTTATCAATCTTTCTAAATCAAGGAAAGAATTTAGGATGGTTTATGTGCGACATTCAAATTTCTACAATTTTCAGTAATCCCTTCAGAATTGCCAGTTGTCAAGACCTGATTTTCACAAAGCTCCTCTCACAACTATTTATCCTCCAGAAACAGAACTTCAATTTTTTTTTCAAGTTTGAATACACACCATTGGAATTTCTGTATTATCACTTGGCCTTTCCTGTATTTCGTTGTTATGACCTTTCTCAAATTCCATTGAGGCACCAAGAATCATAAGTATGCCTAAAACATAATGACAAAAACAAATCTCTTGATGAAATTTCATTTTTAGTCGGCCACTGGTCATCCCTACACCTTTTAGTTGTTTTCAATGGTTTTTATTCCAAGGAGTGCCAAATGAATAGCATTTTCAGTCTTTTTCAGTGTTTTGCACATCTTGACTTTTAGCTGAAATTAAACATGGGTACCTCTAATGTCAATGTAAATTAAGAGGTCTTTCAACCCTAGGAGTTAGCATCGTTGATAGACCTTACATTTTTGCTGAATAATTTTTCCTCATATGGCGTATGTCTTTATCTCATATGACTCATGTGCTGAATACAGACAGCAGTGATATCAAAATACTTCTCAACTTACAATGACTTTTCAGGTCATTCACGTTTCTTGCCTACATGAAAAATACATTAACAATGACATGAATGACATGCATCAACTTACGTTTTATTGACATGTTTGGTGTTCTGTGCAAAAAATACCAATAAATTTGCTCTGTGTCCATCAAGACTTCATCACAACTGTATTGTATTGATCTGTACCACCATGTCCCCTTTAAATATTAATTTCTTTTATTAATATTCAAAGCATTTATGTATGATAGTTTTAATATACCTTGTAATCATTTTGCTGCTAGCATTTTCTCAGAGCTAATTCCCAGCACTCATTCACTCACTCATGCACAATTTGGCTTGGGCAAGAAGATGATTGCTTTCCAGCTTTTCTTGTATTAAATATAATGTTAAATACTTTAAGCATCAATTTCCTTAAACATGAGTCATAACTTACGTACCACAGAGAAAGGCAAAATAACCATAAATGCTAGTCCATAAACAGCAAGAACCTAAAATGCAAGAAATTTGGGGATCACTGATTTGCAAATCAGAAACAAGGATAGGAGATTGTCTTCTTCCCAGAGTGCCTTGTTAGACTCTAAGGTTGGCATCCATGTTCTAGAACCTTGGTGGTTAGAATTCATGCAGAAACATCTGCAAAAGGTACAACAAGGTACAGAGTATTAAAGTTAATTTTATATGAATAAAAAACCAAAACTTACTCACCCACATTGAGTTCTTTTTATCGACAATCCATGATGGCAAAGCAATACCAAATGTAGTTGCTATTTGCGAATGAAAACAAGAAATAAGTTAAAGTGAGCATCATAGTGCATGGATATTGTTCAAAACCAAACTTGTGGGTAAGAAATATATAAGATTTGCAAATATACTTTGAAAGTTGGATAGAGTACTTACCTTGAGGTCCATCTGGATTGCCATACTCTTCCCAGTTCTTCCTAGCCTCTTCATCTGTCAATCTAACAAAAGAATAACAAATTATATACCTAGAAATAGAAACTGCAACAAATTTCGGCAAGAAATAACCCACTTCAACAAACTTATGATCCAGAGAACAACCAGCTGGTGACTTACGCCTCATAAGCCTTTGCAATTCTCATAAAAAGGACAGGGTCCCCTGTCTCTTTATCAGGGTGGTATTTCAAACTGAGTTTACGATACTGCTTCTTGATTTCTGCAGTTGATGATCCCTGAAAGAAAATTAGCAAGGTTTTAACAACTTCAATTAGCAGTGAACTATTTCTGCCAACAATTCTCAGTCTCAATATAAACTAATTTTTGCTGATGATGACTTAAATATGAGTAGGGCGTCTTAAAAGGCCTGGTCCTTACATGGTTATCCCCATATGTTTACAGTGATCAATGATTTATGTCTTGCAATCAACAATATTTCTATGTCCACATGGACTTGTCTAAATGATGCTTTTTGCTGTATTTTTAATTTTCCAATTCTCAGTCTGAGATTATAAAAGTAGAGGGGGTCCAGATGCAAGGTAAAAATAATCATAATTATAAGACACTGATTATAAGAACTTACTGGATCAATTTGAAGGACATCATATGGATTGTATTCAGAGTAATCTTTCTCAAACTGTGACACTTTGAATACCCCAGCAATCAGAGCTGCCCACAATATGACCAATACAGCTCTCCTGGTAGAAAAGATATTCGGATAATCAGTAAACAAACTCTATAACTGCTTTGCAGTGGAAACACACTTGAGTGTACAGAGAGTGCATACGATATTCTGCAGATACGTTAACTGATGACAGAAATGCTCAACCCTACTTAAGGTGGTCGGGCAAGGGGGCAAGGGGGCCTGAGGGCATGGTGCCCCCTGGAAAAATAATTTCATTTGAGAAATGAGGAATTTTTAGCCTTTTAAGGGTAATCTGTGGTCTACCTTTATTGCAAAATGGAATATGATAGCTAGCAACAACCCTGCTCCCACTTTGATGCACACATTAGTTTCACCTTTAACAAGGAGGTGTAAAGCTTCTTTTTAAAACCCCCTTCCTGGCATCTCTGATCTTAGGCCAGTCTGCAGAGCGTGGCAACTGCACGCATAAGAAAATTTGCAGCAGATTGAGGTGCACCCCAAAAATTAGGCCTTGAACGCGCGCATTGTATGCGTATAGGTTCAATATAGATTCACCTGGCGTTTCATACTACCTAAAGTGGCTTGGTGCACCCGAGAGAGTCAGATGAGCATGCCGTGCACCCCCACTTTCTACCTGGCACGCACAAGATCTTGTCAAGTTCTGCCATGCTCTGCAGACTGGACCTTAGTTGCACCATTAATTTGGAAGAGGAAAGAGAATGGAGCCTTGCACGAAGCCATGTAATTTTATTGTCAAGTACTTACGTAAAATGCTTCAATGTCTTTCTGCTTGGCTCTTTCCTTTTTAAAAGGTCTCTTTTCTCCATACATGGTGAACAATAACATGGCTTATCGTTTTTCTTTTGCTTAACTGGTATAAAAAAGTCATGTTGATATAAAACAATAAAGAAACAGGTTTTATTTGTAACAAATAAAATAACCTTTGCTTTTATGAACAGATAAAAATAAATGGATCTCCATTGCTTCAGAAATTGAATTAGCTTTAAATCTAATAAGTAACACAATTCTTTCTTTTTATTATACAAATATTGTGATACTTTATCATAACACCTTCTCATTCATCATGATGATGGTAATGGCGGCTGACAAATGAACAACACATTTGAGGGGACTGTCTGGAAGCGAGAGACACTAGATATTTCTTAAGCTCTCTAGATGAATTAAGACTGAAATAATACTTACTTTGGGACTTTTTATCTGGCCATAAGAAGTAGGTAGCCGGCAAAAGAATTATGGCGAAAAACGATAATAAAAAATAATAAAATGTCGTTCCTTTATCGTCGTACTCAAATTGCATCGCCATCTTTAAAGTTTATAATCTGGAATCGGTCGAATTCACGCTGCTAGAAAATCAAGATTGCAATGTTGGTTCGTTTTTCCACTAAATGATTAAATAAAGTGTTGAAATGGAAGTTGTTTTTCATTCCTTGTTGGACTTAGGCCACATCGTGATTAAAGTACGTCAAAGAACAAAAGCATCCTGGTACTCTCCTCCGCAGTGGAATAAAAGCAAACTTGAAATTTGCAACAAGGACAATGCCAATTGGAGAAAGGGGGATGGGGGTTGTGAACACCCCCTGGAGCATTTGTTTCTCAGGATTGTTTCGCTGTGTAGGGAGATTTTTTATGTTGAACAATTGCAAAATATCAAGCCATAGCGGAGGTACCATGCCTTCAATACCTTCACCAACTTCTCCACATCTTGGAATGTATGCCCACTTTTTTTAGTAAATTTGTCCAGGAAAACTAGTAAATGCGAAGCTCAAAGATGGGCCTTTGTTGCATAACATATTTCAATGCTACTTTTATTGGTAAAGTCCAATGAACGTTGTTAATAGATGTGACTTGATAGCTTCCTGAACGTAGGAAAACAGTCTGCCATTAAAAAAATCTTTAAATAAAGCTTTTAGTAATCAAAGAAAAATTCAAATTTATGAGATTGGCAATTTTTACACTTTCAGACTGGTTTTCTAACAATAGTAAAATGAAGATTTTGAAGAGTCTGGGAACGAAATGAATTTCTGGCGGGAAATTTTTGCCCACGTCATCTTTTTTTCAAATACCAAAAAATTGTCAAATTCATTTTGATTTTCAAGAATTTACAATCGGACCAAATTAAAAAAAAATCATGTTTGCTAGAATATTGTAAATGATTTGTAATTAAAAGAATCCTTTACGGTCAAAAATTGAAGAAATGTCAATGATAAAAGAGGAACCTTGTTCACCATCAAATCCAATACAACGAATTCAATATTTTTCACCAGAAGGAGAAAATGACGATCAATTTGATGAAAAAATGGTTGAATTGGTCAAGTCGAGATATAGTGACGAAATCCTACGGACCTGTGAAAAACTAAAAAGTCAAAATGAGGTATAATTCTCAAATTTCTCTGGCTGGATAAAATACAGTTTTAGCTGGTTTTACACATTCCAAAATATAAGATGAAATAAAGTTAAAAGATAATTAAAAATAATACACCCATTGTCTGTTTTGTATCTTGAGAATTCGATCGATCGCTCGATACCTTTTATATTCCCAGCGGAACGCCATATTGATTTAATCGACTACTTCAACTGAACATGGTAAGAACTTGAAGTTTGAGCTCTCACTTCTGATTGTTTTAAATTTTGCAGGAAAGTTTTATTGTTGAATTCAAGATGCAAATAAACGTTGCAGAATTACTAGATTTTAATGGTATGTGCTTTATGAATGTAAACTCTTATTGCCGTTATATGCAGGTTGCATAGGCCATCTGCTGTTCATCGAAATCAAGGTTTGCCCACGTAGGTAGGCCTAAGGGCCGGTCACATTTTTCGCCAAGGCCGCGAAAGAATTTATGTGCAAAAGCAATTAATATTTTTACGGTTAAAGAGCTAACCTTGCTTGAAATTATTAAGATTTTCACAGCTATAAGCAATGAAAATTTGATGCATATCGAATTAATTTTAAAGTTAATTTGTCGACATTTTCTTAATACGATCATTATTTACGAATTTCTCCAGCTTTGCTAGGAAACTATCTAATTAATCAACCACGAAGATTTCTGAATTCTTTAAGATGGGTAAGCAAATATGATTTGATTAATAAATCGATTTATTGATTGACTGATTGATGGTTAATTGATTTTGTACCGTGATGTATGCAGTGCAATTTGATATTAAATTAAAGCGGACGGAATTATTGCTTTACTTCTTGATTAACTGGCTTGAGGACTAATTTCAATATTTTCTTCAATTTCGCTCTTCTAAGTTCATACCCAATAATTTCCCTTCTATACTTAATTGGTATTGGCGATTTAGAAGGGGGGAGGGGTGGGAGTTGATGAGAGTTTCCTTTCATAATCAAATGTTGTTATTAACATCTTTTGCATTGTTATGAATTACTGATTTGTTAATACTCCCATGCTAGTTCTGTTACGGATAATTTTTGATTATTGAATTTGCTGATTGGTTGATTCAGTATCTGATGGAATGATTGACTGGTTGATTGAATTGATTTCTGAATGCTCAGTTGACTGACTGATTGATTGATTCTTTGTATGATTACTTTGTTCATTGATTGAATATTCTATTAATTTAAAGATTAAATGATTGATTTGCGTTGATTGATTGATTGATTGATTGATTGATTGATTGATTGATTGATTGATTGATCAATTTATTATTTCATTGATTGGTTTATTGATTGATTGCATGGCTAGTCTGGTGATCGACTGATTGATTCATTTGATCTTAATTTGATCAGCTATCGACTTCCAATTAATTTTACTTAATTATCTAATTAAAGTTTTCCTTTTTTCTTCATTGCAGGCCAGTTTTATTCTTATAAAAGAGCATGATTGGATTAAGTTATCGACATCTTCCCAGATTGCAATAGTTCCTAAAATTATACATTTCCCTTCCTTTACAGAGTACGTTTGGGCTCATTTAATTTTCCTTATTTTCTCTGAAGAACAATTAGAACCTTTCGTCAATATTTGTGCTTTACAATTAGATATAAATTGTAAAAATTCATAAACTGCTGATTTTTTTCTACCTAGATGCAAATTGATACAAAGATTACCAACACAGGAAAAGTTGATAAAGATATTTGGTACCGTGACTAGTTTAACACCCGTTTTACAATACACGTATGTACCTCTCTTGCAATTACTATGAATGTTTAACACCTTTTACAAGCAGAATGACTAGGCAGGCTGATTCAACGACAGTTTATGATTGCAACAGTTACTGATTGTTGGGGGCAATGAACGTCAATGGAAAGTTTTGGCGTATAAGAAATGACTTTTGGAGCAATGAATATCAAGTTTCTATAAGCAAGAACAGACTCGATAATGCTTGAGCCTTACTTATCTATTTGTTTGTTACTTAAGCGATCTTAGTAATGTACCAGTAATTCTCCATTTTAAGTATCCGTATTTATTGTTCAACTATTTATATGTATTTGTAGTATCTTGTCAGTGTAGCTGCAAGTTTTTATGTTATGCCATGAGGCAGTCATTGTCTTTCGCTCCTCATGGTACCGTCTCTATAGTGTCGCACAGTAATAAAAATATAGGAGAATGTAGCTTGCATTGTAAGATATTTTTATTGAGATTATAAATGTTTAAATTCCATTTTTTTCTTAGAAAATGTACAAAATATGGCTGTTCCCAAGAAGAGTGCGTTGCTTCCAAATTAGATGATGAAGTTTTTGCATGGTTACCTGGTGATTCTGAATCGAGCATTGTCAGGTACGTCGTTTAACTTGCTTCCTGTGCAATCAAAATTACCATGTTTACTTTGTAATTTAACACAGCTTTCTGCGTAGCTAAATGGTCATAATTGGATATAACTATGCAGCTATTGCTCTCCGAGATTGATCCAACATTTTACATTAGTAAGTATCTTTTATTCCCATTTAGGACAGGATTGAAATGTAGCTATTGCAATGCATTGATGCAAGAAGATGTGAAATTCAGAAAGCTTGGAGGTAGATGCTTCATTTAAAACCTTATTCTACTTCTTGAAAAAAGTTCTTCAATTTTTATACTGCTACAGAACTAAAGATTTTTAGTTATAGCGAATTCTGAAACTTACAAGTGTTCTATTTCTAGAACAATGCATCTTCAAGGTGATCTTGAATGAGGGTATTGAGTGCCTCAGACCTTGTAATCAACAGCTTAATCAAAGATACCAAGCAGTGACAGTAATTGCAAGAGGTTGCCTATTTTATTTCTGTTTCGCTTATTCTAGCATCTTAATAAGATTAGTAATTTTTTCAAAGTTTGTTGTTTCAAATGATGTTTATTTAATCTAAGTAACAGTGGATGATCGTGGAGAAAAACAATAAATTGAAATATGATTGTTGATACAAGGAAAAGTAAATTGTATCGCATATATGTTAGACAAATATACATTTAATCATTTTTAATGAAAATTACTGTTACCGGTCTGCTAAAAATAATGCTCGATGCCAAAGAAGTAGAGCTATACTAAACTTGATAACAGAACACGACGGTTGAAGTTGTCTGAAGATCGCATCAAGCGTGAGATGTTAAGTAACAACTTCAACCGTCGTGTTCTGTTATTAAGTTTAATCATTTTTATACTATTTTGTTATAGATGATCTTGTGAAAACCATGGAAATGGGTCATAGTTATTGGATAACTGGAATGGTTGTTGTTGATGCGTCACAAAGATCTTTACCTCAGTTTTTCACTAACAAATTGGAGGTAGGTTACTGATACCATACTCATAAAATGCCCTGTTGCTGGGGCGAACTATTAGAAATATCATATATAAATATATGCTAATTATCTAATTGTATTTGCTTCGTATTCTTGCCCCTTTGCGTTGTTCCTTATATCTATTATTCCATTATTGATATACATCGTTGCGAATATTTCTCGCGAATCTGCTAGGCAGCCTGCACCTGCTATGATATTCTCTACTTTACTTGTTAGATTTCAATTCTTTTATCTTTCAATCATATATCTCTTTTATGCTGATATCTAAATATCTAACACCTTGATATGAGATGAAAAGATTTATTATTTCTTAAAAATGTTAAATAAATATTTTCATCAATTTTTCTAAACGTTTTATTCTTTTTCAGGCATTTCATGTCGAAGAGGTAAATTTTTTACTAGTGAAAAGTATTCCCGTTTCCTTTTTGGCCACTATTCATGCAATTTTTAAACTTCGTCATTTTTTAAGCCACAAATATCATGTTTATCATTGTCCTACCATCAGATAAAATCCTCTATGAATTGTAAATGTAATTCATTGCCTTTTTTGCAAAAAATCTGCTGATTCCTTAAAGATATTTTATCCTCAGTTTAGTAGAATTGCTCTTAAGAAAACCTCATTTGCCCAGAAATTTTTTGATTTAGTTTAATCCGAAAATGTTCTTCTTCAATCCAGTGTTGTTCGCTTCCCATCAAAAAGGTTATAATTGCAGATGAACTACCATCTTCTATTAGAAAACTTTATGAAGGTAAGCCGTGGTCTAAAGATCTTTAAAATTGGTTTAAAAACACATGAGATGTAAGCTTAAAGAATTATCTTTCCAATTTACATGAAGATTACTGTTAACCGGTCTGCTAAAAATAGCGCTCGATGCCGTAAAAGCAGAGTTATGCAATAAGTTTCATGCTTGATGCGATCTTCAGACAACATCCTTTTAATTTATTAAAATCATATTTGTTTACCATTAATTATTTTCATATTTTTCATATCATATTATTTCAAGCTATCTTCGTGCAAAATTCTTTTATTTATTCTTTTATTTAAGATCAGTAAGCCATTCTTCCCAAGTAGCTTATCTTTGCTAAAGTCAAAGCAAACCTAACAATCTTTGCTCTTGCTCTCTGCATTTAATTTTATTATTTTCAACTTTGCAAATATGCACCGAATCCAACAAACAGTCCTGTTGTTAGTCGCCTTCCAAATTTTGTTTAAAACTAACGAAAATGTTTTAAACTTAAATATTTTCATCTGATAAGGCATCTCATTCAGCATTGTGCTATTTGACAGCAAATTATTAAGAACATCTTGTCTTTTTCAGATCGAACAGCATCTCCATGGAGTTTTGTTGCGAGTTTGGCTTACTGTTTTGGAGGTAATAAGATACGTAATCAGATAACTACAAAGATTATTGCAGAATCATTCCAAAAGAGACACATATTGGTTCTCTTTTCTTCAATATATAAGCATTTGTATTTCTTAGAATTCACAAGAATTTCTGTTTATTTCCGTGCAATAACTAATGTTCTATACCACGTGCTCTGTCTTCTGTTCCACAGATTCTATCAGCATTGGTGGTGCATATCACAGATTAAAGCTTGCCCTCATGTTAAGCGCAGTTCTAACTGGAGATGATGTTTTCACTGAAGATGTTGATGAGAAAGTTGTAATTGGAAATGAGTTGCAAAAGATTCATGTCATGGCCATCAGCGAAGATGTAATTACAGTACAAAGACTATTATCTTATGCGAGTGGCTTTTGCGAGAGGTCAATAGTGAATCAATCTTGTCTTGATTTGACTGGGAACGTGAATCAAGAGGCAATTGGAACACCGTATGTTGATGGTGTGTTGAATGATTTATTTTGCATCTATCTGAAGGGTTGATGATCTATGCCATAGCTCAGAATAAGGTCGGGAATAGTTGATTGATCATGCAAATGTTAATGATCGATTGATCGACAATTGCCTCAGTCCTCATCCGCTATAAGTGGGGTGTTTGAAGTTTTGTGATCAAAACAATCGTATCACAAAACTGATATTAAGTGATTTCTAGAACAATCTTATTTTGAGCTATGGCATAGATCATCAACCTATCTAAAGTTATTCAGTGCTTAAAGTTTAACATTTGTGATTCATTTTTAATTCTTGTGATAATCCTGCTTCAACCTCTGCAAAAAGTCCTTGGAAAACCTAAGGAAAGCCATGTTTTACTGATTCCTCTGTGGTTTGCGGCCTAATAATGCTGGAACCACCTCCCTTCCCACAATAAATTAAAGTTGGCTGGAAAAGCAATACCTTAACTTTTGGTTACAATTGATTTCGGTCAAAGGGTAGCCATTAAACATGGTTGAAATAATATTGTTTTGAGGGGGAGAGGGGAAGCTGCAGATAGCAGAAAAAAATTGTGGCTTGTGTTCCCGGATTTTAGATAGGAATTGTTGGTACAACAAAGCTATTTAACTACCTAATATATAAGTTGATTTGATCATTAACTTCTTTGTATTTTTATTTCACTTTTGAAACATTCGTTGATGACAGCAATTTTATTGAATCTTTTGGATAAATAGAGATGCCAATAGAATAATTTCTAAATCTAGGAGGAAGCTTGTTACTCGCTGGAAGGCATGTCTGCATCATTCATAACATCACAAGTCTGAAGAAAGATGAGATACAACAGTTGCGAAAAGGTTTGTATTTTTTGAAGTTGGATGAATTCTGCAGTTATGATTAAATGTCATTGCTACTCGCATGGAATGGTCATGAAAAGAGAGGAAAAGAGAAGAAAAGAGAAGAAAAGAGAAGAAAAGAGAGGAAAAGAGAAGAAAAAAGAAGAAAAGAGAGGAAAAGAGAGGAAAAGAGAAGAAAAGAGAAGAAAAGAGAGGAAAAGAGAAGAAAAGAGAAGAAAAAAGAAGAAAAGAGAGGAAAAGAGAGGAAAAGAGAAGAAAAGAGAAGAAAAGAGAGGAAAAGAGAAGAAAAGAGAAGAAAAAAGAAGAAAAGAGAAGAAAAGAGAGGAAAAGAGAAGAAAAGAGAAGAAAAAAGAAGAAAAGAGAAGAAAAGAGAAGAAAAGAGAAGAATAGATACGACAGTGATGTCGACCAATGCAAACAAGCAGGGATACAATGCAAGCACGAAAGAATTATTGCTCATAACCTATGTCATTTTGTTCTGGTCAACCGGACCTCTTTAGAGATGAGTTTCTATGAATGGCGTAATGGGTAGGTGGGATTTTAATTAGTCGGTCCGTGCTTATGTTACTGGCGTATTAAGGTAAGGAATCTTTCGGGGCGTGATGCAATGATTTGAAAATAAACGATCCTTATCTTTCTATTATAATAACAATATACTTGATGATTTTTCAGCTTTGGAAGAGAATGCAGTTTCAATTGACATTTCTAAACATGTCGGCGATCAAGCCGAATTCTCACAAATCATATTCCCTTTAAAATGTACTGTTTGGGCAGCTGCTGAATCAAGTTCAAATTATTCTGAGGTAATAACATTGTTCCAAATTTAACCAGAAAGATAACTTCTTTATAATACTTTCCAGCTCTCGTCAAGAAAGCCCCTTTGTCCAGCATCCCTCCATCAAAGAGTCTAAGACCGTTTACAGATAAATTTTCCACTACAAAAAAGTCAGAACTCATTGAATATAAGAAAATGCTTGTTAATTAGGAAATGCCACTTAGAAGAACAATAGCTTTGTTTTAACAGCTGTCTTTCGAGATCTTTTGACCTAGGAAACTTGGAGCACAGATTTAGTGTCGATTTCATGAATTATAGGATATATGCAGCAAACATTAAAAATTTTTCATCATTTTAAAGATAAATCTTTCTCATCCTATTAGGTTAAGCAAGTTGATTTTAAAGGTTTAACAGAGTGAGTAAAATCAATGATTTCTTTTGATTAACTTTGATTTGATTTTGATAGTAGTTTAAATCACTGACACATCCAATGGTAGCTAATAAAAGTTAATCACCAATCATTGATCAATCAATTTTATTTACAGTGATTTTGATTTGGTGTATGATTTTACAAATGAATATAAACTACCAGTGGAAATTGAAGAAGAACAAGTTTATGAGAGGCTAAAGAAAGGCATTGGATTGGATGAGGAGAATGAAATAAAATATGATGATCTTAAAACGGTTTGTGCATGAACAATTTATATTTTTTGTAAAAATGTGCTATATATTTGCACAAATTGCACTTGAATCATTCTTTTGATTGTTCTCAAACGGGTGCCACTAACTCCCCAGCATCCTTGCTTTGTTCGAGTAGTGGCATTTCAACACTGCGATACAAATTTCAATTTTGGCCTCATCAAATTTGCTAGAATCATTCCTTTTCTGACAAAAGCCCGTCTTAGAGCGTTCATTTTCGATTTGCCAAAAGACAGTTTTCTCATAGTTAAGAATCACCACTCAATCTATCCTGAAAATGTCATCCTTCCATGTCTTATTCATAACCAAATCTTTATTTTGTTCTATAATTTGCTATTTTCTTTCAGTTCTTAAAGTTTGCCAGATCAAGCAATGTTACCTTCAGCCAAAGTGCATCATCGTTGATCAAAGATTTCTTTCTGGCAAGTAGACGAGCAAGGAATATTGGATACTCACGAGCAGAAATCGATAAAAGAGCTTTGCAAACAATGTAAGATAGCTTGTATGATATTCAAAGGTAAACACAAAATTATTTCAAAAACTGGACTTGGATTTTTAGCAAACAGAAAGGGGTTTATACACTCTCCTCATTCATTCTTTGTTTGCAAAGTTTTATAGGTTTTCCAACCAAATAATATCTTATCCTGTTTTTTCATAGGATGTCACTGGCTGCAGCACATGCAAAGTTATCTTTGCACAAAGAAGTAAGATCCTATCCCATCCTATTCTTTCCTATCCTATCCTACCTATCCTATCCTATCCTATCCTATCCTATCCTATCCTATCCTGTCCTATCCTATCCTATCCTATCCTATCCTATCCTATCCTATCCTATCCTATCCTATCCTATCCTATCCTATCCTATCCTATCCTATCCTATCCCATCCCATCATATCCTATCCTATCCAATCCTTTTCTGTCTTCCCTTGTTCTGTCCCATCCTGTCCTGTCCTGTCCTGTCCTGTCCTATCCTGTCCTGTCCTGTCCTGTCCTGTCCTGTCCTGTCCTGTCCTGTCCTGTCCTGTCCTGTCCTGTTCTGTTCTGTCCTGTCCTAGCCCATTTCACCTTTCAGCAACCTGCACTTATCTTGTTTACCTTTGTCATCCTGTTACATTTCATGAACATTGGGTCAGCATCATATTGTATGCAGCAGGTATCCTGTTCTTTACAAACTAGACTAGTCCTACATAGTGTTGATGCATCATGGCTGAAAACAAATTCAATGAAATAGGAAGAACACAATATGCAACATATTAAGTCAATTTAACTTCAAAAATCATGTAACCATTTCATATTTCATTGCTACAATTATGGCACGCCACAGCTGTATATCATATTATATCTTATATGCATTAATACTTTCAGGTGACTTTAGATGATGCGTTGATTGCAATCATGCTATGCGAAGAATCAATTACCATGAGATTTGGTATGTTCTAGTGAACAGAAAGATTAATCACTTTGATCATTGATCATTTATTGTTAGACTACCTCCTCTTTTAAAGTGTGCCAAATGGCTCTAAATCCTCCCTTTAGTCCTGGTTTGTCCTGGTTTGTCCTGTCCTGTCCTGTCCCGTCCTGTCCTGTTCTGTCCTGTCCTATCCTGTCCTATCCTGTCCAATACTAGTCCTATCTGTGCCACGATATTGAGACGTGCCTTTAAAAAGGGGAAGACTGGGGACTAACAGATCAATCATTCTTTATTAAAAGGGAAGTCTGTAATAGACTTGGAACCAAAACTTCATTTCGAAACAAGACATTTTGTTGAGAATCTTGGACCAAAGGTATCTAGAATCTTTTATATTATATTTCTCAAAAAAGGAATGCAATGTAATGCGATGCAATGTAATGTACTTCAATTTAATGTCATAAATGTAACAGCCGCATTATAAACTATCAGAAATTAAAACAATGCTTATTTGCTTTCTTCAAGCATGACCAGAATATGGTGCTGCTTCAAATGAAAGTGAAAGCCTTTCTAAGGACATTTTCAAGAACAAAAAACAACTTCTACGTTGCAGAAGAGTGAAAAAATAATTCAGCTTATATTGTATACGGATAAATTTATGTTTATCATATTCATTTACACTTTACCGTCAACTTAAAGATTCATTCATTTAAAAGCTACATTCATTGAAGCAAACCATTTTGGACCAAATCTGACCATTTCAAAATGGGCTAATTTTTGATGAAAAAGAAAGGCTATAGGCTTACCATTTTGGCGAAAATCTGACCATTTCAAAATGGACCAATTTTTGATGAAAAAGTAAGGCTATAGGCTTGCCATTTTGGCCAAAATCTGGGCATTTCAAAATGGGCCAATTTTTGATGAAAAAGTAAGGCTATAGGCTTACCTTTTTGGCCAAAATCTGACCATTTCAAAATGGGCCAATTTTTGATGAAAAAGTAAGGCTATAGGCTTACCATTTTGGCGAAAATCTGACCATTTCAAAATGGGCCAATTCGTGATGAAAAAGTAAGGCTATAGGCTTACCATTTTGGCCAAATCTGACCATTTCAAAATGGGCTGATTTTTGATGAAAAAGTAAGGCTATAGGCTTACCATTTTGGCCAAAATCTGACCATTTCAAAATGGACCAATTTTTGATGAAAAAGTAAGGCTATAGGCTTACCATTTTGGCGAAAATCTGACCATTTCAAAATGGGCTCATTTTTGATGAAAAAGAAAGGCTATAGGCTTACCTTTTTGGCCAAAATCTGACCATTTCAAAATGGGCCAATTTTTGATGAAAAAGTAAGGCTATAGGCTTACCTTTTTGGCCACAATCTGACCATTTCAAAATGGGCCAATTTGTGATGTAAAAGTAAGGCTATAGGCTTACCTTTTTGGCCAAAATCTGACCATTTCAAAATGGGCTCATTTTTGATGAAAAAGTAAGGCTATAGGCTTACCATTTTGGCCAAATCTGACCATTTCAAAATGGGCTCATTTTTGATGAAAAAGAAAGGCTATAGGCTTACCTTTTTGGCCAAAATCTGACCATTTCAAAATGGGCCAATTTTTGATGAAAAAGTAAGGCTATAGGCTTACCTTTTTGGCCACAATCTGACCATTTCAAAATGGGCTAATTTTTGATGAAAAAGTAAGGCTATAGGCTTACCATTTTGGCGAAAATCTGACCATTTCAAAATGGGCCAATTTTTGATGAAAAAGTAAGGCTATAGGCTTGCCATTTTGGCCAAAATCTTGGCATTTCAAAACGGGCTAATTTTTGATGAAAAATAAAGGCTATAGGGTTACCATTTTTGGCGAAAATCTGACCATTTCAAAATGGGCCAATTCGTGATGAAAAAGTAAGGCTATAGGCTTACCACTTTGGCCAAAATCTGACCATTTCAAAATGGGCTGATTTTTGATGAAAAAGTAAGGCTATAGGCTTACCATTTTGGCCAAAATCTGACCATTTCAAAATGGACCAATTTTTGATGAAAAAGTAAGGCTATAGGCTCACCATGTTGGCGAAAATCTGACCATTTCAAAATGGGCTAATTTTTGATGAAAAAGAAAGGCTATAGGCTTACCATTTTGGCGAAAATCTGACCATTTCAAAATGGGCCAATTTTTGATGAAAAAGTAAGGCTATAGGCTTACCTTTTTGGCCAAAATCTGAACATTTCAAAATGGGCTAATTTTTGATGAAAAAGAAAGGCTATAGGGTTACCATTTTTGGCGAAAATCTGACCATTTCAAAATGGGCCAATTCGTGATGAAAAAGTAAGGCTATAGGCTTACCATTTTGGCCAAAATCTGACCATTTCAAAATGGGCTGATTTTTGATGAAAAAGTAAGGCTATAGGCTTACCTTTTTGGCCAAAATCTGACCATTTCAAAATGGGCCAATTTTTAAAGAAAAAGTAAGGCTATAGGCTTACCATTTTGGCGAAAATCTGACCATTTCAGAATGGGCCAATTTTTGATGAAAAAGTAAGGCTATAGGTTTACCTTTTTGGCCAAAATCTGACCATTTCAAAATGGGTCAATTTTTGACGAAAAAGTAAGGTTATAGGCTTACCTTTTTGGCCAAAATCTGACAATTTCAAAATGGGCCAATTTTTGATGAAAAAGTAAGGCTATAGGCTTGCCATTTTGGCCAAAATCTGGGCATTTCAAAATGGGCCAATTTTTGATGAAAAAGTAAGGCTATAGGCTTACCATTTTGGCGAAAATCTGACCATTTCAAAATGGGCTAATTTTTGATGAAAAAGTAAGGCTATAGGCTTACCTTTTTGGCCAAAATCTGACCATTTCAAAATGGGCCAATTTTTAAAGAAAAAGTAAGGCTATAGGCTTGCCATTTTGGCGAAAATCTGACCATTTCCAAATGGGCCAATTTGTGATGAAAAAGTAAGGCTATAGGCTTACCTTTTTGGCTAAGATCTGACCATTTCAAAATGGGTAAATTTTGATGGAAAAGTAAGGCTTTAGGCTTACCATTTTGGCGAAAATCTGACCATTTCAAAATGGGCCAATTTTTGATGAAAAAGTAAGGCTATAGGCTTACCTTTTTGGCCAAAATCTGACCATTTCAAAATGGGCCAATTTTTAAAGAAAAAGTAAGGCTATAGGCTTGCCATTTTGGCCAAAATCTGACCATTTCCAAATGGGCCAATTTGTGATGAAAAAGTAAGGCTATAGGCTTACCTTTTTGGCTAAGATCTGACCATTTCAAAATGGGTCAATTTTGATGGAAAAGTAAGGCTATAGGCTTACCTTTTTGGCTAAGATCTGACCATTTCAAAATGGGTCAATTTTGATGGAAAAGTAAGGCTTTAGGCTTACCATTTTGGCGAAAATCTGACCATTTCAAAATGGGTCAATTTTGATGAAAAAGTAAGGCTATAGGCTTACCTTTTTGGCCAAAATCTGACCATTTCAAAATGGGCCAATTTTTGATGAAAAAGTTAGGCTTTAGGCTTACTATTTTGGCCAAGATCTGACCATTTCAAAATGGGTCAATTTTGATGAAAAAGTAAGGCTATAGGCTTACCATTTTGGCGAAAATCTGACCATTTCAAAAATGAGCCACTTTTTGATGAAAAAGTAAGGCTTTAGGCTTACCATTTTGCCAAGATCTGACCATTTCAAAATGGGTCAATTTTGATGGAAAAGTAAGGCTTTAGGCTTACCTTTTTGGCCAAGATCTGACCATTTCAAAATGGACCAATTTTTGATGAAAAAGTAAGGCTTTAGGCTTACCTTTTTGGCCAAGATCTGACCATTTCAAAATGGGTCAATTTTGATGGAAAAGTAAGGCTTTAGGCTTACCATTTTGGTAAAAGTTAGGGCATTGAAGGGGGAGATGAAAAAAAGGAAAAAAAAGGAAGGAAAAACATTATTCAAGAGTGGAGACGAGAGGAAGGAATAAACTGAAGTTAGATCTTGTGATTAAAATCCAAGTATATTGATGAGAGTAAAGGTAGAGAAACTGTTACTAAATATTATTTACACATTGATAGCATTATTTACATGGTGATGAAAAGAAAAATGAATTGCTACGGTAAAAAAAGTTGTGTGGAATGGAAATTAAAATATCGAAAACGAAGACTGAGAGTATTTCCACATCAACTTAAAATTATTTTCCAAATTACGAAAAAAAACTTCACTGCGATATAAAACAAAGAAGTTGAATCTGAAGCTGAGAGGCTGTAAATAAATGTCATAATAAAGTTTTTCCTTTCTTAAAACTTGCGAGAAATACATTGTTTTGAACGTCAATCAAAAGCGAAAAAGCTTCTGCGGTGTCTCAAAATTGGGATCAGTTGGGGAGGGATTGGTGTGAATATTATGGGACTGTACGTTAGGACAGAGTTATTTGGGTTAATAGCAACGGGGCTTTTAAGGTGGAAGGGTGGAAGACACGTACTACGAAGGCGAATTCTAAGAACAAGGGAATCTCCCTTGCGATAAAATGAGGAATATAATCTATAGTGTATTTCCACAATCAATTCAGATTTACTAGAATACTTTTATGCGTTTAATGGATCATCAGGCTATCGGCTAACAGCCGCTCCATTTTGGCCCAGCATGTAATGGGTTGCCTTTAGGGTGCTAGAATTAGCAAGGAAATTCTTTTTGCCTGTATGGATACAAGAATACCAATTTTCGTCGCATTTAAACCTGTTCATATGTCGCTGGGTTAACGGTCGCTTAAACTTGATTGTGTAAACTGTTTTTGCAGCTTGTAATTCTAAATAAAGGTTCTATTCGTTGAAGTCATTTACAAGAAAATGATAAAGAAACTTCGCTTTTTTCTGTCCCATTTGCGTCTCTGCTTTACGGCTAATTGATGCCTGCTCTTTAGGCCCACGTAGAAGAATGCTCCCAAAAATTGTTGCTGAAAGAAGTAAAACCAATTTAACTCTAGAGATACCGATCGAGAAAAATTAGGACATCAAACATTGGACCTACAAACATTTGCATTGCAATTCAAAACAAACTAAGTCTGATTAAAAATCTTTTACAAGACAGAAAATTCTCGGCACACATCATTCAAAGTCAGTGAATTCAGCGTAAGATTAATGGTCCCTTCAAATAACCTTGATAAGGGAGATCTGAAGTTTAAAAATGATTAGAGAAATAGATCCAAAGACAGTTGCTTGGTTCGAGCAATCTTTGTCCCTCAAATAGTTGAATAGCCAAAGTGACCAAAATATTTATAGAGTTTTGTGGCATTAGAGTATAATTCGCTTTTTGAATGAATAATAAAGTTAGATGAATCAATCAATCAATCAATCAATCAATCAATCAATCAATCAATCAATCAATCAATCAATCAATCAATCAATCAATCAATCAATCAATCAATCATGCAACCAATCAATCATGCAACCAATATATCCATCATGAAAAGATATGAAATCGTACCTAGAATTTTTGCAACAAGTTTATTATCAGCGGAATAGTTTAACATTTCTCTTAAGAAAGCTGAGATATATCTGAACACATTTTTATGGCATTCTGGCATTTGACTGACGACCTAAAGAAAGAAAGAAGACTTTGTTGAACGAAAATTGATGGCAAATAATTCAAATAATAAAACAATCATTATGAAAATAAATAAGGCAAATGTCATTTGAAATATTGGCAGAAAATAGAAACAAACGACGATAGAATTTAGCATAAATGATTTTGTATTGGAATGGAGATTATTTATCCAGCAAAATCAAATCAAATGCAGAGGAATTAAAGACTATTTGTTCTTCTATAATGATGGAAATGATTCATAAAAGTTTACCTGCTTGCACAAAGTGTAATTCTGAGAAGCATCCATGCATTTGCTCTGGAATTTAAACGGTATAACTGGTTCGGGTAATGATTCTAAAAATAACAGCAACGCTTCTCCAACTGAAAATATACTCCCAGCTGCGATGAAGTTAAGGAAAGTAAAGATTTAAAGATGAAGATTAGAATGAGAATGTCTATTCATGAAAGAAAGCATGATTTTCTGTTATCTATTTTCAATACGGTAGTAAAATTATTCTAAAATATGTTCCCAATTATCCATGCAATTTTTAAGTTTTGTTGCAAGGTACATTTATTCTACAGAATGAAGGCTCGATCCCTCAAAATTCGGAACATTCGTCTGTAAGACCGCATCTAGCGTGAAACTCAGACTAAAACATGACAATATTTTGGCAAACCAGCAAAAGATTTTAAGCGTTCTGCCTTCAATACATTGTCCATTGTTATGACAGTAACATTTATTTTGCGTCAGATCTCTTTTTACATCATATATATATATATAAGTATATATATATATATGTTTTGGACGCAGGATTTAAATGAGACAAAAAAAATTTAAAAAAATCATGGTGGAATGAAAGCAAAGATCTGCAAAGTTCCGCTTTGAAATCTGGTTGATTCTGAGCTTAACTGTGTAAAATAATGAAATAAAATTCCATAGAAATTGATTAGATGTAAATTTTTATGAAAAAGATACGCATTGATCCTTTTTCACCTTGATCCAAGTAATTTCGTATCATAACGATTTCTGAGTCCAACCCAGACTGAATGAGAATGTTTTCCTGAAATTTAAAAGTTGTTTCAATGTTGTGGGTTGTCTGTTCCTTGGATGAACTACTAAAAATATTGTTATATAACTCCTATATATTATGCCATCAGGCAGACAAACGCAACTTCATCTCAAAGGCGCAAATACAGCTTACAATAAATCCCATACAGTTTGCAAACATTCTAAACATTCTAAACATATTTTCTAAATATTCTAGAAATATTGCAAACAATCCAAAAATATTTTACTGCCTTGGCCGTTCTTAAACAGCAATAACAAATGTAAAAAATAACAACAAAAATAAAAGAAAGATTGGATTCATCTAGCTATCACGAAATTTGATCAACTTAAAAAGCCATCTCCTATCATCTTCCCAAACTCTCTATTCTAAAATACCCATTTAACAAACCGGTAGCAGAAAGAACAAGACAACTATAAACTTGGAGAGGAAGTTGAGAATTGTAAATAAAAACTGAGGACTCACTTCTCTGATTCCATTTTGATATAAATGATCAACCAATAACCATAATTCTTTTGGAATTTCAAGAGGTTCAGTTCCTACACCGGCTCCTTCAACGAAGTCACCCTTATTCTAAGACAAACAGATAAAACTGATTAATTGATTCTGCAATAAGCAATGAAATATCTCATGAAATTAGCAGAAATTGCTTCCATCAACCGGGGGTATTGTAATGATAATAAATACATTCTCACCAATCGTAATAGTTTGTCGGATGGGATTTGACTGATGGGGCCATACATTCTAACCAATGATGATAAAGGTGAACCAAATACACTTGGAACGTAAGTTGCATTAATAGGTACCTGTGTTGTTGGGTTAAGGAATTATTAAATGAGTAATTTACTGCATATATTTACTAATTTACTGCACACAGGAGTAGAAGCAAAGCTAAGTTTAATGGTTTTGATTTGTGAGGTAAACACGGCAATTGGCATTTTACAAGCAGTAATTTACATCGCTTCATTTTGGTTATTTGCATGTGAGACTTTTGTTATTATTTCTGTTAAACCGCATTGCTACGGATGAAATGAAGCATAGTTTTAGTATGAAATGATCTGAAAAATAAAGCAATCTGCTACCAGTGCACTAGGTTAAAGGTCAAACGAAAGGGATCCTAGGTCAAATAATAGGGTCAATGATTAAGCGTGAATTGTCCTAGCTGTAATGCAGTGGTGAAATCAAATAAGTAGCCTTGAGGCCCGCGGCCCAAACAACATTTTTGACGTGATACATGGCAAATAAAAGGATACAAAAAAGTCTTTTCCATTGACAAGGTGTAACACAAGAATGTCTTCTAGCTTCCATTGGTCATTCAAAGTTGGGACGATTTCTTTATCGATTGTAACTGTGATCTCTATCTCTCGAACATCGCCTGTCAAAACAACAACAATACATATCAGACGTGATTTACGTATATTCTAAGTGATGCAATGTTAAGATGAGTTAAATTAGGCGCAGCAGAGACTGACACTGCAAACAAAGATGGTGAAAATGCTGCCAATTTTGCTTCGCTTTATGCTGGATCATACCAGGGGATTAATTTGATGGAAAGTCAGGGAAAGAAAGCCATAAACCCAACGAGCAGATGCTGAAAATATCAAGTTTCCTAGAGAGTAAAAAGATAGAAAGGGGAAGGATAAAGTAGAAAGAGGTCTCCTTGATAAGAACAAATAAGAAAAATGCGAAGAAGGAAAGGTGAATAATTAAATCGAGAATTTTACCTGGCATGATGACCGAAGATCTCGGTTGTATACGCAACCATGGTTTACAAATTTCTTTGTCATCTAATTTTGGAATAAAATGAAACTCGACTGGAACCTTGAAGATAAAAAGAAATTTAACATGCTCTGTAAATTGCTGTGCTGAAAGATGCGTCAGAATACTGGGAGTCATAATTAATTGAAAGAGAGTTAACAAATAAAGAATGAGAAAAACGAGAAGAAAAGAAAAGAAAGAGAGATGAAATGGCTAAATGGAGCAACCAAAATATTTAAACAAAAAGAAGAAAGTAATTTCACCTGTCCAATATTTGCAACTGGCAATATTTGCATTTGATCCTCCATAAATTTGACTTCATTAAATTGAAACTGAAAAAGAAAACATTTCTTTAAGATCTAGGACATGAGAGTTGAAGAAAGGGAAAAAGAGAGAGGGGATAGGAGGAAAGACGAACTGCTGCGGGAGAAGAAAAAAATGCGCCCAAGGTGAGCAATGTGAGAGATGGGTGATAGGGGTTTACTTGTAAGAATAAGAAAACTTTTCAATTTCTCTGGCTGTTCATGGAATGTCAGAAATAGGTGCTAAGAATTGTTTCGAGTACCTCTTATATTGTTGCCATCGATTTTTGTAGTTTTTGTAGTGATAACAAAAGGCAAGAAACTAAAGATAGAGGTACAGGCTATAACATCGCACGGTTGCTTTACTTCTGAATAAAATCAACTGAAATAAAGTAAATAAAGTAAACATGGTAAATATCATAATTAAAAATAGCTCACCTCATTTTTCCCAAGTTTAACTTGGGGTAAGTTATCATTTTCTAATCGATCGAGTTTAAGCATTATAACTTCAAACACTTCTCTCTCTCTTGTTCTATTTACGATTTTGATCTAGAAAACAAAAACGAAGCAGTCAGCACATTTCGAAAATAAAAAAGAATCATAAGATAAATTGAATTGGACGCAGCTCTGATGACAACGTAATAGAATGAGTGCAATAATTTCTTAGTCAAAACTGTGTCTTTTTCTAGATGGATGAATTTTCAAGAACTCTCGTCAATTTTCTTGTACTAGTCCTACCTGCTCTAGAAAAGTAGTTTTGCTTGACATAAGCAACCGACTAAAGTGAAGAATTCTGTGCCAAGATTGAATGTAAAAATGTTTGCAATCACCAATGAATCTAATTTATCAGTACTGAAAATATTCAAGTCTAAAGTAGTGGATTACAGATGCAAAATAAAAATGGTTTAATGCAAAAATTCATCGATCTTCAGGCAAACATTGCAATCAGCATGTGGTTCAGTCCTGCTTCCGAAGTGGATTATCAAAATTGTCCCTGATTTTTTGAGAGTATTACAGAATTAAGTGTTTGGATTAAACAACAAGTTACTTCTATTGATAAGATTTTTCAAAACACAAAAAATTGAGAAAACTTGATTTAGTTGGGAAGAAAATTGTTTCCTTCAAGATGTGAAAAGTTTGAATTAGCTAACAATGAAAGTAAACCCCTTTAAAATCAAAATATGAAAACTTCAAAAGGTTAAATCACACAATCCCACAATTCAATACGATGGAAAATTTGAAGATCAAATTTAAGACCACTTCACGTCATCCATCAATAATTTACGAACAATTTTTCAACCCAAAGCATGAGGATAAAAGAAACTGATTTTTCCAAGACATTCAAGGTTTCGAGATTAGTAACAAGAGACCTTTAATTCCCACATAATCTTAGAAAAAATAATCTATACAAAATGTACTGAGAAAAATAATCAGACGTACTTAAAAACAGAGCAAGAAAAAAGAATCAGAACTTAGGAATTAGGTTCCCATAAAAATATCTAGATCTTGCAAAACATTTCAGTCGAAATTTTGATGAAGTAAAGACAACTTATTTCACGTTTCTGCGATTTAAATGCCATAAGAACCTAAAATTACTTGTTTTTTAATAGGAATTAAGTATTATATTATGCAAAATAATAAGTGAAATTCAACGACAAAACGTTTTAGCACTTGGGACATATATTGAAACGCTACTTTTTTATAATTTAGTACCCCAGATACATCTGAATTCATATATTCTTGACCTCTAGATTGAGTGTTAGGTTTGTCTTCGATTCTCAGAAATATTTGCATGATTCCTCTAAGAGCTGAGAAAAGCTAAATTTTTCAGCTGTTCTCGTATGGTTCTGTGAAGATTTGAGAAAATTGACTGGGTAGATTTGAGAATGTCGAAAACTTTTGAGCTGCTACGGAACTAACTTTGGATTTATTGATAGATTTGGCATCTGAATCGAAACCTTGATTACATATATAAATAAATAGATAAATAAATAGATAAATAAATAAATAAATAAATAAATAAATAAATAAATAAATAAATAAATAAATAGATAAATAGATAGATAAAGAAAACAAAATAGTAAAAACGATAATCTTTATAACCTACCCCAACTTTGAAGATGCCACAAACTGGTTTATGATCACTTAATTTCAAAAGAGGTTGACTTGTATATTTTAATTGCTCGATTCCCTTTCCTTTCCAAAGAATTCGATCACACCAAGCAGGTGCCCTGCCCTTCTCACTGAAATGAAATAACAAACAATACGTTTAAACATATGATTATCAAAACAATTGCATCTTGCAACATTAGTAAGATCAAACAGAAGTAACGAATTTTGTCTAGAATTACCTCCTAAAAACATACACTCCTTATAACCAATTTTACGTGCTCATATCAACCCTCTTTTTATTTTGAGGATCTAATGAAGAGGTAAAATTGAAATTAGAAAAGGATAACGAAAAGGGACAGAAGAATGTGATCCTAAGGGGCTGATACTTTTTGCAGATTTGAACATAATATTAGACATTTTGATATCATTTTGTTGCTGTTAAATGTCAGTAAAAAAGGTGTCAAGCTTTGTTGTAATATTTCGAAGATTTGAACAATTACAGATAGTTTTTATACCTCGTATCCCACTCATCGGTTCCCGGATCAAACTTGTAAGTTGGTTTAAAACAAATTCTTCCTTCTGTGTAACCTTGAAATGCTTTTCCAGCTGCCCTTTGTTTGCTCAACTAATCAAAGATAAACATGAATCTATATCAATGCGATTTTCAAACTTTCTTTCAAACCGAATGATTCTTTTGAATGAAAAGGAAAAATTGTGGATTTTAAGATGTTTAAACAAAGATTACACGATGTGATTATGAAATCAAAAATCAGATAAGAAAGCTGATTTGGGTATATTTAAAGAGCACATACTCTCACTGGATTCTTCAACCCAGGAAGAAGTGAATTAGCGCCTGCTGTTCAAAACAATAAATAAATCACGTCCGCTTATATTCTCTTCTTATGTAGCTTTCGATTTATTGGCATCATGCTCCCGGAGGTGTTCGAGAAAAAAACATTTCTCATTACGCTATTCTGTGAAATTTTCCCGAATTTTTTGGGCAATTTTAAAACTTTGCAAAAGTCCTTTCCTGCAAAAATCCTACAAAAATCAGCAATTGTTCAACTGTTGAAGCGAGATTAAATGAAACAGCGGCTCCTTTTGAATCTAATTTCAGCTAATTTCAGCAATTATTGATCGCATTGCAGACAAATGTAATTCCAATAGCTTCTTTCAATGTTTACTAGCTAACAAGATCAAATAAAATCCATTTAATACAAGATATAACCATTTTATTGTTGGAAATCGCATGACGTCAATAGCTCTAAATCAAGATTCGGCGCGCTTTTAGAGCTTTAAAAAACTCTAACTTCAAAGTTTAACGTTGCAATAAAAAGCTTCGTTGAACGATTTTAATTAAATAATGCAACGTTACGTGAATTTTCTAGCATAATCAAATTGCTTTTGTTGTTTTTTGCGATATTTGAACCGTAAAACGAAAATGAAGCATTATGAATGGACATCATTATTACACAGAATGTTCGATAAACTAAATAATCCACCAGAAGAAAAATGTACGGTAGAAACAACTTTCAATGCTTAAAATGCTTAATAGCGTAATGCAATTTACTAGGTTTAAAATGTTGTTTTTTGAAATAACAGAACCCTGATCACATACGCTGCTCGAAAACTGCGCTAATTTTTGTAAGAAACTGAAGTAGAATGTGCTTAAGAAAGCTCATTTAACAAGAAAGGAAAGACTGAACATGAATAAAAATAGAATAAAAAACAAAAAAAAAACGAGAGATTTGTACCTGGTCAAATTTGTAGAGTTCTTCTAATTTGTCATCATCGATTAATGCTTTCACTTGATCAACTTCTAAATCATCGAATCGATAATTCAAATCACCAAGCCAAATAACAATGCTGAAAAGAGATTGATCAAACTGATTCAATCAACTGAACGAACAATCGAATCATTCAGCAAATAATAAATACAATGAGACTGAACCAGAATCATTCACATTAGTCTGAGAGTTAATAGGTAAATGAATGTGCAATCAATTAATCAATCAATAAATTAATTAATAAATAAATGAATAAATAAGACAATCAATCAATCAATTTATCAATCAATCAATCGATCAATCAACCAATCAATCAATCAATCAATCAATCAACCAATCAATCAATCAATCAATCAATCGATCAATCAACCAATCAATCAATCAATCAATCAATCAATCAATCAATCAATCAATCAATCAATCAATTGTTTAAGTGGCTACCAACGAGCAAATCAATAATGTATTATCTATTAAAATTATCTAATCAATTGGCCATTTAATTAGTCAATTAATTACTAAATCAATCGAGATATAAATTGATAGCCAAGTAACCAATGACAAACTTTAATTTATTAAAAAAAAATAAGACATACTCGTGTTGACTAATCGTCATTGGTGGTTCAAATTTCGAAAACTGTAATTTTGAACTAATATCTTTAAAGTCCTGCGAAAAAAAACAAAATAAATATGGCACAGTCCTGCTTTGATTAATGACTACTTAATTATCCTAAAATCTTCTTTTGTTTTGATTAATATTGTTTATAAAAAAAAGTAGAAAAAAAGACTAAGATAATGCTATGATACAAAAAGGGCTCTGAAAACTGAGGTACGCACGCCAGATAGGAAAAAAACAAACAAAATAGTGGGTAGTATCTGTCAGAGCCTTTGAAGTAAAGTTAAGTTTGATGTTCACCTGATTTCGTCTTTCATATTCAGCAAGGTGAGCAGCTAAATGCGAATTGACAAATGATATTGTTGAATTGTGCAATTGAAAACGAACTGAAACAGCTCCTTTGTTACCCTAAAATAAAATCATTACAAATAAAAAACAAAGCAAACAAAATGAATAAAAATTAAAAGATGACAGAATAGTTTTAAAGAAGGGCAAAGAGTGGAAAAGGTCAAGAACAGATTTCTTCCAAGTATTAACAGTAAGCACATTTCATTCTTTATTCTGTCTATCAATCTTATATTCTCTAATGAAACTCTTTCTCTTTCTCCGATTTAATTCTATTTTCCTTACTTCAAAAATGACTTTCTATTTTTCTTTCTTTCTTTCTTTCTTTCTTTCTTTCTTTCTTTCTTTCTTTCTTTCTTTCTTTCTTTCTTTCTTTCTTTCTTTCTTTCATTTTTCTTTCTACCCCATGCAAAAATCATATCATATCATATGAGAACTGAATTGATCGAAATAAACGTACCATTTTACCCATAATGCCAGTTCCTAAATATTCTGCAGAAACGTCAACGATATGTGCGAAATGCTTTGTTTGTACAAAAACAACTAACATCATGCCAACGAGTCGAATACTTCGAATCTGAAATTAAAAAGGATACAATAATGGCATGGTTTCTTGCCTTCCCGTTCCCTCCTCTCTTTCTAATACATTTACAATATCCCCCCTTCCATTTCTCTTTCCTTCACAAAGTTTTTAACCCGCTTTATGGCAGATATCTCATTTCATCGCTTGATCATTATTCCATGGTTTTGTATTTTAGGAGGCGTGGGGTGATAAAAAAACAAACATATTTGCCGTGAAATTTTTGACAAAACGAAGTGGATTATATAACAACAATCGTCAAAGGGGATGAATATATCAATTAAATATTCAAGTTTTTGGATTACCATGTGGTTACCCCCCGTGCTGATAGCAATCTGATTAGCTATCGCATTTTCAAAATTCCACCAAAAATATTCGATACATATCTTATCAATCAAAATAAGATTAAAAACCAGCTGCTGCTCGTGAAAATATGCTTGAAATTTGCATGTTTTAATCATAATACATCACGCAAATCAAGATAACTTTTAATGAAAGTGCATAACAGTGGTGAATATCATCCAATTATATGTAAAGTTATCTTGTTCCTAGAAGCACAGGTAAAGCCAAAAAGAATGATGACGTCATGCTAGACGAGTGGGTGTCTTGAACAGACTGTTAGAAACATTATGCAGCTTGAAGTTTTTGAACCAGTATAAAAAATTCTATCTTTAATTTTAAAATAAGTCGAGGAGAACAATCTATCTTATGAAAAAACATCTTTTCCATCGCGATATAATTTGAGCGTAATGCTGTATATATGCTAATCAAAAATAAATGCAGCACCCATGCTTGATCAGCACATTATTTCAACTAATAAAATGTCCCTGGCAGCGAACTACGCCTCAGAAAGCGCCTCGGAACAGGCTCCTTCAATCCTGAGTTTTTAATGGTCTGCTTTATATTAACAGCAGTTTCAGTATACCTGAGTATATTCGGCCTCTTCTGGTAGCGCTTTTTCTAATGCTTTTAACCATGCTTCTTCTCTGCTTGAATCATTAAATACCAACGCCTCAGCGCTTAGATCTAGCTCTTGAAACCTGAAAGAAACCACCTCACAAATTCACGTGAAAGAAACAGGCGCAATACATGGGTCTGGAACATAGGATACATTTTAAAAGGGATGGAAATCAGGCTACGCTGTGTTATCATGATAATTTACCACATATTTCAATAATCAATATCTCACAACCCAAAGTTTTCATTTCAACCAAACCCAAACTGTTTACACGAGAATCCCATCACACGCTTACAGTTCAGCCGAACTTAAATCTCAGGCATTGTTGAAACTGCTTTGATAAGCCCCGCTTTTGCTAAAACTTTTCGGTTAGTCATAACAGGAGCTTACAATATTAACCCAGCCTGGATTTAAACTGTTCACGTGAACAACTTTTAAGAGAAAGGACAGGAATCATGGGCAAAATCGATATAAAGCATCAAATCCACCTGCTGACTTTTTGAAATATAAGAGCTACAAACTTGTGAAATGATATATCAATCAATGAAGAAAAACAAATTTCGTACCCAACTGCGATGATATCATAACAAATTGAATCGATTTTAAACCATGGTTTCAGACATTCTCCGGCAACTTGACCATTTACGTTCCAAGTGCCAACAAAAATGCTGCAAAAGGAGAATAGAATGTGAGACAGTGACATAACGTAACATAAAATAACATAACATAACATAGCATAACATATCATAACGTAACATAACAAAATAACATAACATACCATAACATAAGATAACTTAAGATTACATAACATAACATAACATAACATAACATAACATAACATAACATAACATAACATAACAAACATAACATAACATAACATAACGTAACGTAACGTAACGTAACATAACAGAACGTAACTCATACACCATACCTAAATGGATATTTTTCAGTGAATTCGTTTTCCCTTGCAGCCATATGTAACTTGACAACATTTTCTCTCGCTTTGATGATTTGTGAAATTCTACTTCCAATTGCTGGCATTGGTGGATTATTCTCGACTTCTGAACCGTCAACAATATCGAAGGCTGGACTAGTCCGACCATCTTCATTATTAGCCATCTTGATAAGAGAAGAAAAAGTTGTTTAGCAAGTAAAAGTTTGCTGATGTATAAGCAGTGTGTTTAAGTAAGCGTGCTAGTTGAAGTTGGAGCAATTGTTCAATGGAAGACACCAGAGATATTTGCACAAGTCAATGTGGAGAGGGAAAGGAAGAAAAACTGAACAAGTGAAACCGAAGGCGCTATTGAAAAGCAATCTAAAGAAACAGAGGATTTACGAAGGACAGCACAATCTCTGTACAATACTCGATAATTATTAAAAAAAGCGAAGATTATAATATTGTATTTCCATCGTTTTTCTTCCGCTTTGTGTTGCTCCTATCAATAAGTTTCTCATGGTTTCTTTTTAACTTGAATGGTCGTAGATACATGGACTCTAATAGAACTTCTGGCTCTTTAAGCCATCAAATTGTGGAAAGATACTCTTGCCTTTTTTTTCTCCGTTGAATGATCTCAGAGACTCATAACATTATCATAAAATTGTGTAAACATTCTGAGTTCAGCTCATTCCAGCAAAGTCTTAAATGGCATACATTGCAAATGCAAGAAGAGAAAGGATGACATGCTATCCTTATCCTAATCTTAGCAGATACCAGCACTAAAAATTATAGAAACTGAAGCTCTTATGATTATCAATGGTTGTATAAAAGGTCAAGAGTTCAGAGCGTGCAGTGCAAGTTATGAGAGGATGCTATTGTCATGCACCAACATACAGTATACAGCTGTCTTGAGCTGATTAGAAAGTCGAAATATGATAGAAGCACATGCATCCTGCAGTTTGATAACAAAATTGCTGGAAATTTTCAAAACAATTCTTTAATAATTTATGAAAAGGTTTAGATATCTATTACAATCGTTTATTTGATAATAGAATTCCTGCCATCAAATTGCGCATTTCATTTTGAAATTTGGATATTGAGACGCATCAAAGCGTGGAATAAATATGCCAAAAATAATTAACGATGATGCAAGATGAGAAATAGTAATTATTGCATCGAAACATTGCGGTACTACTTGCATTATACAAATAGCATTATTATCTATTTGATATATTAGCAGCATTGTTTAACGATAGCATGGTGCGCCTCAGCAGCGCATTACATCCAGGCGCAATTTGATCCTCGATGTGGATTTAGCCTCATTTCTACAAGAATCGAAAGGGAATAGAGGCTGAAGGAAATTGTGGAAATAGATTTTGAAAACTTTTTCATGTCAGCTAAAACCATCACGTTCATCAAATTCAGGTTGAAGCACTTAAATGTGAGAAACGGGTGATTGATTAAATCAGTTAATAGGAATAAACGTAAACAGAAAGTGATTCTAGATGCATTATCAACATGAATATCTTTCCTGTTCAAACAATCACCCTCTTTATGCCTTTCCCAACATGAAACTTCCTAGCCTGCAAATATTAGATTAGCCTAACAGATGCGATTTTGAAACCGCTTTTCTACGAATCCAAGATAAACTCTTTTGATGAAACAGACATGAAATGAATCTTCAGTCAAACATTCATTAAATAGAAAAGATCCAATGAAGAAAGCGATCATATAACACAGAGGGATGATCGGATTGGCTCAAGCTTATCTGCATGAAAGCGCAGTGCAATCTATACCTGACCAACAAACAGTGTTTACATCATACATTCATGAAATTCTTTCTTATTCTATAAAACGAAAAACCTTCATATGCACATGGCTTTTTATTTTGTAAACAATAGCTCTGCCATTGTCTGATATTTCATGCTCTAAGCAGTGTCACAAGAAAAGCACTTTCTCGGAAGACTCAGAACGCCATTACCCCCCGGAATATTCATTTAAATTCTCCCAAACATTCTTAAACGGTCCTCTTTCCAGGGATTGTGCAAGTTAACTTAGGTACAACAGAGAAAAAGATCATGAACTTGAGTTTTTACTGACCGTTAATTTATCACTGGGTGGGGATGCCATTACGGAATCGCCTCGACTTTTCACTATAACCTCTCTGCTTCGCAGCAGCGCGCTCTCATCTGCTTCGTAGCCGTTGTTCGGCTTCGAATGGTCTGCGTGAGGTATGTTATCAAAGTCTTTCAAGACATCAACTGTGTTCATGCGAGGTAGCGTCGTCTTTTGAGATTGGGATGAAGTCTGCGCAGGAGCGAATGGGTCGAATGACGCAATATCTTCATCAGCGTCGACTAAAAAACGAAAATTTGCATCAATAAAACGAGAAAGAATTACTGTTAGGAGATTATTTGGTGAATCGAGGGCCTAACGAACAAGAAAAAATAACAAAACAAAGGTGTTTTCATAGCACCAAAGCTTTGCGCTTTTTAAACATGAGTCAAAATTCTGATCGCTTACATCGATGAGAAAGTCGTCGAGATTAAAAAACAAAACAGCCGCAAAAACATCTCCGATTTTTGCATTTCATGGACTAGAATCGACTAAGCGATTGCACGTAGCAACACATCAAAAGTTCTGTGATATACACTTGTTAGATTTAGTAGACAAATCACGCAGAAAGATTATGCGATAGTTAACCCAGCTAGGAAGAAGCTACAAAAAGCTAAACTTTTGGTGTTCGTTTCAACTCGCCTGAATAATCCTCCTTCGTGGCTTAACTCAGCATGAAAAATCTCTCAATCCCTTTTATTGTGAACATCAAGAAGACGAAATACATTCAAGACAAAAAAATGCTTCAAAAAGTCTTTAAGAATATTGATAATCTTTAAGAAATTGGTTGATCCCGGCAGAGCTTAGCAGCACGATGATTAAGGCTGGTCTGAAATAGGGCTCAGTTGTCAAAGCAACCTGCCGTCAATTAGGGATGGGTGACTCAATGTAAAAAAATATTTAATTATTCATATATATTCAAAAATTAATAAAGCTTTTGCTGTAAAAACATCTCCATTGTGCTCTCTCATTTGCATTGTGTGCAACTGTCGATAAATGTAGAGAACAAATTATAAAGAAATTATTTCAGGGAGATGAGAGAAAAACGAATGTCAGAAAGCATGCGCCGTTGTTCTAAAAGGGTCACTTTGTAAAAAGTTTTAAATTGTTTACAGTTTTGCTTTTGATAAGAGAGGAAATCCATTGAAACTGCTTTATCTGTTTTTTAAAAATATTTTATAATGACATAATAATTGTAATATGAATAATATAAAATATATTATAAACATTATCTAAGCTATTTATGAATACACCTATATTATACCATATTATATTATATTTTATCATATTACATTTTATTACATGATGTTACGTTATATTATGTTATGTTTTGTTATGTTATGTTATTTTATGTTATGTTATGTTATGTTATGTTATGTTATGTTATGTTATGTTATGTTATGTTATGCTATGTTATGTTATTTTATGTTACGTTATGTTATGTCATGTTATGTTATGTTATGTTTGTTATGTTATGCTACGTTATTTTATGTTACGTTATGTTATGTTATGTTATGTTATGTTATGTTATGTTATGTTATGTTTTGTTATGCTATGTTATGTTAAGTTATGTTATGTTATGTCATGTTATGTTAAGTTATGTTATGTTCTGTTATGTTTTGTCTTCTCTTGCCATCATCCTTATAATATTTGAATTTCATAATAGTTTGTATGAAGTGTTAAGGTGGGTCATTTTTCAATCTATTAAATCCAATAATTGGTTCCACTTCTGACTGTTTTTGTAAAATGATTTAAATTGGTCCAATTGTGAGCTTCGACACTCTATTCAAAGAGATTTTTGAAAGTACGTTAAAGAGCTCCAATAAGACACACCTTAAAGCTTAATTGGTTGGAGTTAAATACAGCTTCAAATCTACGCCGTAATCTTATTGAAAATGTAAAATCAGCTGATTGAGTTTGTCAATATGAATTATTTCCACCTTATTGATACCATACAAAGGAGGGTAAACATTCGCATATTTCAGATGCGATTTATCGGTTTAGAGCATAAAATATGCAAAAGTACAGCTAGTATTTGTCAAAGTAATTCTTAATAATTATAGATATGGAAAACGTTGGGTGTGTTGATCTTAGAAGCCATGAAATAGCGTGGATTTTGACAGAGGTAGGGGTATGAAAGAATCATGAGCCAAACGGAGCATGCTTGGCACAAGCTAGAAGCAGGGAAAAGCGCCAAAGGGGGTTGAGATCCAGTGAGTTCTTATGTCTAGGGGGCTTAGCTCCGTTTAAAATGCTCAGAATACTATGTGCAGGATGTTTTTAAGTAGAAGTCATGCAAGTTGTTTTGAATAGATAAAAAGGAGCTCATGATGTACAGCTTTCGTAATTAGTGGAACTGATATCCGAGGCTTCCAATACAATTGTATTGATTGTTGTTATTTGGAGATGTTTGGTCGATTGCAGATGGATGTAAACATAGTTGAAGTGAAACTCATCAGCGCCACCGCCAGACAGGGAAATGACATTAGAATGTTGTTTGCGGCGAATTGCATTGGAATAGAAGCCGACTGCAAGCGAGATTTTCATTTAAATCTTAATGTTATTTTGCAGCCTTATGAGGTGGTTTTTGTGAGAAAAGGCAAGCATATGCTTGATTACGTCTGAAATAGACATGCATTTTGAAAGAAGACTGAGTTCCGAGTCGCAGTTGAATTAAAAAGGATGGAATGTTTTGACTTCGTGTCTGTTAGGCCAGGTGCGATGGTTGTTCTCAGGAACTGATGTTATCATCCATCTCAAGAGTTGTTTTCAAAACTTTGCATCTTCAACCAACATCCAAGTAATGCTCGCTAACTTTTCAAATCTCGGTATATTATTCTTCCTAAACATATTAAAGTACAAATTATCATTTGCGCTTGTCGCTTCTCGCAATTTAAGAAATAAATATCTATAAATCTAAGGAAAGATTTTACATTTATCTCTAACATTCACTCTAGTTCCCTTCACTTTTTTTGTTGAACTCCGAAGTTTTTCGACACAATAAAATCATTCACATACAGATCCCATGAAATCCAAAAAAGAGTTTCGATTTTCCCTCGAAACTGCAAGCGTAACGAAAATCCCCCCTCCCTGATCTAAAGAAACATTCCATCCATTTTAAAGCGTTCCACCTCAAGCCCGAAAACCCGATCTCATTTTGTAAACTGTTTAAAGAACAACAAATCACAATCGCTTCATCCACATAAAACTCAACATGTGCATTTTATCTCATTCCTCCTTTTTTGTACTTCCATGCAGATAATTGCAACTTAAGAGCATCTCAAAATAAATAAAATGGGTTGCGCCTGATATGACTTCAGTCTACAGAAATAGAAACCGTCACAGATAGATGACATCTTTGCGATGATTTTAATTTTTGCTGTGCTCCTATATTTTGATCGATGAACGATCTGGAAACAGAGCATCGATCGACATGATACTATTGGTCGCGTAAAATTGTGACGCCTTCGATTTAAAAAAAAAGAAGCGATGTACATTGATGACATTTTAATGGGTCATCCGACATAAAGAATGGAATACGACCTAGTGTGTCATACGAGACTTTATCGAGCAATTTTCCGAAAACAGATGTACATTGAAAAGTGAGCGATTTAAAACTATGTTGATAAGCAGCGGGAAGTGAAGAATATTGACCACATTTTAACATGAAAAATAAAGGCTGATATTGTGTTCTAATACAATAAATCTCGATGAATATCTTGTCAGCAGATTCAATACATTAAATGGTGAATCATGGTCGCAATCTGCAAATTTAGTATCCTGCCTTCATTATTGCTTGAAACACAAGCTAAAACAATTCTACTTCGAGAACTTAAAATTTATTTACGCCTTCAAATCCGAAGAGTTGTATATTTTAACAACGTTTACATTGTCGTTTTAGGAAACAGGAAACTCATTGGTGACAGCACTTCGTGAACGAAAGAACCCACGCCGATTAAATCTTGTTAATATTTGAGCACTCGTCCTTTTGACTAAGAAATATTGCAATAGTTGTGAGAGGTACCTGGCTGTAAATTGACAGAATGCACAGGCGATGGAAGAAATGCGATCGGGAGGGATCTATGGAGGGGAATTTCACCTTATTATAGAAAATACATTACAATGGAAAACTCTGCCTCAACTTCTGGTTGATATCAGAAATGCTGAATTCAGCAAGCGAGTAATAACAACAACAATAATATATACAATAAGAATATGGCGAATCTTTAAACAAGATATACATTTAAAAAGAAGTTCTGTTATCAATAAATGACCTTAAACGGAAGAAAAGAATGATAAAAAACCTATAAAGTTTTTTACGTTTCTTGAAATACTAAAAGTATGTAGATGATTTTATATCAGGGAGCAATAACGAACAATCAACAGGTTGTAGAGCAATAATTACACACAGGCAATGTTTGATTATTAAACATCAGATGTATTCATCAAAAAAACAAAAGGTCTGCAAGTTATTATCTCGAAATCGCATATTTCTAAATGTTTGAACGTCGAAGCCAACACTACGAGGAGAATTCCCACAAAACCCGCGGCGTTTTTAAATGAAAGAGTTCCCACCAAGATATAAGCTTCAATCTTTCACCGCATTCACACACATTCTCAACTTTGTTGCTGTGTTTATCAATATTTTATAAGAGTTGAACCACAAACTATTTCGTGTCCTTCACCCTAGTCCCTCTTAATTTTCACATTTAATTTCACTGGCCAAAAGCTTTGGAGAAAACGCAAAATTGCACGTTTTGGTAAATCTTGAGGTAGATAGCAGAGAAATTTCGCAGGATCTACAAAAAACAGGGCATTGCGGTTCTTGGGAAGCATTTCTAGCAAATTTATGGGTGAATGGAAACTCTGTCTGAAAACTGAAACAATACATTCCGCAAATTAAATACATTTTTCCTGAAAGATGATTAATTTGAGGGAGAGGGAAATGATAGTAAAAAGAGAAGTTGGTGAAGACTTTATTTTCACGTTCGACGCTATGCAAGGTAATATATAACTTAGAGTTTATCTTAGAAAATTTTATTTGTTCTGCAAATCATTTTTTATCAACAGCAGACGAAATGAAATACTACATTGTGTTTTGCTTGGGCGAATAAACTTTTACATTGTAGGAGAATCGATTAGAATCTCTAACAAATTCTTTTAGATTGTTCAAAAGATGATAGAAGAAAAGCTATGTAACTCCTCATTGAAACTCTTTTATTTAGAAAGATTCCTTTTCTTTATCTGTTCATTTCATCTTCATCTTAATCATTCTTCACATTTGAAACAACAATCCAGCAAGGTTCTTTCCAACATCTTATTTTAATGGGCAGCACATCATGACAATTTCATTTTATGCTTTACTCACAAAAATGAAAATCAAACTCGGAAATCATATCTTTCCTTATAAACCTCACTTACCATCGAGAACATCCTTTATGGCTTTTCCGAGGCGGCGAGGAAGTTCAGTAAAAGAGAACTCGCTCTTAAGCAGTCGAAATGACATCACAACTGCGCCATACAATTTACAACGCCTTCTTAGGTCTTGCAATGCACTATACTGAGGTTGTAATGACGAATGTTCAAACGGGTTAAAACCACAAAGAGCAGTAATGTCACGTGATAGTTTACCCAGGGAATCATTATTCTGCCGAAGCGACAATGTATAATACACGGAACGATCAAATGGGGAAACGTAGTTGATTTAGATAGAACGACAGCCCATTTTAAGGCGTACTTAGTTTCAAATCATTCCATGCTACGTTTTAGCGCTTTGATACTGAATGATTTCAAAATTGTACGAAAAAACAAAAGCAATATTTTAATATTGAAAATATAAATTCTTCAAGTGCTTTTCGGATTTAAAAATTTCACATAATGACCAAAAGATGGATATTACTCCCGTCTACAATGCGGAAATTATACGATGTTTGAAAAATTGAAGCGAGGCGGACGGAAAGTGAGTGGAGCAAGGTTTGCGGAGTTATATATGGGAGAAAACATTTAAAATCTAGCGCTGAACTGAGCGAATCAGTTGAAATATGACTTAATCACATTGAATCAGGTTGAATCAGTTCAATGATTATGGAATTACATCATGCAATTTTCCTCTTGACAAAGTTCAATAGAAATTCATTGTACATCTTAGAACATTTTTCAAACGAATACAACCTTATTTATTCGTGTTGTGAATTGTGCTTAGCTTTTCAAAGGCGTTTTCGTTTATTTTGGAAACTATTCAGAGTCGGTAACTCACGTTTTCAAGCAGGTGAAAATCACTCTGCCATTCGGTTGAGATTTTTCCGTAGGTACGAAATTAATATATTTCTTATCAACTCACATGTATATTTCAAACCTTACACAAGCTTTTAATTTAACAAATTGAAGCATCCTACTGGCCGGATAAACACGGTCAGCATTTTAGCACTGCAGCATATTACCGATACGGCAAAAGGACATAGATGAATAATTCATGTTAACACTTTAAGACAACAAGTACTGTAATACAGCATGCATTATTAATTACCGGACCAAGCTGCAACGAACGAATTCTATTGAAGCAACTCAACTAAAATCAAGTTAATATAAAAGACAGTTGAAAAATCTCAGTTTTAACTACTTCTAGCGAATGAATAGAGCGGCAGTTCAACTGAATTCAAACAATGCTTCTATAGCAGATAGAACGCCACTGCTATGACAAAAGCAGAGATGCTGCATAATGCAATATGTCTAGCGTTTCTGTGTAATAATCGCGTTTTTCGACTGTTTTTTGCAAAAAGCACGTCTAGTGACCCACGTTGAGCTAGCGTAGAGTTATTAACGTCAGACGTTTTCAAAATTGGCATATTATAAGCCTTGCATGTAAGTCAATAAAAACAAGAAAAACCTTTGCTTCAGTTCAGTTAACATGAATTTTGTCTTTGACTGTGATGGAAAGTTCTTAATTTTGCCACATGACAATACTGTCTAAAGAAACAATGGAACATACAAAGGAGTTAGAATGAAAAATCAGAGATTTGTGGCTCCATTATACTACAGATTACTCCAAAATCTGAAACTAGCATGGCCTAAGTAAAATTGCATTGCTAACCAGCATGAAGTGAGTCAAATTACCCATAGTACCTTTCAATAATTACTTTTGGATGATCTGAAACTTCTACATGGCCTTATGACACCAAGCCTAATGGCAGCTTAAAGGCACAAGAACACTTAATGAGCAGTACGTTGAGTTTTTTTTACAGCAATGCCAGTACTTTCAAACCATAAACACTCATTTTACTTTTCTTGCTAAAGCTCTTACTCTATCATACTCAACTTTGCATGTCTATGATGAAAATTTTAGGCCTTCCAGGGACATGGCAGCCCCTTCTTGGTCACCATTCAGGAACAACTTCCTTGTTCTGATCAAAAGAATATGTGGTATATCCTAGGGTGAGCTTCATTTATCAACAAAACCACAACAACAACCACAACTGCAACAGCAACCACAATAACAACAACAGCAATGATGCCAATAGAAAACAAAGCAATTTATTCTCTGGTTAAGTAATGGTTGGCAAGGTCAAAGGAAATGGCACATTTCCATCACCTTACTCATTTCGTCTGTCAAAAACTGAGGATGTTTTTGATACATCCAATCTATATTCTCTAATTATTAACATCATCCTATTTTCCCTGCAAATCTAGATTTCAGATCCCCTAGGTCTAATTTTAAATCTGACAAGCATGAATGGACATAAAAGGCCCATCTCCCCTTTTAACTAAAAATATTTTTGTTCAAATTATCAAAACATAAACAATCCTAAGCATCTAAGTTGTTTAGAAATCATGGGAGATCACAACAATTATATGAAGGACTGAAAATAAATTTATTGTAGGAATTAACTGTAGAAAACTCATTGATTTTTATGATAAACAAAGAAACCAAGCAAATGACATCGACATCTACACCCTTAGCACAAACTTCATATTTTTTATCAACAAATTTTTTTATTGATTCAAAATTGATTTTGGTTTAGTGGTTAGCCCATCCTTCATGTAAACAATTGCCAAATAATGCTCCCTTTTTCATGCTTTTCATAGTCAAATTTGTTTACTTAAAGCAAAAAAACTGGCTGAGCAAAAGACCTTGATGTAAACTAATGTTTTTTGTTGTCCATAAGGAAATAACACTGTTGGGCCAGCTGATATCTGGTGAATAATTCATTTTGTTACAAATATCAGCATAGATTTGAATACCATTGCTTCAATCTGCAATCAGTGCTAGCCATTAAGGACACAGGGCTGAATCCAGTTCCTTGCACCTCATTCACCAATACTCATAAATTCTTAAATTGGTTAAATTTTGCCATTATTTTACAACTGGGCACTATAATAGCACCTTTTCTTTTTCTGAGAGAGGGTTATGTCTGCAGTATTAGGGTATAAACGCGATATCCTCACAATGACATAATTCAACCAATACAGGCACATTTTTCCATGAGTTAGTAATACCAAAAAACATGCTACTTACATGCTAACGGAAAATAGTCTATGGTTCTTGGATTTTCTATGACAGGGTTGGTCAAATCTGCAAAGCAAAGAAAGCTAAAATATAGCTAAAATAATAGCTTGCATAGCTGATTATCAATAATAAAAAAGATATCTAATAATCTTTTTCTAAATGGACTACACTTTTTCAACGTCAATTTATAAGAAATTAAGTGATTTCTTCTAACAGATTGTATGTCTGCATTGTTTCTTCCTTTTTGTGTTAAGTTTAAAGCAGCAAAGATAATGATTAAGTTATTTTAGCTGAGGTAAATTTCCACTCACTCCAACAGGAAACTCCTCTTTAATAAATATATATAATCATTCAAAATTTGGAACAAAGAATTTTCTAATCGGAAAAAAAATTATGTTTTACTATACAAAGCAAAAAAGCATTCCACAACAGATATGACAAGGATATTCTATCATTCCATCACATACAGGAGACTTTCCAACTATAATTCTTATCCTGCCATCTTTTCATTTTAACACAGAGTGAAAAAAGTAATTTAAAACTCATTGATATTGCTGCAATTGCGCTTAAGTGTTATAAGGGCGGTTTCCACCTCAAAAGTTTTTCAAATGTAAATTTAGGCCCATTCTCCTCCCGCCTTCACCTCACCGCAGTTGCACGAAATATTAGGTATTTTTCCAAGCTAAACGTCCCGATACGAAAATATGATATTGGTTAAAATAAAAATGTATCTTTTACAAAGATGAAGACTTACCTTGTGCACTAGAAATCGAGGCTGTAGGCGAAGAAGAGCTTGGATTATCACCAGTGGGTTCACCTTGGCTTAGGCCCTTATCTACAAACTCATGCGAAGCAGCCAGCTCCTTCAAAGTCGCCATTGTCATGCAATCATTAAAAGCAAAAACCTGTTAATAATCCATTATATATAGCATTTATTAAGTCTAAATTTAGAATAGTGCTTTTAGACCATAAATTGCAACCACCAAAGACAAGGATAACAAGATTATGTGTCTTTCTTGGCTGTAGATCATTAGCCGTGTGAATAGGTCATTGTCAAACGCGATACGACCCGCGGTTGTTCTGAGACAAGGAAGCAGATTTGTGACAGTTTAGAGACAAATTTAATTGGGGTAAATTTGTGACAAATTCTTGGGAAACGTGACAAGGATGCTGTGTCTGATTATAGTAGCTCGTGATACGTTATCTATCTTGCAGGAATCACTTTCTGCGCTTAGAAAACGCGAAAAATAAAGCAGCAATACTCTTTTGCAGGGAGAAGAGGCAGTAGTAGCATCAGCTTCAAATTGACATTTCTTTTATCTACGCACTCTTTGAAAGGGACAGGCTGCATCAGTTTATCGAACCTGTTGAAGCATGGACATCCTGCTACGATAATAATAGGGCAACTTATCTGATACAACTTAGTTTTAGTCTCTTTTCACCGATTGTTCAACCCCTTTCCATAAATCGAAGAGAATTGGAAGCTGTCTCGTTTCATATTGCTACCAGTTTTCGGGTCACCAGAGCGACTGGTCGAAGCTAAAAATCTGCATCAAAAGGTGATTTTCAAAAAGCAGTTCCTACTAAGTCCAAACATCAACTTAAATCAGATGCTATCTATGACAAACATAGACGAAACATTGCCCTGAAACGCCTTAATAAAATATTGTTTATTCTTGCAATGTCACGTGATGCTAAAAGGATTAAAGTCGATAGGATCTGTCCATGGGATTATCTTGTATAACCTAGCAAAAGAATTACGCAGAAGAAAATCAAATTGTTTTATGGTGTGATATCAATAGTAAGTAACAACAAAAAGAAATCAATCTTAAAGCAATACATAATATACGGTTCTATGATAAAACAATATAACTGCTGTCGCCAGCTTACCATAAAACAATGTTTAAATTCCATTCCAAGGAATGGAGAATAAAGTCCTATTTACTCACTACAAGGCTAAACTCTTATATTTGCAGAGCGAGCTAAATTTGTCACCAAATTAACGTTCAACGGCCGGAACAAGTTATTCTAAAATTGCAACGCAAAATGGAAATCCAACTGGGATGCTTCAAAAATTTACTTCCTTATTTCACTTTATGTTCATGGGAAGGAATTTGGTAATAGACAAAGTTACTAATGAGATACAAATCCCTTTCCTTTGACAACAGCCAAGTTCAGCGCAAGCTGAAGGCCATGGCTCCGAATAGAACGCCATTTTCCTATAAATTTTCCCATCCACCTTCCTCACCACAATTACAAATTACAATGCTTTATAGAATACTGCTTTTCAAAATAGAAAGCTGGTAAATTACCTTCTCTATACTCCAATCCCCTTTATGTTTCATGTCGTGAGCCTTTAAAGATTTTTCAAAACCTTTTGCAATTCGACTCGATTTAAAGCATGCCATAGTTATCCAAATGCACTTCTAGTTACAAAACAGTTTTGGAACTGAGTGTTTGAAGCTTTACAATTAGCATAGCACTGCTACCTAGCAAAAAATCTGCGAAAATCACAGACTTTAAGATTAAGTCATAGACAATATAATACAAGTTGCTCAAAAGTGAAGCATTTTCATTCAGAGTCATTTGCTTCTGCATGCTGTCCATTCACCTCAACTCCTGTATCAGGATGAATTTTATGATCAAGTTTATGTCCGCTTTTTACATCGCCATGTCGATGAGGTGAATGTGATCGATGTGGTGAATGTGATCTAGAACGTGACTTTTTCTCCCGTTTTTCATCATTTGACCTCGACCTTGACCTATGTCTTCTGCTACTCTCCTTTGGCTTCTGCTCGTCTCGTCTCCGTTCATCTCTTTCATGGTGGTCCTTTTCTCTTTGTCGCGAAATTCCTTCGTCCCGTCTTCGCGGCGGACTGGCCCTTCTTCCTCTGTCATCTCGTCTTTCGAATCTCCGATCATCCCTGCGGTCATCTCGCCGGTCATCTCGCCGGTCATCTCGCCGGTCATCTCGCCGATCGTCACGACGGAAGTCTCTTCGGAAATCCCTTGGCTCATCCCGCCGTCCAGGCCCTCCTCTGTCCGTGCGCTGAAACCGTCCACCCCATGAATCTCGGCGCGGGCCGCTGGGACCATCTCTCCAGTTCCGAGCTACAAAGGAATTGCATTTGTCAATCGATTTTCGTATATCACGCATAAACTCACGCATTAACATGAGCGCTACAATATTGCCGATAAACAATAACAGATTTCAAGGCACATTCAAAGCATTATTACTAATACCTTTACTATCATCATTAATATCAGTTTATTTAAAGTATGTCATACCAGAATAGCTAAATTACTTGTAATTTAAACTTACTATTAAAAAGATAAAAATAAAACATATAGCTTAATAAAAAGGAAGCTGTACATAACTCACTCAGGCTTTTGTTTGCGAGAAAACATGGGTATAAATTTAACATAACAAGGCTAAACGACAAGGCAAGTGTTACCTGGTGGGCGTTCTCTTGACCTTGATCTTCTCCTGTCATCTCTTGGTCTGAAATCTCGACCATCCCTCTCCGAACGGCGCCTTTCGTTTCTCTCTTTTTCCCTCTCTCGTTCCTTTTCATCAGGCGAATGCCTTGGTCGATTTTCTACTGAACGGGACCGCGGCCTTTCACCAGGCGATGAGCGCTTCCTCTCTCTCTCTTGGGATGCTGATTTCGATCTGTCTCGGTGTTCTTTGCGATCAGGCGAAGATGAGCCTGACTTTCTGCTTGGCGATTCAATCGATGCATCCTTTAAACGATATCTTCGACCTTGTCCTTTCACTTTATGCTCTTTTTTCATTTCTTCTGGGTCATTATCACCCTTATTCGGCGATTGATCGGATTGAAATGAGGCCATGGGTGACTTTGTCAAATTGAAATTGTCTTCTGAATTTTCTGGTGATTTCTCTTCACCTGGCGATTCTGATCTCGCTGGTGATGTTGCTTTTTCTGGCGTATCTTTGAACATGTCCATTCCCTTTTCATTTTCTTCTTTCTCTTCAGTTTCCATTTCTTCAGCTTGCTTCTCCTCTTCCGAAAATTCTTCTTTCTCCACACTTTTCTTTTTACTTCCATGCGATCCTTTTCGCTTCCCGTCTTTGCCTTTCTCATCTTTCTTGTGATGTTTGTGTTTTGTTTCTTTTTCGCCATGCTCTCCACTCTTCCTTTTGTGATGTTTTGCTTTCTTGTGCTTTTCCTTCACATGAACCGTTTCCTCTTCAATTTCCTTGGTCTCTTTCTCTTCAGCATCTTTAGCATCAACTTTACCGCCTACTTCTTCATCACTATCTTCTATCTTCTTTTTCTTCTCCTTCTTCACCTTTTCATGCTCTTTTCCTTTAACCTTCGCTTTATCTTTTCCCTTCTTCTCCTTTTCAGCCGATTTCCTACTTTCGCTTTCTTTCACATCCTCGATTTCTTCTTCCTGTTTCATATTATCAACACTTTCTTCGATCGCTTCTTTCATTTCCTCGTCATCTTCCTCTTTTGACAACGTTTCTGCCTTCACTTCAGGTGATTTCTGACGACCTGTGTCTTTTGCCCTTTTCAGCTTCACAGGACCCGTGCTTCTTCTTCTTTCTTTTTCTTTCTTTTTATCCCCCTCCACCTTCTGCTTTTCCAATTTCTGCTTCTCAATTTTCGCTTTTTCTTCATTCTCTGTCTTGTCTTTTTCTGCTTTTTCTTTTCCTGCTTTAGTTCTCAATGAATCTTCAGACTTGCCTTTCTTCTCATCCTCTTTCGCCTCCCCCTTCGCTTTGTCGACTTTACTTCCACCTTCAGCTACCCTTTCCGTCGATTTCTTTCGATTGCTCACCTCTTCCTCTACCTCTTTCTTGCGGTCCTTTGACTTCTTTCCTTTCCCTTGTTCCGATTCACGTTTCTTGGAACGGCTGCGACCTCGACGGGTTTCTCCATCCTTAGTTTCTTTATTGGTTTTCGCTTCAGGACTCTTATCAACGTCTTCTTCAGGCTTTTGGCCCTCTATTTGAAAGGAAAACAAATTTAGCAATCTCTCTCTCCTCCTGTCTGTATAAGATATTGGTTATCGTTGCAGTCTTGTCTATAGCAAAATTATACTCAATAAAATACTAAACAACTCCCGTATACCGGTCCTTAAAATTATCTCTGCTCGAATACTTTGAAACAAATGGTCTACTTTGACCAAAAACACGTTAGTCTTACTCTATCACTGCTTAACAAACAGAAATTAAAGGACATACCTTCCTCAGATTCATTCTTTTGTGGGGAAGTGGCCTCCTTCCTGTCGAGCGAAGCTTCCATGTCTGATTCTTCATTGGCAGGAGTTGCTTCTCTGTCCGATGATTTCTCTTGGCCATCTTCCGCTGGTTCAGAAGCTTCCTTTTCCGCCGATCCGTCACTGTCTCTAGGCGATGCTGAACCCTCCTTTGCTGGCGAGATTGACTTCTCTCGCTCGGATGAAGCAGATCTTTTCCCTTGAACTGAGCCTGCGTGAATAGCAATTCAAAATGTCAAACGGAGGTATATATCTCTAGATAAATAGCTAGCTAGAACTTCAAATGATTTAAGTTTCGATTTTATAATTATCGGAGATACCATTCTCATATTCTTATCTATAATAACAAAAACCAAAAATAAAATCAATTAAAACCATAACAAAAATAACTACAACAGTAGCTATAACTTAATAAATAGCTTTACAAATAAATAAATAAATAAATAAATAAATAAATAAATAAATAATTAAATAAATTGATAAATAAACAATTAAATAAATAAATAGATAAAGAAACAAATGAATGGCTTAGTGAATTAATGAAACAAAACTAGCTAGTTTTCTCCAACCAACATAAGTGAGCCTCAAGAAATCATGAAACAACTATCAAAAATAACAAACCTTCGTTGTCCGATCTTGACACCGATCCAGACTCCGATCCTGATTCCGCATTTGATTCAGATTTTGATCGATCTCGCTTTCCACGTTTCTTGTTCTTTTTCGATTTTTTCGAAGACTTTTTCCTTGGTGGAGATTCCGATTCCGATTCAGCTTCTGATTCTGAAGCGGAAGCAGAACTCGAAGAACTCGAATTAACTTCTTTCTTTTTCGATGCTTTTTTCGTTTTCTTTGCAACCTTCTTCTTTTTCTTCTTTTTTGCTTTCTTTTTCGGTGTTGGGGATCTTGACTCCGATTCGGATTCCGATTCTGAAGAAGAGGATGATGACGATGAATAGGAAGAAGATTCGGAAACTTGTTCCTTCTTGCTGCGTTTTGTCCTAAAACAAATTAGAATGCATTAATAAGAGAAATTTGAAATACAAAGCAGATTTCAGGAAGACTTTCTCTTTGTGAATGCAAAAGATACGGTAGAATTAAAAACTGTCATCTAAGTTGTTGCATGAAACTGAACTTTCGATCAAGTGTCAGAAAGTGTCTTTTGAACCTGAGCATAATCCCTTGATGGGCAACAAACTTCAAATTGGCTAAATTCATCATGCCCATGGAAAGAGCCTTCTTAAGGTTTCCTGACGTCTTTAGCAACACCAAAGGAACGAACCACAAACAGACCATAAGTCAAATTTGCTTACTTCTTTGCTTTCCGTCCCGATGATCGAGATCTCTTCCTGCCACGTGACTTGCTGCCGGATCCTGAACGAGACCTTGAACGAGACCGAGACCGTCTACCATCACCATCCTACGATAGATAAGAAAAATGGAATAGAACAAACGAAGACGAAGATTCTTCTCGGGCTGAAAAAATATCTGGGAATCTACTTCACTGATATCATTTACAGCAGTGGCGTAAAAAACCTAAATGTTGTCGTTTAACTGTGCTATTTAACTGTGCACAGTGCGCAGATAATGATAATATTTTATTTATCAAGCATCATGTGTATGTAGCTTTTTGTAATGAATATTTTATTGTAGTTTTAGTTTAATGTTTTGTACAACTACCCTTGAGATAGAGGCTGATTCCAGATTCCCTTGCGTTAGCGCTCGCGTTATGTAGTTTCGTAGTTTGTTAGTATAGTATAAAGTACCACGTTTACGTTAAATTTTTCAAATGAATATCAAAAAATGCTCAGATTTCACATAGAAGCAGTGTAACAACCAGGTCATATGACCCAATAAGTCAAGATTTACTAACTACATGCCATACAATTCAAATAGCTGTGGTTAGCAACCATTGATTTTCAAACGACAATTATCTTCTCACGGAATCAATAAGACTAATTTTATGAATTTGATGCCAGAGTAAGATGTCTCTGACAGATTTGTTTGTAAGTACGGAGTGCAATGTAGTTGAGCACCTTCAAAGGAACTGCAAAGCAATTCAATTACCTGAAAGTAACTACAATGCACTTCAAACTCCTTTAAGTATCAAGTCAAAGGACTTCCTATTGTGCCGGTGCCGTGGAGGAATCAATAACGCGCATGGCTTGAACCCATGAGCCTTGCAGTTCAAGACCACAGCCGGGCTCTCTCTACACAAGGCTTTTCTGCCAACCCCGCTATCCATCTCTTCAAGGTCGGTGAATGGGTACTCAGGAGAAACTCTGTGGGCACAGGCCTTATCGCCCCAGGCCCACAACTATGCCTGACGTAAAAAATAAATTGCTTGCTTGCTTGCTTGCTTGCTTGCTTGCCTGCTTGCTTGCTTGCTAGCTTGCTTGCGCATAAGGGATATAATTCACCAAACTGAACCGTACATGCGAAACAGTTGTTAATTTTTACTCATTTAACACAAGTTTTACGGCGACGAGACAAACATTAACCAAATAATCATGAAAAGATGAGATAAAAGAGCGACCAAAGTTGTTTTAACAATCTCATCAACATCAACATGGCCTTAATAAATATTTTTTGAATTCCTCCTAAGCCCTATTAACTTTTGCAGTGTTTCCAAGGATACTAATTACATTACCCATTGAAATAATCAAGGTGCAGCCATCTTACTTTAATCCTATTTCGGTGTTGATGCTTATAACAAAGTTGTTTAGGAAAGCATTATACAACACAGAGCTAAGATAAAGCGACTGATTATAACAAGCCAAAGCATACAACCTCAATTTGCTGGCCACAAAGATAAAATCTTGCGCAGAAATAATGATGTAATAGGAGAAGAGCAAACTTAGTTGAGTCTTGGCGGGCGGAGTGATTTGGGAGACACTATTTCAAAAGGGCGCTTTTCATGCGGTAAACTTCGAAAAATGTCGCGTGGCGTGGCCTGGCGTGGCGTGGCGTGGCGTGGCGTGGCGTGGCGTGGCGTTGCGTGGATAACATGGGATGGGGTGGCGTCATACTACATTTTTTTCACCTGAATCATAAGATGCAGCTCTAAAATTGGACTGCTGGTGCACAAGATTCTTCGATAACAAACATGAATAAATTCTTTTTTACTTACAATTTCTAACTGAATTGCTTTACCATTGATGTCCATACCATTAAGCGCCTTGTATGCTCTCATCATTTCTTTGTAGTTGCGAAATTCAACAACGCTGAAGAATACACAAGATATGCTCAAGACTATTATATCTAATAAACAGCATCAACATCCAAAAGATAGACATTGCGAAATTATATATATATATATATATATTTACACACACACAATAGCAACCAGCTTAAAGGATAATTATATCACTCGGCAGGCGAATAAGAACTGCAGGGGGGAGGGGCAGCGTTAAAAGCTTTTTTCGAAAGAGTTTAAAACTTTGACTGTCAGTCATATGTTTCAGGATGAAACACCTTTGAACAAATTCTTGTCCCTATACACCAAGAACTTTAAGTCTGACATAGCCAAAGCATCATTTGCTCTGCAACCTTGAAACGTTGAAGTGCTAAGTTCAAATCCTTTGCTGTCTCAATTGTAAGTTGCCCCTCTTTTGGTCTCTTTTGGTCACAAAGGGGTAAAGATTTACGATGCTAAATGCTTCTAACAATTTCAAAGAGCCTTAATTGATAAAGTTTCCTTTAAGTTTGACTTATCAGAGAAATTCAAAGGTTAATCTTATGTCCTAAAGTACTGAAGATCGAGCTATTGAAGATCATTTTAAACTGTTTCAATACTTACCCTTCCCCTGAATTCTTTTTGTGGGCATCTGCGAAGACAATGTCAGCTGTTTTTCCAATCAACTGCTTCAGTTCCTGGAAGGGGAGACCTGAAGCATTAGAAAAACAAAGAAAAGACACAAAGACTTAATGAAAATACTAAAAATGCCTGTCAAACATTGCTAAAAATGACATCATATCAAAATGAGCAAAAGAGCTTTGAATCTACATTGGGCACTCTTGAAACACAACATTTAACCATGAAACAAAACCCATTAGACAGATTGGGCTTGGTTTTCTTCTGTGATACTCTTTCGTTAGCCATGTACACGTTATTGTAGAATTTTCCACCATATGACAGGCTGATTGACACCTTGCATTTCTTGCTGCTACCATCCAGAGCAAATCATTGATGGAGATTTTAGACATGGCAACTGTTGAATGAACTATCCTTCAACTGCACTTTTTCCAGTCTTGAACAGCAGCACTTCACAGCAGCTTGCAAAGAATTAATCTTCCCTATCACTGCAGATTTGCAATACCTCATCAACTGACTGCCTTGCAAGCATCCAGTGAAACTGACAGTAAGATATGGTGAAGCTGGAAGCAACTGCACTGTGATTGGTTTGTTGTCTTTGAACCATCCTTCATCTGTACAGCAAAACACAGGCTTCTGAGGCAATGACACAGTTGATCATCCCAACAGTGACATCTGTCTAATGGGTTGTTTCACATTTAACAAAAATAATGAACAAACATCATAATTTAAAACAGACTTTCTGCTGATGTCCTTACCTTAGCTATTTCCTAAACCTAGACTGCCTACTTTTGATCACACAAGCACACACTGATCGCTGTATGATTTGGTCACTGTCTTCCAAGACTGCTTTGAACAAAAGAGGCAATAACATGGTGGCAATCTTCCAACAAATTGTCTTGCAAACAGAAACAGGACGGTTTGGACTATCAGTGAAGGATGGACATTCTGGATTGCTTCCTGTGAGACTTGACACTTCCTGGGCCAACATCTGTGCTTCTGACCATTCAAAAACTCTGCGGTCATGTGCAACTGACTTGAGGCTTATCATTCTGCAAAGAAGGCCTTTCAACCAGCTTCATAACACAAACATGGCTGCTGATGGTGGCAAAGAACACTGCTGTCAAATTGATTGTTGGTCTTTCGTGTTTTCAAGTGGTGCACATAACCATTCATGCTAACTGGCTCAGGTACCCGACACTGCCAACTGGCTCTTGTAACTGGCACACATGGATTCATCCTCTGGTACCACATAACAGGCTCTGCTGAATGGCATTTCACACGAGTCTGGATTCTGGTCTTCTTTATGTGTGTCATTTTAATGGGCACTGCTTTTGACCAATCAATGATACACCACAAGCAAAAATCATCACCAGATATGACATGCGCTCTCTGTGCAACGACCAGGCTCTATTTCCATTTTTTGTGTGATCAAAAGCAGGAGTTAGGGTGACTCAAGCAACTATCTATCAAATGTCATGTTCTTAAAGTTGCTTACCTTGACAGTCCTTAATCTAGAAAAAGATGCTGTAAGATAATCTTAGAAAAGCTATTGCAACATTGATGCAACATGATACTGCCATCATTCTATTGATGCTGTAACAACATTGTGTTGCATGCAGGGCATTGATCATAAAGCTGCCAGTAGAACCAGCAAGATATGTCTGGAAGTCTCCCAACGATGCATTGCAAATCACCATTGATAAATGTGATGGAAACATTATCAGGACTTCTGTGCACATCCTGCCAAACACAACCATGATCAATCTTTCAATACTGCAGCTTGCTGGTTAGATTCTTTACAGAAAGAACTTTTCAGGCTTGGATTGAAGAGAACTTTTCAGATTTGGATAGCATGACACTTTTCAGATTATGATTGCAGGACACTTTCTGGATTTGGACTGCAGGAAACATTTCACATTCGGGTTGCAGAGAACCTTTTCACATTCGGATTGAAGGACACATTTCGGATTTAGGTTGCAGGAAACTCTCAGATTCAGACTGCATGAAACTTTTCAGATTTGGATTGCACTGAACTTTTCAGATTTGGATTGCATGAAACTTTTCAGATTCTCACTACATGGCCAAAAACTGAGATGGTTAATTGAGCAAAGGGGGTTCTGAAAGCAAGCCGAACACAACTTTTCCAAACAACATATCATGGTACCTGAATCGTACAAATGATTGAATCTAGGACTAGAAGAATTTCATGCAACATGTAAGCACAGTTTTATTGGCATAACTTTAGCAGTAAAAGCTTTTTTGATACTAAATAAAATAATTTAGATAAGAAATTTAACATTAAGAGATTTCTTTATTTATCTACATTTAGATCTAGATTCTTTAGTAAGTCTTTAATGTTGTTATTAACAGTCTTAACAAAAGACTCTCGGAAATCTAGGCAAATAATAATCATCATCACAAAACAGAGAAATGATTTCTGTTTAAATGATAGAATCCCAAGCCAATGGTTTAGTAAAGAAATTGGTTATTATAAAGAGGAAGGAAAAGATTTAAAATGCTCATATCTTACCATCCAATGACATCTTGTTGATAAATTATAAACATTAAGTCTGTGATGAGTTCTTGCTGGTGCAGGACCTCGTCTTCTGCAAAGCAATTAAATATATATTAAACAATAATGTTGTGTGACTCAACTGTTTGTTCAACATTTCAAGTGTTATAATAATCATATCAGCTCATGTGCTACAAATTTAGTACCTGGACTGTGTAAGAAAATAAAAATGTGTGATACGGATATGAAATACAAGAAAGAAAACTTACGCAGGTGGCCTTCCAGGTCGAGGAGCGGCATATCCATAACTGCCTCCATAACCTTCTCTTCGCTTGGCATTCTCAACAGTCACTCTAAATCAAAAAATCATAAAGATTAGCAACTGCTAAAAAATGTGGCTATTTTTGCAAATTGAGACCAAATGTTTTTTAGATTGCAGCATCAATTCATGAAAAAATTAATTAAAATCATTTAATTGCAGCATGGATAAATAATATAACATTTGAACAATTTACCTTTCTCCATTTAATATTTTGCCATTTAAATCATAAACAGCATCATCAGAATCTCTGTTATCATATAACTCCTGAAAAAGACCAAATACGAATACTTTATAAACATAAACTGTCATTATTTTCAATGTGATAAAATCCAATGCAACAAAATGCAGTGTGAAAGATGGTATAAAAGTGGGAGGCCAATAACATATTTCAACAGCAGAGCTCAATGACTGTTATATTTCCACAGCTATCACTGCCTCTAAAACAACTGCTGCAGCCGGTTTTAAGTCTTTGCAATTTGGATTGCTATCATCGTTGCTTGATGCAATCTCAATGACATTTTTTACTTCGATCTTTCAAATTTATTAAACCCATCTATGCATGCAAATTTCTGAAGGATGCTAAAGTGCAAAAGATACTGGAGTCGTTTAAATGATTGCACGAGACTTTGGTCTAATATCTACTACAGTTCTTGCTATTTTAGGTTTACTTTTTGTCGAATGCAACTACATTAAACGTGCTAAAAGCACGCGTCATGATGCACTCCAGTTGATTTAGGCCCACGATTTAGCTACTCATCAGCAGCTATCATGCAAATACGTACCACAAATGCGTATCCTTGCTTCATCGCTATTTCCTTTATCCTTCCATAGCCATGGAAAAAGCGTTCGATGTCTCTTTCTCTCGTATGCCTGGGAAGCTTTCCTAAATAAATTCTCCCCATATTTGCTAAATAACAATGGCGTTGCTTCTTCTCTCCAAAGTTGCATTGCACGTTGACCAGGGGTCTGGACCTAGCCAAAATGCTCCTTCGCAGGTACCTTTGCTTGTTTGTCAAGGGAAGGGGGCCAATTTTATGGGGGGAGGGGGACTAATAATTCGCATAGCTCAGTTGCTTTTCACTTGTCCATTTAATTTGCTAGTTAAATTCATAGCCCTACTACCACTAATCCATCGTTTGTTTAAACTTAAAATATTCCATTGAATGTATCATTTACATCCACATATCCTGTGAAAACAAACCCGAGGCAAGTTAAATTTTCTTAGGGTGCTAAATTCCAACAAAGTGTGCTATTTTTCTTACATTTCTTTTGTTTTATCATTCAGTTTTGGTGGGCCAAGCCCCCTAAGCCCCCTTCAGGCCTCGTGCCTGCGCGAAAACATGGATCTCCGTGACAATTTGTGAATGAGAAAACTCTTAATTTTTTATGAAATTAAGCCTCAAGCCCTCCCCATTTGCTACAACACTGTGGCATTTATAGACAATTTCTTTGAATAGGATTTCAGTGGTGTGTTCTCAATGTAACATAGGATGTGACCGCCTCGCGACAAACAAATTTTACTTGAATATAAATGCATTATTTCAGAATTTATATAGAAACTCCATCACATTACGAAACGAAAGCAAATATTTTGTTGTGAAATGGAAAAAATTCAAACAATTCAATTGTCTGAGGAATTACTGTCATTTGATTGGCTAGTAAGAACAATTGATTCGGTTTGCACATGAGCATTGGCTCAGTTCAACATCTATAGCTAAATTCAAAAATGGCGGGTGACGAACGCATTAAGCTGCGGGTATTTCATGCTTTTATGCTTCATGCTTGCTTCTGACTCAGTAGCGCATTGAAAGTAGAATTTCGCAAATTTCACCAAGCATTACATAAATTTTTGCTTGTAAGGACAAAATGGAATAATCAGCACCTAGAAATGAGGAACTAACATTGATTTCTTTAGGGTTGTAAATTGGGCCTAGCACTTCCTAGACCAGCCAGGATACGTTACTATCATTGGGATTTTCTCTTGAATATGGATCATCTTGGAATATCAGCTGGATTTAGGACTTGCATTTGCCCTGTTTGTGGAATATCTGTGCATCAGGACCAAATCTCGCATCACGTCGAACTGCATTTTTCAAGCACAACATCACCAGAACCAAATCAACAAATTCACTTTGGTGAGCAATCTTCGCAAAATTTGCAGGGTATGTTTTTTACCTTTTATTTTTGTTTACAAATTTTTCACCCGTCTGGTAGTTACCTGCATATCATAATCAACCTTTCAATGAATGTAGGAAGAGATATCTGAAATAAATCTTACTTTAATGTTCTTATTTATCTTTATTGAGTAGTATGATTTAAGCATCTATTTGTGAAGTAGCCTATAAAAAATTCATCTCCATTCAAAGGTACTTCAACAGCAGTTCATGCAAACAGCGCCTGGGACGATGCTGGTGAAAACATGAGGGTTTGCACTTATTCTACTTGCCAAGATCTTGGTATGCAGAATGTGTATTCTTTATTTGATTAAAGTATTCTGTACTATAATTTGCTAATAAAATGGGTGTGTCATTCATTAGATTATGACAAGCAGAGAAATTTGCTGGCAAAATACTAGGGGTACATGGCCACACACATCATTTGAAGGCCAAAAATTTTCAAGGGAGAGAAGTAATGCCCTCCATTGTTTTGACCTGATTATTAATTTTTGTTTGATTATTCATTTTGTGAAAATTTGATTAACAAACATTTTAGTGTATGCATCAGAATGGGATGATCACATGTTTGCCCACATGTTAGAGAACCAAGATGATGCTGAATTAATGTCATTAGCAACAGGACAGTCGTTATCTGTCTCAAATGGTCTTGTGACTCAGCAGTATAATCAGCAACAACAAGAAACATTAAATGACAGTTTGCTGGCACAGCTGACGCAGCAAGAGCTTGATTCAGCATTGGAGAGTGATGTGCAATTACATGATGATTGGCTTGCTGCACATGACCTTGGAAAAGAACAGCAAAGATTGAAAGAAGAAGAAGAATTCAAGAAATTGCAGGTGCGGGATACATTCAATGATCTAAACATCTCAAATAATGCTATTCATACCCTATTTTTTGTACATATTAAGGAAGGCAAGTGTACTTTGAAACATAGCTTAAACAAGAGCTAATGACTTATTGAACTCTCTCCTGTTTATAGGAAATGTATGGTATGTTGCCAAATCAAGGTGGTGGGTACAAAAAGCAGTATGAAAAGAGGCTAAAACAAGATGTAGGAAAGATGAAGATGAGTGTTGGTGAATATTATGCTCGAAAAGCAGATATGTATGAAACATTAATGACTGGGCATGACAGTAAAGAATCCCAAACACAAGGTTTGCATTGCTGTTTTAAAGATTAGTTCGTTTCTTGTAGCAAGACACCCCCAATGAAATCAAAAAGATGAAAAGCTACAGAGACATAATGTAATATTACCAAAGAACTCTTTCCTTCTCAATTCTTTTCACAAAGAGGCCACAGTTCTTTTGATTTTATCTGTGATATGCCTTCAAGTTTGTGAAATATCAAAGATTTGCATTTATGATCAGGTGTGTTTTCCTCAAAGCAAATTGCCTGTCATCAACAAGATAGAGTGTTTTTGCAATGGCACCAAAACCCCTAAAATTTCTAAGGGTTAAAACAGGAGCTCTCTTTTCAATTTTCCACCTGGTTAAATTGAGCAACTGTTACTTGATGTTTTGTATTTCTTTCAATTTAAGGTGTGATATCATGTCTCAGAACAAATTACTCAAATGGAGTCAGTGGAATTCGAACCGTTCAACTCTGCTTGGAGACGGATCATTTTGCAAGTGGGGTCGGTGATGCAGGCTGGGGTTGCGGGTATAGAAACACCCAAATGATTTTATCATCACTTCTGCGGAGCAACACCTTTAGAGATATAGTTGCAAATGGTAGGTTTGTAATTGTCAAAAGTAAAAAGGAGTTGTAGCCAAATACCTGTTCCAATTTTGAATTATGTTTGTTTGTTTGTTTGTTTGTTCGTTTGTTGTTTGCTGGTTTTTTTTGTTAACCTGGGCTGGGGTCCTTGTAGCTATCAAGCTGATGTGGGCTTGGGGGCACTAAGGACTGTGCCCCCATGATTTCTCCTGGGTCACCATTTACAGATTTTGGATGGATGGATGGCTGGGTTGGCTGAACAGCTTTGTGGAGAGAGAGTCCAGCTTTGGTCCGAAACCTCAAGCCTCTAGGCTCATGGGTTTGCAGACCCAAACTTTACCAACTTGCCCATGCCACTGCTATGTATGTGAGATATCTGTCATATAACATGCAGTATTTGTTCAATAGAGCAAGTGCCCCATTAAAAAAAATTTACCACTTCTTAAATTTTTGATAGAGTAAGTTTAAACGATTTAAATTTTAAAATCATTTCAGGCATAGGTGGTCACGAATTACCATCAATACCAAAAATACAATCAATGATTGAAGAAGCTTGGAAAAAGGGTAGGCTTCATCATGTCATAAATTATCACAGCTTGCGTGCCTTACTACCTTTACATTTTTTTCCTCATATATTATTCATTCACAACTGAGATGAACTATGAACGAAAAAATTTCGCAATAAACCGAGCAAGATCAAACACCCTGCTGATGTCAGAAAGGTGATTAGTTGGGTTGGATTTTGGAGTGTCACTGACTTCCCATCCTCGCCACTAATAATGCTCACAGAAACTGAAAGAGAACTTCTTTTAAAACGCTGTTCGTGTTTCTTCTTCATAGGTTTTGATGCACAAGGTGCTGAACAGCTTGGTAACAAGTTACACAATACAAGCAAATGGATTGGTGCAACTGAGATAGCCGTCTTGCTTCGATCTTTGAGAATAAGGTTGGTGCCATTGAAATGTTTTATGAAATAACTTGGGTTTGTGCAACGATACGGTAGATAATTTGAAAATAATGAATATTTATTCAAAGGGCTTAAAGCTTAATTTGGAGGTATTTTGCAAAGTTCTTCATCTTCTTAAGCTAGGGATATTTAAGCTCAGAATATTTAAGCTCGTTACCTATGCAAACATTCAACTTCGCTTCAATTCCGTAAAACCAGCGATTATACACGGCAAGAAACAGCGGCATATGTTTTCAATAATCTTCTACCTTGGAGAATACGCAATTTTAGAGAGCTGAGTTGAAGAAATCGGTCAAAATGGATCTTGTTTTGCCTACTTACAGAATTAAGTTCGGATCATATCAGACTCATCCTGTTTTACATGGCCTAGCTTTGGTTGGTATTTCTTATTGTTTTGCTTAACGATCCTCACACATGCCACCAATGTTCTTCGTATAACAATTTTTCAAAAGCGTTCATCTTTTCCCTGAACTCAGACGTTTGCGAAATAATCATTAATTGTACCAGTCTATTGTCATTTTTATGACATTCATTAGCCTTTCCCACCATTTCCTCTATTGTTTAAATTAGGATACAAAATTGTTAAATATTTTTTTTGGGTTTTTGAACTCTAGTTGCACTTTTTCATTGAAAATAAAGCCCATCAAAAGGCTCATAAAGATCGTTTCTGGTTATCCACATTTCCTGCTTTGCCATTGTGGTTCGCAGATGTTCTACTCTAGCCTTAGGTTTTATTGTACTGTGAACAAAAATAAGACATTCCGTTAAGTTAAACCACAAGAGTTCAAAGATCTAAACCTTAATCTCCAAATTTATTTAAATTTGAATAGATACATTGTCCATCTTTCGGTTATTTTTGTTTATTTTTTTCTTTGGCTATACCAGCCTCCCTCTCGCAGTAAATAGTCCCGCTGACTCTAAACACCAAAAGACCACCCTTGATTAAATTTATCTTTTCTAATAAGAGTTGTCTGAAGATTGCATCAAGCGTGAATCTTTAAGTTACAACTTTAACCGTCGTGCTCTGTTATTAAGTTTAGTATAGCTCTGCTTCTTTTGCATCGAGCACTATCTTTAGCAGACCGGTAACCAGTAATTTTCATTTCATTTTCTTTTCTAATTATCTTATTTCAGAGCTCAATTAGTAGATTTTCATCAAGCAACGGGTCATGATGGTACCCATCCCAGAATGTTTACTTGGATGCATAAATATTACAACAAAAAGAATAACAATGGTGAAGCTCCTCCACCCCTTTTTCTGCAGCATCAAGGTAGCAACATTTTTATAGGTTTTTTTATTTTCGAAACATAGTTATTCAATTGGCTCGTGAAAATAATCAATAAGGCAGAAATCGCAAACATCAAGGTCAATTCTTTCATTTCTTTATTACTTTAGTATATATTTTTTAACTGTTTTGCAGTAATTAAAAAATGGATGATAATAATAAGTTTTATAATCAGTGTAAGTTTGTTGCTTTCAGCCACTTTTCAAGATCTCTGCAGCGGCTAATATCTAGATGTTCCTGCTATCACAGGATAAAGCCTATCAAAGGTGGTAACATAAAATAAAACTGAATTTGGACCTATTTTAAAACTCTTGCACGGAACGTCTTGCTTTCAATCAAAAACAGTTTAAAATCAGGTGTTCAATGATTCTAATTTCATGTTACTTAAAACTGTGGGTATTCCTTGCTCCTCCTCAAGAGCTCCACCTAATTTGTATTGTTAAAATTCTATTATGTTCTTAGGACACAGTCGCCTGTGCATCGGCGTTGAGGAGCACCCTAGAGGTGAATGTCCAATCTATTTGCTGTTATTTGATCCATCTCATGCTCCAAGACAGATGAAAGCACTTATTCAAAACGTTTCAAGTAATGTGAGCGCTCAATTAAGACTTCTTCGCCGGTCGTTAAAACAGATGAGATCTAAGCAGTATCAGATTCTTTATATTGATGGGATTTACGATAATGATGATGAATTCGAGGTAAGTCTTAGTTAAGCCATGTTACGTTGATAATACCTTTATGAGACTTTTACGTGCAAAGGTTTAGAAACTATTCGTTCTACTGCCTTTTCAAATTCAAAATAATCCTCTTTATCTTCAACTTTAACACGTTTCGTTTTATTCTAGCAAAGCAAAGAGCTCCACTCCCTTCGCGTGCCTTGATGATGCGTAAACATGGTGTCACACATTGTGGTTTTCCGTTTGAAGACAACAAACTACGAAATTGTCATCTTCCGAACAATTTTAATGTGTTGAAGAACATTTCAATGTGATTGGTATAGCAACGGTTAAGACATTGTGAAAAATTGCAAACAAGGGATTACAAGAACTAGACTTCAACTGCAATAAAGGCATTTTTTAAATTACCTTGAATCCGTTTTTGATCTTGCATTTAACAGAAGATTAAAGCATTTTTTGCTGGTTTTCAAAACCCCTATGTTTAGGTATCCTTTTGGTAGACCCCTATGCTTTTGGTAGACCCAGGACAGTTAATTATCAGAGAGGGTACTGGTTGGGGGTGATCTGCGAGGAGGATATAAGTCCATAAATCTCGCATAATTTTAAAAACCTTATTTCCTTACCTTATTTTTATTTTCACTAACAGAAATTTCTTGAAGATTGCTTAATTTTTGAAAATCGAATAAAGATAATAAAGGCAGCTTTGATCAACCACCATTTTGATGCTGCGGAAAATGTTTACTTCTTTCTTCCTCATGTCGCTCAAATGTTTATTTTGTGTTAATAAAACGATGAATTTCAGAGCAACAGTAAGCTAATAATTTTAGGGTTATAGCCTACATAAAAAATGATAAAGATGAGTTCAACTGATGACCTGAACTTTGACCCAATATTTGACCTGACCTTTGACCCGATTCACGACCTATACACCATAGAAATGCACTAGCCATGATCTAACCACCGACCACTCTGACCTTTCATCCAAGTAAACCTGTGGCTCAAACTTTCGCTTGGCTTATATTTGGTCTTTCATATGGCGCGACCTCTGACCTGGCATATGACCTTGTCTTCAACATAACCCAAGATCTTGCCTTAAAAACCAATATTTGACCCAGCAAATTCAGCAGATATCGAACACTTTTCGCTTCAAAACAGGAGGGTGCACTACACAACCTGGTCCATGTTGATCCTTATCACCTGTACCAGATTAGATCATTAAAAATTTTCGTATACACCTTCAGCCATCATTTTGCAAATGATGGAAAATGCTAAATCATACAATATAAATTGAGCTATTGCTAAAACCTAAGGAGAGCGAAAGGAAGAACATGATGCGTGAAGTATAAAGATCGCTGACAGAAAATCAAAGGGCAGGTGCACATGATAAAAATCGCTGTTGAAAGATGAGACGAAAGCATTTGCCGTACGACATCTTATCGATGGGCAAATTTTTAAACAGATCTTAACTTTAAGATCTCTCGTTTCGCATGTACCTAACGGAAGCGATACGTGTTCGCAAACTTCAAACACACAAGTAAAGCAAGCGCAAGTCCTTCCTATTTAATGCAGGACGGGGGCTAGTTCATGTTTAATTACAACAGGGTGGGTGAAAGTTATTAAGCGTAGAGGGAGTAGAGAATTTTTATTTTAAGACTTTATATATTTCCAATCCGCGACCTTTCAATTGCTTCGTAGTGTACAATTGTAAAAAGGTGAGTGTACAATTGTAAAAAGGTGCATCAACTTCAAAGGAATTTTACAAGGTTGAAATCTTGCATTTGCAACGAGTTAAAATATATAAAAATTGACCATGGGCATTATCGTATGCTAGCCCAGTATTTAGATCACGTGAAACATTTCACGTGACGTTTCTGAAATTATTTTAACGCTATTTCATTCTCTTGTGCCATAAGTTTTTTAAAGACATAACATCTGTTGCTATCACAGTAAACGTCGATGATCCTATTTAGGATCACTAATTTTATTCTCAAAATTATTGTCATTATCAAACATTTCACCAAATTGTAAATGTCTGAAGCCAGGGATTTGCCTTACAGATGTTTTTTACGGTTTTTTTGCTAAAACTTTATCCAATTTTCAAGAAATTACTGCTTATGTGGTGACAAATAGAATTTGAGCAGAAAAACTCGAAAAAATTTTGCTGAGAGAAACCGAAAAAGCAGCAAAAAATAATTGCGACACACCTTTGTTCAGACGCAGATTGTTTTTATAATGAGGAAAAAATAGCAAAATCAGACCCCCTGTTGGTATAAGCAGCCCCTCTTCCTAACCCGTCTCCTCATCGCAATACTGCTGAGAGTATGTGAGAGGAGTTAGCTCTAATGTAGTATTAGATTGCTCATGTCAATCTCTTTTTAGATCAAGTACAGAGAAAATAAAACCTAAAAATTAGAACACGGATCACAAATTACACACCAGTCCCCCCCCCCCCCTTTTTCGTTCCATGTAACAAGATACAAATAATAAGAGAGACGCCACACAAAGTACAGTTCACCTCAAAACGAGGCAATGTTTACACCTCAAAATTTTACATCACTTACGAGAACAAGTGATTTACCATACAATTAATGGAATTTACAAAGTTTTCAAACATATATTTATATCCTTTAAAAGCTCATACAAATTTCAATCCTTATTTTACAGACTCTAACAAACTTTTTCTTCATCAAAGTACGAAAAAGCTGGCCTACCAGGTTCTCGGCAACACAATTGCCAATTTCTTCATTACGTTTGGGACCCCATATAACGGTGCCCCTTCCCTTGACATACACTATTCCTTAATAACGTAACCATAACCCTGTTTACTTTTGAGATCAGTTATTGCTTATTTTTTAGAGGTGTTTTTTGATAGGGAATGTCTATCAGATGGAGGGTACATAACATGATTTGCGGGTACTATGAATCACGTTTTTCAAATTGGGAATTTGGAAACAACTATTGAGACGCGTGGATAGGAAACCGGGCTCACAACTTTGTAGTTATTGGGAGGAATTAAGGTCCCAATGTCTTGAAAGATCTTGTGTGGCAAATGTCTAAGTTTTGGCGTATGAGGCTGAATCAGAATCTACAATGCAACACGTTAATGAATGACCAAATCTTGAAGCTTTTTCTCAAACAGGGGAAATCGGATTTACTTTTAAGTGTCTACAGCAAACAAATGCGGCAATTTCCCATGGTTTCAACGTGTAACAAATAATGGTTTGCAGTTCATTGACTAACCTTGGTAGAAATCAGAAATTTCTAATTTTCAATAATGCTGATAATCCTTTTAAATGTGTCCTTAGGAAATGGTTATCCCCAAATTTAGCAAAGCTGTTAAACAATGCTTTCTCCAGACGTTTTGCAATGTTGATGGGCATATAATGATTGTCTGGCCACTCAAAAGATAAACAGGGGCAAAGCGCTTTGTAACTGTTTTCATACAATAACAAGGAAAGCTTAAATATGGATGGGGTTATGAACAGCTTCTGTACAGTACAGTAGATAGCCTGGTTACATATTCAGTTCACCAAATCAGCTTCAATTCCTAATTATACGAAGCTGGACAAACAATTGAACAATTTTCCCTTTTAAATATCTGGTTACTCCTCAAACTATCACTGCTATAACATTACAATGTCCGTCTCATTAAAATTGAAAAGTTTGTTCGAAAGGGATGACATATTTCAACAGATCACAAACATTTTGCATCACTTAAGTTCAATGCAACTGCTTACCTCCATTATTATTGCGTGGGGGAGAAAAGGGGACATCACCAAAAGTAAACAGTTAATGGCTAGGTCAAGGAATCCAATGCGGAACAATACTCTTAAAACCACAATTTTTTTTCGAGGCAATGGCCTTTGTGAAATTTATGAGTCATCTCGAAACAAAAAGCTGTTTACATGTTATAAGAAGATACCACAAACAAAGAGAAGACCTAAATTAGACCAAGTACCAATCCAACCAAAGCAAAACACTTTCACTGCTGCAGATTAAATGAACAATGCATTAGAGATTGAAAAGAAGGCCCCTTCATAAAGATCTGTTACTTGATTGTCTGGGCCACATATTCTACTCGCAAAGAAATTTAGATATTTTAGGAGGAAAAAGTTAGTAGTTTTTGTTAATTTCTATAATGCAGATCTCAAGAAAGACACTGTGGGGCAAAGCTGAGTCCGAAGTAAGGATTGATTTTTGAGGTGCAAAATTAGCCATGAACTAATATTTACCAAAAAACAGAAAATGATGTCAGAATTCCAGTGCTTTATAGCAAGTAGAAATATATGAAAGATTATAGATGTGCACATTTAAACTGAAAAGAATTGCAAATGAGAGGTGAAGGTAAAATAAAACAGGGAAATCTAAAACAAAAGAACTCAATTATGCTTATGCATGGTAAAAACTTGTCCAAAACTATTTTGTACATAGTTCACATTGAGACTTGCAATAAAAACCTGAATGAAACAGTGATTCTTTTCTTAACAAAAGTTCATCTTATGAGATTAGTTGACAGCCATGCAACAGAGCATGTTGTCCTGCAATGTCACACTACACAACAGTAACAAAGAGATTAAAAACAATAATGGAAAACATCAGGAGGGACACTTAGAAGCTTATTGACTTCAGGAGAACAAAAATGACAATTCGTGTGTCAAAGAATGTGATTATGCCCACTTAATTGTTGAAAGCAATGGGTGGTTATAAAGCTATTGGAAATTAATTATGACAGGTACAGATAGGAGAGAACTGATATCATGCCAGATAAAGATTTTAATTCTCTAATTCCAGAAATTTTCCTCTTGTAAAACATAAACTCATTTTTTCACGAAACTACTTGTTCGGTATTGCTCAGCTCAAAGGTAAAATGAGAAAAAATTTTTGATAAATATTTAATAGAAGATGGCAAAATAAAGTGCTTCCATTACACAATCCAGATCTCAATAAAAACCTGGCTTTTTGTCTATTTACCAAATTCTCTGAATTTAACAATAACCGTTTCTTGTCGGGATGCTAAAGAAGGGGAAGTAAACTACAAAAGGTGGTTTTTGGAATCCACTCCTCTTCAAATGATTTCACCATGAAAATGGAATAATCTGCAAAATATTCAAGGAAAGCTGTAAAAGGAAATTTGAGGGTGGCATTTTATGAGAGGTAAAGAGTATAAACCTGGAAGTTTTATTAGCAAATCTTTTTATTCCGGCAAGATGAAGATGATGATGTCAGATGAAAGTGAAAGAGCCTGGCAAAATGGCTATGAAACACAAGGAAAACCACAAAACTGTTTGAATAAGCCCCAACTGAAGAACAAGGTTATAAGCATCAATGGCAGAAGGAGATCAAAAAGACTTGCAAATAATTTGAATTCTTGAAATTGTGAAAAGTGATTATAGATCTGCCTCCATCTCAAGGTATTTTCTAGCAAACAGCTCTAGGAAAATAAACTTGTTAAAGCACCTTGACAGAAGCTGTTAGCGATGTTTAAAAGTAACTTGATTATGCAGTGATCCATGAGTGAGGTCAATAGCTGATGAAAGATAAACAAAGAAACCAAGGTGCAAATGTCAGGCTTGTGGAATTGATTAAAATGAACTAAACAGTTATGGGAAATGAAGAGCAGAAAAGGGTAAAAAATACCTGAATGATTCTAATGAGGTTAAACTTGTAAAACTTAGAAATTCTGTTTTTTATTTGACTTGGTAAATGCCCAGGAATGTTACTTAAAGCTAAAAACTTTGGAATAGTTTATTTTAATTCTCTGTGGTGAGGTAGTGATATGAAATGTATATGCATTCATTATCGGATACTAGAATTTTACAGAGTACTTTTATAAGTGATGCAATTAAGGGAAAAGCGCTTTTCTTGCTATGGTTTTAATGTGTATTATCAACCCCTGTTATTTCTCATGATGCTTGCTTTCAAACTAGAAAGGCTAAGGACCTGTTGATAAAGAATTCAGTTGCCACTTAAAGATTTCTCATTACTGATTCCTGGCTGAAACTCCTTAAACACCATGTATGAATAGCAAGTTAGTGAAGAAAAATTGCTTAACAAGTTGACAAAAGCATATGAACAATAGGTAAGGAAAGGTGATTAGGTGGAAAACATTGGAAATGTTAAATCCAAAATGTTGCATGAGCATTGAAAGCTGCAAAATATTTCAACTTTGTTGCAACCATATTATCTGGAGGATATTTATTTTGAAAACAATTTCTATAACTTAAAACAATAAACACCAAAAAGAGTATGCTGAATGCCGCACTCACTGCACTCTATTTCTTCCCTACAAACCAGGACAGTTTTTTTGAGGTGCCATATTTTGGAGACTGGCAAATAAACAGAAAAATGCATCATACCATATCAGCACCAGCATTTGTTGTAGTTTGTGACAAGATACATGTCACATTAAAATCTGCACCACTGGAACAGCCCAGCGTCCCAGTTAAGTAATTAATGCTTAGTACCAAAACTTTTAATTTTGTGCAAAGAATCTGCCACTTGAAGGACTGTAGCCCAAATTTAACCACCTGTAGAAAAGTTGTGAGCAGTTCCCTCCTGTATATTAGGCATGAGGATGCAAAATCATGGAACTGTCACTGACTGTTGCTGTGTATTATGTGCTGAAACTACAGATGTAGGCTGTGAGTCAATAAACGACTGTGAATGCTGCATTTGTGCTTGCGTTTGCAAATCGAGCTGCTGAGAAACTGTCTGTTGATGGCTATGTTCATTTTCTTGTCGGATTTGCTGTTGTATTATTTGAGGCATGACTTGATGCAAGTTCACAGTTTGCAGTTGATTAGCTTGAATTATGTGAGGTTGGTGATGATGGAAGTTAGCAGAGGAGGTAGAATTTGCGTGCATTGCTATCTGATCAAGAAGTGGCACTGATGCTGTCATGCGTTTCTCTTTTTGTCTTCGATTACAAAACCAAACTCGAACCACCTCTTTCTCCAGGTGCAATTGCTCTGCCAGTGAGCCAATTTCTTGTGCTGATGGTTTTGGATTTTTGCAGAAATAACTCTCAAGCACCCCTTTCACTGATATCTCAATTGATGTCCTCTTTTTTCTTTTTCTTCCAGGGGGTATGCTCTTATCAAGAATAGCAGTGGTGGTCCCTGTATTGTTTATATCAGCCTCTTCAAGCCATTTTGCTAGTAGAGGCTTCAATTTGCACATGTTTTTAAAACTCAGTTGCAATGCTTCGAAACGACAAATCGTTGTTTGACTAAAAACATTACCGTATAAAGTTCCAAGTGCTAGGCCAACATCTGCTTGAGTGAAACCTAGTTTTATGCGCCTTTGTTTGAATTCCTTGGCGAATTGTTCGAGATCATCAGAAGTTGGGGAACTATCATCTTCGTTTGTGAGAGGGAGAGCCAGTGTTATGTCCGATGGGTGAACAGTTGTGATACCAGGTTCGGTTAGATTAGACGACGAAGATATGTCCGATTTATTATCATTCTGATCGGTTGGGGCATTCATCGAATTTTGTTGTTGTATATCTCCGTTAATGTTAATCAAACTAGAGTGGTTTATACCTGGAGGAACCGCCAAATGAATTCTTATCGGATTTATTTGGTCACTAACCGAAGGCCATATCTGTTGCAACGATCTTGACTGTATAAGTGGACTAGTCGCCGAATTTATTGCCCCAGAGTTGAGCAGTAATGGTTTTACATCCTGGTGAGCCGTTGAAGATTGTGAGGCCCATACGATAGTGCTATGTTCTGTTTTTACCCACTGTGGTCCACACACGCTAAATACATGTCTTTGAGTTATATTTTCCAACGCTTTTCGCTCTTGTTCGCCCAGTTCTGCTTGAATGTTAGCACTGTTTGCATGTCCTTGGTCTGCAAGCTTTCCTTGCTCTACGACGTTATTATTGTTCAGATTATTGTGTGACTGCTGTGCTGCCTCCATCAAGTTCGCGAGCAAGCAAAATGCAAATGATCTTGCCAATATTATTTAAATTTCTTGTACAAACGCTTTCGTGGTCTCATAATACAATCAGGGAAAGACGGGCGGCGCGATCGATGACATACAACAAGTGAAGCCTGCGAAACTACGCCGCCGCAACACAGCACTAGCATGGCTTCAGCGCTCTGATTGGTCAAGCCATGTTTAGAATCATTACAATTGTACGTTAATTAATAATGAGGTTTGCAAGCATATCTCCACGCTGATTGGCTGGAGCTTATAATGAGCATGATTCACGGGGGTACACTTTGATAATAATTAGCTGATATTTTGATCATTTCCCGGCGGCAAAAAATGCAACGTGGGGCAGGGGGTTGGGGCTAACAAAAGTTGAGGAAATAGCTGGTGCTATACCGTTTGCATTCCCATTAGCCCCAAAGAAATCAAACGAGTAATTTTTTAGAAAATAATTGAGGAACTTTAAGTATAAGATTAAGTTACTGTTTACAAAACAATACACGTGTGTGTCAAATGGGCGAGAGTACCTAACCCTACGCAAGTGCGTATTCCTAATTACAGCTTGGAATACTGCGTGCCAAACACTGTGTGGCACTAGGCCCTAAACCCATATTTCCTCAGCTTAAAGCGCCTTGGCTTACCTGGAAAACAGATTGTCTCAAAAACACTCCGTAGCCAAAAATTTCAATATTTCCGAGACGACTTAAGTCAATATTGAATGAAGTTTTTAGAAAGGAAGGGTTTCGTTATTTCAGCTGTGTTATTCACTTATGATAAGGCATTGGTAATGATTCTACAGCGCTGGTTTTAAGGTCTTATTTAGAATATTTATCAGCATGACATAATCAATTTGACGACTGCTTTTGCAGTGAAACAAATCTTTAAAGATATAACTACTTGATAATAATTGTTTCATTGTGCAATATTGAGTTTAATTTGATAAACTAGGAGCACTTCTTCATCGCTAATGACTGGATAGCGATTGCAAATAATCATTTCCAACCAGTATCGTTATTTCATTGCTTTGAGTAAGGAAAAGTGATGACAATTTAGCCCTGAAACAAACCACTATTTCCCCTGCGAAACCTTGAAAAGTGCCGATTTTGTAGGTTGATCGAGGCCCCAGGCACAGAATACTTTTTAGCTAGAGCGACTATAAAATTGACTGGATGCACTAATTATATGAAAAGTAGGGGAGTTTTACTCCCCTATATGATCCCATACAATGAGGGACTATGGCCAACCACTGATCAGTTTGGCAAACATATTGAGACAATAAGGGATGAGTGCGTCGAGGAGGAGACTACCTCGTTTGCATTTTCAGCGAATTGACATTGAGGTCTGTATGAAAATGCTACCCCCTGATAAAGTTATATGGTTACCTCTGGCAACATATTGAACAACCGACAATGCGTATTGTGGTCTATTGTTTATGACGAGTAAGGTTAACATATTTGACCTCGATGGAAAGATCTTTCAAGGTTGAAATTACTAAAAAATTAAAAGCATTATATGGAATCTCAAATTGCCAAGTATCAAATTTAATAAAAGTTTAATAAGGCCATGGCCCCACCCACTTTTCAGCTCTTACAGGTATCTCATCATGTTATGCCGTATAAAATTTTTACCATCAAAGTTGGCCCCCCAAATTTCGAATCTCATCGGGGCCCGGATTTTAGGAATAATTTATTGCATGAGATTGTAGAGAACAATACGTGTTGTAGAGTGAGAGCACAAGAGTATCACCATAATAATATCAACATCCTCAACAAAAATAAAATCACTTGCTTTCTGCGCCATTTCAAACAACTCTCGGGGCTAATTTTTTCAAGCCTATCAATTAATCAAATTAAAATGAATTTAAATTTCGGAAACCATTATTTGTTGATAGAACTGAAAAATATCCAAAGTCCGCTTTTAAGCCTCCTTTTTTCTATGGTAACATTTCCCTGCATATTTGCCTATTGCCACCAGATTACTTTCCAAACAGCGTTCAGTTTTGTTCTTCAAGAGGAGGGTGTGCCCCCAACCCTTCAAGTGATGTCCAGTAATGCGACAACATGGTGAAAAGTTATATGAGAAGTGAATTATGATACAATTGCACCCGTTCGTGCAGTTATAACAGTCTTACAGTTGGAGACAAACAGATATGACGACAGGGGTTTCCCTAAAATCTGAAATCACCATCTCAGATTTGAAGCCAAGCCAGAAGCGTTTCGAATTTGATATGCACAAAGAAATAATGAACCTCATAAATTATTGAGGTGGAACATAAATCCTACAGTTACTGTGACATAATCTCTACGCTCATTTGTTGAAAGTCGATTTTTTTAATGACATGCAGGATTTAAAATGTGCCTTCATCTGCAAGATTAAATATCTACAAACTCTTTTAAGCAGCCTATTATCCGGAGTTTAAAACTAAGATGCTAGCCAATACGGATGCAGCCTTTTTTGAGAAGATCGAAAAGATGACTTGTAGATTTCTCAGCTCTGAAGCAAATTTTAAATGCTCGTTGGATTAAAAGACAGCGGCTTGAAAAGGCAAATTGTAGTTTGATGAAGCTCTAGGAATAGAAAAGGCGGCGATAAAGAACTAATTGCAGTTGCCAAAGGTCTGTTCTTACAAATAAGCAGACCATGTCCCTGGGGCCATGCGAAGGACCGAATCGTAGTGCCCAGCTGGCATAACTAGCCTCTAATATAACGCTCTATGGATAACTCTTTATCAAAATGTGTATGGCAAACCATCTTTGCCGATAGAAGTAAAACAACTTTTGCCGACTGATAAATCGGCGCGCCCAAAAAGAGGTTGGAAAAGAGGGGGCATTCAACAATCTACGAACATACCCAGTCCTAAAAATCATTGTAAAAATCTCTGAATAACGAAAATCATAAAGTAACATCGGCAAGATGTAATAGTACCCCCTCAGAATTATACCCATGTTTAGAGAATCTTACGACCGTATTTGGTGCGCAGATGGGTGGCGCATTACCTGTATACATAATACATTGAGTAATTATGGGAATAACAAGTGAAATAAATCCATTTCTTGATGGTAACAACAGCAGTTTCTGAAATGCCAGTATTATCACAAAATGAAATTGGAAACTACCATGTTAACAGAACAAAATAGCAAGTATAATTTATTACTTTCACATGAACTATGATTCCTAGTCTTGAATTAAAGCTCTTACAATGTCACATTAAAGATTTAAATTACAAAATAGGTAATGAAAATGAAAGCACGGGATAATGATAATCTAGAATCATATTAAAATAATTTTAAGTAGGCCAACGTTAGAAATGAGGTCTTCTGGTTGAGTTATTGCAATTTTGCTTCTGTTGAGTGGTTCCTAATATGGTCAAGATGAAAGACGGTTATTATGACAAACAGGCCCGTCGGAACGAAATTGGTATGGGGGCTTCGAGCGAAGCGAGATGAAATATTCAGGACCGCGTCCTTTAGATCGCTGGAAAACGCCCCTGCTGCACAAATCACGCTGGTCAAATGATGGAAAACGGTGATATTTAGGGGTCTAGTTGATGGGGAAGACTATCTAATGTCTTTAGCAGCCTTAAGGTTGCTCTTTATTGAATTTTTTTTGAAAAATTAAAGAACAAACATTTGCAAATTATTAGGGGGCTTCGGCTTGATTGATCATGTGATCATCAACAACTCAATGGCATACTAACCATTTGGGCACACTGCATTTCCACACTTATTTGTTTCTCAATGTGTTTATTGTGCTGGTTTTTGGGCATGACATGCGTAGTTCATGTCTGTACTGAAACACCAAAACCATTTTTGAGTAAAAATGTTATACGTCATTCCATTGAAATTAATCATTTCCATTTTACCTAAAAAGCAGTGAAGAAATCGAATATGAAAAGTCAATTGCTAATGCATCAACCTGTTCAAATAAAAGGCCATTCTCACTTTAGCAAATTTAAATACTTAAAGTAATGTGGCCACACAAAACCTATGCAATAACAGATAGATTCACAAGCACTGTGCCTACCCAATAAAGGCCTGCTTAGGCTTGGGGGATTTTTTAAAAAAGAGTTAAAATCAAAATGCAACTGTTTACATCATGTAATGCATCAAAGACTAAATGGAAGATGTGAAACAGTGTCTTGGTTTCTCCTACTCATTTTTAATTTCACTACAAAATTGTGACCCCAAAGAACAGAATTAATATGAAAAAAAATATCCTGAATTTTGCAGGTGATAGCGAAATCTAAAATAGCAACCAGCATGTGAAGCTGCAAGTGATAATTACTCAGTTCTAATAATATCTACTGTCCAAGCCTGCCACCCACACATGCATACATTTAAATGGCAGTTTTTAAAAAACACCACCTACATTTTTATCTTGTTACGCAGAAATTGAGTATGTTAAGCTTATTGCACACATGCTGTACATTTTCAATTATTTTTGCCTTCTGTTCACATGGAGGTGTATTTTTCAACTGAGCAAAAAATCCTTTAGAGACTTACATTTTCGAAGCATGTCCGTCAATTCTTCTGTAGTGACAAATTTATCCCAGTCATGTACCCCAGCAGGAACTATTCTCACAATGTATTCTGCGGCAAATTTTGCCAACAACATCGAAGACAAGGTTCTGTTAATGGTTGTGATGAAAAAGTGGCCGCCAGGCTGAAGAGAGCAAGCAATGAAAATGAAAATATTTGAAATTGATCTTGGAAAGAGATATGTCAGAAATTATGGGGTTCTAACAGCTGCTGATTCCTAAAATTTTTGCTAATGCAGCTATTTAAAACCTTTTACACTGAATATTTCTCTTTCTAAAGTTCAGGAACTTGAAAACTAAAACTGGTTGATGCAAATTTACCATCAAACGTTTGAGGTAAACCTTTTAGCATTGACAAATATGGTTGGGATAAGAAAGATCAGGGCAAATGGGAAAGGATTGCAATAATACCTTGATCAGCTCAGAACACGATTTAATAAAATGAGGTTGGTTGTTCACATGTTCAATAACCTCTGATGCAATTACTGCATCAAATGAACCTCTGTAATCATCAACCATATCTTCAACTGTCGAGCACATGTATTCAACATTCTCAGCAACATTCGCATCAATTTTTGCATGAGCATCAGCAGCAATGATATTACCAGCTACAGCATCAATGCCTGTCACTTTTGCACCTAGTCTTGCCAATGGCTGTAAAGAAATTATCATGGTGTGAGAATTTGATAAGAAAAAATAGGTGAAAAAAAAATCATCATCATAATACACTAATCATCATCATCATCATCGTCATCAGCATCATCATCACCATCATCAACATCATCATTATCATCATCATTATCATCATCATTATCATCATCATTATCATCATCGTCATCGTCATCATCAAACATCATTATAATCAATTCAATCATCATTATCTGACTGATCAAATTTTACCTCTGACAAAAGTCCCCCACCACATCCAACATCAAGAATATTAAATGAATCTAATGGCTTTATCAATTTCATTTCTGAATCTTTTAATAATGATTTCTTTATCCATGGTATTCTTAATTTATTCATTGCTTTGAGTACATCAAAGTCACTGGTTTCATTCCACCATTCTGATGAAAGAAGCCCAAATTTCTGTATCTCTTCGGCAGAAGTTGTATCTTCAGATGCTGAAATCAGAAAAAAGCTCTATAATGTGTGGCCATGCATAAAAAAACATAAACCTTGTTTAAGCAAAACTGAACCATATTGGTTTAGGCCATGTAAAAGGGGCTTGGTTTGGGGAATCATTGACGACATTACTCACCATATTTCACAGCTGACGTTGCATGCAAATTTCGTTTACTTAAGCTGCATAAAAATTTCCTTTTAACACTTCTACTACAAATGAAATAGCTTCTAATACAAGGACATAATGCAAATGACTGCTTCAATTTGTCCGCCATTTTTTCAATTTAAGCCCACAACTGCCTCACTTTCACAAAGCTGAAACGGGGAACGAGGCAACAAAAGGTGCCTCCCTTCCCATTTCCCGTTTTCTCATAGACTCCGGCTTAATTCTTTAACTTCATCATTTTGTATTTAAAAAGTAAAAGGGTAAAATACATGAGCCGGAAATTAAGCTTTTTCATTCTTTTCGAGGCTGCGTATTTTGATTAAAAAAGTCAATCGGAAAAAGCAATAATACTTTGGCTCTCCGGTGATAAAATTTTGCGATATTCGAAGACTCCATCGCAAGCTTGGCCTCTTACTCAAACAATCTTGGCCTCCTACTTACTGTAAACCCTGGCTGCTAATTATTTTAACTCAGAGAATATTAATCATCTTCTTGAAATAATCAGGTCAAGGAAAAAGAAACGAGGAATGCGACAAAATATTGAAGAGAATAACTTTTCCTTTTAGAAAAAAAGAATTTCATATATTTACAAATTAAAATATGTATATAAAACGAAGTGTCCTTGAGACATATTTCATCTTTTGTGATGCTTCGGGGATCTAAGAATGGAAAAAAATTGACAATGAATGATAGCATGCATAATAAGAGGGAAAAGAATTGAAGAAAAGCGCTTGATAATCTGAAAATCGCCACGTTGATCTGAAAATAAATACAGTTTGATCATGACCTAAATTGATCCTTAAAAATATCATTTATATCTTGAGGAATCGTGGAGGGAAGGATGAAAGAGTCCCTACTTTCTCCCAATAGTCAACACCAGTAATAATAGTCTTAAAATCTAACAGGAATTCTTGAAAAAGTTAAAAAATGCTATAACATCATCAAGGGTAACGGTAAGTAAATCAAAAAAATAGTTTGTTGAATGCAAAATCTGCTAAATGATTCTAAATTATCGTTAAAATGTTGCTAAAATCATTCTTACCTCGAAACGGATTTAGAGCGATGTTTTCGGTGTCTCTTACCCTCTTTCGTTTTCCTTTTTTCTCTGTACTCTTTCTCAGAATCACTCGAATCATCTGAACTTTCACTGCTTGAATATTTAGATTTCCTTCGTCTACTCTTATTATTATCATATTTACCTCGTTTCTTTTCTTCATAATCTTTGTCCTTTTTCCTCTCTTTCATTTCTTTGTATTTCGATTCACTACCTCTTCTATCCTTGTGATTTTCTTCTTTCTTTCTTTCTTTCCTTCCTCTCTCTTTTCTTTTTTCTTCATTTTCACTTTCACTACTATAACTGCTATCACGTCTCTCCTTTCTCTTTTTCTTTTCTTTTTTTCTCTCTGAATCGCTACCGCTACTTAGTTGTTCTCTTTTAGACCTTCTTCTCCCTCTATCTCCTTTGCTTTCTCTCTTTGATTTCTTGCTTTTAGCTCTCCCCTTCTCGGTATCTGAATCGATTTCTCTTTTCTGTTTCTTTTTCCCTTTTTCTTTCTTATTGCTCTCCTCTGTCGATGACGATTCTGTTGAAATATTTTCCTCTTCTGTTGATACATGTCTCTTTCTTGATTTCGATTTATCATCCTGCTTTGATTTCTTATCAATCTCGTTTTTCCTGTCTCTCTTCTCTTTTTCACCTTTTTCCGTACGTTCTTTATCATTTTCCAAACTCCCAGAGCGGCTATCCCTTTTCTTATGTTTCCTTTTTCTCTCAAATTCATTCTCATCGGAAAGGCGATCGTCTGCACGATGCATTTCTTTTTCATGCTTGCTCTCTTTAGCCTCTGTCCTTTCACCTTCTTTTCTATCATACTCCCTTCTACCATGCGCCAAATGGTCCTTTGCTTGTTTACGTTCACCGCGATCCCGTTCATCGCGCGTCATTGCAAAACTTTCGTGCGCACGTCGTTCTCGTTCCTTTTTCTCGTGTTCCAACCATTTGCTCTGTTTTCCTGACTCATCTGATTCATCGTCGCTTTCATTTCCACTACTTGAGTCGTACTCCATAGCTAGTAAAAAATCACGAAAATAAAAATAAAGATATTCATTTGCAAAGAATTCGTTGGAAGATAAACTGTTTTAATTTTCATAGGAATGCGTCAACCTTTCTGCAGTTATGCGTGTTTAGTTATTACCATTATCAGTATCATTATCATTTTCATGTCATCATTATCAAACGCAAATAAAATCATATTAACTTCAGGCCTATTAAGGAACAAAGCTGAAGGCATGCCAACAATATCATGATGCAGAATACTAAGCTCATTTTTATACAAATAAAGATTATAACCAAGATCTACAACATTAAAATTTTAAAATATTTTTTGGTATTCACCGAACAACAGTTTTCAACAGTTATCATGTTTTCAAGAACCTTAAAAGAGACTAAATGCAAGAAAAAATAACAAAATTCTAGAAAATGCCTTGTCTTCGCCTTGTTTTCCTAGTTGAACACCCAGCGAGCGATGAAGATAAAATTATTATATGACAAGTTGCTTTTTTAAAACATCATAAATAACTTTGTATCATTTTAAAAATTTTTTTGGCTTTGCATTTGTTGTCTTCATATATCAAACTACCCTAACAATCTTCTGTGTATTAATAAATAAAATAGATTTCATATGAAATGGCATTTAAAGATCCAAGTGGATTATTTATATCATGGCTCTATTCTTTCATAAAATATAAACATTGCATTGATGTTGGGCTCAATTGAAAACGCACGGATAGTCACCATGGTCTATCTCGTTGGTATAAAAATTCACCCAAGAACAAGACCATAAATCGTTGATAATTTGAGATTTCAAATTCAATAACAATCCAGATCAAGGTTGAGGAAAAATATCATACCTAATCCAGTCCTTAGAGCCGCCAGTCCACCAGAGTTACAAAGCAGTTCACCTGATACATGAGCTGAAAGAGGGATTGTATGTAGATTACAAAGGGTTCAAAGAAAAACTACGGAGTTAGAAACAATAGAATATGATCAAGTTATTAGTCTTACAAGCCTGAATGAGCCACATGAAAAAGTCCAACAATTAATGTTTTTATTACTCTGGTGTCATAAAGCAAGGAAACATGGCAAAACCCGTGACTTATCAACGTTGGCATTCTCCTTAGTACAATATTTCAACAGCAAAGGACCAAATTCATGTATCAACACATGAAGACAAAGGTTTCAAAGCTTCTTTGTCTAAAAAAGTAGTTCTCTTATTCATCGTCTAGACAGTATTTTATGGTTGAAGCTTAATGTGTAATTATCAACTGGATAATGCTAAGATTAGTCAAGGAATTGAATGTCTGATGGTAGAAACATGACTGACTGACTGGACTAGCTGACTGATTGATTGATTTGATTTGCTTCCGATTCAATGATTTATTAAATGCTCGACTGAGTGATTGATCGATTAAACTACGTGATTTACTTATTTACTGAACTTTGTTTTGCAAACTGATACTATACCAGTTCGAATAATCAATAGAGATTACGATTTGGGAACTGATCGACCATAATTACATTTGATTAAATTAATTAGATCATGTTCAGTTGCAAAGGTGTGCCTGTGCATGTGACAAGATGATATAGGAACAAAATCCCATAGTAGAAAATGAGTGTATCTTCTCACCTTTTTTGCGAGCACGATTGTATACTTCATTAACAACACTTACAATCATATCGTTTGTAGTGGCAACCAGAGTTTCCATCATCCAGTATTTGATCTTCTGCATCTAAAGAGAAAGGCCCTTTTTACAGCAAAGTAAAAATGAACAAGCGTACTAGTCTATCCATTTTCCTTGCATTTTCAATTCAAATCTTTTCCCATTTGGATCAATTCCGTCCTCTTCTTTCCTTTCCTTTCCTTTCCTTTCCTTTCCTTTCCTTTCCTTTCCTTTCCTTTCCTTTCCTTTCCTTTCCTTTCCTTTCCTTTCCTTTCCTTTCCTTTCCTTTCCTTTCCTTTCATTTCCTTCCTTTTCCTTTTCCTTTCCTTTCCTTTTCCTTTCCTTTCCTTTCCTTTCCTTTCCTTTCCTTTCCTTTCCTTTCCTTTCCTTTCCTTTCCTTTCCTTTCCTTTCCTTTCCTTTCCTTTCCTTTCCTTTCCTTTCCTTTCCTTTCTTTTCCTTTCTGTTCCTTTTCGTTGTATGTAAGTGCATGCCTTAATTCACACACATGATTAAAAACGAAAAGGAACACAAATGAATTTAATAGCACTAATTAAACTTAATAACCTGTTCATAAGCTTTTTCCTCTGCTGATATTTCTTTTTCTTTAGCATCTTCTTCATCTTCTGATTTCTCGTCATCTTTTTCATCATCTGAACTGTATCCACTTTGTTGGATTGCTGAAATGTGTCCAGTTGGCAGTCCTCGCTTTTCTTGCAAGCCCTACAACCATTTTTTATTGTTACCAACTGTCCTATTATCAATACATTATCTAATCGTAGTCAGTTTTGCCACTTAATGCACCTTACCCTCACCTAATTCTTCTAGAATAACCATGATCTCTTAACCATGACCTAGGTGCTCAAACAAAGAACTAGAAAATGCAGCACCACGGCAAATTATTTTTCCTTGCAGAAGATTAATCACTGTACGCTGGTTGTATAATTGTATTAAGCACATAAATTGATTGATCTATTGACTGTGTGATTGATCGATCTATTGATTGCATGATTGATTGATTAATTGATTGATTGCATGATTCAATGATTGATCCATTGATTGATTGATAAATGAGTGTCTTTCTTAGGGCATTCATTTGAAACCCAAGTTAAATGAAATTTACAGTCATTCTCAGAGTTATCAAATGCTTACAATTATTGTGAAGATCTTGATTGGCAACTTGCTATTTCTTATGCCACTTTTAACAAACTAAACACTTTGCATACTGGATGTGAATCACTTAGGAAATAGACAAACAATTTTTATTACCTGAAAAATGAACAAATTTTGCTCACTTTATGGAGCAACTTTGAGCATGATAATAGCAACACTTCATACCTTTTTTACCAGCGATTTCTTTGGCTGTATCTTCTCTTTTGGTATTTTCTTCCCTTCATCACTTTCATCACCAGATGATTTCTTTGCTTTTTCTTTTTCAATTTTTTTCTGTTTTTCTTTTTCTTTTTTGTTCAGTGCATCTCTAAGCCATTGTGGCAATACTTTTCGTTTATTCAATTCTAGCATACATAAAATTTTATTTCAAGAAATGTGAGATTCTAGATTTAAGATAGAAGATTTTGGATACCTGAACATAGAATTCTAATGGAAATGATTCAGCAATTTAAAGTGCTTAGAAACTTAAAATTTTAACATTTAGTTTGCTTTTTAGTATTTTACGCTATTCATTATATCCAATATTGTATTACCATATAAATTCCAGGTAAGTTAGGTTATGTAAAAAATATCTCATAAATGTTTATTTGATCTATCAATGAAAAACAGCAACTAAAAAGCTTTGCTTACCTTGTGCATTAACTTCTGGAATTTGAGATGCAAGGACCTGTTCTGGGATGGACATGTTTGGCCTTGGCTCAGGTTGCCCTCCATGGGGATAAAAATTTGGAATCATCGGAGCTGGCAGTGCCTGTTGCATTGTTGCAAAATGGGGCATTGGTTGCGGAAAATTCATGCCATGATGTGGTGGAAATGGATGATGATTTCCTTGCTCCCATTGTTGCTTTTGAGATAAATCCCAGAAGTCCTGATCTTCAGGATACTGTAAATGATTTTGATGTTGATTTTCATTATATTGCGAATCATTATGACCAGAAAATTCACCTGTGAAATCAATCAATCCTTTTAGAAAGTAAGGAAAAAAAGGAAATGGGGACAAATAAAAAGGTGTCCAAGGTAATAGGCCATTTGGTAGATACTAGGATTCTTGCAATGGAGTTGAAAAATAAACAAATGCAGGAAGAACCAAAAACAATAAAAACAAGATGATAATAGGTATTCAACAATAAAGGATAAATAATAAAATATTGAAGTATACATGTTGTACCAGCAAACAAGTGCTTTTTCAGAGTGGTAACAAATAACAGATAGTAGCCATGATAACAAATAAGTGTTGCTGGAGGATTTTTTTTGGTAAAAAACTTTTCACCTGCATCTTTTAGAGAAAGTTTTTTGTGGCAATTCACTGCACATACTTATGCATCAAATTAGCCTACAGCAAGATGTAGTTTGCATCATCTACATTGAAAACCTAGTTTCTTACAGGGATCTCATCGCATATTTCTCAAGCTACTTATTGAAGAGAAGTTTATTTCAAGAAGTGTCATTGAACAAACCTTGATCAAAATCATTGCTTTCATCAGGTGGTTCATTGTAATCAATATTCCCAAATGGTTTCCAATGACCTTGATGGTTATTTCTGCCAAAATGTTGCTGATCAAAGTTATGTTGAAGTGGTTGGTCACTCCATGAACTTGGAGATCCGTCATTATTGCTGTCATCACGGATTTTCTTTAGCCGTTCACTGTGAATAAATGGCGTGTTACCTTCTACAACTGGAGGTGGTGGCTGTGGTGGTGCAGTTTCAAGTGGAAGTGGTGGATTGTCATCATTTGTGGGTGGCGGAGGTTGCTGCTGATTTTGTTGCTGCAACATCTGTTCCTGAATTTGACGCTGTTGTGCCCACATAGCTGCTTTGACTGCCCATTCTTGACTTCTGTCTCCATCTGAACAATACGATAAAATAAAAGTGTTACAAATTTATCAACGGAATGGGTACAAATTTGCATGATGGTGAAAAGGCAGCTGATAAAACTGATGTTTTAAGCTATTTCATGAAATGATGAGAGGCAGAACAAACCAGCAAAATAAATTGGTAAATGTGTTAGTGTTCTCCCTTGAATTCTATATGAGGCTTCCTCAGACACTAAAATGTATCTACTTTAAATTCACTGATGTATTGAAAGTTAAACAACTGAAACATTATAATACAACAAGTAACATAATTACATGGCAAAATGCATGGAAATAAGAAGCTGACGAAACAAAAAACTTTTTGTCTTTTAAATATATATCAAGACTTCAGTATGAAAAATTTTGAAAAATTTACAATAAAATAGTGTATTAATTGTGGACCTATTTGATGTAGATTATGAACCGTGTTTGTTTCACACCTTTCTGGAATTTTTCAGCAAGCAAAATCTACATCAAAGCATATTTACCTTGATTTGCAGCCTGATATTGATAATTATAATTAGGCCACCATGTGCCTTGCTGCTGATCATTGTTCCACATCTCCTACTCATGGAAAACAAGCTAGCAAACTCAAGTATACAATATTAGTTGTCCACAATGAGTCAAATGTATTATGTAACTCCTTTCAGTATTCTGCACATCATAGCCAACTAGTTGTTTGCTGGCAGCTGGCAGTAGCAACAAGGAGCACTGTTTTGTGCACTTGTACAGATGTGAAATCTAGCAAGTATTTTTTTTGTTTGTTTTTATTTGTTAACCCAGGCTGGGGTTCTGGCATTGTGTTATTTTTCTTTATTGTGATATCTAATTCACATTAAGCTGCTCATTAATCTTAGAGCAACCCCTTCAGTTTCCTCGAAGCCAATTTTTGCACAGAAAGAGAATAATTAGTTGCAAGGCAGGTAAAATTTTGGTAACCCTCCCCCCTCCCCAAAAGTGACATTTTGATAGGAAATCCTAGAATGAAAATCATTTCATCAATTTATATTTGGGCAACAATTAATATAAAAAGGTTTCAAATGGACTTTGGTAGATGTTCCTTGTCAAGTTACAAAAAGATGGTTACCTTTACAGTTTTCGTTAAAATGAATCTGAAACAAATAAAAAAATAAGTTATTTACAAAACTGGATTTATCTTCTGCTAACAAGTGATGTTCCAGAAATTGTTAATTTACTAAAAAAAAGTTATAACTAATGTGAAAGTTTTTAAAACTCCAATAATCTAGGGTGCATTCTGTGATCTCCCATTACTAGGCCTAGTCTCGAAGAACGAAGTGAGACACCATGCAGCCTCGAATATCTGTTAAGGCAAGGCTATTGCAAGCCAAATCTAGCATTATTAGTTTTAGCGAGCATTTAACTTTGATATCATACCACTTTCTTCCTTTGTGATTATTTAACTCTTTCTAATCGTCAGTACTTTTATGCACTTCTTCTGCGAGTAAATCCAATATGGCCGACCTCATGTCTGCTTGAAACGACGACTGCGCACGCATGTCGTCTCGCAAAACGAAAGGACCCAACTGTGAGCATTGGCAGACCCCGAAGGATATAACCCCCTTCCATTTGTAACGCATGCCCCCCCCTGTCATTTCTGAGATTCAAAATCTATCAAAACGGTGGATATGATCTGCAAGTTAAAGCAGGCTAAAACAATTCAATGCCTAAGAAAGACCTGCAGTCAATGTAAGCAAAACAATATTGATGTTTTTATGTCAACTATGGTCAAGAGACATTTGGTAAGAACTCCGAAAAATGACGCATTTAAGAATATAAAATACATTTATATCAAACAAGGCTAATCATTCAAAAAAAACTCTCAGCAGTCTGCTCATACTAATCAGCTTTTTTCCAAATATAATCATTCTTCTCTGTACAAACAATAATATAATAACATATAGCACATTATAACCGTAAACAGGGTCTGCAGTGTAATATTTAAATACGAATTTTGTTATTTAACAGGTCTTGGTGAGATGAAAACATGATCTTACAGGACAAAGGTACAGGCACTTCAAGCAATAAGCAGAACATAAAAAAACGAATACTTTCCCCCCATAAATAGGTCTTTGAGTTCGAAAGTAGAATTTGCAGGCAAATAACCCTCATTAAGTTTGAATACTTTTGTAACCCCTCTATAGTGACCAAGGGAGAGCCCCTCAATTGGCTCCCTTTTTACCAGCCCCACCCACTCTACTGACGCAATGAGTTATAAATAACAACTCGAAAAATGCAAACTCAGCAGCAACCAGCAACAACAAACTTACTCATTTCAAAATGGCGATTGGAAGAAAGGTTGTTTGAAATTTAAATGCTAAAGAAAAGCTGCAACTTGTCTAGATAGAAAGCCAAAATGTTTAGCAAAAAACCAAATCCGAAAGGTAAGGTTAATTAATGCTTAAATGCAACGGATTTTAGAGCTGAAATTTGATTTGCAGAGCAACAAAAGCACATGCAAACGAAGGAACGGCCTTGCAAACACAGAAAACTTTATGCTTAAATCGTCAAAATGTGTTATGTTTTTGGAACCTCCCAGAATCTTTAAGGCATAGAAATGAATCTGGAAATGAGGTTTTAACAATTTTTGCGATTTATCATGCATCATTTTTGCGTAACTCGAGTTAATCGTAATATTTGAATCGAATAAATTAAAAGTGACCTTTCTTTGCACACGCAGAGCAAATGAAACAGCAGAAAAGGCAGCTTAATCGAGCTCAAAGGGAAATGACTCGAGACAAAGGAGCTCTGGAAAAGCAAGAAAAACAATTGGTATGATTGTTTATTATGTTTACTTCCTTTTTCAGTTATCATCAGCATTGATGATTCTTTGTCATTATGATTGCCATGTTCAATGTCATTGATTTTCATCAGTATTATCAGGGTTTAAGAATCGAGCAGTAAATTTCATCAAAGAGACAAATTAGGTCTTATGATATAACATATAAGTTTTCATTTATCTTCTTACAGTTTTTATAACTTTGATCTTTTCAGGAGAATGAAATTAAAAAAGCAGCCAATGCTGGAAATAAACAAGTGAGTTTAGTTTTGAACATGAAATTGAACTAGCCTCATTTTAAGACAATTAATGCCTAGCCTATGATGTTATCAAAGACAACATAACATTGCATGCTCCCAGTGTTTCAACCCACTGTGAACTGTATCCTGTGGGGCAGGAAGTTATTATTTCAAATTAAAATAATTATTGCCTTGAAATAACCCTTTGCTTTGGTGCATTATTCAACCCCCTCCCTTTAGCCCCCTTCCCTTTAACCCCTCCCTTCATCTTTCCTCCCACACTCAAAGGCTGTAGCTTAATTTAACATTATTCTTTGATTTACCATATCCTGTTTAATTTTTAGCTTGCAACATCGCTGGCAAAGCAACTGATTCAAATACGAAAAACGAAAACACGCAATATTGCAGCAACAGGGAAAATAACTGCAATTGGTCACCAAGCAACTGCCATGCAAGCAACACACAAAATGGCAGGCTCAATGCAAGTTGCATCAAAGGTATTTTGTGTATGGATTGAAGGCTCAATCAAAATTGTTAATATGCTTATATTTAATAGATTTGCCAAAAGTTAAAAATAATACTGGTTGTGGCTTTTGTCAGATTGACTTGTGTAAAATACATCAAATAATAGATACCAAAATAAAAAGGCAAAAAATTCCTATTTAGTTGATGAAAATAATATGGGGTGAAGTAGAAATGGAATAATGGAACATTGATAAAAAATAAAGAAATTATAGTAAAGTTAAATGGATAAGAAAAGGAAAATGAAAATTTACCAAAAAATTCATGATTATAGGCAATGGGTGAAATGAACAAACAAATATCACCACAAGAGCTTGCAAGAACATTACAAAACTTTGAGAAAGAATCAGCCAAAATGGATATGTCTGAAGAAATGAGTAAGAATTTATAACTTTTATTTCAAATAAAATAATTTCTTTCAACTTTTAGAGGGATTGTACAAGCACTTTTTGCGTAAAGTAATGTTTTCTTTTATTTTTTGCTCAATTTATTAATCTTACTTTTAGTAAATGACACATTAGAATCAGTGTTCGATGAATCTGGAGATGAGGAAGAACAAGACGCCATTGTATCCCAAGTTCTTGATGAAATTGGAATTGAAATATCTGGGAAGGTAGGCAACTTCAAAATCTTTTTTTCTCGGAAAGCAAGCAAAATTAAAAAATTACAGAAAAAAACAAAATATTGCAGTATGCCTTTGGTATCAGATAAGAGCTAAGTAGAATGCAAGTTTTGAATTTAAATTTGAAATATTACTTTTGTAATATATTTCTATTTCTTATTTTTTAAGATAGATTTGAAAAATCACATGGGGTAGATTTTGACCTTTTATAAAAAGATTCAAATCATGTCTTTCATTTTTAACATAATTTTTAACCTAGCAGCGTGGTAAAAAATTAACATTTTTATCAAGACATCCTTTAACTCCATTTTATTTTGTAGAAACAGCCTTAATTGCACATGCGATGGCAGGTCAGAGGGTGGTAAGGGGGCTTAGCCCTCTAAAACAGAATGCTAAAACAAAATAAGTAAAAGAAAAATAGCACATTTTGTAGCATTTTTCGGAACTTAGCCCCTCAAGAAAATTCTATCTTGCCTTGGGTCTTGGATAAGATATGAAAACGAAACATCATGCCAAAGAGAGATGTTAAAATCCTTGTTATTTTGTTTTTTAGCTTGCAAATGCACCCTCTGCTTCAAAATCACTTCCACAATCATCAAAAGCAGCAACAGATGAGGATAAAGAAATTGAGGATATGTTGGCAAAATTAAAAGCGACATAAACACTAAATATTTGTTTAGATATTTGTATCTACTTGTTATAATTTGATTTTTAAATTTGTGCATTTCATTATTCTTAAGTAAACTTCCCCAAAAAATTAGCAAAATCAGTTCCTATTGATGCTCAAAGGTCACCAAAATAACGTTTTATGTGGCAATAGATTTAACACCAAAAGGGGAAATTTTTGCAAACAATAACTTAATCTGTAACGTTTTATTTCAGCTTTTATTTTCTAACTATGAAGTATTGGCTTATAAAACAGTTATTGACACGAAAATAGGAAGACATTTATGAATAAATGCCTCTTTATCAAATTATTATGGAGAAATAAAAAAACAAAAATTTTTGTACAAATTGTGGCGTTTTTTTTCTTATTATTCTAATATCTTATTTTTTACATCTCAACGAAGAACCTTTATACAAACGCCAACTTATATACACAATTTCCTTGAAGAAATTTAAAAAGTTACTTTTTGCAAACCTCGCTGCAGAGGCATTCCTGATTCTCTTTATGTAAGAGAACCTCCTGTGCTTTTTATGCTTCAGAAGTTGTCTGTAGATTAGTTGCGAAATACCAGGATCCAATCGCATTTTTCATTTCGCTCTAAATTATCCAGCAGCATCAAGTTTTTATTCCTTAAACTGTTCAAAGATAAGTTCACAAACATAATGTCCTTTGGCTCAATGACGGCCTCGAGTTACTCTGAAAATAAACCAGTGTTTATTACCGCATGATATTAATAGCTGGTAATAACAGGTTATGTTAAACTCAATATATTTCCATATTTTGTATTTTCTCTTACTGATTTAAAGGCACTGAATACCCGGTAAACGAAGAGGGCAATCGTTATTTATATGCTATAGCAAGTATTGATGCAACATTCAAAGATCTACAGGGCCATGGCTGGCTGTCGTGTTCAATGGGGGTGTTGAGACGAATTTGTCAACAAAGTAGTTTTGGCATCCTTCAGGTTAGGTGGTGGTAGTGGGGGGAGTTAGCCACTTTGCCAAATTTCTTATTTTGGTAAAAGTATAAAAATTTTGAAAAGATGACACCAGAACCCCAGATGCAGTCTCAGGCAGCCCCCAGCTTTGTCGTCTGAAGGGTGTTGGGCAGGACCAAGAAGCAGTAGAAGATGAACAGAACGATCCTTACCGCGAATGGGGCCATGGAACCTTGAAGGTACCGTCTCATTGCTTCACGTATGTGACATGGGAGTAAACAATCGCTTGTAGGTTCAATACCACTTGTATAACCATGCTGGAAGAATAAGCAGGAAATATGTGTTGAATAGAACACAGATAAGCACGTGTATAAAAAACAGACACAAGGCAAATGAATCTTTCGGTGGATCAACCCAAGTCGAGTAGCAAGCAAGCAAACAAACAAACAAGCACGTTAGCAAGCGAGCAAGTTAGCAAGCGAGCAAGTTAGCAAGCGAGCAAGTTAGCAAGCAAGCAAGTTAGCAAGCAAGCAAGCTAGCAAGCAGATTTATTTGTTAACCAAGTCAGGGGGTCTGGCAACTTTCATGCTGATGTTGGCCTGGGGCGCTAAGGCCTGTGCCCTCAGGATTTCTCCTGATTGAAACGCTCCAAGTTTAGTTTAGATCCACCGTGATAGCTTCATACGTCCTAGTAAGTCAGTTCAGTGTTTTAAGTTACAGGAGGTGTTGAATGACGAAACCAATTCTATGCAAAACGCCCTTTCAATCTACAGCGTGTTTTCTTCATCCAACAAATACTGTAGTTCATTGTTTAAATAGTTTAAACTATTAAGCAGGGCAAAAGAACGTTTTAAGACCCGGTTTAGTTATGGAACGACGTGGAGTAATCCGTGACAACGAATTACGATGATAAAATTGTTTGGATCTGATCCGCGGTCTTTTCAAATTCTATTTACATAAAAACACCATGAATTATGAAGGATATTTAAAGTACTTGGACAATGATTATGGTTATCGATGTTAAATCAACTTGATCATTGATGGATCAAACTTTTATGGATAGTAATAATTTAGAAAAATAAGATGATAGTTTGTAATCCATGGGCCAAGATCGAATCAACCTCAAGCTAGAGCCTCTCAATTCACTCTCCCATTCACACCCATTATAGATAAATCCTTAAATAACCAGAAAAATTTTCCGCAAATGAGTGAAATAGGCCACTTTTTTTATTCCGTTCCTGTTTCAATCAAGAGTGGATTAAGTCAAGTTTCCAAGTAATCCTACGGCCGCAAGCGGCCAGGCGACATGACCGCAACAAAACCGCGGCAGATCTGTCAGAAAAGAATTGAATAAGACTCTTGTAGGCAACTCCTCCACTTCGAGAGGCAGCTCCTCCTTTGCTGACCTGTCCTAGCACCTTGGGCGCTATCACAGCCTACATTATCACCGGTGCAGCGTAATCACATTGCTTCAATGCCAATGGATACATTGAGCCCCTAAGTATCTTAACTAGACCTCATCCCTAATAGTTAAGTGACGCAAGCATCAAAAGCTTAGCTATAGCAACTTTGTTTCAAAAATGAGAAAGAACTCGTAATATTGGCATCCCCGTAAAATCGCTCAATTATCATGGTCTTTCTTGTTAAGTCTGTTTCGATTTCATTCGTATTCCGTCAGATATGTTAAAATTCCCCCATTACACGAGAATTGCACATCTAATATGCTATTAGCTGCCTCATGGTTCTTGCTTTGTAAAAAGCTATGGTCAAGCCTGGCAGACAAACAGCTATTGCAAATGATGTTAAAAACCATGAACTATTCAACGCCTGAGAAGATACAGAGATATGATTAGCTGGAAAGTAGATTAAAACGAAAATTTATTCCTGAAGCACAGAGAATATCTTTAGTTATTGAATCATAATGGGTTAATCTGGCGATCAATTCAAATTAGACCTGACAATGTGTGTTTTACTCACAAACTCTCATAAAAGCGATGAAGAAAATCCCTATCAGGCTTTCTCCATTTAACAGACTAAGCACTCACGCTTCGACCCGTGTTTACAAATCTTCTAATTGCAAAGACAAAATTAAAGGCTAGACAATTTAAAACCATCACAACGAGTTCAATAAATACAGTAATCCTTGTAAAATCAGGAGAGATCCTGCGGTGAACCTCGGAGCCTATATTCACTGTTAAAACAGATGAAGAAGCAAAAAGTCCCAATGTAACGCGTGCAAGAAACTAATCGCAGAGTTATATTGCTGTTGCTGTCAACTGTGGCTGGCCTGATCGCGAATCACAGTGACTCTCAACACCACACTGTTAAAAACCTTCACCTGGTGAATTTAAATGTTGTCATTAATCAAGGCTTGATAGCAAATTGTTTCAATAGCAGATGGTGTTTGAGTAATAATTAGTGAACTGGTGCTGACATATTGTATTAGTCTCGCTTTCGCAGTAATGGTGGTTAAATTTAGAGCACTTAACTGAGGCATCTTAAAAATGGTTGGATATAGTATTAATTTGATATCATTATATCTATATTATTGTCAAGATCATAAATTTATTTTTAAAGATGTTAGGTAACGTTTCATGCTGAAAATCTTAAACTATTTCTATGCAAATCTCAGTATTCAAAACTCATATTCAAATGCTTTGGTTCTGTCAAACGCATTGGAATCGATGAGCTGAATCATTGGAATAATATTATAGAATTGAATAACTGAATTAATATATGAATGGCCGAATAAATGAATGAATGAATGAATGAATGAATGAATGAATGAATGAATGAATGAATGAATGAGTGAATGAATTAATGAATGAATATACGAATGACCAAATAAATGACTGAATGAATGAATAAATGAATGAATGACCGAATAAATGAATGCATATACGATTGACCGAATAAATGACTGAATGAATGAATGAATGAATGAATGAATGAATAAATGAATGAATGAATATATGAATGACTGAATAAATTAATGAATGACTGAATGAATGACTGAATGAATGAATGAATGAATGGCCGAAAAAATGAATGAATGAATGAATGAATGAATGAATGAATGAATGAATGAACAATTCATAGACATGAATGCATGTCATCTACAAATATTAGGTTAATGGAATCGTACTCTGAATGATTTCCTGTAATACATAGAGCAACAAACCCTAAATGATGATGTTAATTTTAATTTTTACACGTGAGCACAGGAGCTTCCTGCAAGGGACAACAAAGGTTATAAATCCCAAATCAACTAAATTAGTTTAATTACATCTATTGAAGATAGTAGGGTCTAACATCAAAATTTGATTTCATCAGACATAGACGAATTTCCCTTTTGGCAAAAACATTGATGTAGAGGCAGCCAAGACATTAATCAAAAATTCTAAATCATTTGTGATTAGGCTTATGGTTACGAACAAAATTGATGACACTAATTGGCAACGTGATACAAAGGTTGTATTTGTAAGTGCATGTCAAGGATAAATGGGGTGTTATTGCAGAGAGAATAGATGGATTAGGCTAAAATTGAGCCTCATCAAAGACACAAGGAGAGAAACAGAACACAATTGAATAATAGAGCGAGATGATTAATGGCACTGAATGAATGAATTAACAAATTGACAAATGAATGAATGAATGGATAAGTAGATAAATAAACATATGAATGAATAAATGAATGAGTCAATGAGCAGTTAATTCATTGATTTATACAAAACAAAATGCCTGAAAAATTCGATAAAGAAAGGGCCAAAGTAAGGCTGATTGCGAATGAAAATATATGGCAGAATGAATAAATGAATGAATGAATAAATTAAAAAGAATATAAGAAGGAAAGAAGAAAGAAAGAAAGAAAGAAAGAAAGAAAGAAAGAAAGAAAGAAAGAAAGAAAGAAAGAAAGAAAGAAAGAAAGAAAGAAAGAAAGAAAGAAAGAAAGAAAGAAAGAAAGAAAGAAAGAAAGAAAGAAAGAAAGAAAGAAAGAAAGAAAGAAAGAATCACTGAATGAATCAATGAATGAATTGATGAATAGGCAAGCTGTGTGTAAATAAGGATGAATGAGGATGAATGAAAGTGTGAAAGTCGATTAAAATCTGGAGATACCGGAAACAAACAAAACTGCGAGTAACAGTTCTTATTCAAGTTAATCCAAGAAATCTAATAAGAAATTCAATTTGAAAACATTTCCTTGCGAAAAAGAAAATTCCCCCTGATTTAAATCTAACAATATCCAATAATAATCAAACCACAATTAGCTCCTAAAACAAAGAAAGACATAGGATCTATTCTAGAGATAAAGATTAAGTTGTATGAGAAGGCAAACTGAGTCAAGTGATGGAAATTCCATAAGGATCGTTCATTTAAACTGAAGATGAATTGACAGATCTGGAAACATGATTCTGGCACAAATGGGTACTTAGGCCAATTAGTACAGAACTCAGCGATGTGATCATGCTTAGTACATCCTTGGGAAAGCCCGTCGAATCTCTGTTGAAGAGATTTATGCCAAATTAAATGGGTTATTATTAGGTTACTATGCGATGCATTGTATTATCTTGGAATCGTATAAATTGCATTGTGATCCATTTTATGCCATTAAGCACAACATATAGTATTACATTACATTACAGAACATAACATTACGTTATATTAAATTATATGACATTATAGTACATTACAGTACATTGCATTACATTACTTCATATTACATTACATGACATTACATTAAATTTACACTGTAGTACATTACAATGCAGTACATTACAGTACATTGCATTACATTACTTAGCATAACATAACATAACATAACATAACATAACATAACATAACATAACATAACATAACATAACATAACATAACATAACATAACATAACATAACATAACATAATATAACAGACATAACATAAAGTACCTTTGTTTTCTTTTTCTTTGTCTTCGATGGTTTTATCAACCCAGATGATGCGAGTGATGCTGTGCCCAAAGACGAAGCAAGCCCACCTTGCACAGGCGCAATCAAGGTAGATCCAGTGCTTGCAGTTGTTGTTGTGCTGCTACCACTTGCGCCTTGCGTGGCAGCAGGTGCATCAGGAGGCGGAGTGTGAACTGGCGTCGCAGAAGTCGAATTTGAGGTAGTTTTCTGTCCCGTGATGTTGAGGATTTTGACAAGATTGGACTCTGGATTGATTGATGGAGGCATAACAGCGATAACTGGGTCTGTGATTTCTTGGTCTTGCTTAACCATCAAAGCCAAATCAACCACCTGCCAAAAGATTTAAAAAACTTCCATGTTTATAAAATGTTCAGAGTTCAATCTTGTAAACAGTCAAATATGGGGTTCAATTCACACAACACTCTCTAGAAGGCAGTTAGAGGGCGAATGGGAGATGAGAAAAACACAAAATGAGAATTGAAAACGTGTAATGGATGCAAGAAAAAGTCAAGTGAAGAATTGTCTTTCTTTGGTATACCAAATCAGGGTGAGGTTGATGTTAAGGTACAGGTCTACTAAGGCAGCAAATGGCTACCCAGTTAAGAGCCATCGGGCACAGGCCTTAGTGCCCAGGCCCATATCAGTTTGATAGATTCAAGAGGCCCATCCTCGGTTTACGAATAATAATTAGCTGCCCGACAGCTTGCTACTTGAACCGAAAAATGTACAGCTACTCTTCTCCAAAATGTTTGGACACCTAAAATTGGCATCTAAAATTTAGGAAAAACAGAAGAATCCAAAGAGGATTTTAGATTTTTCCGGCCAATTAAGTTTTGATATTTTGAATGAACAGTTAAGGTTAAATTCGTATAGAAACCGCAATTACTTTTGGTATATCTAAAAAGCAGAAGGATTCATCTTGCAACTTTCATAAAACATTATCCTATTTCCTTAAATACGTAAACTGTTATTGTTTAGAAGAAGTATGCGGTACATTTCCTAACGGATTATCTATTGGGACATTTGAAAATGGCAAAATGAATGATGGAAATTTTAATCATATTACGACGGATTACATAAGCCATTAGTAAAACATCGATATTCCAATTGTAGAATCTTGGAATGAGGAATAAGGGAAAGTGTTTTTGATGATTTTGAACCGTAATTCCCATTGGGATAAATTTTATGTATAAATGATCATAAAGCGAATCTATCAAATATTCGGTGTAAAAAGAAAGCTAAAGAGATGCAGTAAGACTAAGGAAATCCCTGGAAGTTTTCGGGAGAGACTGTCTGATGGTTGTGTGGCTTGAAGATTCTCATCAGCACTAGGGCAAGATGGAAGGGATGGGTGAAAGAGGGGGGATGATGCTTAAAGAAGAACAATATGCGAGAATGAACTAATGCCAAACTATTTTGATTCCTAATCAGAAAGATTTCACAGAATTAGGAAACATTACGGTCACACGATCACTCGATCGCTGGAAATAAGGTCCATGAAAAATAATAGAAACTGCTAGGACCGCCCAAGCCTGAGGAAGGTTTGACTTCCAGTATGTTTTTGTCCAGGGAAAAGTGAACAAATTCTTCCCTGTGATATTTCAATCTAAATGCATCAAAATCGACATTTTTCCAGGTTTCGAGACGGCTCTGTATCCATAACATTCCTCTGCTCAATAATTCTATCAGTCCATTCCATCATCATTCCATATCCGTGTGATACCTATACACGATTAAGTGCTCGCTTCAGACCAAAAGTAAAGGATATGAAGGCTTTCTGACGATAATGAATCCTTGCAAGAAATATGAAGCAGAGGAAATTTGATTTTACCTGACCCACTGTTTCATAAGCCATGTAGCTTAAGATTTCCATTACTGCACCGCTAGGTTTTACTTCAATTAGAGAAGATACATCCAGCCATTCCTTGAATTTTCCAGCTTTTTTGTCTGGAACAATATACATTGGTTCAAAGGCATGCGAAAGCAACATAGATGAACAATTGCTAAGCGAGATTAACGGATTCCTAACAACGATTGGTAATTGGTTTAAACGCTTAACCGATTGTGACAAAGATGGAGTATCATCATATTGGAGCCAATTGATTGAAGGCCTAATTGCAGTTAAAAACCCGATATTAAAAACATCACATTTATATATGAAGGATTTTTATATGAAAGATCAATTATCAAATGAGTTTGAGCTCTGGCAGTAATCTGGTAAAAGGGACTCCTTATGATCGCACCAAAGTCTTGCCTGTGTCGAGATCTCATGATATATTTTAACTTTTCGTGGGTCTTAAGGCACAGGCTCAATCAGCCTGAAATTTTATCTCAATTAGAACAGGAATGAAAGTGTTGATTGGCTCTGCAACTTCATTAATTTGAAGTTTTCCAGAAATTAACTTCTGATAGAATATCAGTCAATCGATTAAACTTAGGAAAAATCTTTACATGGGGTATTAAACCAGGCATGCAGGAAATCATATCAAAATTGAAGATTTTCATTTCTAAATAATTGGATAAAAACTGATCCTTACTAAAATTGACTTGGCGAGCTTCAGCAAATTCGATGTATGCTTGGCGATCAAGCGATTTCGCAATTCTCTCAGCTCTCTTTTTTACAATGAAAAGAAATGAGGACGCTATGAAATGATTAATATGAGAGGAAAATCATCAAAATGATGAAAGAAAGTAGATCTTTTAAAAGAATTTGAAATAATGCCTGAAATACACAACCAGTTTTTGACTAACAGCCTTCGGTTTTCAGTCAAAAACTGACCATGCATTTCAGAAACATTGATGAGGTAATAGACTATAATTGTGACTGAAGAGGTTAAACATGTCCAACTTCTTCAGTTTTTGACTGATGAGAGTTCCATTCAATTTCACAGACTCTAACTGTTCAAACTGGCGCCAACTTAATTCTGTTTAGCAACAAGCGATGCTATTCTACCCACGCTACATTTATGTGTCAAATGTAGTTAACATCTTCCTTTTTAATTTGAAAAGTTTTTTAACTAAGTTAACCCATATTGCTTAGAAATGGGCCCGGAATTTTTCTAATTATGCTGTTTTCATGACAGTCAACAACTCATCAGTTTTCTGGCGTCATTCTAAAAAAAAAAATTTGGTATTCCTCTTCATTTCTGACGTTAACTTACTCCTTCAACTTAACTGATCGTGTATTTCAGGCTTAAGATAACGTATACACGTCACTGACTGATTGAATGACTGAATGACTGAATGACTGAATGACTGAATGACTGAATGACTGAATGAATGAATGAATGAATGACTGAATGACTGAATGACTGAATGAATGAATGACTGAATGAATGAGTGAATGAATGAATGAATGAATGAATGAATGAATGAATGAATGAATGAATGAATGAATGAATGAATGAATAATAAGGAATTGAATAGATGAGTAGCGAATGAATCAATAAATGAACAAACAACCATTGATTTGGATAAAATGAGTGAAACAAAAGATCAAAAGATCGTTTTTGCCAAGCTTACCTCCAATCTCTCTTTACGCACTTGATCCACATGTCCATCTTGATCAAATAATTTTACTAATTCTCCTAAAATTATGATATTTAAATCATTATTGACTCATTTAATGCATATTTTTACACGATGGTTAAGGCTATTCCAATCACTTTGACAGAAAAAAGTCGAGTTAAGGTGGATAACGATGTACCTGTACTATCAATTGAACTGATAAAATCGTAGGCCAATTTCAATCTTTTATTGTCGGATTTGCCTGTCTCTCCAACTAAAAATCGAAAATTGGTCGAGTTAAAACCAAAATATCAAGCCCAATTGCATTAAATTTCAAAATTCGAGTGCTTGCTGTTGTATCAACGAAAAGATGGTTGTAGGTATAGATATAGGTATAGGTATCGGTATAGAAGTAGGCACTCAGAGAATTGTCATAACATTTCTGTTAAAATATAAAGGTGATCAGACCACCATATACAATTAGAAAAGAATGGTCCAGAAAGATTGAGCCCACCATTGAATTCATAGAAACTGCGATAATTCTAAGACAGTTTATCGTTATAACGACATGTTAATGGTTTATAGAGATTCAAATCTACATTAAAATGAATAGAAATTGTGGTTCTGAAGACCATCATAGGTTATCATAAAGCCGAAAAGATGAAGCTGGTTACATAATCCTATCAAAGTAATAAGCACTAGAAAAGGTATAAAGGCCGTATTAACCTTATAAGATAAAAATCGCCATTAAAATTAACAGAAAATGTTGTGATGATGTTGTGATTATAGTGTTGGTGACAAATTTTAAATTAAAAATCTTTACCTGATGCTTCTAGCATTTCATCTTCATCTTGCGAAGCTGATTTCGCAGCCCTGACTTTAGAATCTCTGAAATCGAGATATCTTATAACTCTTCTTAATTTCTCCTTTAGAAAAAAAGAACATCAAAGTAATAGACTATGAATAACAAGATAAAGATAACATGACAAACTAAATTTCCAAATATTGAAATATTTGGTCATTAATACCTCAAATACTGTAAATGCTTGCAATTTTCTATCAGTAAAAACAACAGAAAAAAAATCATAAAGAAAGTCCGTTTTCGAACCAATGTACCCGGCCATTCTGTCATCAACAAATAGGACATCTATTGCGATCCATAGATTGGAAGCCATTAAGTTGCACAGCATCAAAGGGGTCATCGGATTGAAGCCCAGTTTTAAGCATGAAGGAAGAATAGGGCAAAACACTGCTGCAATTAATGATTTCATTGTCTGTCAAAATCTTACCAGAATCAAAGCAAAGGTTCCTCAAATTCAAGCTTTAGTCACAGGGTAACGTGTCCACAAGAGAATTGAATAAGGAACATGTAACACAAAATTTAACGCCGGAAATTCGACATAAATACAATGATTACCGAAAAAAGTGTCTCGCTGATTTGCATTTGTGAATTTCTATAGCGTGGTGGTCATGGTGGTCGGAGAAATAAATCGTCAGTTTTAATCTGGCGTCAGACTCTAGTTGCTGGTGGGAGTAAGCCAAGATGGTGGAACCAGCATTACGATATTTCTACGACGGTCTTAACCGCAGCGCAGTACGGTGGGGAATAAGTGCCACAAATGATAACCATCTGAAAACAATTCGGATTATAGCAACATGCTTTTACCACGCCCTGCTTATTTTGTTCATCGAGGAAAGGATTGAGATAAATGCTCTTAGAACGACTCCAACTGCTAGGCCGTTTGATGATTAGATACTCTTCACAATTCTGTATGAAGATTGATAAGCATTGGTGAATTCAACTCCAACGGAACACCTAGCGAGAGAGTCTTTCGTTGTTAAATGATATCAACATTGACCATCTGCTCTCTAGGCAAGGCGGCTCGAAAACTTCCTAGATTCTTTTGCCAACCAGAAATCGAGACGGATTTCCTGAGATCATAACTTAGATTAGGATGATTCTAATAACACCTTCTTGTTAACAAACATCATTCTACAAGAACATTATCACCGTTTTTTTGTTACCAAAATGACATTCACTTGTTTTCAGCCACAATAATGCCCATTAAAAAGACTTTTGAAAGTTGTCATGGATTTTTCCAAAATGTGTCCTAAATCGCTCTATCTACCAAAGTAATTTGTGGATTTCTTTACGGTTTTCAAATTTGTATAGCGGTGGTCTAAGCAAGAATTCTTTGCAAATCTTTGAGTTATTTGTTAAAAGGATTGTTCAATTTGGTATGTTCCTTGTCAAAATATCGGTTTAAAAATTAATTTTTGACATATTTAGCATTTATTAACAAAATCTAACTTCATGGGAAAATTGAAACTGGAAACAATGAAAATAATTATCTTATGCAAGTCATTTGACGTCATTTAAAGTGTATAAAACCAAGCATAGTGATGAAAACCGCAAGTTAAACTAAGGCCAAATCAAAACAGCTGATCAGCTAATGTGTTCTCCGAAAAGAGGGAGATAGTTGTGTCCCCTGGGGGCTGGACACAAAATTGAGTCATTCAAAGCTTGATAGGAAAGGTGGAGTTTGTCCCTTGAGCTTTCCTTAGGCTAAAAATGGCCCGTGCAATTCATAGCCACAATTAATAGTGACTACTGACACAAAATGATAAAGAGCTGGGTGTGGACATTGTTGAAGTTCATTTGAGCCCCGCCCCCTGTGAAATATAATGTGATGAATTTTGTATGTTACTCTATAATAACCTAACGCATGAAACAGTAACAGAAGGAACAAACATTTGTAGAAATGAAATGGGATGGTTTTGAAAACAAAAAGGACAAACCTTGTTTCGTTTTAAGAGAAACAAAATATCATCTATGCTCATGAACTTTCCACCACGCATGCTGGTTACTTCAGCTGTTTGAACAAGCTAGGACAAAACTCATTATGTCAAACCATTAAATTTTTAAAGGTTTTTATTGATGGAATATGAAGAGGGTTGCGTATATGGAAAATGCATTTGATTTTTATGTGAGGGATTTACTTTTAAAATCAATACATAAACATTAACTTTTCCAAAATCAAATAATGCATTGTCAAAATGAGAGTGTCTTTCTTCATATTCTTCGACATAATGCGATGGATTATGCAGATTTATTTACAAAAATGTTTAATTTATTGTTGCACTTTTGTTTAAAAAGAAAATTTTAATCCATATAATTTGTCCCTGTAAACAATCATGCTAATTCTTTAAATTGTTTAAAAATCTGCTTCATCAAGGATACATTAAAGATGATGGAAAGAATTACCAGGTTGCTCATTTGCTGTCTAACAATGTCTTCCACCAATGCAGCAGATTCTGGGGATGGTTTCCGATAATCACCAAACGCATACCTATCAGAGATAAGATTTGAGAAATTTGAAAAATCATCTTGGTATTAAATCTTATTATTCAATGAAATGATAGATGATCTCCTCTGATCAATTGATTGCTAAAACCGCAAAAATTTGGAAATTGAATGAAAAATTGTGAACGTAACATAGCATAATATAGAACATTTCTTTGTTCAATAGTACTCATAGAGTATAAAAACCATAACAAGTGGCTTATGAAGTTTTGCTTCATGTATAATTATTGATCCATAACTAATTACCTATTTCCTTTGCATTCTGGTTAAAATCTGATCTTTTAATCTTGGACAATTTTCAGGCATTGGGCTAAGTTACATTTCTGCATTTTCATGCAAATTAAAAGGGGATTACACCGATCTGCATGGCATGGCAGAACTTAACAAGACCTCTCATTTGCAAGGAAAAATTCCAGGCATGCATGGTGTGCTTTTAAAAGTTTCAGTAATGGGGCAAAAATCGTTTTAAAAACATTCAATTCATATAGCTACAAAGTTCAAGTTACTAGGGCCTAAAAATCGTTCCATTTCAATCTACAACAACCTTCATTTTTATTTTGTCATGCACTCTTACCATGCGCATGTGCAAGGCCTAATATTTGGGGTGCATTAAACCTACTGCATCCTGTCGTTCACCACACTCAACAGACTGGGAATTACTTCTTCTTCTATCTTCCTTCGTGATCTTAATATAATTTTAAACTTCCTTGCTTACACTTACATCATACTTGATATTTCTGTTTGAAACCACAACTTTGGTGCTTGCCGTGATGCAGATGATCCAGAAGTGAATGATCCTGATCCAGTTGGAGACAATGGAGTATCACCACCACCAATTGGTAACTGAAAAATTCATGCAAAATGAGTTTAAATCAAGAAACTATTTCTCGCTGGGCCAAAAATCACTTTTCACTTCTGTATTCTATTTCCCAATGGTAACTTGCATCTCAATGTTGGAGATATTCCCTTGGAAGTTTGTATGCAACAAAAGGCCTAATGTTGCATATGGAAGATTGGACCGTTTATGCATCTTGCAGCAGAGAAGAGTTTAAAGAAATGAATCAAAACACTGGAGTCTTGTAAAATACGAGCATTATTGCAAATTCCCCAATCAGCTTTAGAAGGATTAACATCATGAACTTAGGCCTTAAATTGGTGTGTTGCTTCCTCATTATTTGAAAGTCTTCTAACAAAACAAACCTTCACTTTTGGTAAGTCTCCACCAGCAGCCCTTTTACCACTTGCAGCCTTGGCTGGCTTGCCTTTCTCAACTTTTTGGTTTGCACCTTTCCCTGATTTTGTGGATTTCGTCATTTCCAAAGTAAAATTTTTCGATCTTCCAATTTTGTATCAATCCAACAAACGTTGGACCATTTTGTGCGAGCCTCGTTCTTAGAGAGAGACACGATAAATAGAAAGAAAGAGAACGAGATGGGAAACTTGGCGGATCTCATTCTAGTGTTTCCTTTTTCGGACGCTTGAGTTTATTCTTCACAAAATTGCTACTGTCCAAGGCACACTTACATGCCATCCATTATTGTAGGGGCTGACAGCACATTCCCTCCACAGAAAAGGGCTGGCATTTACAGTCTACAATTCGTCCCGTCAAAGCTTATAAAAGAAAAATGTAAGGCATCACTGCGGCAAGATCCATCTAATATCGACATTGCTCAGCAATACATAGGGATGCTTTCAATTGGAGGTAGCGAATAAGGGGGGGGGGGTAATCAAGCTATGAAGTCAAATCAACAACATGATCATCAAAAGGAACAATTATTAAAAGAGAAAGGCCAGTAATAAAAGACGTCGATTTAAATATTTATGCTATATCTTTTAAATTTATCATTTACCTGAAATTCAAAGTCCAATATCTAACAAAAATGAGTATGGTAATACAACAAATAGAATAAATGTGATAATTTTTTATATCTAAATACCCTAATAAGGACAGTAATAATAACTGAAAAATGTTTATATATAGCAATACATTTTGTAAGCTATCTCTTACGAAGATGATAATTAAAATTCTATAAAATTTTTTAATATTCAATGTCAAATATTGTTGGACCCTGTCACAGCATACATATACATATTAATTAAATTGGTTGCAACACGTTTACCAAATTTACAATGCCAATATGTACATTCCATTCTGGTTAGTCTAGGACATTTCTACTCTAAATCTTCCATAGCAATGCTAATTGTTACGTTGGGCAACCATAGGCTATGTTTTGAAACGCATCACAAAGGAATTTGGAGGATTGCGGAAGAAAACAGAAGAGTACAGGGCAAGGGGCCGGTAGAGTAATAGGGAGATATAATCGAGATAGGGAACCAAGGATTAAAAGCGTGGAAGGGCAGGGGTAGAGGAGAAGGGGTCAAGGAAAAGGGACGACGGGCATGGACTGGGATTAGGAGGTAAATGTAAAATAATTTCGAAAAATTTTGGTAAAACATCGCAGAACCTGCATACTAACAAAGCAAGAATGAACTCATATCGTTTGACTGTACAGCAGGGGGGGGGGCAAATTAGAGCCAACTGTTCCCCCTCTAGCCTTACGTTGTATAAAATGAGACCCCCTTTAACTATAAACAAGAAAATCTCTTTTTCAAGGATAATGTTGCACCCCCTGTGTCGCTCGTATTTCCAAGTTTTCTTGCTATGATGGACAAAACGAAAGCTGGATATCTAAACATGTTACAAATCTATTATTTACGATGTTAACTACAGTTTACAGCATATTTTTCTGATGGCATACTTTTCTGATCTATCTACTTCGTATAACGAATACCCCGATTAATTTGCACTTCTTAATACGTGTGGCAAAGCTACGCAAGGCTATGCAAGACTACGTAAGGCTACGCAAGGCTTTGCAAGGCTACGTAAGGCTACGCAAAGCAAGGCTTGGCAGAACATCTGCTTTCTAATTCGTTCACACGTCTGTTGCTTCAAACTATTTGAATTGTTTACACGGCTCGCCTTATTCTCATATAAATTTAATGGATTGCTCATAACTTAGGTATTGTCGTTTTTGGATCGATGAGATTCTCAGCAGCTTTAAAGCTGATATTTTACGAACTAAATTGATGTCCTTTTAATACAACATGAATAGCCAATTTGAGATATGAATATGAGCTTCTGTGTCTGCCTTAATACGTCGTCATACAATTAGATGTAGCTTTGTTTGAATAGCAAAGACACTAATGCTGGGTTAAACCAAATAAATGTACAGACAAATATACAAGATTTTACTTTACAGACATTAAGGATTAACTCTTTGGCTTCTATTTCATTCGTTAAGTCTCTCAGATTGAGTTACATATGGCACTAGGCCACACATATATCATCAATTACATCTTCTTTAAAAAATCTTCTGCTTACGGGTTACTTGCGTGTCGAAACATACGTCCAAAACTTTAAATTTATGAAAGCAAAATAGGTCCTTCTGCGAACAAGAGCTTGGAGATAAAACACAAAGTCGCACCATTTGAAAACACTTCTTTTTGATGAGGACGTGGAAGATGATATGCTTTTTAAATTACATAGGTACCCTTGTATGACCTTAAAAGCACTCCTTTTCAAACAGCCTCTTTCTAGTTAGCTAACAAGCTGTCCCTGTTGCCTCGAACAACCGCATTTTGATTACAAGTGTGCATATAATGTTAAACCTACAAAAGTCTTATAATTTTGTCACATCCAGAGAAAATATAACATTCTACAGAAGTAGCCACGAAATATCCTCGTTATCAAGCATTCTTAGCCTCTATTCGAACTCACTGTCGCTCCTGTTCTGTATCAACTATTCTGTTTCCCAGTCACGACTGGCCCAATTGGCCTGTAACGGGGAAATGGTTAACCATAGTACGTGGAAGACCACATTTCTGAAACGTTTTGAAACATTTTTGCCAAGTGGATTACTCGGTGATAATCTTCGCCTTCCAGAAGGAATTCAAGGTCTTAGCTAGGCAGATAATGACCGAAAAATAACCCCACAAACTAAACATACAAAGACAGGAGTTATTATCATGCATGTCATTGAAATACTGTGAACCGCAGTTTGCAAATAAAGTAGAAATATTGCAAAGATTTGGTCTCTGTTTATAATCTTGGAATATACCTGGATAGCTACCAAGATGACAGAGAAACTACAAAAAAATCCATCAATCTTTATTGTGATCCCAATCAAAGCCTTGTGTATGCGAAGGGCAATGACGCGGTTTTGCGTGTAACTTAGAACCGTTATTTGAGTTCAAAGAGCTTGAAGATACGGAGATTAGACAGAGCCAACCAAAGCAAATGCAACGCGTCGATAGATTATGGTTTTGTTAAAAGAAACACTTTAATAAAGATTATATTGAGGGTCGAAGAGAGGGGAAACACGATAGATTACAAAAGGGGTCAAGGAACACCTGTGAAACACGTTCATCAATGTATCACCATATTCAACCATCGTTTTTGACTATTTCTTTTGTATTTTAAAGCTTCGGGAGATTGTTGTGGAATAATTGCAATCAAGATGAAAAGGGATGATCAGCCAAGAGCCCTAGGGAATAGATCTAGAAAGGTGGAGGTGAGAAACAGATTAGGACCACAGCAGTCACCAGTGTTTAGATCTGTTAAAATGAAGAAAACACTTTATTTCAAAATGACATCGCTTCGTTAGGTTATTGCACTGCATATGTTGCTGGGAAACTTGACCGGGGAATTGTTAGTTGAAGAAGGGCAGAATTGAATTGGAGAATAAAGTTTTCAAGTAAATAGGGCTCCATTAAACGCGATGCTAGTCATAAATCTGTTACCAATTCGACGCAATCTTGGCGTGATGGTATACCCCGGGTCATGTGATGGTGCTATGTCCCTTTGTAATCCGTCCATCTTAGATAACGCAAAAACTATTGCCTTATTTCCCAGTGGCATGGCATTCCTCTGTGGCTTTTCACTGTCTCTTCGCTTAGCAGGAGATGGTCCTCTTTAATCGCAGATAGATAGCTCCGATAAGAGAAATCAATTTATCACGTGCAAAGATCGCATAAGGATTAGTGTCACGTAGACGACTTCCAATGGAGGCATAATCAAAATGGCTTCGAGCAAAAATTCACGAATGTTTTTCTTGTTATGGTAGTAGGTTTAATGAATATCATCCCCTAGCAGATCATGAACACGAGCTTTTCCTTGATGATAGCACAACACTACTAAACGTATTTGAAGAAGACATGGGCTAGAAACTGAATGTAGAAAATAGAAAGTAAGAAATGGTTAGGAAGGTCAAAATTTGGCCAGTCACGGAGTGTGGTATCATGTATGCAAGGGTTTTAGACAGCTACTTGTAAGGCCTCTGCAAACTGCTCAAAATGCCAGTAGTAATACAACGTAGCTATTTTAAGGTTTGACTATTCAATTTCTGTTGTAAAGAGTACTTAGTCGACACAGTACCCATTGACAATAGAACATCTTTTAATAAGTGACAAGCCAAATCACGTTACTTGTTAGATCCACCATCGTCTCCCTCTTTCCAACTACCAAGATATGCGGCATCAACAAACATCAAAACCTTTCATACCCGAAACTGGCAAGTCATACGAAGCGAAGAAACAAAAATTGTCTGAACGGGATAGAATTCTTCCTCAAAAGAAGCATGGAGGTGATACGGGTCCCAAGCGTGTTTCAAATCTTTCAACGGTAGTTTTTTATGGTGTAACCCAAGTCAAAGAAAAGATTTCATAAGGCGTTGCAAATGACAACATTTCAAACGAAGTATCGCTTTCTTTCATGAGTTGAAAGATTTTACAAGTGCTAAAACTGATATTTTCCTGCAACGAGCTGACCCTTATTCTTATGAGTTATTCATCATCTTCGGTTGCAAAGTTGAAGTCATGACGCGTTGTCACCCTGACATTCAATCGTTGAATGAAAAAAGAAGAAAGCGAAAGCCCTCCATGAAGTCATCTTTTGTCAATAATACATAACGGTGTGTAAGAGAGGCTGAACAAAGATGGCTGAAACAACATGGCTGAAATATCATAGCTGAAACAAGACAGATTTAACTATAAGTTGCCTCATAAAGAACCTTGCAATCTAAAGACAATTGCGAGATGGCTTTTAATATAGGGGGAGGGTTGATCTTGCCTGAGAAAGCCCAATCCATAAGCAAAATGCCCTGCTGGTCATAATGGCCGCTGGATTCGCACGTCGTGATGTTATTTAACTGAAGTATAAAACATAAGACGGGAAAATTAAATTTCTGACCTTTCTACCCTTGATAATATCCGTCTGATCAATATTAAATTGAGCGTAGCTATTTTAAGAATCTTGGCTTCATTGATAAATGTTCATGAATGGGAATTGTGTGATCATTTCTCAATCTGGCGCAGTTTTGTTCCGGATAAGCTAGGCCACGTCTTCACCGGATCTTTCTGTCTAGACATCAAGCTAGCTTCCAGGCATAAAAACCCTCCACAACAAAAAACACAGTTGCTTTATCAACTATTTTTCGTTGCGTTTTAAAAGCAATTAGCCGGCTACTGTTAGTTATTCCTTGTTCAATGCTCCTGCGCATCCGAAATTGCGTCAAAATCGTAGGGGACCCAGAGTTTGAATGTCAATGTTAAAATGTGAGCTAATTCTTTTTAATTTAGTCTCAATCCAAAACGCAACTCCAAAAAAAACTTTAGAATTGGTTTCTAGCCCCATGTTCCTTGGTTTAATTTTGTAAGATAATATATTGCCGAAAGACTCCTACTTTGAAGGTGATAAATGCTTTTTGAGCAAAATATGCCCAACTGAACTAGCGATCTCTACCACATTTTAAAAATTGTTTCAAAGTCCAACTAGATGCACAAATATGCAGCTTTCAATTGACTCCAACGAATAAGTGGAGGGCCTAAGGCCCCTGCCCCCTGTCGTCGAAGGCCCTGCGTATTGCAGTTATGCGCTCTCAAGAACACGATGCACTTAATAGATCCTAAGCTGGGAAAGGCATTTAAATTTGATTGGATCAAGAAAAGCCTGGCATTTTTGCTTCTAAATCTTTAAAACATGAACGTATATTCAAAGACCTTTACATTCCAATCGATTTTTGACAAAGGTAACAAATTACAGCTGGTGAGGTCTCCGCTATTTGGTTGATCACAGAAAATGAACTACAAATTGTCACCAAAAGCTGGACCAGAGAAACGTCATCGGAAATTGTGGCTTATGAAAAGAATTGAACCTTGAACTTCTCATTAGAGCTTTTGGCTTGCTCTCGCGTTTTTTGGCCCACAATTTTTCAAATCGACCACATAACGGGATGAGGAATTTCATTTAGAATAATACTTTCTAATGTGATCTGCGGTTCAAAATATGGACGCGAGGTTAATGTTGCCCATGTAGATTATCATGACGGTGTTCGTATGTGGCAAAGTTCCTTACTTCAAATAGAATTTCGGGTTATTCGCGTCGCTTAAAAACAAATTATTCGTCTAGATACCCTGATATAACTGAACTCGGCATGACAGCTCTTCCCCAAAGTCGGTGACCTTCATAGCATTAGATTACTATCTAGAAGAGCACCCTTTGCCTACTTTCCTAACGGGAACAACGCTTGGTGCCCGTGGAAATAATACCTGAAAGTAATAAAAGATCGGGTGTTCAACTGCGCACATAGTTAGTATGTTATATGAGATCGTGAAATACGAAAGAGGCTTGAAAAGTTTTTAAAAAGTGGTTGAGATCGCTGGCGTGTGACCTTTGCTTTCTAAAATAGCAGAAATGTTCTCAAATGAACAATCTGTCTCTAGACACTTGCGAGCCATTTGATTAACTTTCTATGCAGCGATAGAAATTGGCCAATTCCACGTTAAAAATGTACGCTTAAAGGGTAACGAGGTTTCTTGGAAAGGGTACACTTGATGGGGTATCAGGACCCCCTTGGGATTTACGAAAGGCTTGTCAGTTTAATGCCATAATACGCAAAAGTTAAATCAAGGAAGTCTCCACTACCATCTAAGGGTCAAACAAAATGTGACACTTTTCCAATATTTAAAAGGGGTGCTGGTGTACCTTGATACATAAGCAGCATGGATGGAAGAGTAGAGGGGGGGGGGGTTCAACTCCATAGAGTAGCTTATATTTGGAGTAGAACTGTACTATGTGAGAAACCTATCATTCTTCGATAAGTAACACATCGTACCATGCACGCTTCACAAACATAACGTACAGGAGAGCTAAGGCATATCACTGGGTGACCAATTTTCAATCGTAGCCTTGCGTGCCACACGATGGTGCCAAACCTCTCTTTGACAGCAACTGTTGCCAAAGAGAGGTTTGAACCAATAGCCAACACGAGAGCTAATAGTTTCTTTTTAAACGTAATTAATAATTTCCGTCCTGTAATATTCCCCCCCATTTAATGACACTACTTGAAGTAACCTAATATGTTCCACATTTATACATGATAATAAAAACACAGGACACTTTTAAAATGAATCTAAACTAAATTGTTAAATAAATGATACAAAAGGGTCCTTCAAAAAGGTCCCCTTTACTCTGCACCAAAGCTGGGTCTTAGGCAAAGAGACAAGGCAAGGATTGGACATAAACATTAAAGAAATCGACAATGGGAAGTTAATTTGAAACACGATGGTTTATCAAAACAATCTGTCACTTTGTACAGAAAATTATGACGCAAAATTGATCATGCTTATTCTGAAATGACGGAAGAAGGGACCATTTGAGCTATCTTTGCCACTAACAAGCAATGTAAAAACAGAAGGAATGCACGTCATGTGATATAAAGCGGGTCTATGATGAAGACCCTAGAGAGACTATAGTTTGACCGGGAGCACTACACCCAACCCCTATAAAAGCCTTCTGTAAATGACGGTGGAAAGGGGGGGAGTGAAATTTGGTCGAATTTACGATGTGAAGCCTTTCTGTTCAATCAAAGGTCTATTACTCACGTTAAAGTAGGAACATCCAATCACATATTTCAAAGAACATCTGCCTTTTTATTTCCTTCGCATTTGTGACCCAAACTTTGACACACTAACAATTTTTCTTGCAGCAGGTTGCCTGCACATATAAACTCTTTCTTGGAATCCAAATTTACTTACCGGACTAGGGACGCTTGGCGACCAGACTACGGACACTTTTGCAACCGGCCATTATCTTCCTGAAGTACGGCGAATCAACCTATCAAAATCCAGGAATTCATCTATGAGGCTAGTAGGGCCTCCAGACTTTGGGAGTTGAACTATTAGCATTCTCATCGAGGTCCTCTACATGATGTCCATTAACCCCTGCATGATTGCCAAGTCTCGTTATGTCAGCATACCCTTGTCTAGATATTTTATTCCCCTGTCCTGGGTATGCACCCTCTAGCATAGCTGGATCATACCCTGCTGATCTGTAATATCCATACGAACCGACGCTTGTAGCAGTGTTGGTATCCTCTTCAGTTGTCCGGTTAGGTTCCGTTTGCACCGGGTACCCGGCTTGATGACGAAAGGGCAGATTCAGCCCCCCGGACGGACTAAGACTAATGTAATTGTTGTTGGTCATTCCATTTCCGGATATGAAAGGATTTGTTGCCGGGTACGTTGGTGGTGTTCCAATCATGATACCATTTTGCACAATACCGGTCTCATTACCGTTGGACTGCACCGCTTCGTGCATTCCTTGCGACGAATTCAACGAACCGGGGGTCTCAGATGACGTAGTTGGTGTGCTCCTGGGTGAAGGAACCGCGGCTATCTGCGGGTAACTACCTGAACGCGGGTCATGGTATCCGCCTTGCATTGATCCATGGTCACCCTTGCCGTCGGTAAGAGCAGGTTGCATTGCTGCGTGTTGGTATGTTCCAGGCATCGATGAGTGAACCAAGGCATACGCATCTGCTGCCGTATTGGATGGAGATAGGCTTTGGCTGTACAGGCCAGAAGGAAATTGGTGAAAGCCCCAGCCAGGCGGCGAACGGATCACGTTCATATCTGTCAATTAAAAAATGTCATTTTAATTTGATATCAAATTCGTTTAAATGCAAAAGTGGAAGGCACAACCGCCAAGGAAAGTTACATGATGGATTCCTCTGGTATGCGCAATCTATCTGAATCTGACGTAATCTCAAACTGAGGGGAGAAGATACGAAGGGGGATCAGGAATTCAGCAAATCGTAGTTACAGAGACCCCCTCTGCACTCCAGGACAAAGGGGGGCGAGACAGTGAAAGAAGAGCAGGCTAGAGCAAATAAGAAGAGCCTAGTAATGAGAGCAGGAGAGGCAGTGCATACCCCTTGTTTTAGGCATCCCTGCTTGGCAACAGAAAGATTATGCAAGGGCAAGGTTACTGTAATGGTAACATGAAACAGCCTAAATGCGAGGCAACTTAATAGTACCTGATGAAGAATGCAAACAAACCACCCAGAATGACCTGAACTCATATAATGTTGGCACAAAACTAATATTTGCGCATAGATGTTAGTAATAATTTCTGTGTTTAAAAGTGTTCCCTTTGTTTACACTTTAAAAGCAAGAGGTCGGGTGACTCCAACGAGAGAGGCACATAAACAGATGAAATAACCTGATTAAAAGAATAGAGAACTCCTTGAGCATGGCGCTTGCTAAAGAATGCTGGGCAATCCATTTATGAACACGGTGCTTTGACATAAATCGTGTTGTTTATTAAATCTTCGTAACTCCAAAGATAACATCTTTCCTTTAGTCTTCACTTCTCAACTGTATCAACTAGCAATTGAAAAGCTTTTTAAGCTCTCTGTGAAAGCCTGCAGACAGTTCAACGCTGGGCAATTCTCAGATATTCGCTTTGGCCAAATTAGATTGGTCGAGGAAATTCGATTCAATGTATACAAAAGTATTGTTTGCCATGGCTACTGTTCTTCTCTTATCTCTCTACGTTCATTTTAAGGTAATTATACTGGGCGTCTACCAGACAATCTCTCTTTTATGCTGGCTCCTGCTTTTCGCTGATTTACAGATCCGAGAAATTACAATTTCGCGCAAATGCATTCATCACTTATCAATGGAATTCGGTGAGATAAAATTCTACAAAAAACATCGCTGTTAACTGTGATAAAGGCACAAGGATATTGGAGTTTGTTTAACTTGAAATGCTGATATTCAAAATGATAGCTTTATTTGACAAAAAACCAATTTTCAAAGGTATCGTTCGCGAACATTGCAACCATTAGCATCACAGCAATGATCCATGCGATCATAAAGATGATCATAATCAACATGATCAATACAATCATTCAAATCATAGTAACTATACTTATTATGGCTATCAATAAAATCTTTCAAATCAGGGCACAAAGATTTTAACTATGATCACCTTTATCCCTCTAATCAACATGATCGATAGCAACAATCGCCACGATCATCGTGATCATTATGATCATGTTCCTCCGATTGACGCTATCAGAACTTAAGACCTATCTAGTCAAATTTCTGGCATCGTACCAAGAAACAAACTCCCCTGATTCACAAATTCGACTCTCCCTCGGTATTTCTGTAGATTATGCTTCGTGAAACATCTCCTTCGACTTTGACTTTGTCACAGGCTGAAAATTCCTGGCTCAGTAGGACATCACCTTCCCCCACAGTTTCACTTCACCTTTACTTAAATTGGAACAAAGATTCATCTTTAATCACCATTTTATGCACTTTGCAACATTGTTTATATTTGATTACATTGGAGGTCTTTTTGTAAAGTTAATCATTTTATTAGGTTTATTTTTAAATCTAATCGGATTTAAACCAATTCAAATCTGCCAAAAGTATTTCACATGCCAACAATGTGAACCAAAACAATTTTGTTTCCAACTTTTCGCAAAGACAAATAGAATCCCTCCATAAAAGTTTTACTTCATAGAATCCTAATTATCAACAAACGCACTCTGCCTTGAAATAAAAAACCATTTTCAAATGGTGCAAGGGTAGGGTCATACCCTCAATTAATGGAATCCTTTTAGGCATATGCTCGTAGCCCTCTCCCCTTTCGAAGAATGATATCAACCATAAATTCTCCAACCAAGGAAGTTTCTCTTAGGCACACAGTACACCTACTTTTGGTATAAGCAAACCATAAGATCTCTCCTTTATTCTACGATTTCCAGAGCACTTCATGCAGACACGAGCTTAACAGGTTTTTAGCGCCGCATTCTTAACAACGAACTAAGGGTTACGGTTTGATACATCTATGAATTCTAGGCATTACAAAGGTCGCAGATTAATGACATGTGAACGTAAAAATGATCTCTGAAACTCAACAATTCTATCTGCTTCTTAACAAAGGAGACATCAAGCACTTTTTGCTCTTTTCATCAGCTCCATGGCACTTCCTCTACGGCTGAAGTAAAACCATTTAATTTTGCAACTAGCTCTATGGAGTAGATTGCCCAGAGCGAAGGAAGGCCGTTGGAAAGAAAAGACTTTGTATGGAGAAAGTATTTGCGAGGAACGTAACATAGTACTTATGTAAGCAAGGGGGTGTAAGTATTTGGAATAAAGTTACTGCTAAACTGGGAATGCAATGTGATTCCTTCTTGTTTTGAAAAGATTTGTCTTTGATCTATCAAGCAATGGCTGCCAAAGTGACCGTTGCGAAGATGATTATGAACGTACAGAGGGAACCAAATGCCACACCAAGAATACGCCCTGTCACGTGTCAGTATCAAATAATCAAATAGAACTTTTAGACATTTTTCAAAGACCGAACAGAAGCAAATGCATCCACTGGATATTGATTGATATTTCAGAGATTAAGGGGGTTATTGTGATGAAGAAAGGTTGTTATTGTAATCCTATCTTCGGTGAAACTGAAAAAATCAATGAAAGAAGCAACTTAGCTAAGTTTTAGAGCAGAGACTGATGACCCAGACGAATTTGAAAGGGAGTGTTATCTGACATGAGACATTGACATTTAATACAATTAATCAAAACTTAATCAATCAAACATGGTTGATCATAGAATCAAGCAATCGTGTCATGATATGATTTGCTATGCATGATTCAAATGATTCCAATGATGCAGGAATCCCCAAGATGATCATGCGATCAATAGCTATTAAAAGGATCTTCCATACAACATAACCTACATTATCAATTAGACCCTCGATCAATCAGCTTGTAAATCATTTAATCAATCAATCACTCACTCAATCAATCAATCAATCACTCAATCAATCACTCAATCAATCAACTAATCAAGCAATAAATCAATCAACTAATCAATCAATAAATCAATCAATCAATCAATCAACTAATCAATCAATAAATCAATCAACTAATCAATCAATAAATCAATCAATCAATCAATCAACTAATCAACCAATAAATCAATCAATCAATCAATCAATCAATCAATCAATCACGCAAGCAATCAATCAGTCGATCAATCAATAAAAACGATGAACTTTCTACATCTCGATAATGCTAAAAAGTGATAAAAGAATCTCGACTATTATGCATTCTCGTGACAATATGCAATTGTCTCATTAACCGAGCCCATACGATTCTGAAAATGGCGGACAACATTTGACCAGTTTCAGAGTTTCATTTGGGTTGAAGGTGTTCATTGAAATAGGAAAATATTGATTGCATTTCAATGGGTCTTCCATGATGTTATTAATCATTGTCGTTCTATCTTCGCACATAAACGCTAATTCTCACTTATCAGGGGTTAAAAAGCATCCTCCTCAGCTTCTCATTCTCAGGATGTAGGTCATTAACACCCACTAACATCTTTCTGTTTTCATTTAAATCACAACCATCAAGTCGCCTTTTTCGGCAATATAATTATTGAAGACAATCTTTTTCAGCTGCTCCAGATTTATTCCATGAAAGAACGCTTATTGTTACCAAGGTCATCCATGGCCTTTGCAATTAGGAGTTTTCTTCATAAAGGAGGGGAAGGAGAGGGGTCGTCTTGGATATATCTGCAAATCATTTGCGTGCGGATTCATTTTTTTCTTTTGGCAGTTTGAAAGTGTTGTGACCCATGGAAATGATGAAAATAATGGTACCAATGGAATGTTTATATATAAATATAAAGAATAATAAAGAAAATAAAGAAATGGTTGTGGAATTATTTCAATGGATGGAGAAGCCTAAAACTAGATTTGTTTCAACGTTACATGAAATATAAGTTGTGAAATAAGGATAAAGAAAGAGAAATGTAATCGCATTCCAAATAGGATTTTATTTCTATGAAGGAGCAGGATGCTAAAGGTCTCCCAGTAAATGTGGCGAAATTGATATTTAAGGCGTCCATAATTAGATTCCTCATTGAGTGGTGGTAGGCAAAGTATCTAAGCACTCCATTAAAAACACATAGACCAATGTTTTCTCTCCGTTTCTCCCGTTATGATTAATTCACCTTACCCACAGCCCCTGGCTGTACAAATCGATACTTTATGCTCGAATCTAATTGAACCACGTGACTTAAGCGCAAGAACAAAAGAAATACTTAATTTTGATGACCTAGTTACGAGCGAACAGCCATAACTATTGGAATTTTAGTACATGCGATATAAATGCGTGCAAAATCATGCACTTCCATAAATCTGATACTACTGAATATTTAATGAGCTGTCACAATTGAAATACACTAAAACCCGTAAACTTGTTTAGCAGTTTTCAATACAGACGATAAAAAAAGCTAGATTCGCTCTGAAAGCCGATTTGCAAAAAGATTGCTTCGGAATGAAAATTTAATGGAAGGACTCAATTAAATTTTAAATCCTCGTGATTTCTTTATGAAAATCGATGCGAAAGGTGTTTCGCTGAACTAAGTACGCTGGATCATCTCTCAGCATGAAAACTGTATCAAGAAAGTGGCTGAATTTAAAAACTTATTTATTGTGTCGCTAATAGGCCAAATGGAAGTCTTTTAAATTCGCCATGACAGCGTGTCTCGCATTCAATGCAAAATAAATAAGGGATTTCATTAACCGCTAGAATTATCCTAACATTTATACATTCGTAATACACCACATCAAATGCTCTTTAGACCTAACATGGCTTCCACCTTGTGTACAAAGTGGTTAATTGACGCGCTTCTAGGCGGATCTTTTGGTTTCCGGGCGCGTGTGTCCCAAATCAGCTGGGAATATAGACCAGTGATCATTAAAGCAAAGATTTTTGAAGATATTGTAATTGTAAGCAACGCCGTAAACAAACTTGAAGGCAAAAAATTGAACAAGCGGCCTGCAGAACTATCGTATATCAGCAAGTGTATACATAGATCGTTAATCTTGAGTTAGTCTCGTGAGTTAGATCAAGGTGACAACATTGGCAAACTACTTTACTCACTATTTTGCTCTTCTCGCTGTTTTTGCATCGTTTTTCTCTATATTTTGGTATACAAGATTACTTAGTTAGTGGGCAGGATATTTTGTGGATGACAAATGGTGTAGGCTATGTTCCAAATATTCTAATTAGATAAAGGTTGTTAAGCAATTAGGACTGATATAATTTAGATATGAAGCAACGGGGTAACACCGCAAAAAGAGGTTTGTGTTGTTGTAAATTAGATTCATATTTAACCGGTTGATTGCCAACTAATGATAGCGTCAATCAATAACAACGAAATGAAGAAGGCAAGCGTTGAGCTCAGCATGTAAGCAAGCAAGCGTTGAGCTCAACTAAGCAATTAAGTCACATCTTAATTATCTGCTAAAATAAATTTGATTCCTTTTAAAAAAGTTGCTTAATAAGTTACCAAAGTATCGCTTTTTCATTTGGTATTTTTATTAACTCTTAAAGCAATAGTTGTGGCCTGAAAGACTGCACTTAATTAGCCAAGGACTAAGCAAATTATAAACAGCTCTGTGGCTTTGGTAGACAGGCAGGTGAGTCAAGTTTCTTATTTAAAACGTTGAAATTATTCTGTATAAGAAAAATAAGAGCGAAAACAAAATAGATAATAAAAAGAGTTCAAATATAGAATTCTATGGTAGGCGGTGTAGTTAAAGTAATTCCAGCCTAATTAGTGAGACACGCAACTGCGGATGATTCATTCATTGTATCAAAATTACACACGATTTCGGATATTTTAAACGGAAATTCGGTAATATTGGCGAAAATTAACGAATATTGTTCGGAAATTAATTTGAATGGAATACTTAAGTCTTACCAGGAAATTAAAACGGCTAGAATTTATAAAGCTTTACAAATCAAATTGCTATTAATTAGATGTTTATGTAATGTTGGCCCATGAACGAGCAAAATCGAAGATAAAAACGATGCAATTTTCTGCATTACGTTTCAGGTTAGGCATCAGGTAATGGCATCACAAGTATTTTTAAAATGTATTTCAATGATGATTCAGTACTTTAAACTGATAATCAATTCTTGAGTGCCCAAAGTCCCTTGTCCCTCGAGGATTTTTTTTGGGAATTAAAAAGATGTCAACAAAGATGTAATTTCGTACCGATGCTTTCATTTTGGTACGTATGAGAAATTTCAATGATGTTTCGACAGTTGCAACACATAGTTGAAACTGAACGCCAAATACCAACAAATAGGTTTCTTTTCTTGAGGGTGGGGGGGGGGGGGTTCCCCATTTACTCAACCAGTAGAAATTTAAACATTCAGCATCTTGTGATGTTCACTTCGTGTGCAAGAAAAGTTATCATTTTGTGGTGTGGCATATGCAAATGAATTGAATTGGGAAGTCTTTAGACAAAACATTGAGGTGACTAAAATACCGAATCATATACTGCAACAACAAAACATGGAGTTCCGCAAATCAGAAGTGAAAATGAGTAAAAAGAATAGAGAAGCAGTTGCAATTAAAGAGAAATATTTGACAATACAGTGGGTGGGATTTGCGGCAAGCTGACTTGTGTCGTGATGCGGGAGTGAAATAACAAATAGTCCACCTCAATCTGCTGTATGGCCTAATGCTATTGTGGTGGATTACATAATGCATGTATTTGTTATGGAGTAAGCTTTCCTGTGCTAGAAACCTTGCTAGGGATTAGAGCACATCTCCTAAAATCAAGGAGAATTCAAATTATTCGCATTTTTAGTTGCTAGCTGATAAGATGACTAATGATGAGATATGAAAACTTACGAATTGTTATGTCTAATCACTCACTTCTGAACCAACGGCTATTTTAGAATTTTTATCTGGTGGGCAACTTTTACATCCACTATGACGTAGGAATGATACAGAAAATGTATTCTTCAAATGCACCTGGTTCCTCATAAGAGAGTGGTTTTCAAATAAGTAGTTCTCGGCTCTTTATGAGTTAAGAGGGTTCAGTGTTAACTTTGCCAGACATAAAACTATAAGCGATCTTTTTTATTTCGAAAAGTTCGTCTCAATCCGTAAATAAATAGATGTGATCTAAAATTTAATTGCTTGATTGGTAAAGTAAGCATTCAATGCTCAGTTTTGTCGAAAAAGTCATTCGTCAAAGAACTCCGTACTACAGCAAAATGCAAAGGTTGTAATGGTAAAATTATTTATTTTCAAAAAGAGCTTTCTAGGAAAGTGTCATTGATAGAATCTCATGAAAAGAACTCTCGAGTGTCTTCCTCTGCAAATATTTATATTGCTAAGAAATGACTGAAGTCATCATCTCGCACTTGCTTATATCAAAACGTGTAACAGCGCAGCAATATGCTACTTCATGATGACCCGGAAACATAATCTGGAACATTAAACGTACGTTTTGAGTGTGAAACTTCTCAGGAAATGATACGTAAGACTAATGATCGAAAGATCGAAAGGTGATTGGAAGTAAATAACTAAGGGTGGATTGAAAACCACACAAGACGAAAAATAATAAAAAGGCGGCTTCTAATTCTTAAAAAGCAGACGTTTCTTGATCAGCCATGGTTTTACGGTCGTGCTTCGTGTCTCAATAGATTGACGTCAAAGGGGTTGACGTCATAGGAGGGGACGGAAGTAGATAGCCCCCTGGCCACCCCCTGTATCTCGGTCCTTGGTTAAAACGCCATGGAAACTGCCTAGCAATAGGAGGAGCTTGATAGATTATGAAAAGCCAAGGGGAGAATACTATGGTTAGGGGCGTCAAAATTTTCCAAGTCTCCAAGCCTATCACAAAGCTGTGAATGTTGGATAGAAGATCAGAGTGTACATGGTAACCTTCCAATTCAAACGGCGTAGGAAAGTTCAGCACTAACCTGAACTCCCCAATTGAGTTACGGTTTCTAATTAGATTTTTCTCAAAGCAAGCTCAGTGTATTTGCGTTGGCACACACGTAACAGCAAAGTTGTCCAGGGGAATTTCAAACAAAGGATTCTCAGGTCATAGTACTGTTTATTTACATTTTTGCTTGCTGCCCGGCAACAGCTTATCACCGAGCGGATAGCTGATGAAGTTATCTTTTAATGGGCTCTAAAATTTCATAGCGATAGAATGCGACAATGTATTTTGCTGTCGCTGCGGTTTTACGATAGACAAAGCAGTGATTAAACACTATGCCGTGGAACAAATGTATATTACAGAGACATAATCACAGTTTTTTTAACTTAAAATAAAGAAGCAACCACGAACAAAACATTTGAGCATTGGATGGCGACTTGTAATTTCTGTGTATATTGACGATCTGTTTATCGGGAAATTATTCGATTAGGTTTATTTGATAAAGGGTAATTTTGCCAATGGGCACAGGTCGTAGTTGTTTTTGGAGAGAATTGCCTAAAATGAATCTTAGCCATTAAATTGTTCATTATATTGATTAGAAATACAAGCCCCCCCCCCCAAATGAAAAAGGTCTAGGTGAGCCCAGATCAAGTGGTAGCCCTATATCTACGAACAACTTCCCAGAAAGCAAAGCATAAAAGATTACTTCAATATCCATGTATAGTTGAAAATTGGAATAGCGTGTTCAATTCTGAGTCATCCCGTTTGGTAGAATATGTCGATTGTAACGGCGCACTGATGTTTGTTAACGGTTAAGTTAATCGGACATTTCGCACATTATAATTTCTAATACAACCTACCTAGTAGCCTATCTTACTATTACTTTACATTAAAGGGCATCCGTAAAGGGGGTGCGTGCTGCGTCCCCATCATTAGCATTTATCAAACTTGGCGCATCAAGAACATCTGATCCCCCATTTTTATCTTCTTTAGTACCGAGTATGTGTCTTTTTTGCCAAAAAACCCTAGATGTGTTGCTATTCTTATAATGAGAACCTTGGGCATTCCCCAATGTTGCCCCCCTCATGTCTGAGAGGCCTGAGTTGTGAGTCCCCGCCTCTGGAAAAGGTGTCACCCCAAGATTGCGTGTCACTGCAAGGGTTGCATTTCAATTGACAAAATAACGCTACAGAAAGCACAAAAAAACAAGAAAAATCTTTTGAGCTTGATCAAACAAGCCACCACTCGATAAACAAAACATGTTTTTGTAAGTTCGGATGCAGTGTCTCCTGTAATTGATACCGTTAGTAATAAACTGCTATTTTCAGATTAATTATAACCCATTTTACCTAAGCTAGATACACGTTCTCATTTTTAATACTCATGAGAGCGGATTAGGTTTAATAGGTACCGAAAGAATTGATGAGAATTCTAAACACGTCAAAAGATCAAATAATATCAGCCTTATTCTATCCGATTTATCTGATACGTTTTTTAATTTATCTTGTTAAAGGGAATCAAAAATAGTTTCTCATGTTAGCATCGTTTTAGGGCAAGTGGAAGAGACATTTTGGGATATTAAAAATAGGCCTTATTTATAAATAGGGTAAACTTTACCGCCTCGATAAGCAACGGATTAATAAGCAACTGGGGTTAGGGTCATTTTAAACATCAATAATTATAAGGCTCAATAAAGGGAGCCAGCACGTAAGTTCACTGCATTGCTGCGATAACATGCCTAACATTTTTCCTTTAGTTTGAAATTGTGGATTTCTGCAAGCAACAACATGCTATGCATCCATGACTCAGATCAATAAAAAGAAATGCGAAGTCTCTAATCCACAAGATCTTATTCGACCTAGTTGACACTGGTTTGCGACTTCAACTAAGGCAGTTTTGAGTACTCTATGAATGTCATATTTCTCAACGTTGTGGCTTGTTCTTTAAAACATTTCAACTTGTTTTGGGGTCATTCCCTTCAAAAATTTGAAGGGAGTAATGACGTAGGCACTGATATATTATAACCATTTGACTTGAGTTCCCTACTGCTCCTTCACATCCTTGACCCGGATATGCGTTATCAATGAGATGTGAAAAATGTGTTGTGTTATGCATAATTTTGACTATATTTCGAATGTAATAATGCCGTTGACTCGCCTGATATGCCGTGTCTGTGAATGTTTAAAGCCGAATTAAATACAAATTGAAATTGAAATTCGCGAAAGAAATTTCTTTACTAAAGTAATTCTCCATGCAATAGTGTTATCAGTCTGACCATATCCAATTAATTGATAATAAAGCCACAGCTGCAAAAACAAGCCTTATGCAAGCTAACAGACTGCTGAGATATAATTACAGATCCATGTTTACTTCATCAGATAAAAAGAATATCGCATTTTAATTCACACATTTCTCCTTCAATTTTATTAAGAGTATCCATGTGATGTTTTGCGAACAAAACAAGTGGGTCGAGCATAGGCACTTTATAAGAAACGCATGACGCATCGGGCACTTTATAAGAAACCGGGAAATACTGCTGCAAGGCGTTTGAAAATGGCAGCAGATTTTTGTTGCATAAGCAGGGTTTATCTTGGAAATGCTCGAGTGACTCAGTTCCTGGGTGCTTATAAACCCGTTGCTGAATAACAAAGTTTAGAAACAGAGCGAGGAAGCAGAGTTTAGAAGCTTGCAATGCGAGCAAAGGGGGAAAACATCACGAACAACAAATGGATGTAATCTTCAAAAAATAATAGGCTTGGCTGAATAGCACATGCATCTCTTTCATGATTGCAAAAGACTCCTATTATTTCTTAAGATTAATAGAGATGTAATTTCTTATTGTCACAGCAGCCGTCGAGTTCCGATAGGTTTTAATGTCGAATTTCTGCACGCACATAACGAGCATTTGAACTTGCCATCCACACGGAAGAGTTTCAAAAATAAGAAGTTCCACTAGGAAATAGTTATTAGCTGATGGGCAATCGATTATTTGCTAAGCTTAATGCTAAGATCCGTCTGCTTACAGGGTGTGGGAACGTCTTTCGCGTAACCCTAACATTCTCAAAATGTCACAGTGTGCTGAGCCTCTTGTAACTTTCTACTATCCTGCATGGAAACATTTTACATTGGATTACGTCATTCTCATGTTTATCTCCGTATGAAGCTTAGCTAAATTATTGTTTTTGATAATCTCGTACGATACACAGGATAACGTTTGGTTTATAAAAATCTCACCAGAAATGCAAAACAAATAAATGATAAAGATATCAAATAAATATAAATCCACCACAAAAATATTCATGAGCACAATTTTGCAATTGATATTAATCAAGGATCAATTTCTTGCAAATTCTCGGCTATTTGCTTTGCACCATTTCAAAAACATGGGGAATATAACCTTCAACGAATGTAACCAATAATGCATAAGATGCTGACAATAATGATACCATTTTCAAAACTTTTTAATCCTATTTGAGAAAAATTAGAAATATTCTCGGTTTCAGAATATCTTTGTTTGTAAACCTTTCGTCTGAAGCACAATTTCAGCTGTACTTACATGTTCGACATGAAAAACAGGGTTTTAAAAACTGGAAGAAGAAAATTGTGAGCAGAATTTCTTCGAGTTCCATCGGCAGCACCAAAAACTCGCAAAATTCTTTTTAAAAACATGCCCTTCTTATCATTCTTGGGACTCAAAGCGAGACTAAAAGTTTATCGTGCATACGAGACAAAAGCAAAATGGTATATCATTAATACTTTCTTCTTCACATAACACTACCCCCAGGCATTCTAAACTGTTAGACCATCATTATCATTTTGCTGACTGGGCAGATGAATGTATCGATTTAAGTATTTTACCATAACCGAAGCTACATTTCATCTACAGACTTAACAACAAACTATGTTGCATGGGGGAAACATAGTCAAGTAATTCTGCCATCAAGGATAATAAAAGTTTGTGTCTGTTATGAATGAAACTTTTCGTAACGTTTTTCTTTAAAAATTGTTTTCCATTAATATGTGGTCTACCCACATTTTTCATTGTTCAAATCTGTCTCCAATCTATCACCATTTTCGTGTGGATTTATTGTCTAAATGGGTAGATTCCAAAAAATGCAACAATTACTTCTTTATGTCTTTTTTTACGTTTCACAAGAGACTTGAGGTTTCAATTCTAGACAGCTTTGGCCGTTATACAGAAACGGGCTGCTTTCATCTGCAATGACCTTTTGTGAGCATTTTTAAATAACTTCTATAAATGCTGCATTCTACACGTGAATTTGGAAGCCATGAATATCACTAGCTTTTTCATCATATACTCTTATCTTTATACTTAACTATTAACAGTTGCCCCCAGCCAAGCTTATACTGATAACTAGGGTTAATAACAGTTGCATACTATTGTTTTCAAGCTAAAACGGGCATTGTGTCTAATTTTTCCTACTTACAGTAAATAATGTTTTGATTATGAAACCTGGTCTACTTAATCTGAAGGTACACAGAAACGCCGTTACTAGGTACAGTGGGCGTAAGAAAGTGATAGGTAGAATTGACAGTTAAAAATGTATAAATACATAATGGCTTATGCGAACATGAAAGTTTGGCAGTCGGATTTCATTCCTTGGCAGAAAACTATTTCATGCAAGCCTATACTTATCATATAGATGACTCTTTAGTCTAGCTTTTTGTCAGGATTGATACTGCAGGATGCAGAAGAGGTTTTTGGCAGTATCTTGAATGAGACAAGAAATATTGATTTTTTAAAAGTTACATTTCATCGAAAGGAAATTAGATTTGAGGTTTGAGCTTGTCTCGTCACGGGCAGCTAAACAACCGCTAAACTTTAGCCAGGTTTTTATCGAAAGACCATTGTTTATTAGGTTAACAGCAGTAGTATCTGTATTTGAAGTTATTACCTGGTCTTTTCACACACTCACAATTTTTAGGGCTGCTTTTCACACCTATGCGAAGGAGCATTTCTCCCGCCATATCAGTGATGACGTGATTATTAGCCCAATCCCTTTAAATGTATCGATGTTTTCACAACACGAGCCCAATCAATGAAAATCCTAACTAAAGATATTCAAAATATTAGCTTACCAGGGCCTAATGGGTTGAATCCAGCAGGCTGCAACGAGGGAGGATGTAGTTCACCGAACGGCATGCCGGGCCGAAAGCCATCTATCGGGCCCAGTTCTCCAAACCGTGTAGGAAAACCAAAATGGTCGAAGCCAGGCTGATCCCTTTCATCTGCTCGGGCTCTGTGTCCTAAAAACATAGAAAATTGATTTGTAAAAGGAACCTAGGACCTAAGCCACTACGTGTATTTAAGAATTGAAAATACATGATTTCAACAGCTACTATCTATTTTTGCCATCATACAAATGGGAGAGAAATCTTAATTTTATTAAAGTTCACAATATCAAGCGATAAAACCTTTATTTGTGTCATGAAGACTTTTTGTAAATCCATTTTTACGATCTAATCTAATACTCTAATTCTTAATTTGATGTGCAGATTAATAAACTGAAAACAGGTTGCAAAAATCTGGCTAAGGCGCTAAGGCTAATAATTTGAGGTTAACTGCAGATGTTTATGATAATATTTATAATTATTAAATTGATTTTCACGAGGCAGGAATGAAAGCGTGATAAATGCTCTCTTTTTTCCTTTTAAGATTGTCTGATTGTGTTAATAAATTTTGCATTATTGCATTTTGCATATTTTTTTCATTTCAGCGTTTACATTTACCAATAAAAATCAATGAAGGAAAGCGTGACGATAAAACAAAAGAAAAAGGGTGAATTTATATAAAAATAGTTAGCTTATGAAGTTAAAATCAAGTTACATGAATGAATAAACAGCTCAATGATAAACTAAGCAGATGTAATAATTAGCGAATCAGCAAAATTGTATGACTAACACTCGATTTACTAAATGAATGAATAGAATTGTTAAAGGAATAGTGATAAACGACGAAAGAGAAAGGATGAAGATTAAACACAACTTTTGATAAATAAATGAGAGGATTTAATATTGATGAATGGTAAAATAATGAATGACAAAACCATAAAAACTGAATCTACTATCTTTCCTGTTATCCGTATTAAAATCTTAATTAAGTATGAAAATGCTTCGACCGCAAAATGTTGAATTCATCTCCATCAGTTAAGTGGTTGCGTCACAAGATGGATGAATAACTTTGGTGTCGATGTTTGAAAAAGAATAATAGATGACTGACGTCAACTGTGATGGACCTCTCTTGTTGCAACAAATAACTTTTTGTTACATTTAAAATTCTTGTTTTTATCTGGTTCATGACAAACCCTTAAAAATTTTGTCTACCAAATGACTAATCTCTAGCCTTTGACCAAGTTCCTCTTAGAATGAATGAATGACATGTGTTTCTCTTCATAATATATAATTATACCAAAAGACACTCCAGAGGTGCTACTTCGAGAGTTACGAGGGTAATGGTCCATTTACCCCCTATCACTTGGGATGCCGGTACATTAGAAGAAAATAGCATATGTTGGGTGCTGGAGAAAGTCCCCCGTTTAAAGTCACTTTGCTTTGCTAAAACATGCAATCTTATACTTTTGAAGGTGTATTAACAGAATCATTCTTATCGCTTGATACAGACGAATTAATATAATATATCATTTTCACACACTAATTTCTTTTTAAAATGATAATGTTAGATATATTCTTTTTCGAAATAAACATTTCATGTCCTGTTCTAACTATACCCATTCACCTCTGCAAGACAATCCTTTCTAGGTGTTTACCCACCCTACCCCTAGCAATAACCCCAACCAATGACCCTTGAACATTACCCTCACAATTGACCATAAGCTGCTCCAGCCTTTTCAGCCCCCACCCCCGCCTCCTATATTCACGGCTAGTGACGCCCTTTGAAAACAGAGATAATTAAAAAACGCCTACCCAAGTGTTATGATGAATATTTAATCAAATTGCTCCCCCTTGATGTGACCTTACATACAAATATAACGCGGGAAATTACTGTGCGCTTATGACATAGTGCAATACAAGAGCTGGGTAACGTCTAGGAAAAAACAGCTATAGATTTGAAGGAATATCTTTCGATTAGAAATTGTTACTTGATCTGTACCACCTCATCAGTTGCTCTGATTACTGCCCACTTATCATTCGATTTAAGAACAAGATCGTATGTCTCTGTTCGTGGGAGAGTCATCAACAATAAGTGAATCATCATCGAAGCGTTAATACTCTTTATCCTTGAAATCATTTCTATTTTGGGATTTTAAAGTATGTAAAGATTCATAATTTCTCAGTTATATAGAAATTGTTTTTCAAATCTAAATACAAGCCTATCTAAAGCTTGTTTACTGAATGCCATTCTTATATGGGGGTTGGTGTTGATAGGTAATATGGTTTGGTAACCTTATATGAGGGGGGTCATTTTAAGCTCTTTGTTTGGAGGGGGCTGTTTCATACAGCAACCCCTTTTTTATGATTGTTTTATGATTTATGATTGAAACAAAATTTTCAAGGGCCTTACAGACGCAATTGCTGGGCCAGGTTTTACACCAAAAAAGATCGCTCATCTTCATTGCCAAGCTTCATCTTGTGCACAAAGTGATGGCCTTGAAAAAGGCCTAGTTTCACATGGCAAGCCACAACCAGTTAAACATCGCAAACTATTTCGTAATCTTAGCGTGCTAAATCGCTAACAACCCTAGTTAATTTTTCAATAGATACTTGCTAACATTAAAAACCAATGCGAACCCCCCTGATAAATTAGAGAAGTTGTGTTTTCCCCCGGCGATGTTCAGTCATAGCATGCTTTATAGTGAAGCATAAGGCACAAGCAACTCTCAATCACCCTCGCTGTATCTCAACATGTACTTAATTTCTTAGATTCAGCCAGCAGGTTGTACAAGTATATGCTTATAATTAATCTATATAATCTTGTATGGAGCGCGTTTGATTTTGTGGAGTATTTGAAGATAGCTATTGAATGAGAATGCTGGTGCTATTCACATCATTCAAGCTATTAAATGACAAACAAGTTGTGGATTTTTATCTCACCAATGTTTGCAATTGCTTTGACCACTAATGCCGCAAAAAGGTTGTGATTTCTGGGTTAACCGTAATTGCTATCTCCCTTACAACCCTAACCTTAGCCCTGACCATGTTCCCAAAACTAACCCTTGCTCTAACCTTGCTCCTTACCCTTAGGGCTCAAGGAGTAACACTGCTCATTACCCCTAACCATTATCATTATTATGGGTACTTATCCTATCAAACAACCCCCACCCATCTACGAAACGATACCCTTTGTACAACACCAAGTCATCTTGTGGGGGCGGGGGCACATTGATTGAGAAACCAACACCCCTTGACAGAAGCTAAATGTCTCATGTCTTAACAATGTTGTTTAACGTCTTATGATATTATTGACCTTGTATCAGCCTGTCTTCCGCTGTTCTTTACAGTTTCAATTGCTTTACATTTCAGGAATTTAAAGCCAATCTAGAATTCGAGTCCTGGTGATGAGGAATTTATAAAAACGAGTGTTTCTTACGTTATGTTATGTAATGCAAGTTCAACTTGCTTTCTCAATGGAACTTTAAGGCATTAATTTTCAATCTTCTATTTCAGTTCTGAGTATCGTTATGACTTTTCTTTATTTAAGCATAATATACAACGACTAAAAATCAGTCGCCAATTAAAGAGTTTTCAGTATGCCATCTTCAAAGTTTCTTATAAGAGAGTTTTCCTAACACTTCCCCCCTATTCGCATTTGCTCAAAATAACTTAATTTTATCCTACTTTTCTTAAATTATCCTTTTTGTCACGGAATTTGTTGCTAAGCCAAACGAACTCGAACTAAAAACAAACAAGCGCGTGATGTAAACATGAGTTTTCAAGTCGAGACAGCTTGAGACAATAACCTCGTTCTTTATGAATTCTGGATTACTAAAACGATTGAATTGTGAGAATTTTTAGGCCATGTATGACCGCAAAGGTCATAGGCAGAAAAACCACTTGCCAATAACAAAACCAAGCCAGTCCTTGTCTCGGCTATCCGCATGTTCTTATGGTACATTTGCATACTATTCGATTGATTGTTTTGAACAAAGGCATGGGTGTACCGCGTCTGAGGGCTAATTTACACAGAGTAGCAAACTATCAACGGCTCATCTAAGCCACAATAAAAAGGATTCCTATTCAAGATCAGTCGTTGCCACCAACGATTCATATACAGCATATAGATTGGATCATCTCGGCTTTACGTTATATTCACGTTTTAGGATAACGCGTCGGAAGGATCTTGGAGGCAGTTCTAAATTCGACCATGTTGCAAGTGGAAAGGCAATGATACATGTTTACCCCCTGCTTCCTAAAGATTAGCCAAAGTTGGCATCTAAAAACTGCCTTCCCTTGGCTGAAATGGCTTTAATTCAAGGAGAACCTCGGAGGGGGGGGAGGCTCATAGTTTGCTAAGTAGCACAGAAAAACATGCAGAAAACCACATGAATCTGCCTCTTCAGCGTGCTTCTTTGCAATGCAAAAATCACGTAATGATTAACTTCAGGAGACATTTACCCTATTACCCCCCTCCCTTCCTACAACAGTCACTTTTAAGGTGTTGAATGCTTTCAGCCTTGTTCTCACACTGGGCACCAATGTTCAAAACCCAAAGTTGGAGACTGTGAGATTTACGAGTATTCTTACTTTCTTGCAATTATGAAGGGACATGTTTTGTCCAAAATAAAAGCCTGTGAGGTTCAATTAATTGAAAAGAAGGTCTGGGTGGTTGCTGTTAACCTGATAACACGTCTCCTACCCTCTGAAATGGAATGAAAACATTCGAAACACTTCTGATCATATCAGGGGTTGTTCTTTATAAACAAGAATCACAAGAAGAAAACTTCTTTAGTCAGGCATATATGCTACATTAGTCTTAACGTCAAAGACTGCCTTGGAACGATAAGGGCTGCTCCACCACAAGATTACATCCCACAGAAACAAAGGGGCATTCCTATGATCCTAATCTGTTACTCTACCTTGTTCTCACGCTAATGTTTCCTACTAATCACGTGAAATATCGTGAAGTTCTGCTTGACCTGTCCTCACACATTAAAGATTATCGAGTCGGGCCATGCCTCATTCGTAATTGATGGAATTATTGTAATTCGATGCAACCAATCTCAGCTTTCCTTGCCTAACTTTGCAAATAAAGCACGATTCAGGACGGATGGACAACTTCAATGATGCAACGCAAGTTCCATGCACCTTCCTCAATAACCTACTTGATACACCCTGGCCTTCATTTGGCATTCCAGTTCCCTTTGATTCCAACATCCTTCTCGAACAGCCGTTAAATGTAAGGTTTTGGCGTCTTTACAGTTCTTTAAAATCCAAGCTCTTTCAATCGTTGAGTAACAGGGCGAGGCTGTCCGGATGGGCCTTGTCCGATTCAAGGGGGGTATCCCCCGGGAAATAAATCAGCATTGATTGGAAAAGGATTAGGGGGGAAAGGGTAACATAAGTAGGGTTCTAGCTAAGTTCCAAAATAAACCATTTGATGGGGCAACACTGCTTGAAAATAATGGCTTAAAATGTGCTGTTTAATGAGAATGTAACACTAGCAGAATATCGAATGCGGGGATCGAGCCCCCTGCCCCTCACCAAGAACAAAAACAACTATGACCCCGTGTTCAAGTAGAACATTACCGATGCCTTGCATCTGAATTTGCTGCTGGGCGACTAGCTGCCAATTATTGTGCGTTGATTAAAATTTAATAAGGTGAATATGAAAACAAGCGCGCGTCAATACTGACATTACGCACTGAGGGAATATTTAATGACCTGAGGATGAAAATATCAATTGGAACTTGTTGTTTTAATGTGGCTTTGATTAAAATTCGAGAATTGAGTCTCAACTATTTGACAATTCAATGTTTCTATTGATGACATTCATCTAAGCGATGGCGTCTGTTGCATGGCAGATGTTATCTATCCATATTCATTGTTATTCAGTCGTATTTTCTCAAGAAATTCAAAATATCATTTCGATAGATAAAAGCGTTAGTTAAAATACTGATTTGCCATGATAGTAGCCGACCGCATAAGCACGAAATCAAATGGTTTTTACCAAGTATCCATGGCCTAGAAAAGTTGCAAACATATTACCCGGCAGTTTGACAAAACAGTCAAGCATGGGGCTAGCTTGGGTTGGATTTGAAATATTTATTCATGGAACCATCTGCCGCTAATAAACGCACTGCCGTAGTTTATTGCCCAATTTTTCCTTGCCCTGAACCTTAAATAAGCACAGTAAATTTATGATACCATGGCTTCCATAAGGATTTCCTCTAGTTCGACTGTAAAGTTTTCCCAGCTCGGCAATTTAACAAAAGCCGTCAGCCAAAAGGAAGAAATCAAAGAAAGCAGCAGGCAGATGGGGCAGAACCCTTGACAATAACCAAAACACTCCAAAGCAATTTGGGAAAAATAAATGAAGAAGTTGAGCTTGAGTAAAAGATCTTTTCTCCCGTTTAAATGTCGCTATTGTAAGAAACCCTGTTTGTAAGAAACCCTGTGCTTCACTCAGACATTGGATATCGACCTTACTTGCTCTTAAAAACAAAAAGGTGCTTAGCAACATCAAAATTAATGATGTACTGTTTAATTCGCAACGGGCCTAAACTTTATCTTCGCAAGGCCTACTTCTGTCTCCAGTAAGGCACCAAAGTAAATACACGTTCAAATCCACAGCTCACTATGTTGAATCAAGATTGACCTGCCTAAAAATGTTCAAATTACTAAATGACAAGCTGGGTTTGAATCTTTCCTCTTTTAATCTCAATATCGAATGAGCGCTATGTTCAGGGGATCAAGAAATGATTTTCATTATGATCTGACTTCTTAATCATATCCAATGACAGAATCAGGTCAGTTTTGATGGGAGGGACGAGGGTTGACACAACTGATACGTTTGCAATCTCACAACACAAGGCCAGCCCCTCCCCCTCCCCTGCATCACCCCGCACTGTATCGTTGCTCCAACGACTACGAGCACTAGAGCCTAAACTATCGTTGTTGTGAAGGAGCGTGATTGAAAAAGCGCGCTAATATGCTTGCCTTTGAAGCACTTGCGAACACCAATAGGCCGCAATTATGCAAACATTAACCCGAAATTTGTAACTACAAGGTCAAAAGGCAAATAATTTACAAATGACCAATATCTTAGCTATGAATTTAATCTGTTGTTGAAATGGAACTTAGTCTGTGAGCTCTAAACCACGCTCAGTTAGTTGTAGGTGACCACTACAAAACCATGTTTTCTAACGAACAATCCGTGGTTTCTTTAACAGTACGAAGCGGTTAATTTTGAGGAGACTACTGCCATTGTTAACTTAACCTTTTCTATGCTCAAGCACATCTCTTTTTATCGATTTAGTATGGACATTTGTGGCTACTGATTATTTGTTAAACACATCAATAGCACTGAGTGATATTTGCTCATAAACAAACTTTCCTAACCTCGGTCGCACGACTAGGCCGCAAATTCGCCGTGTGAAACGTTTAAGTTTATTTCCAATGGAGTCATGGGAAACCCCGTACGAAACCGCGTAGAAAACCGCGCGACAAACATTGAGACGGCTCGCGTGCCAGCATGTCTCAGATACGTAATTCTATTTGACTGCTGTAAAAACAGTCACGGCAGTTTACAGTGAATAGCTTATCATTGGTAAAATGTGACACGAAAAGCAGTAAAACAGTGAGGGCTTATTGCATTACTCTGAGACATTAACAGTGAAATATTCGACATGATTCTGCTATGAACTGACAGGAAATTCCCTTCTATTCAATTACAGTCTATTAAAATTGTATGAACAGAATTTGTACCATCATCTTTTAAAGTACATTATTGTAAAATAGGGCACATGAAGCTACAAGAAAGTTTGAAGAATAGAAAAGGCCAGTTTTGAGCATTTTATCATTGACTAAAAAACACACATTTTGAAACAGAGATGTATATTTGAAAAGATTGCTTATTCATAACTTTCCGATAGTTAGAGCAATTTTAACCCAGTACTTTGTCCACAAAAATAGCCCAAAATTAAATGGAAACTGGAAATTGCCCCCAAGACCGGCCACCCTTCCTGGTCACGAATCGATTAAAAATTAGGACATCGGTTATCGCATGCAATAAAATTGAACACATATCTGGGGCTGAAAGGGTTCAAGCACAGTGGGCCCTGGAATTTTGGGAAGAATAATGAATCTTATCGTGATTCTTGGCTACTAAAGGTAAAATACTGGGATTAAAGAGCTTGAAACTTTGGTCTACGATTTCTATGAAGAGCTCTCTTCATTTAGCATCACTTGATAACTTGGTCTTCTCTACCCTGAAATTAAAGAGCCTGTGTTTTCGCTGTCTAAGTGAGCTTAATTAGAAAGCAGGCTGTTTTTTTCATCATGTCTGTCAGAACACAACCAAACACTATCGAAACTAATAGCCTTTTAAACTGGCCATTATTGTAAATACTTTGTTACAGTTGGAAAGAAAGACGGATTTAGCTAAGCAGAGAACAGTTCTTTTACAGATGGCATTCTTCGATATTCAAGCAGTCTGAGATAAGGCGACTTCGCTTTGCAGCAATTATGTTTATCTCTCAAATATTCATTAGATTTCGACAAAATCTTTTCTGCAAGATCGAAGGAGTTTACAATGATAAATCAATGATCTCATTAAGGACTTAACCCGCTTATATATTTCTGTACCAATGTAAAAGCGTTTTGCGTAATGTTCTCGCACATTGCAACATCTGTACAATCCCTTATTAGCAACCATGAATTATTTACCAAATTCTTAGGCTTCCAACTCTAAATTAGCCGCCTTTCGAGGACATTCTAAATGGCGACCACTCTCTTCAAGACTAAATCCACTCTCTCTCTCTCTCGCTTTCGCTTTCTCGCAATGTTCCGTATTGCTCTTCGACTACTGCATTTCGCACCTCGAAGAAAACTTATCAACAACAGCTCATTTCGAGCTACACACTGGGCCTAAGATATCAGAAGATATAAACAAAACTGTTATAATTGTGTTCATTTTGAGAAGACTTGTTGATTTGGGTGTTACATTGAATACATGCCAGCAAGGCTTCTAGAAATTAGCGTAAATTGTTCTTTAACTTGGTTTTTGGGAGGAAAAATATGAAAAATGGCAACACTACAAATTGTGTCAGCCAAATTCTTTCCAAAATGACAGAAAAGGACCGAGATGTTTTGCATATTCGCTGAGAGCAATTGAAATATATCGCTTAATTGAACCTTAGTTTACCAATCATAGTTGCCATTAGCAGGTGTTAGGGGGGTAAGGGGGCTTATTGCCCCCTGGAGCCAAAAGTTGGCGGTTTTGACACAAAATCAGCGCATGCCAAAAATATGGCCTAAAAATAAGCGAAAATGTGTAATTGAGTGATCATGTTTGTAATGTTTGCATGTTTAATGGCGCACTCTCCTTCGTGAATTTTTCTGAATTGGAGCCATTGAAGGGAAAGTCGAGCAAGTTGAAGGGGCAGTAAGGTCAAATGATCGTTTATTGCTGCTGATGAGTATCATCCAATTGTGTACCTAGGGATGCTGGTAATATTCGAGGCTAAATCCTTCCATACCTATTCTCAATTGTATTTTGGTAGTAACTAGTCTGTACATGCTTGAATGATGTTTGCCTAGAATTGTGGCTTATGTGGATAAGACCAGGTCTCAGTCATTCGATACCTCTGATTAAACAGTCGTTCATGATACTGTCAAATATTGTGAAATTCGCGCCTTTCATAATGGCTAGCTTCTGATTACAAAGATTTAATGCGACGCTGTACTTAATAGACAACGAAATCCTTTTGAAATGACGAAACAGGGTAAGAGATATTGGGGTGAGATCACCACTAGATTCCCTTTATTGGTTTCGTTGGTCAAGGGTGTGGTTAACAATTCGCTGACTAAACTTTGATAGCGTAGAGAATTGAAACTGGTCCAGGTTTACGAAAGGGCACCCTGCTTACAAACAGAGACAAATTATCGCCTCAGGTAAATAGGACGACTGGATTGAATGATTCAACTCTAATCTTTTCCAAGTCGCTCAAAAGCAGGCTTGTCTATAAAGATCCATAGCGATAATCAGTGGATGTGGGGCTGCTCCACATATATAAGGGGGGCCTGATCCCTGATAACCCGTCTTTAAAATTCTCTTGATGAGAGGTCAAACAGATTGGACAGCCCCTGACATTCCATTCTAAGTAATAAATGCTAGATGAATGGTTCCTAACGAAGTATGGAGGCGATTAATTTCTTTATTTATCTTGAGGGTAAACAAGCTAGGCTAAAAATAGTGATCAGAAGGTGGTTGCTTCAATTGATTAAACCATTTTTCAAAACCTGCTATTTGCGATTATGCTTGCATTACGAGTGTAGTTAGGGGCTTGGGGGTGCGATCGTCTCCTTCCCTTCCCCCTTTCCATGAAAAAGGGGGAAGGCATCTTATAGTTTGTCTTAATGACCGTCACACTTGAGATAAGCGTTCAAACTGAATATTTTGTTACCCTCCCTCGAATTGCGAGGGAATCGTTGGTACAGGCCTAGACAAGGTTTTCCGAATGTGTTTTAATGACTGCGTACGAAACATGTTGTCTTAAAGATAAATCCTTAAACGTGAATGATTTAAAGATATTTACAACATGTGCACATCCTTGAAGGGAAACAGCAACCGGTGTGAGAGAGCAATTTTACGGAAATCAACTTCATTACAGTTTGAAACGGATTTCCATTTAAGACTCTGCTAAGTCTACTGCAAATCTTGACGAATGCATAACGCCTGTTTACATCTTGCAGTAATGCACCTTGTTGGTCTTATCAATAATCAGTATCACATGATATGGCGATCACGGGCAATTACTGTTTGCTTCAAGATGATGTAGTTGAAAGATTGAGCGCTAGAGACAGGCCTAAGAAATAATGGAGGGCGTTTGGAGTCTTGATAGACCGCAGATAGAAGCTTGAAGCACCAAGAATCAGTCGCAAAACTTTCACACCTTCTGCATAAAACAACGAATTCAAATTAACAGGATAACAGGATTTCTATTCTGAACAAGTCAACCTGTATAAATATTACTTATTATTATTATTATTATTGTTAACAACATGCAATGCTAAGTTTTACAGACTTACTGAGCCAGTTACCTTTTGCTTAAATTATTTAACACGACCCCAAATGCCCCCTTTTAGTTAGGTCTGGGTCCACGAATTAATCAGGAACATTAGCCCAGCATTAGCCCCCATGTCTTCAATAAAAGAATGCTAACAGCAATGTATTGCTTTATCAAACACCCACACGATCCAATGATTAATCTTCGTTATACTTCGAGTACATTTTTACCAAAGTTATCTCCCAACTATCAATGGCCCCTTGTCCCCTGCACATTGCCCCTTTCAAACAAGGAAGCTTGCTAAAAAGGGATAAAATGATCCCCACCATGAGAATCCCGACCTTCAGGCTTGGCAGCCCCTTTGACTTGAGCAGTTAAGTTTGCATAAAGTTAAGGCGATTGGCTGCGAAAAATCAATAACATTTCGTGAGACATTTGAGCTTCACCCACAAAGTGATGTAGAGGCGATAGATGCACGCAATTCATGCACAGATGAACCCATTTTGGGGTCAAATTATTGAGCACAATAGTAAACCTCCTGGGGCATTTCGATAATGGAAAGCTTGCAAAGACCCTCAATGATCTATGTCTTGATTTTGTGGAAAGAAAAATCTTGGTGGGATTAATGCGGTCTGCTTCATAAATATGTTCATCCGTGGAAACGAATTTAGCCAAATAAAATAATCAGTTATATCATAGGATTGACCCTTGCTAAAAAACACGAGGAATTCTTATTGTTTAGGATGTTTTATTTATTTTCTTTCTTATCAAGCAATCCACTAGAATTTCCTTTTGAATTTCTTTCCTATTCTCGCCTGTATGGTTTAAAAAGCAATTCCCTTCACAATGTGGATGTATTTCCAATGCCCTTACTATTAAATCTCTCATAATATAAGAATTAGCGTTTTTTCCTTTAGTTTTCTTTATTTCTTGAGCGCGGTTTAAACTCGTCTGTTCTGTAATTTTTTGAATAGAATTACTCAAACATTTGTTAACTTCCATACCGCAGGTGTTCTGGTATCAACAACAAATTAAAGTGATATTAAAATTTAAAATGTTTATGTTAAAGTGATATTAAACATTATCTTAGTTTACAAAATTTCTTAGATAATATTGGTTTGTGATCATCTTCGAAAGAAAGAGAATTTCCTTACATTTTAATGTGAAATTGAAGAAGATCTTAATTCCCTTTTGAGTTAATGCGAAGACAGTCATTGATACTGTTCTAATGTTTTTGCATACTGCACTCTCAGTTCAGGAGAATAGTTATGTTTACACTGATTTTTATATGAAAATGAATTCAAAGGACGCTAGTTTTGAAAAGAATTTTCTTGATTTAAAAATTCTGCTGTGGAGCTATAGAAATAAAAAGTTGATGCGTTTGGTAGATCGATAATAAAACGTCTAGCACTAGCCATTTAAACAATACGGATATTTGGACGTTGAGGCTTGAATAGGAAGATGATTTGCTTTTCATAAAAGATTGTCCTAGGGTGTGTCATTAGAGAGTTCAACCCCTTTATGTGGGAAACCATTTGCAGGGAAAAAGTGGTCGCTATAAAGCACAAAAGCTAAATGCACCTGTTTAGGAAAAATTCGCACAAAAATATGATGCGTTTGAAAGGTATAGGGGGTGCAAAAGACGGTCTCTCGTACTCCCCTAAGTTATACCCCCAGCCCAGACATGCTAGCAATTACCTAGTCATGCAAATCACCATCTCATAATGAATGGAAGACGGCTTCTGAAAGATATCTAAATGAAAAAGCGCTACCTTAATAAAACACGTTTGCTTTACGCTATTAATTGAATCGCCGATTTTGGAGTTGTTTAATGACGACCGGCCTATGTTCGTATGCTGTGGACATAGATGGTCCCTTTGTCAACAATCTTCTCGTTTCAAGCCTCGGAGTAATGCTGTTAAAATTCTTTATGCGCTTTCTTATCTTAACAAAGCGTTAGGATTGAAAAAAGAACTTTGCAACATTGCGAAAAACATAAAGGAATTTAAACCCAGCTTAAATTTTAAGTTCTTTACGTTGCCATGAAGGACGGCTTCTCGTCCAAAAGAAGAAAACATTTTATTCAAGTGTTGCTGGGGCTGATGGGAGGCAGCTTGCCTTAATGTTAAAATTAGGCATATGGGGAGTTATTTAAAGGCAGATTTCTATGAACTCACCCCTTTGATCATTGGAAGGGTGTTTAAACCCACCTATCCATCCTAAACTCCAAATTTCATTACCTTTTTTAATGTAATTTTAAGATCATGACCGATGCCCGGGCATCAAAGAAAGATTTGTAATCGAAATTTGTTGTTACATTTTTGTCCTGCCAACTATCTATAGAAATCAACATACATGCAAAAGGCCACAAAAATCACTATTTCCCAAGCTAAATCCAGAGCAAAGAAGATTGTATGAATGATGAACATGTTGGCAGGATATTATCTCACCTCGTAAAACCTGTATTTTTCTAATGTAAGAAACTATTATCCTTGTATTGGTCTAGCAAACCCCTTAGTCCCATCGAATTTGCTCATCAAATAACTAGGCGTATCAAAACCCAGAGGCTGATTTGACGAAACTAACTGGATTTTTTTCGAAATATCTTATTGGATTCAGGATTATAGACAGCCCCTAGGGTATGCGATACACTACGAGGGATAACCTTAAGGCGATGGGAGGAAATATCATTGGATTGTCAAGACTTGAAATTGCTGACCCAAAAAGTAAACGATGTGGAGATCAAAAGGTTCTAGATGTAAATTAGCAATGTGGTCTCGAAAAAGGTTTTGAAAATGGTGGTATAGGGGGGGGGGGATTCTGATAACATATTTAGACACGGTAGGCACAGAGAATTCTCTCAAAATTTACACAAGATCATGTCTTGTATTTTAAAACATTGGGTTCCGATTTTTAGTAGCAGATAACTTTTTCTTAGCATTTTACTATTAGTTTAGTATTGTGCGCCACTATTTCTTAGTATCTAACTAATTCAGTTGTTTAATATGCCTGAATAAATACATACAAAACACTCTCAGCACACAATATGAATTCAACCCCTTTCCTGTAGGCCTTAGTTAAAGATCATATTAATGCTTGAGTCTAATTAATGCCAATCCGACTGTACAAAGGAACATTTAAAGCTCAAGCGAGCAGAGCGAGTTGTATTTTGAAAAAAACGAAACGACATTTGAGTGCAGCATGTCACAGGTAAAGCTGAAGATCTGTGTAGAGATAAGGCGAAAAAAGGATTTGTGGTGTACCGACGAAAACCATCTTTTACGATCATTTGAAATATATTATAAATTCAGCTCATTATGATGACGAGTTGGCAAAATATGGTTTCCACAACAGTCGAAAAGTGCAGACCATACAAGCATCCACGCGCCTTCTGAGAGCTGGTATCAATTCATGCTCTCGAAGTGTTTTCCTCTCGCTCATTATTTGTTTTGGCCCTTCATGTAGGGTCACAAGACCCACGTCAAAGCAGGAGCAAAAAGTTAGTCATATGAATCGTTCAATAAAAATTGGCCGAACTCAAATCGCCAAGTAACTCGATAGTTTGTTTAACACGCTTTCAATAAATTCTTTCAAAAGTTTGCATAAAGAACGCAATTTCTACAAAAAGTTCTTTGCGTTTAAAGCGTTTTAACACAGTTAGAATTGAACGCCTTCTTGGGCTGTCCGTAGCTTGGACGTGGCCAATTTTTGTTGTCATGGCCATGTTAATGCCCCTTTATTGTTGTGAATCTCTAATCGGTCAGTGTCCGAAATTTTTAGCTCATGCTTGCTTGAAATTAGTCCCTATTTCATGCGGCCACATGCATTGAGTTCAGTTGAATAGAGCCTTTTCAACCCATGGTCTTTAAATCCAATTGTCTGTGCGGCTTTGCGGAGTTCGCTTCTATATTGACTCATGATGTTCTAGACCAATAAGTAACATGGAGGCCTACCATGCGAAAAATTCCCAGTTATAAATAAAGGAATGACCGCAATAGAAGCATTGCGTGACCAGTTATTTCTATGCGATCTTCTTTCGAAAATTTTATGTTTATGCTAGAGGTTATTGCTACCAAAGAAAACCAAACAGGATTAATATTACTGGTAGTGCTAGCTTTTTCTTGTATTAATATTACGAGATTAGGTTTCATGACTTTTTAAACATAATAAGCGACGCGTTGATAATTCGAAAACGTTAAGCACAGAGACAGAGGGCTAGTGGAGGTATAGGGGTATAGGACACCAACAGTGGAGCATGGGGGAAATAGATCTAAAGGCACTCCTCTAAACAACAAGCGTGGGTGAAGAAGTGGCAAACTTCCATGAAAAGTCCATAAAAGTTGCTAACCTTCCTCCGGACAAAAACATACCGGAAGGCAAACCTTCCTCACAAGACAACAGAAAATAGGCATGGTTTGGGTGTGCCGTAACAGTTTCTGTTGTTTTTTCTTGACCTTCCACCAGCTAGTGACAGTGTGACCGTAATGTTGTCCAATTCTGCTTTCATGTGCTATCAAGCGTTCTAAACATAGCCAGGGATGAAACCCCTGAATATATCTTTGTTTGGACGAGACCTTCGATAGCTTCGAGACTAAAATTAACAGACTTTGAACGTCAGCCAAGATTTCCAGCTACATAATGACCCGATTTATTAAAATTACTTAAATTAAGCATGACTTACCCATAACTATTTATTTCATCGCGTACTTGATTAACTGTCCAATACATTTGATTACACGCATTCAGGTGTGTAAAGCAAGCTTGGAGGTCAAGTCTGGAGATCAACGTGGGTGGATCATATCAACCTGTTTGCAGAACGTTGGTGGGGGGAGGGGTATTTTGGAAACATTTAACGAAAACGGAAGCACGTCTACCCTAGCAACGTGAAGAAAATTATCGAAACTTAAACATATCATAATAAAATGTGGAATTAAATTAGATTTGAAATTACGGCTAAGAGGCAGTATAATTATGCGATTTTTGTCCTTCGGGGCGACTGTTTTTTACATATTTCGCCTCCTAGACACTTTAGATGCTTCAGTACACAGTTTCCTTTGTATTAAAACATCAACAATTACTATGTTGTATATTGTCCATTGGTTTCTAATAATAACGATAACATGATAGCATTTGACCAAAATTAAAGGAATTTTATCCATAATGTCACTTAACAAGATCAGATAATAACACTTTGTTGCAGCAACCCGGGGTCAGTGGCAAATGAATCTAATCAAATCAAATCAAATCAAATCAAATCAAATCAAATCAATCAAATCAAATCGAATCAAATCAAATCGAATCAAATCAATGCTCAGACGATTCGATGATCGACAACTAGCTGATGAGAGGATATAGAAGTCTGAAATGGAAATAGGAAAATAGGAAAAGGCAAAATTTTAAGAAACTTCAGCGCTAACATTGAAGTTTCTTACAAAGCAAAAGAGTATTTGAGATACGCCTGAGCAATGATGGCTTAAATTAAAATATGTATAACGTTATTTTGCAGTACTGACAGCAAAGATTGGTTTTTTATATAATAATAATGATTGTTTAAAAGATTTCGTGAGGGGTATAAAGTTATAACAGAAGACGAAAATCGTATTGATACACGTTGTTGATGGACCAAGAGAGCTTCTTACATGGTAGTATGAAGGCTGTGTTTCTTATAAACGTAGAGAAGCACGTCTAGAACTTAATTATGTTAATTATGTTGATATGGTATGTCAAACTTGTTCTAATAATGTAAGCATGAGAGCAGTTGCGTAGAATATATGCAAGCAATATCGGTAAATACCACGTGCTTATTCGTTTTGCCTCAATCTAGGCATTTGGTGTCAACGTGGGGTGTATTAATCAGTGACAATGATGCCCTCTCTTAATGAATGCGATGAGCTTCTAACATGGTTGTTTTATAGCATGCCCAATACACAATTTGTTTTCACAAAACTTTCACATGAGTCACCTGTTCCTAGCTGTATTCCACCTGTCTACGAAATTCCAATGCTCGAGTAAGCTGCGAGCCTATACTTGTGTAATAAATCACAAATTTCCTTGCAATTAAAAATTGATATCAAAATGTTCGCTTCGCTCCTATTTCAAGCTATATTATTTGTGCGAGACCTAATAGGACTAAGCAGTTAATCTACTGCTGATTTCACCTATTCAAAGCATAACAAAAATAATGAAACTTTCAGACGCTTCATCGATGGATTGAAGAGCAAATGATTTTTTGATAGAAACATGCATATTTAGACCCGAGAACAGACGCTCCGTCGCAAACAAAAAAGAACTTTGACAGCTGCGCTCAGTCGAAGCATGTCTTGACCTCGATCTTAGCTTAATTTGCGTTTGATATTCTAAAGAATGGACTGCCTAACTCTGAATAAATAAAAAGCAAGTTCTCAATAAAGAGTGACCCGTAATTGAGGGGCTTGGTGGGGGGCCTGAGGGGGTATCGTTATCAAAACAAAGTTTTCAGGAATGTGGGAAATTGAACAGTGGTGGGGGGATTGAAGATGATAATGTAAGATTAAATAAGGGGTTAAATTGGGGGTTAAATAAGGGGATAGATAAAGGTAAAAATAAATTAGAGGGTAGAAAAGAAAGTGTTAAAACGGGTAAGGAGATGCATGAGGCAATAAAACGAGGTGGTAACGCGAGGTGAAGATAGGGGGTATACTTTGAAACTATATTTACGGGGTACAATTAGATTTTCGAGGGTACTACAGAATGATGAAAAGTATATGGGCTTGAATAGATATGAAATTAGAAGATGGGTATTGGGGGTATATAGAACCAGGGTTTAACAGTATGGGGAGGACAAAGTGGGGGATAGAAAATGGCGTCAGAGAAGGGAAGGCAACATTATTTGATCGTTCTTCACGAATACGTGTTTGCTCTTATATCTACGTTCTACCCCAAAATATCATCTTCAAACACTCAGTTAATGCTAATTCAGATTTGAAGATATTCCAAACTATGTTAATCGGTCATAGCATTAATAAACAACACACTAGAGGCTTTTCCTTTCTACTCTTTGATATTTCACACAAGGTGAACTAATTCTCTCTTATCCGTGGCTTCTCACGGGCTTTTTACGAGCCCTGAAAGTGATGGCATTATTTTAATAGTTAAGCCGTCATTGTTTTGTAATACACTTAATTTTTCAACTCTCGTGAATCATCAGTTAGTTGATAACGGGTTATCGTCCTAACCGTGTCAGCGTTTCCATCGCAAATAACCAACAAAAATAAAACCCGAGTTTCGAGACCATCCAACTGAACTTTGTTGCCCTCAGAATGGCACCGACCATTTAAATTTTCGTCTAGCTTTCTATCATCTACATGAAATTCTCACCCAACTAACTCGCTGAAAAGCCAGCATTTTTGTCTGGGTTTTAAAAGCAAGTCTAGCAACTACCTAGTAATGTGAATTTTTTAGGCACGTTGTAATCCTCACTGCCGTTTTGTGGGTAAACATTAAAATATTTCAAGGACATCGATCTCAACCCATTAGAAATTCGATGTTTCAATTGCCAACTTCGTAAACATAAAAATATCTTTTGTACATTGAAATCTGTTGCATTGTAACTCAATGCCCGTTTAGTTAGGCAAGAATATAAAAGATTCGTTAGTATAAACAAAGGATATTATCTTCGTGTTTGGGATTAAAAATTATGCAGCCTAGGACAAAGTTTCCACTGGCTTGAGAATAACACACGAAATAATTCAAGTTGTAAAGTTTATTTCCATGATAGTTTTCCCACTCCGTATACCGGTAGATGTCCAAACTATCGAAAATACCAGTAAAATTCTAAATTTAGGTCGGGATTTATCGATAACGGTGGAATTGCTACGAAGCAGTTTGACACAACACTGTCTATTATGCACAGCGATGGAATTTCAAGTGTAGTGCACTCCGTGATAGGTTTGTTACCGGTAAATTTGAATGTTTTCATTGGGTTTGAGGACATGAAAATGCCCTGTTTTGCAGACATTAATATTCCTTGTACAGGCAAAATTGCATGGGAAAACATGAACTGAAAGCTGAGTTGAATTATATCTGAATTTAAGCAGGACTTGTAAGGATGAGGGCAAAATACTTTTGACTTACTTCTTGGTTCGCGAGGTCCATCAACTGTAACTTTAATAGCTCGCAAATACGTGGCGACTTGTGGTGGATCTGTATTCACAGTTATTGTCATAGAAAGGGTTTTGCCTATAGCGACAAGAAAAAGATACGTTAAAAACAGGTGTTGTAAGTAGGCATATATTGAATGGGCCAGCGTACACATACTTGGCCACAAAAGTATACAGGATTCTACCGCAGTCCACAGAACACCCAAACCAACCATAATCTATACAAGTTATCAATAGCGGCTTCAGCGCCATTATCATCCAGAGAGGACATTACAAGAGTACACATGTTTGACAAGATATATATACAAAATATACATATATACACACATAAAAGAGGGATTGTTGAGGACAATGACTGTATGGGATTCCCCAGTATCGCATTAGGAGATTGATAATCCACGGTTCGTAAAAACATGAAACCAAGCGAGAAGTTACTGTTATTAATAATATTTTTATAACTATTAGGCTGATGAAGTTACACTTACCGCGTCCGCTCCGACCAACAAATCTGAGGTCGTTAAACCTAGCTACTTGATTTTTAATAACTGCTGTCGAATTCCTTAGCTCTGCGGAGTAGTTATCATCGTTCCCAGCCAAGATCGTTACAGTCAGTCCGTCAGGAATATCTCCGCTAAGAGCGATAACTTTGAAAGCAACGGGCAAAGTTTTATTACATCGCCAATGTGATGGTAGCACACTGCATACGAAATTCGGTGAGTCGGTTTTCACCAATTCGCCAGGGTTCTCCGATAAAGCGTCCAACATTGGTTTATCAGGCTTGAATCTAGCCCGCATTTGGTTCGAGTCGACTTTCGTGGAGGCCATTACTTTGTTAGAACATTCACACGTAACCGCAGTTGACTACCACAACGCTCTGAGTCTTCAGCATTAACCGCTCTGCTCAACGCGGGCTGTACACATTCACGCTCCAATGGCGAGCACGAATGTTTCTTTCAGCTAATCTAGAGTATAGTAGTTTGTGACGAGAACATATACCGCCCCACAATGCTGTGTGTGACAGCTGCTCACAATACGCTTTATACACTGTGAACCTCGGTGTCAATCAATCCAGTACCGCTCCTCCTTCCCAGACCGTGTTTAGTTTTGCACAGAAACGGAGCGAAGCGGCATCCAAGCAGAATAGTTACTGTTGTTGAACGTGGACTATCCTAACTTCTCTTATCGAACAACTCACTGTTATATTGACCAATATCACTGCACAATAATATACAATGTAATTTGAATTCGCACGATTCCCACACTGCACTGGAGCACACGTTCTTTCGCAATTAATTCTAAATTGCCTTCAGTTTGTTTTCGTGAGGCTGGTTAGCGTGTTAAACCCCCGGCGAATTATCACATGAATTCCTCCTAAATGATACTAGCAAGTCAAGGTCAACACGATCCGGGGGTCATTCGTTATTCAAAGTTAGGTGTCCGTCTTTCTACCGCCGTTTCCTACACAATAATTAATATGCAAAGAATAGTAAGGTCACCACAGACCTTAAGCTTGTAATGGCAATAATTTTGTGTTTATCGTAGTTGAGGGGAGGCCAGTGAGTGGAGAAACAATTCACTTGTTAATTGAAGAACCTCGGAAAACCACATTGGTCAGTGCGCCAAATTCAACGGTAGAAGTCCACATGATCAGCTCATATGTCTGCATGTGAATGCGAGTCATTTTACACGCAGTTTTTATAAGGAACTGCTATTAACATCAGAAACTGTTGCGGTTCTAGGCAAAAATTAAAGGGGGTTCCAGGTACAATTTATCTTGCATCTTATGAGAAGTTTAGTATGAGGACAAGTAAACACTAAGGAATCTCTAGTTACAGGGATCAGAGCAAGACAGTTGGCTTCAAGAGAATTTTTCCTGTGATATGAAAATTTATTCACATTTAAGCAAGATGAAAAGTGAACTTTCTCTGGGGGGGGGATCTTAATTTTTGCAAACTTTGCCGTACCTAATTCAAGCTTTCTTAAGAAACTTTTTTATAAAGCATGTCAAAGCGGAACAAGACATTTGTTATCAAGTTTCCAATAATTATTAGAAACTAAGCAAAGTTAGATATATTTTCGAGATTTTCTGACTTGTATGTTTGATTGAGACAAAAGCAAGATTTCATGTTACACTAGAATAAGTGAAAATGAAACTAAAAATTCCGACAGTGATCTGATCTAAATAATAAAGAGATTTTTTATTTCTAGCCATCGAATTCTTTAGGGTCAAGAAGTCAGTTTTGAAAGATTCTTAAGAATACGACGTCTTATTGGATTTAATATTTCTGTCAAGACAATATTAATTGGTTGAAAATATCAAAAGAAAGGTGGCAACATTAAATATGATCTATTTCTATAAATTATCAATCTAATGATCTTATGCATTTTAAAGTTATTATTTGAAATAGCATCCAAAGATTTCAGTATTTACATCTTTTTATAATTTCAGGAATCGAGCACTAAATCTTTCTCAAAACTTTCCTGGCAAAATTTAACTACTTTCGTTAGCATTATAATTTACGATGGGATTTTCATTAATATTTGTTTATAAATTTTTTATTTTTATTATATTATCATATATGTTAGTTATATAGTGATTACAATTAATATCATATTGTTATATTATTAAAATTGAGCCTTGTTTTGCCAATAAAGCAGTGAATTTTCCAATACAACTGTTTCATAAGTAATGGGAAGTCATGTCTTCAACTAAATATAGTTACAGAATTTCTGAGGTCGGAGAAGCTAGGTAATGCCTTCTCTAAACTTATGAAGGAGACTAAAATTTCTCTCCCTTATAAACCACTTTCTTTTGACAAAGCTGTTTCTACCTATATCTACATAACCTTGAAGACATTCCTATTCAATACCGATATTTGGTCATCATATCTTAAGCCGCTATTAAGAACTAAATTATGAGAAGTAAAGTATTTTTGAAATTAAACGGTTTCTAAGTAAAAATTCATCGTCTGGAAGAATGACTCCAGCTTTGGAATAACTCGACGATGATTCAACAAATATCTTTTGTTAAAAGGGAGACATTTTGGGTCTTTGGGTATAAGATAACGTTTCCATTTATTCAAAGTTTTAAAGGGATTTTACAAATAAAGTAACGTGTTTACAAAAGCATTTAGTGTTATTTTGCAGTACAGACTATCGATTTACAGCTATATAGATGACATTCTGGCGACATGAAATTTAATAAGAAGGCGAAATTTATACATAATGGGAGATGGCATTGAAACGCCTTCCCGAATCCCCAGGGAGCATTCCCCAGTTTTAATTCATGATCTCTAGCTTTTTCGATTTATTTTCAGAAATAGCTCTTCATCTTGGACAGTTGCGGGGAAAATTTACAAGAAATTCAAATCAATCCGATGCGTTTCCATCTCATTATTGTATAATTGTTATTTGGGAGAGGGATGTTTTTGATTGGAAACAAAACATTTGAAATCTAAACAGGACACAAGCTCTCCCCTCCTAACGACAATAGCAGTTACCATCTTGTCCCTCTAATTCTAAAAAAATTGTCTTATTTCAGAAAAAAGTGGTTGCTAGACAGCAAGCTTTTTTGCAGAAGGGGGGGGGGAGAGGAACAAATGTCCAATCACCCTTAGAACTAGCAATATAAAGTGACGCAGCTTCAGCCCAAAAAAGCGCAGCGTCCGCAAAGTGCTGCGCAACCGTAGCACTCCAAGTGCCCTATAAATTTAGACATAATTGTCAACCTCAGTGACTTCTGGAACCCACAGTTAAAACAAAACGGGCATCAACTGACCATATCTTCGCTTACTAAATACTTTTGGCTTTTGAAGGCTCCACTAGTTTCGCAGAAAAATTAGAAAATAGATCTCATAATCGCTCTTGAAGCAAGAAGCTCTATCGATTACTCGTTTAACTGGAGTCTGTGATGAAACTGTTCCATTTGGAGATCGGGCATCAACTAAATTTGCAATATCATATGATTATGATACGAATGACAGTGATATGGCCATTAAATGACAATATTGGAAATTCATACCATTGAAACGTGATCATTTTGGAACAGTAATACAGTAGCCCTGTGAATTTGCTCTCTCCAAGCCAAAGTACAAAATTAATATAAAAGAACAATAATTAAACTGAAATTAAATACATAATAAAAACTGATGGCTAGACTATGCTGACTAACATGATGAGTAATTTTTGCAAAGGTCAACGCAAGTCCTACCAATGAAGCCACGATAATTTTACACATCCACGCCTAGAATTCGGTGCACCAATAGAAAGTACAATGCCACACCCAAGACAAAGCCCGTTTCCTTCTATTCACTAATTACGAAACTGCTTGGATTTGAATTTGATTTAAAGTTTTAGGGCTAAAGAAGGTGGAGGTGCTTCATGGTTGCTATGAAATCAATCATACATTGGCCAGTTGATAGCATTCCCTTTACATGACGGTAGCCATTTGGGGGCAAGGGCCATTGGGGGGGCAAAGGGGTGGTGCTTTGCTTACTATTTACAAATGAGGGAGAAATAGAGCCATATACAGATACACGAGCTCCCGAACATGACACCCCTCCAAAAAGAAAACAAATCAGAAATGAGATCCATTGTTCTGTATTTCTCCACCTATTCACCTTTAACCTTTTGACCCAATGTGGGAGGGTTATGCAAGGGCTTTATAAATTTACGAAATGGGTTCATATTTCCTGTGGTCTTCTACCTTGTTAAATAAACGAAAGAATGAAGGCGAGGTCACATCATACTATTGAAATTTCCATGCTATTCTGAAGCCTTGTGCTTGAATGCCAGCCATGGAGGGGGGGGGGGGGAGAGCGTTCTCTACCATTAGAGCCTACATAGAGATGTTTATGCAGGACCTAGGGAAGCAAGAACATTTTTGTATTGTTTTTCAAAACTTTGGTCGTTCAATTCATAAATCTTTTTAAGATCAGTTATTGATACCTGTAGAGTAATTAAAAATGCTTACATTTATAATTTATAAACTTTAACTTTGTATCTATTAAGAGAACAGGTCATAACATGTTTGTTGCAAGGTGATAATACCAAGCAGGAAGGCAAGCAAACCAGGTTATAAACAGGCAAGCAAACAAGCAAACATAAAGTAAAGCAGACAAACAAGTAAGCAAGCAGGCAAACAAGTAAGCAAGCAGGCCAAGCAGGCAGGCAAGCAAGAAAACAAACAAGGACGAATGCAATCAAGGACGAAAGCAAGCAGGCAAGCAAGCAAGAAAACAAACAAGGACGAATGCAATCAAGGAAGACAGCAGGCAAGCAAGTAAGCAAGAAAGCAAGCAAGCAAGAAGGCAGGCGAGGCAATCCTTTTTCTTTTCCCAGGGTGGGGAAACTCGCATCCATCAAGCAAATGTGGGCCTGGTGGATTGGTCCTTCAAAAATTAAAAAAGTACCACTTTGATTGTTGTTTTCATTTATGTCTTATTGTGATAATCGTAAAGACAATTCGTTTATTTTTCATCGAGTTAGAATTGTGATGCGCAGCGTACTCAAAATACATTTTGTAATTGATCTGAGAACCTTTTTGCTCACCACACACTTCAATAATTCAAACTGCCACGCAGCAAATAATTCTATCCTCCTCCATGGAGAGACAATGGCTGCAATCATTAACCTTTATACTTCTAATGACCCCTCCTCCCCTCAGTGAAGAATGAATAAAGAATGATTAAATACCCTGACGGATTGCGCGTTGAGATCGTGGAATTAAGAGTTGGTGACATATCAAAACCTGATCATTTGTTAATCAAGAAATCATCACATTGGATCATCCAACCTCAATATTAATTTGAGTCTTGTTTCATGCAACAATAGAGCCAGATCATGTGTCCAAAGTGAAAACAGAGATTCGATCATGATGTCACAAAACTGTATTTTTACAAATTTTCGATTTTAACCATAAAATTCAAAAATTAGGTCTTGTTTGCAATTCATAAGCCTCAACAGAACGTTCAAATCATAATGACTTCATGATCATGGAAGATAGCATTTAGAAAAGATGTCATGTTTTTGTGTCCATGAGAAACAAGGCATCTTTCTTCTTACAAAATACAGTATATATATCAGGGAAACTTTGTTCAAATAAACCTCCAAACTCTATATTTCGAGGCTGAAAAGTTAAGGCACTCTTATAAAAATAAATTTGCTTTACAACTGAAAGTCTCTGATATTTAGGAACCGAATTCTCGATCATTTAGAATATCAAGTTACATGTTTAAAATAGGCAGGGTTTCAAGAGGGTTTTTTTCTAGAGGGCACTTTTAGAACAAAAAGGCAGAAAGTGCACATTGGATATATGGATTGTGACTGCTTCAGTGAAGATAACCCCCTTGCCCCTTTCTTGTCACTTGTAAAAGAAATGGGAATGGCTGATCTTCCATTAAAATCATCACCCGCTTGCAAGGCTAAAACTTGCCACTGCGTGGCACTAGTCAAATAAAATTGAGCATAGATCATGTTTGGGCATGCAAGAAGGCGATTTTTTTCAAGCGAATTGCTGGTTTAAAGCCCTAAAATTTCTTCAAATCTTGTCTTCATTTCCTTGGTAAAAAAGTATATGTTTCATGCTTTTGTTGTTGTCTCAAAAATTTTAGAACTTTAAACTATTTATAAAATTTGAGAATGAAGTACTGTTTATTACAATACAAAAAAGAAAACTAGATGGGTGATAGATGCTATCAAACAATTTTTAAGAGTCGTATGATTGGCTGACACATGACAAGAATGAAGTTAAAATAAAATATGATCTTTAAATAGCCATACCTTAGAGAATAAGGAAGTATTGTTTTTTATGTCAATATTTCTTGAACGAGGCTATTCATCGACTTTTGTCATTGATCATGAAAGTTAGACGGAAAATATGACGTGATCGCTGGCAAGGAAATTAACCTATTTTTGAAAGTTGCTTATCTCCAAAGGAAATGAGCAAACAATAGTAACATTGATCACAACGGGAACTTATATTTACATGACTGATGAATTGAGTGCATTTATTTTAATTACAAACTTGAATAGTGGCAAGTACATGGATGCCTGTACAAGATAAGGAGTAATGGGGTGGGGGAGAGGAGGAGGTCAATCATTAATCTTACCTTTGATAAGGCTTAATTGTAGGATTTTGCTTTTTTTATCTTTATTGATCATATCATTACAGATCTTATCATCAGAGCTAAAGTTTTATCTTCAGCCTCGAGGCTAGAGGGGGGCTAGGGGGGCTTAGCCCCCCAAACAAAATGTTAAAATAAAAGAAACATTTGAAAAATAGCACATTTTGTATCAATTTTGGAAGTTAGTACCCCCCCCGCAGAAAATTTAATCTCACCTCGGGCTTGACTTCCTTACTAAACTAACATAATAAAAAAATCATTTATCGAGCTAGGTCTAAAAATTTTTATAAAATTGCTTTGAAATTGCTGAATGCTGTTGAACTCGCAGCACTAAAACTCATTTCATTGACTTTCCCACTAAACCAGACAAAACGATGTTAACTGTCAAGCCTGTGTTTGAATGTCATCTATCTTATTATCAAATCAGCCAATTAGCTTTCCAGTTTTCTATTTGCTACCAACATGTCATGTTCTAAACCTCCCTTTCTTTGATGACATTCAATGAACGTGTTTTTGAAGGAAGTTTGCATCATGCTCAAAATCAATTCGAAGGGATCATCTCATGAGGAAATACGTAAAAGAATGTTATTATAATCCCGAGAGAACAATTTCATTCAATAGGGATTAGAATGTTGTTACTCATTCGCTCTATTTTTAATCAGTGATCATCGAATATTTGCAACTGTAACAAAATCCATGGGAACGACCAATTGGCTAACATTGGATTAGAATAAAATTATCATATAGGAACCTATACTTTTATTCCATCTCTAATTCTAGATGGTTTCAGAGGCGGGGCCGTCGCCAAAATTGGGGTTGCCCACCCTTCTTAACATTAAAATATTGTTTTTCTTCAATGCTAAACGGGACATTGGGGGTATTTTCTCTACTATATATATCCCTACTATATATGTGTATATGCATTTTTAACGCTTTGGCAATCAAAATAGGCCAATAATCTTGCAAACATTAATCTAATTTCGAGATGCAATAACAGCTTTTGACTGATATATCGAACCCCAAGGTGCTCCCAATTTAATTCTAATATTGGGGCTGCCCCTTTCATCCTCCTTCGGCGCATCTGCTTGTTATCTTTAAATTCTTTGGTGTTATTAATCTGCCACTATCAAACAGTTCTCCACAAAAAAGACATCGTTCTTAAAGTGAGAGGCCCGGAGGCTCACTTGACGAAAGATAAACCAAGTTTTCCATTTTCATTTTTGTCCCTGTGACATTGATATCTATCAAAACATTCCACACTAATAACTATGCCTTGCGTTAAACAAAGTATATTAATCAATATTTGTTACAGCTAAACATATTCGAGTCCCTTATCAAAGCACTACATAGCGGTAGTACGTTGAATGTATGCGGAATGTCTGCAGTCGCCACAAACATGTTAATATCACGCTTGCTTTGTTTACATATCGTTCGATCTTTGTGTCTGAGCAAAGTTTGCTTATACTACTAATTATTTGACTTTTTGAAACTGTTGCTTTATGCACTGGATCAAATGAACAAAGCCAAGCGTTTTGAGAGACATGAGATGTAATAAACGCAGGTAGTACGAACAAATGGAGGTACACTGGATTGACTGCTTTATATACTTAAGAATTGGGGTGCAAGAAAAGCGACAGCCACCCATGTTCCCCAATATTATTTCACTTTTTGCTTGATTTACATTGAAATTCTCAAACTTTATTCAAAAGTCTTCTCCCAATTTAAAAGATGCACTCCCAGTTTCAGCCTCCATTGCCATTTTGTAACCTTTTTTCAGCCTCTATTAGACCCTGCCCCAATTCCAAGTGATAACCAGCTCTAGAAACAAAGCAGGGACGCCGTTTGTTGTTGCTTTGCAATTGTTTTCAAGAGTGTTGCCCCTTCACCTTAGGGACCAACAGGTGACTCCCTCGGGCATTGTGGTTAAGTAAACACTGCCGTTTTTAAATGTGCAATCCCAATAATTAGATAACTCAGTATTTGTAACAAACAGAAATTGCAAATCGGTCATTGTGGGGGGATTCTCCTTCTACTTCATTTCAAAATAAGGAATCTTGGGTGTTTTATCAAATGTGTCTCATAACTATGCATTTGATTTTGCCAGATGGCCTAAGCATACTGATGCCATTTTGATCGTTCTGCAGGTTCGTCAATTCCCTCTTACTGTGGAACATGGATTCATTAGGATGTGTCAGTATAAGAGAATATAATTTCTTAACAACTCGGCTGTTCATTAAAGATTTTACCTTGGCTGCAGAAGTTTCATTTTCTTTTTCGTTTTTCAGCTAATGTCGTCAGCATCTTTTCAAATTTAGCGGTGAAAACCTCGTTCTATAGAAAACAATAGAAAAATTAAATACCAAAACGAGGGTAGCTTACAAGAGGGCACATTTTCAGAAAATCATCAGCTCTGGAATAAGGTCCTTTACTGCTTAGGTATGAATGCAGTTCTGTTACTTACCGCCCAATCATTCCCAATGCAACGGTGCTCATCTTTCTCTAATTCTCGTATATAAGAAATTGTTTCCAAGGACTTTAAAATAGGAGGGCAAGCATTTTAGAAAGGGGACAAGATTAGCCGGGACATAATGCAACACTTTCCAAATTTCCCGTTTAATATTTAAAGAAAATCGTAATTTTCAAAACTTTTTAGCCAGTGTTATTCGATAACAAACACTGATTTACAGAGGTAGTCCATGAAAGACTACATGATAAAATCTTGTGTGAATCTAAAACTACTGTTTGTTTATTGACTCAGTGATTAGCCGATTGTGTGATTAGTAGATTGATTGTTTGTTTCTTTGATTGATTGATTGATTGCTTGTTTGATTGATTCATCGATTGGTTGAATCGTTGATTGGCTAGTTGATCAATAAAATCATTGATTGACTGATTGATAGATTGACTGTTTGCATTTATACATAGTCGTGCAATTGATCATCGATCAAGTTGATCAAGTTGGCGACGAATTTAAACCTGGATATCTATAATTCAAATCGAAATATTAATAAAAATTTTTACAAGAGTTAGGAATTTGAAATCTCGCAGTCAGGAAATTGTTCTTGATGTTGTATTTGAAAGTTGCTAGGAAAAAACACGAATATGGCGTTTGAATAATCACAAATCTGTCAACAATGATGAGAAAAAAATCTTAAATAGCAAATCAGTGGGATTAGTTCCTATGTTGACGATCAGAAATTGTGTGTGAAGAAAGGTAATTCCAAGTATATTAGATCCCTTGACCACCATAACAGCTGTGATTCAGAAAATATTTTAATCTTTTATGGCTATATCGAAACGTAAGTTAATTCTATGTAGGCCCTTTTCAAGTAAGGTCTCTAAATACATTACAGTTCATAAGGTTTTCAATAACTTTTCCAAAAGTGCTTTAGAATATTTGACTGAAAATAAGAGTCTGGAGATCTTTCAAAGGGAAATCTGAAACTTTACCTTTTTGCCTTGTATTGAAGGGACCACGGCTCTGCATTAAAAAATTGATTTTAAATAGCCAGGGAGGCAATGTGTTTTTGAAAACATTTTTGAAAAGCCTCATCTTTGGATGATCACCACAAGCCATCGCTGTTATGAGTAAATTTCATCTTGTTAAATTAGAAGAGCCTTCTGAAAACACATTCTTGGTCATGATTTTTATCTGATACAATTTCTTTTTTCATTAGTGGCTGACTAATCTACATCTTTCTAGAACATGATGCTGATGATGCTGACGATTTTCAGGATAATATGGATAATGTAATGTAACGTAATGTAAAGTAATTTAATGTAACGTAATGTAACGTAACGTAATGTAATGTGATGCAATGTTATGAAATGTAATGTAAAATAATGTAATGTAACGTAATGTTATGTAACGTAATGTGATGTGATGAAATGTAATATAATGCAATGTAACGTATTGTAACATAATGTAATGTAACGCAATGTAATGTAACGTAATGTGATGTGATGAAATGTAATGTAATTTAATGTAACGTAATGTAGTGCAATTTTATATAATATATTGTAATGTAATGTAATGTTATGTAACGTAATGTAACGTAACGTAATGCAATGTATATTATATATATATATATTTTATATAATATATTGTAATGTAATGTAATGTTATGTAACGTAATGTAACGTAACGTAATGCAATATAATTTAAGGTAATGTAATGTAATGTAACGCAATGTAATGTAATGTAATGTAACGTAAAGTAATGTAATTAGATGTTATATAATGCAATATTATGTGATGTAATTAAATTTGATGTAATTCAATGTGTTGAATGCGATTGTAATATAATGAAACATAATGTCATGTAATTAGGCCCTTACATCCAATTGCACCGGGGAAGGGTAGTGGAGTGTCCACAGGAATAGTCTTAATGTTTTTCACTTTAGATGATTGCTAAAATTAGCTAATGTTTCTCGAGAAGTGCAGTTAGTTATTTCGACAAAGCTATCCTAAACTTAAAAGATGATGAATAATTAAAAAAAGAGTTGTCTTAATCCACGGTGATTCCACAGACATGCAACTGGGTTGAAAGTGAATGTGAATTTGCTACAAGTAACATGGGAATAATTCCCACGAAATTTAAATGATTTAAAGGGTGCAATGAGATATTCTGAACAACAAATAGCAACTGGCGAAGTACTGCGTTAATCCAAACTTACAAAGGATGCCGAACCTCTGCCCTCGCAATCGAAAATGAATGATTTAGAGGATACGTTGGCCCTTCTGCTGAGAAATTTAGCCACTTTATAAAACTAGAATAAATATTTTAATATCGTATCAGTGCAAACTCAGTTTGATTTTGGCTTTCTTTGCCACAATGTATTTTTGACTAAACGTGGCTATAATACGGGTTATTTGGACAATGAGATAACTTTCTTCATGGAATAAAAAAGGGGAATTTCGGTAATCAAGAGGGGACGGGGCAGGGAGATTAAAGCGATCCTGCGGTAAGGGGGATAACAAGATAGAAAGGGTAATCTAGACCAAAATTTGTTAAAGGGGGGGGGGGGTAATCTGTGGTGGAACTATTGTGGCCGTACTGATTGAAAACGTGTTATTGAAAACGTAGAAAAGATTGATTTCTTAATTAGAGAAACAATTTTGATTTCCGTTTATTTTTTGAATGCTTTAAATGAATTATTGATATTCAATAAAGGGAGATTTTTACTCCCCTTGCACCCGTTACGAAAGGTCAGATGGGAATCTTGCCTTGAATTTGTCAAGAAATACAACATAATAAACATAATACCCCTTAAGCTAGCGATCTGATTTCACAAAAAACTAGTTCTCCATTTTACAATAATATCCGGTTGTAAGAATATAACTATTTCAAGTATCTAATTCTATTATGAACGATAATTTGATACGGAGAGTATGGATTTTTCTCAAAGATAAGAACATGAATAGATAAGAATATATTCAAAACAACTTTATGTAAAATGATGTTATGTGATAAGCGTGAGTTTATATAATTCTTTGTTCATAAAAGTTTTAATCGAAGAAAAGGAAAATGTGCTCATGTGCTTTGCGTTTTATTATCAGCATCCAATCCCCGTTTGCCGTACAACACTCAATAATACCAAGATCTTTTCAGCCCCTATCCTCAAGCCTCGCATCTCTTCAAGCATCCTCTATGCCACCGGCCCTCCTAAAACGCCACCGGCCTCCTAAAACGCTACCAGCCTCTGATAAGCCCTTATTTTCCTTCATGCCCCCTCACCAAGCATGAGATCTCTTTTCAATATGCCCCGGTGTCGAAAGGATAATCATTTGCAAGCCCCCTTCGGAAAAGAATGAATAACAACAATACAAAACTACATCGTAAAGAGTTTTGAGTACGTTCAAGTTTTTAAATCCCAGGAATTTTAAGCAGCTTCTTAGTCTGAATTTCCAAGAATCTTAAGAAATTCTGATGACTTAAGATCATTTGATGTCAAAATGCTTTGTAGCATTTGCTTTTGCAAGACGGCTGTTGGTTTTTTTGGGCATTAACATCCCCATGTCCCTAAGGGGGGTTTCCAAAGAGCCACCCGTATATGCTTATCTCTTCAACAAAGAACCCGAGAAACGAAATTTCTAAAATTTGCTAGCAATGTTTCGCCAATATCTAGGCCCGTTTCGTTTTAAAACTGTTCATGAAAGCAGAATGTTAACTGAACCTTTTCACGGTAAGGGAGCGCAATGTATTGGATCAAATAAAAGGAAGACATGATTCAAACTGATTACTTTCTTGTTATGCTTTGAAATTTTTGCATGACAAAGAGCTTAGAGCTTGATCTAACTCAGATAAATTAAGACCCAGTTGATTAACCAGCAAAAATTAACGAGACTGGCGCTCTTGGTTGCTTTTGAACAATGTATTTATTATCAGCGTGGAATCAACATATCTCAAAACCATTACAAAATGATGGCTTGATAGAGAAATCACAACTAAGATCATTAAAATTGTACATGTTTTCTTTATAGCTCTATATTGCAATAAAAAGTGTCGAAAAACAATTAACTAATCTAAATTCCAGAAAATTCTACAGTAATTGATTATATCTATACGCTGGTAAACAAATGACCCTCCATAGTCACAGACGCAAATGCGTACATGGGGTTCTTAGCTTACTGCTCATTTCAAAAACTAAGCCTATTTTTCTATTCGATTCAAGCAATACTGAGATTTCAATTTCAACAAGGCTGACATGAATTCTTGTCGTATGGAATTTCGATTTTTGGAGGCTTTTTTGCGGAATTGGCATCCCACCCCCTTTAAAACAGCTAATAAAATTTTTGAGAAAATACTGCAATTGGCGAACCAAATGCATCTATTTTTAAGAAGATAAAAGATGCTGTGAATAGACCGTATAAGCTTTAGCCTAATATCCCGTTCACATAAGAATGTCCTCTTTAGACATTTTCGAAATCTGACCCCGTGCAACCCCCCTCCGCCTGTGTAGAGCTGCAAGTAACGCGAAATTTACTGTAACAGAATGTATCCCATAACAGGCAAACTCTTTTCACCATTGTCAGCAAAACAAGCAGCAAAATTGCCAGCTGAAATTGGTTTCACTTCCGGGTTACAGAGCGAGGCCATGTTCGATCCAAATCCAAGATAAGATTCCGGTGTTAGGCAGTTGTTTTCTTGGTTAGATAAGATGCCGATTCTTAACTTGAGCTCATTTCCGTCCCCTTTGATGTTGAACCCTTCTCGATTGCAGTAACTCTGTAAAGATGAATCTGCAACAAGTGCTTTCCATTTACTTCTACCGATAGACATTGTGTGGGGATTTTCAGATTGGAAGATGTTCTTTAACGAACTGTTATTCATTAATGATGTGCAATTGGAAGCATCGATTTTAAGCCATTCTATGCTGTTGTTGCTGTACAGCATTCCCAAGCAAATCGAATTGAAACCCATGCTGTAAAATGCGGGGAATTTTGCTTCTTCTAAAGAGAAGGACTCCAATCCTTTTTCAACATTGTATGTTTGATTGTTGGTCCATAATGATGAATCGTACTTAAAAGTGTTCTTAAAAATGAAATTATTTACGTGATTTGTTGAATCAATTTGAAGTTTTGATTTAAATGCAAAATTGTTAAAATAATGATGGGAACAAGCATTTAAGTCGTTTAAGGGTAAATGTCAAAGGACAATGTCAAGGGTGAATGTCAAAGGTCAAGGTAAACACTTAGATATCTAATAACAACTCACCAAACTTCCGTTCATTTTAACAGCCAAAGTCCAACCTCCGCCGCCACATCCTGGTAAATTCTCCATAACGCAATAATGTTTACCAGAAATCAAATTATAAATCCCATCTTGGGCACCATTGTTAGCTGTAAATGCATTTGAGCAGTTTTGATAGGTAGGTTCATCTGTTGATTAGAGAATAGATTATACTAACAGTGAAATTTCAGTTTCCTTATCTATAGAAGAAATATATTAACATAATAGATTTTCATTCCATAGATAACGGTTTTTATTTCCACTCCTATCACAAGCTTGGCGTTTCATTTAACCCGCGATATTTGTGCACTGCATTGACTAACGTCATTAAACATTTCTCATTTCAGGCCATATTGTGTCCTGCAGAGCTCAGGAAAGTGCTGAGCCTTCTTCCGGCCTAATGGCTCAAATTCATAAAAATTGAAATTGAAATTCAACCTTCCTCACTAAACAAGAGGAATAGGGCGTGACCTTGTGTTGCAATTTCTATCATTTTCAGTAGCCTTCCTCCAGCTGCCAGCCGTGGAACCATGATATTTTCCAGGCTCTGGTGCTCTGTGCTCACACCTCATTCACGTAAAAAAAACAATCAAATAAACAGATTTCCGATGTTTAAAACACGTGAGTGTCTTTTGGTGACTATTTGGGCTAATTAACCAGCATCAAAGAACACAGCTCGTGCAAAAGAATCTAGAATTGAGTTTGTTTGATGAAATCTGGGAGTAAATAGAGCAATATTGTGAGTATTATAAATAAGTAAGTTAAAGGCACTCGTACCTGGTTCAATTTTTGTTGTGTTAATTCTCTGAAAGTAGAGAATCAGGAAATTAATAATCAATATCTAAAAAGAACCAAAATTGCAGTAAGTAATTGAAGAAAAATTAATTAGACAAAGGATAATCGATATATATTTATACTTATAATGGATGCACGCTTAAAGTTAGAAACTGAATGAGCAAAAATGAGTAATCAAAAGGATGTTTGAACTCAAAAGGATAACAATGTTTAATGCAGCTTCCACGACCTATTACGAGTGGATTTCAAAGAAAGGCTGGGTTCTCTCTAGCCTGACAATTGCTAGTAACCCAATGTAATACTTTAAAAGATAATACAGAAGAAGATACCTTAAAAACTACTGCTATCCATCCATTCATGTCTTTCATTGAACTGCAAGAATTATCTTCTCCAGAAAAGCTAAAAACCTCACAGTTATCCTTATTGCCATTGACATTATCTGGTTGTCTGTAGTTGAGCAATGCACAGTTTTCATTACGAAGGCATTTATGATGACATTGCATCTGGCTTGGTACTGAATACACGAGTTTTTCGAAGCTTGAACATTCGAATTTCATGTCAACGTAAGTTCCATCCGCGTAGCCTTGCAGGTTTTCGCTGGAGGCATTTGAAAGACAGAAGAAAGAGATCGAAACGAACACAAATAACATGGTCTGTGAAGAAGATTTTTACTTAACAGAACGGAAACTTTATTTCGAAATATACGATACAGAAAGCTCTGCTGTTTATAATGAAATCCTGCTACTCGAAGTCGAGCAAAACATTGCAAGCAGAAAAGTTCCAATACCGAGTGTGGTTTGTTTCCAAGCGTTTTGAAGAGGTGTTAAAAAATGTGTGAAAATAAAATGCAAAGTCGAATATAAGTGTTTTGTAGAAGGACGTCACTCGCACCTAGTCCTCTTTCTTACGCGTCTGTAGCAGTCGTTAAAGTTTTCTATCCAACCAACGAATCTTAACTAAAAGGAAATTAAATTCATCGTCTGCAGCTTAACGTAACTTACGATGAAATTCACTTTTTTACCTAGTTTATATTTCAAGTCCGTATTTAAAATTGTAAAAAACTTAAAATAGCAATTGACATGCAAGAAAGAAACAAATGCTGAAGATAATAATTATTGCTTTTATTTAAAAAAATTGAAGCAAGTCTGCATATATCCTAATATCAAAGATGCTGTCTAGCATGATGACTGAATAATTACAGCATGCTTTTTGGAAGCCATTTATTCACCTTTTTTGTTCACCTTATCGGTATTTTTACCATTAATTGACACTAATAAGCTACGTTTTAAGCCTAGCAAATATCTGCACAAAACTATGATGCAGTTTATGGTATGGCCCAAATTTGAACAGGAAAGATATCTTCTATCCTATTAACACAAATAAATGCGCATTTTCAGTATTTAACATATACTCTCCTAGTTGAAGTGATGACCATCATTCACATTTCTCACCCCATACATCCAACATTTCAAATTAGCATCAGACAAAGAAAACTTTAATCTTGCTTTTTATAAAGTATCTAAAAAGAAGAAAGTCTTCTGGACATCAATAAACCCAGCAATGCTGCGGAAGAATATCTTGCAACGAATTATCAAAGTTTATTTTTTCTTTTTCAGCTTATAAAACATAATTTACATATCCTGAAGTATATGGTGCTTATTAACAAACTAACCTTTGCTATAATTATTAACCTACAAAAAGAGTTTTATGTTAGAAGAATGTTCATTTTTTTTTTAAATGGTGGTAAAAACAATTTGCTCAGTTGCACAGCAATTTTACCATGATATTAAAAGAAATCAGCATCACACCTCAAGGTTAAAATTGCTGGCAACAGAAAACTTGCATCTAAAGCATCCCTTTAATTGCAGATTTTAAAGAATTGCAAAATTTTCACATTTCTATTCTATTCATCGCTGGGTGGTTTTTCCAAATGTATCCTTGGTTTCATTTCTCTGTCCCATATTTTATTACGATTTGTGAATCCAAGTTTTCCTTTGTTGTATGAATTGGGTCCAGCAGAAGTAGGTGTATCTCTGAAATAGTTATGAAAAATATAATAAATATAATAAATTTCCATGTTACAACTGTGCTTTATCACTTCAAGTTGACAGAAACCATTCTGGTTTTAACTGATTTTTATGAGCCTAAAATTAGTGGCCTGCATGGCAGGGTATCCTGATTCAGCTTCTTAAGAGCATAAGAAAAGGATGCAGGCTAAAAGAAAAAAAATTACTTTTGATGATCTGTTTCTTTGGTCACATCTAACATAAATAGTTGCACAACAAAACTATTCCATATAAAAGTCATAACATGGACTCAAAGGAAAACAAATTATCACACCTTCCAATATTTCGCATTCTCATTTTAGCTTCTTTTGGCATTTCTTCTTCTTCACTCTGAAATTGAGAAATTAACTGCTTAAATTTTCAAATAAATTAAAAATATTCATATTTTAGAATGGCAAAATATTTTTGGCATAAACATCAAATTTCTAAAGTTATAATTTACTGCAAAAAAGACCAATTTGGAAGAATTTTCACCATGATACATACATCAGAATCATTGCCAAATGCTTTTGCAACAGATCCTTTCTTTTCTTTCAGAACAACATCTGACTTTTCTTTTTCCACCTAAAACCAGATTATTTTTAGATATTCATTTGATATTTTTTGCAATATTCAACAAACAAGAAGGTAAATTAATACATCAAAGATAAAGATAAATATTTATTCAAAAATAGCAGAAGCAGTAGATTAACATTTTACTTCTAACCATTTTAAAATATGAAACTGAGCTAAGCTCATTAACCTTTTTTGATGCAAATGCTAATGATACTCCAGTTGAAATGGTATCTGTCTTTTTACTGATTTTATCTTTCCCTTCATCTTTTTCTTCAGTCTTTCTTTTTTGACCAATATTCAACTTGATTCCAGAGATTTTTGATTTGGGTCCTAAACATCAACAGTAACTGGAGAGAATTAAAATCAATGAGCGTCAACTCACGCAACTTTAAGCCTCTCCTTCATTTCTGCAATGTTTACAACCAAAAATAAATCAATCAAATTTCTTTGTTGTCAGTAATAAAATAATACGTTATATAACAAAATAAAATATACAAAAGATAAAATTTTTTGAAAGCCTATATTTTAAATCTTACATAACGGGAACATCAAGTGAAAAGTTTCAAACCTAAAAAAAATTAGGCCCAAAAATAACAGCATATATCACAAGCCAACCATATCAATTAGTTTGTCAATAAATCAGGAAATATTCTTTAAAAAAACAATTGCACATTAGACTTGATGCATTTGATACCTTCTACCGTTTTAGTATCCTCGCTTTCGTTTGGTTTCTCCTTCTTTTTTCCGATTTCGAAACCATCGCTATCTGTCACCTCTACTTTTTTCGACGCCATCTTTGCATTCAAAACCCTGCTCCTTCGGAGCGTCCACATTTCATGCAGACTAGTGGAACAGGAACCCAAGGACTTTGGGACTCTTAACAGCAATGAGACCGAATTTGCTCCTCAGTAGGTTTGGGGCAGGAGAAGGGAGAACCAAGATGGGCCGAGTCTCTCATTTACTTCAAAATTTAATCAACTTGAAATGATAGCTTGACAAAAGACAGCAAAGACAATTTATTCTCATGAATCATTGTTTAAATTTATTTAAAATGCAATTTTCAATTTCAAGCTAGTGTCAGCGATATTAATACATTAAATAAACAGATAAAGTATTGTATCAATTAATTTTTATTTGACAGTCTTTAATTTTTTCAATTTATTTGACGCAGATTAATTTTTCACTCCATAAAGTTTTTGCAAGCTCCAATTTTTCGCAGTCTTCTTCCAGAGGCAAACTACTGAGGGCAATAAAATCGTTGCAATTATCAAGAAGATGCTTGATTGGTTTTGCAAAATGGAGTGCAAGCTTTACGGCGTTTGGCTAGAAAAAAGAGAAAGCAATGACATAAAAATCAAATCAATAAAAAATTGACTCAGGCTTTGTTGCAAAAAGAATGAACGAGCATTACGTCTCTTGAATAAATTCTCTACACGAACGTTTAACAGGCACGCTTTAGCTCCCGCACTTTTTTGCCACTATATAATGTTGAAGGCGTATATTTCTAATCAAACTACATACAGGGCAATGTGACCTATGCCTATTGCACTTGTGTTCTTCTTGCCATTGTCCTCATCACAAAGCGTGAGCGTGTCTTGACCCTTTTAACGACTTCTTAGAAGCACCAACATGAACTTTAGTGACCACGCCCTAATATAGCCACGCCCAATCTTCAAAGCCCCCTCACTCGAAAAAATTATCTGGCGTCCTTGGTTTACAAGGGTTGTTATCTATTTAAAGGTCATCAACTATTGGTATTGGTATTGGTATTGGTTGTCTGTCTCTCCACAACCATAAGAGTGTCCTTCGTAGGCAGGCAAAATAAAGAGAGTTAGGAAGAAACTCTTAATCATCGCTATGCTTATGTACTTGTTTAATAAGACCTTACCTCTTGCAAACCTCCAATCATGTGAGCCTCTCTTGGATTATGAACAGAGAACAGCAGCCTCATATGCGGCCCTTGTATAACATCCTCGTCTTCCAAATCGTCATCTTCCATATCTTCATCATCACTTTTTGTTTCTTTAGCCTTCTTTTTCTCCTTTGTTTTCTCCTTTGTTTTCTCCTTTGTTTTCTCTTTGTGTCTTCCTTTTCCGTTTTCTTCTTTAACTGGCTTCGATTTCTTCTCTGGTTTCTCCATTTCATCTTCTTTAGCGGTATCATCATCTTCATCTTCTTCCATTTCGTCATCGCCTGCAACAATATCTTCTTCGTCAGTCTCGTCAGCAGCATCTGCATCAAACTCATCGTCGTCATCATCATCGTAAACAATCAATCGCAAATGATCTGGATACAATAACTTGATGCTACTTTTCTCTGTTGGTTCCTCACCAATTTCTGCAAATTAATGGTTTAAAAGATTACATTTGAATCTAAAATAAATCAGAAGAGAAGATCAAACGTTGGTGTATTTTCTTTACATGCTAGTGTAAATGAATCTCTTTAGGTAGGAGATCTGATAGAAAACGCCTGCATAAATTTCACAAATCGTAAACATGCAGCTAGATTGGCCATTTTACTGGATGAACCATGAGAGGGATCTCTAAAGCGGGAAGAACATGGCTTACTTGTCTTAATATAGTAAGTCTAAAAACATACCGTCTTCATCAAGTTTTTCAAACGGTGGCAAACGATTGGCCATGAATTCTTCACTTCTTGAATCAGTGACAGTGTTTGGGTCAAAATGATCAACTGCACGGCAAAGTAAATCTTTCACTTTACTTTTGAATTTATCAACCAGCTCATTTGAAATTTTTCTTGGTGATTTCTCCACTTTTGGCTTCTTGTTTTCTTTGTCTTCACTTGAACCATTCTCTTTCCCATTCATCTCCCCATCTTCAGTATCAATATAATCATCTAGAAACTTTTCACATCATTATCCAAATTAATTTATCAAATATTAGAAAACTTTATTAGATTATTAGAATCAAGAAAATAATCAGACAACGCACGCGTCCGCAAATGTTTCTAAAACATGCGTAAATTAATCCATAGCTTCATATTGGCATGATAAGCGTGCAAGGTACTTCCCAGGTACTAAGATCCTGCTTATAGAAAGCAACAGAAAGAACACATTAGATTCTACATCACTGTTTTATGCTTCATGTCTTGAATGTTTGTATCATTTAACTACAAACCTTACAAGTTCCAAGTTTTTGCAAATAATCAAATGGCAATCCTGCCCGTAGCTCCACTTCATTTGTTATCGCTGTTTCAATACAGTTTGAAATTCCTTCCAGAAGAAAATCTCCCCAGGAACTACAAACAGATAAATAAAAAAAAACATTTTTCAAAAATTCTGAAGGTTGGTCTATTGTATTTAGAAATTTTGCCGAATTATTCGCAATTGTTTTGTCTGATTGGCCATTTTAATGCGTTCTTTAAAACAAGTTCCATGCGTAGTAGTTCACTATTATTGGGCCAGGTTTAAGGCGACCTATGTAAAGATCAGGGTTGTACCTTTAATTAAGCAAGGGTCTTACATAAAGTATAAAAGTATCGTAGTTAATCGCAGTATATAGCAACATAAAGTGTAAATTACTCACTTGCTATGGTATGTAGAAAATGTAAGATGTAATGAATGTCCTTCAGATGAAGCAGTTGCCTCATAAATTGTTCCTCTTGGATAGTATAGCAAATCTCCTGGCTGAAAACAAACAATTTTTGATAATCAGTTGTGGGAGAAATATCATGTATTGTATGTGGGCAAAATTGTTGCTGTCATTTTACTTTTTTTAAACAAGAAGCGAGGAGCACATCTGGTAACAGAGAACAATTTCGAGCCAAATATTCAATCAAAAATTGATCAATAAAACAGTATATAACAGAATATTAACTACAGAAGATATTGTACCAAATTTTGCTCATCTTCTAACAAAATAGTAAAGGGATTTTACAACTTAATTTTTTTACCTCCATATCGACTTCAATCAATTTTTCACCAATTTCATCCTTAGTTAAAGACGGATTGAATTCTCTTGATAATTCTTCAGTTGCTTTGTACAACGTCCATCTTTGTTTGCCTTCAAGTTGCAAAACGAAATCCTAAATGGAAATGATGAAGAAACTAAGGAATAATATCAAATATCATATCTGCAAAGGTACAATAGGCGCTTTCAAATTTTCATCGCAATGTTTAGTTGACGGGGAGAATGCAGCTTGATTGGCAAATAACTGTTTCTTAGTATTGATAAACATTTTTGCAACTGCAGAAAAACTTTTTCTTGGGTGCATTGAGCAATTCTTTTAGCGAGCCAAAAGGGAAACATCGCTCCGAAATGGCTGCAGGACACATGCCCCCCCTCCCTACAGCGATATACAATCGTAACCAGCGATATACAATCGTAACCATAGATACATGTCCTCCTTCGCATCTGCACTAATTCTCGCAGTCTCCAAAAACGAATTTGGCGGACTTTTTAAAACATCTTCAACAGCGCAGAGCTTTCAAAATAAAATTTCTAAAGAGAAGTTATGGTATCAAATGATAAATGCCTACTTCCATGTCATTACTCTGGAGTGTCAATCCTTGTGTTCCTTTGGGTGTCATGACCACATTTGCACCAACGAGGCTTCCAAAGTACTTCTCAAGCAATTCCGTCACTTTCCAGAGTATAACCTGTCAATATTTGGCTCATTTCAAAATCAAAATTATCGATGTTTTAAGAGGATCTTGGAATTATTTGCAGCTAAAAGTTACAGTTAAATATAATATATCAACAAGCTATTTTCAGGTATTTTTGAATCTCTAAGATTTGTCCCAGAAGGTATTTATCACTATTCGTTTTTTCGGGTATTATTTCTTGGGTTTTTCGGTCTTTCTTCTTTTTTTGTATTTTAATTCACGTTCCATGTTGGTATTTTCAATCCACAGCATTGAAAATTAAAGAAAAATTCCATGGCAATATTCTTATCTATACAATATGTAAAATGGGATTAATGGTACCAATCTATGCTTCTTAAGGCCACAGCTGAAAATCTGTTTTCAACAATTGAGGAGTTGGGTTTGTCATAATGGCATAGCTTGTTTCCAAATTGTTTGCACTGTACAGATGGCATGCTTATTTTCTTGCAAGTACATTTAGGACACCCATTCCCCCTCCATTATAACACTGTAAATAATTATGGTAGATCGTACTTGAAAATTGCATAAAATATACTTCAAATGGAACAATTGATTTTATTCATCTGATGCTAAAGGATCGAAATATCCACAACCTTTAAGGTCCTGAGAAGATCTGAGAAGAAGTTTGAATACCAAGTAATCAATTTCTAATTGAGAGAACCACAATCAGCTTTAGGTCAAATACCCCTCAGACTTAAATACAGCTTTGCATGAAAATCTTCTTTAAATGGTCTAAAGAGAAAAGTAAAGAAAATTCATCTACCCCTGGACCCCCCTACCCCTGTTTCCCTGAGCTGCAGATATTTCTCAGCCAAATAAGATAAGCATTAACTTACTGAAAATCTTTGTGGTTGGCTAAATTGTATTGTAGCATTTGACTTTTCAAATATTTTTTTAACCTCTGCCATTTTTGCAACATCATCTCCATTTAAAGACTCTTTTTCACCATCAACATATTTCCATGCATTCACATCAACCTCGTAATTCAGTGTGTGACCCTCTAACAACTTCATCATGCTGTTATTACTCAAAATGTTTCCATAAAATTCTTCATCACCTCTTTTGATGTGAAGTGGTTTTTTCTCCCAATATTCATCATTAAAAACGTCCATTGTGTGAGGTGCCAAAACTGAACTAATTATTGAATGCGGACTTGAGATGTCTAGCTTTGTTTTCAAGCTGTCAAGTGCTTTTTTAGCAATTTTCTCAGACTTAAAACAGAAAAATTAAGATTTTCATAAAACAAAAATTTGATGCAAAATGGAATATTTGGATAAATAAGAAATGTGTAATTATAACATATTTCTATATTGTTCAGCTTGAATTTACCAAAAGCAAAGACTAGTTTGCCCACCTTATTTAAGCACAAACCTCAAAAGATGCCACATGGTTATAGAAGGGGTGTTTGCAACTTGTTATCTTCAACACAACCATACGCTGTCTTCAGATTTGGAGTTGTGGTAGGTAAATAACCCCTAAATCAAATATGCCTCTCTCAAAAGCTATCTTCTCTTTGTAATTAATGCAAATTATTGCAGTCAAAACGCCTCCAGAAGCAACTGCAAGAAAGTGCAAAGTGGGCGTTGTTCAAAACATTTTCCTTAGTCAATGAAACAAACGTTGTGTTTTGAAAAAAGTTTGCTCAAGCTTCTTTAATAAATCCGAGATATCAAAACAGACTTTTGGATTGATTTTGTTACCCATATTAAATGACAAGACTTGGCAGCAAAACGCGTGCTGCACACGCGTTGCCAATAATGGCCTAAATTGTTTTGCATCATACCTTTTTCAATGTAGCATCACTTTCACTTTTTTTTTCTCTTCTTCTTCTTTTAGTTCCTTTGGCTTCAGCCTGTTCGCCAGATGAGCCTTTCCTTTTCATTTTGACAAAATCTTAGAGGATAAACGACGCTAAACGATGAGAAACAAGCTGAAAAGAAAATGAGATAATTGAAGGCAAATTTGTACCTTGACTTCCAAACCACGTGGGATGCATAACACGAATTCGTGCGGGTAAATTCATCCGTCACTCTGATTGGTCAAATCAATTCCTGGGGGGTTGACCAGCACGAAAAAGCAACAGTTATTTGTCGATAATTTTGAAAAGGGAGCCCCTCTTTGGGGAAATTGATTTAGGTAACAAAGAAATAACAAGAAAAGACATGGCGTAAACACGAAATTAACATAATTTATGCATAAATATGTCAGGGGCTCCAGTCTTTAGGATATCGAGTTGCTTGTTTCCCCCCTTCAGCTAAGAATATCCCTGAAAACATAGAGTCCATGATAGGGGAGGTAAAAGCGTCAAATATTTGAAAAAACTAAAAGATAGGTTGATCTTTGTTTCTAAATCCTAGTAAACCATGATCGTGATTTTCTCAGGGTAAATTTTTGCCCCCCCCTTCCTTATTATTTGTATACAGACGCCTCTGTTATAGCCCCTGTTATGGAACTAGCTATAAAATATTGATAAATATAAATAATTATTGCAAATTTAAATAACCGATACTATATACATAGACATAAGATGTATCTCTGAAAGAATAAAAAGTCTGTAGAGGGGGATTGTTGGCTCTAACCCTTCCCTCAAACCCTATTGGCTGTGTTCATCTTACAAGTAATAAATATAATCTCTTTTTATGCTAAAAATTAGAGACATAGAAATTAATTGTTTTCATGGCCCCCACACATCCCGCTAAATCTTCCTCGTTTATTGCATTGCGTTCATTCGTCTCATATCTGTTTCCATTTTCCTTCTAAAAGCGCTCATCCTCATCGATTGATCTTCCAGTGTCTTTTGAATTGCGTCCAATTTTTCGTCTTGTGTCGTTTCTTCCTTGCCTTTACGGCTCTTTGCTAATCGCAGTCCTTGAAGCATTTCTGCAAATTCTCCATCATCTGCCAACGAGGTGTACCTGCAAAATTAAGCAGGAAAATTAAGCAATGCATTTATTGTTTTTGGTTACTCAACTATAATGCGAAAGATGATTGGCTCGAATATTCTAGATCCAAGACCAACCCTAACAGATCAAATATCAATCTATTAATTAACTTACCAGGTCCAGAAGCTAAATTGATTTGGTTTCTCAATATGATATCTTTTGTAGGCCCATTTGATCAAGAACTTCGGACATTTTGTATGCAAATCTTCCATGTATAGTGCTTGCTGCTTCAAAACATTATACTTGGCTGTTTTGCGAATGCTTTCAATATCACCAACTGCCAAACCAACCTATAACACATCAAAACTTTTTCAACTTTAGGTTATTTTATTTATTTATTTATTCAGATAAGGCTTGATCCAAAATGTCGTATTTGGTTCTTTTCGATTCTTAATACATTTGCCAGCATATGCTTTCCAATTTATGTCACACAGGTTAGTAACTTTCAGTAGCATTCAGGATATACATTGAGGAATAAATGATACCTGCATTCTGCTTTTGGTAAAAGGAGTTTCTATTATAATTTATGCTTAATTCTTTTTCTCTCACTAACTCCGGTCATTTATGTTGGAAGTTTCTTCTCATTTTGCCGCTAACATTTGCCGATCGTACTGTGCAAGAGTAAGCGGGTTGGAAAAATCTAAACTTTGCCCCCTCCCCCTAAAAATTGTTTGTATCTCCGCCTCTGAACGTTGTACTTACCAGTAGATTCATAAGTGCAATTGGTATTGCAACAATGAAGAAAACAAACAGTAGATAGGACAAAATAGGGAGAGGAACAAGCGGAATCTGATTGGCCGTTTTTCCAATTGAATTTGGCAACGTGTCACTGTATTCTAGTTCACCACTGAACATCACAAAGACTTTCATCATGGAGTTGCCAAAATCTTTAAACAGCGACTGTTTGATGAAGAGTTGGTGAAAAACGAGTGCAAACGCGAGTAGCAACGGGGTAAACACGCATAACACGCGAATCAGCGTGATTATAACCTCAGAGAACATAACAACATAGATGTTGAAGAATGGACTGCGTCGTAAGAAGAACAGCACATTCAACCAAATGAAAAAGAGGCAAAAAACTGCGAAGAGGAGCTCAATTCTGCCACTGGTGTAGTTACGAAACAGGACACTACCATTGAGGTAAGCAAGTGTTGATATGATGATAATCCATTCATAGAGATTAGTGATCTCTCTAAAATAACGCCTTCTAGTGACCAGAAACTGCCCAAATTCTTTTACCATTTGAAAGCAATTAAATATGAAGATTAGAATGGCAAGATCTGTAAGGTACTTTGGAAGCGAAATGTTTTGATCGTTTGATTGTTTACTGCAACTTGTACAATTGCTTTGAGTTGTGTTGAATGATTTTGTGGTGGTAACATGCTGCAGCTTGCTGTAAAAAGAATAGCCTTGCAGAGGTATACATCGTTACGAAATCGGCGAATACGGTGTCATAGTCTAAGTGCAGTTATTTAAATATCGTGGGTTCAACCCTAGTTATTATCCCCCAAAAAAGGCATTAACCATCTTTGGACTAGGAAACTCTTGGTAGAATTCCTCTAGAAAATTTTGTTGCTTTCAAATATTTCAGGAGTTCTAAAATCCCAAAATATTTATATTAGCAGCCCATGAAAAGTTGCATTTTATAATTTCCTGCATTTAATTACATTAGAAGCTACAGTAAAACTCAAGAATTAACAAAGACTAGCAATAATGTTTGAACAATTGTTAATTTCCAAAGAAGAATAAAGCAAAGCAGATCTAATATAAAGTCAAACAGTACCATGAGCATGTTCGATGTTAATTGGTTGAATGAAAACAGCTAATACTTACACGTTACGATGTAAAATGACCAAAGTTGTCAATGAAATGGTGAATGTTAGATATAGTAACAATGACAAATAGTAAACAAATGCTCCATGTAAATTCCATTTTATAGCCATCATCTTTTGTGTCAACGGGTGTTGTAAGCAATCAGCCCGATCAAAAAATGCCATCAATGCTGGCCCGAAGTAAAGCTCGCTACCAAACAACTGGAGTGAAAAATCTGGTGATGTTTCCAAAGCTGCAAAATCATAGACAACTTGAAAATCTGGACTGTCTGAACGATGCTGTGAGAAAGTGATGCCTTTGTCCAGAATCTTGAGCGCAACATCTGGGTATTTTCTAATCATTGTCGGCATGATTTCTTCAAGGTTGATGTTATTATGACGGACACCAATTTCGAAGCTGCAATTAGATATGTTTCTATACAATCTACGCATGTTACATTATACCTTACATTGCAAGGCATGTATGGTGCAATACATGTTGTGGCAAACTCTATACATGCAAAAAACTATATATGATAATTAATGGCTTGGGCTTTAATAAGAAACGAAAAGAATGTAGCTCGATTTAAAAACAACGCTCACTTTTCTTCGACCTTGATTCAAATTTAATCAGCTTTTCTAAAACAAATCAGCAAGTAATGGTCTAGGATGACATTGTTGCTTTTTTTGGCCTCTATCAACCTTCCGAACAATTGAAGCTTGAGGAAATTAATGTTTTCTCCTTTAAAATATCGTTCTCAGTAAGGACATCTCAACATTTTTTCTGTTGAAGTTTTGTTTGTATCTTGATAACGAGTTTCGTAGAAGTTAGATGATTAGTCAGAGGAATAGAAGAAAAACAGGCGACAAAATGGTACATTGAATGTATTTGGTACTGTATTGTATATTGTTTTCAGCATCCTTTCAAGTACTTACTATGTAACTAGAGTATTTCCTTGGCTCATTTTTCTAATCGTATCAGCATACGGCACAACAGCTTACCTGTCATGTTCAACCATGGCTTCTGCGACTTCCTCATGATCTCCGTCAAGTACCTCACTAAATCCTTCGTATTTGAAATCTTTTCTTCCAGCGTAATTATATGAAATGTAATCCATTATAAGCTTAACTGCATCAACGTTGTCTGAAGATATAGCATAATTGCCATCTTCAGGAACCATTTCTGTATTTGCTTTGATAAACTCTTGCAAAACATCATTATGGTGATTCAGAATAGCAAGATGGTATGCAGTTAGGCCATCTTTATCGATGCAATAAACATCAGCTTTGCCTTCGATGAGGAGACGGACAGAATGCCTAAAAACAAAATCATTCAAGTAAACTTGAAAGAGCTTTAATATAGCATGTTGTTTATTTTATTATCTAGTTGAATGAACATACGAAAGATATAAAGATGAACGAATGAACGAATAACCGAACAAACGAACAAACAAACAAACAAAACAGAGTGATGGACCTACCTATGTCCGTTCATGGCTGCCAAATGAAGAGCACTTCTGCCATTACTGTCAACCATGTTGATGTAATCCCTTGGCCAAATGTTAATCAACATTTTCAAGCAGAAAATTTTTCCATTTTCAGCAGCTACGTGAATTATTGTCTTGTTATCTTCAAAGTAAACCACTGTGCCGGAGCATTTTCTCAGCAACATTTCAAGAATCTGTGAATAAACGAGTAATCATTATTGTTACTTAGGCTCAAATATAATGATCTTGATCATCTTATATAATGATATTAGCACGTGCAGAAGCCACTGTTATGCATGCACCATTTCCTATGCTCCTCCTCAGCACATTAGCAGAAACTTTTAAGTGATAAGAATGCGCGTCACAAGCATAAGACTGCACGTGAAGAGTCACACGCACAAACAAGACTACCTTGTACCAATTTATCCAATAAGCTTCGTCCCAACTGGCAAAAACTGACTCTGAAATTGATTGCGGTGCCTATCATAACAAATTACCCTGCTAGCTTGGGCAGGCCTGTTTATTTCAAATCTTGGCTCACCCTTTCATTGCCAGAAAGAACAGCTTCATGCAATGCCAATCGATTCTCATTGTCTCTTTGAAATAAAAGACGATCTCCTCCATGTTCTAGCAACAATAAAATGATTCTGCAGCAACCCTCCTTCACAGCGTAATGTAAACAGCTGCGCAGCCTACCATCGATTCTGGCAGAGTCTGCCCCGTTTCTAAGCAACAGCTCAGCTGCCTCGTATTGACTTTTTGATACAGCACAAAACAGTGGTGTCCAGCGCTCTTCATTGGTAGCCTCCATTTCAGCACCAGTGTTGATGAGAATTTCCATTGCTTTGACTTGACCGGTTGTTGCTGCTCTAAAGATAAAAATTGCAATATTGATTAATTGATGAATTGACCTTTGCCACCTTTAGTTCTCTTTCTACTTGATCGATTGATTCATAAAATAAGTCATTGCTTGCTTACAAGATTGATAGTTTATTTAATTGACTGATTGATTAATTAATTGATAAATTGGAAAATGTGTGTGATGAATTGATTGATTGATTGATTGATTTATTGATTGATTGATTGATTGATTGATGAATTGATTGATTGATTGATTGATTGATTGATTTATTGATTGATTGATTGATTGATTGATTGATTGATGAATTGATTGATTGATACATTGATTGATTGATTGATTGATTGATTGAGTGATTGATTGTTTGATTGATTGATTGATTGATTGACTGATTGATTGATTGATTGATTGATTGATTGAGTGAGCATTTGATTGATTTATTAATTGGTGGATTGATTGATTGATTGATTGATTGAGCATTTGATTAATTCATTAATTGATTGATTGATTGATTGATTGATTGATTGATTGATTGATGGATTGATTGATTGATTGATTGATTGATTGATTGATTGATTGATTGATTGATTGATTGATTGATTGAATGATTGATTGATTGATTGATTGATTGATTACTCTAGAACCTCATTGACTGACGTATTAATCCCTATGTTTAAAAATATGATAACAAGAAAATAAAACAATTACACGTGTAATGGCGTGTTGCCATATCGGTCTCTCGATTCGGTATTTGCTCCATTTTGTAACAAAAGCTGCATGAGTTCAATGTGTCCATTTCCAGCTGCAAGTTGCAAAGCATTTGCTGATTTATCAGATTCGATTTTAACACCCATGTCTAGAATATAGCGCACAGTTTTGACGTGGCCCATTTTAGCAGCTATGTGAAGGGCAGTTAGAGAATCTTTTCTCTGGATGGTTAAATATCGGATTCGATCTTCTTCATCAGTACAACCTTAAGAAATAAATCATAATCAAATACAATAAAAAATTTTTATAAAGATGTGATATAAACAATCAAACCCTAAACTGTTTTAAAAGAATTGCCAGAAATTAACAGTTAAAAGGTGCTTAATCAACATTTGTGGAGGAAAAAGATCAAGGCGTTTCACAGATGTAAGCAGAAAGTAGGAACAATCTCTTGCACAGCCAGACAGAGTTGACAAACAAACAATTTAGTAAGCAAATAAGCAAGCTTCACACAAGTAAGCATTACAAGCTAATGATTGAAATGATTGCAAACACGAACGGTTATGTGAGAGCGTAGAAAGTAAAGAAGAAAAGCAAGCAAGGGAGGAGCAAAGCAAGCAAATAATTGAGCAAAACATGCAATAAAGAAATAAGCAAGCAAGATCAGAAAAAGAATGGTAAATGAAGAAGGAAAAACATGAAGATAACAATTAAGCAAGGAAACATGGTCTTCAATTCCTACCCGAGAGGGGGTTGGAACTATCTATAAAGGGAGGACTAGACTATTGCATGCAATGCATCAGGCATTGCATCAAAATGCTAGCTTAATGCGTTGCAAAATACCAACCATTCTCAAGAAGCTTTTTGATAACATCCAAATGATTCATCAAACTTGCTAAATGCAACGGTGTCTCGCCATTTATATTTGCTATGGTAATATTTGCTTCATTCAGTAACAACTTTTCACACAGATTCGCATCTCCGTACATGGCAGCAAAGTGCAATGCAGTGTACCCAGTATTGTTTTTTGAACATACCAAAAGGGGGGCATTCATAAGTATTTTGATTGCAACGCCTTTCAGTCCCTTTTCAGTGGCAAAATGCAACGAATTGTTCCCATTTTTATCCGTCTTTGAAAGACTAGCTCCACGATCCATAAAAGTGTACACCAAAGGGATGTTACCATGCCTAGAAATAATAAAAATTTAATCCACTGAATGTTTTAAGAAGAAGAGAGTATACCCATTAGTAGCATTATTTTCACTTTAGGCCGAGCCTATATTGATCATGTGAAGATTGCCTCGTTATGATTTGCGAAGCTACGGCGAGATTGGATTGGCCTCCTTGAGCTCTGATTACTTCTGATCACATGAAAACTGTGTTATGACACCGAAGACAGATGATTCTCAGCTTAAAGACAAACTGTTGTTAAATCCTGCAACTCTCCTGAAAATGGCGTTTCACTATAGCGATGGAACTATAATGATAGTGCTAAATTAAAACCCTGATCTTAACTATTCAAATCTCTCGCTTGTTTTGACAATTTTAGACCGAGAAATATATCTAGCATGCCTCGCCCACCGAGTGACTGCTTCCTCGTCACTGTTTCCAGGCACCTGATGAGTAAATCATTTTCTACCTGATTGCAAGGTGAAGCGGCGTCTCTCCAAACTTTGATTGGACGTCGATGTTAACTTTGTTGTCGAGCAGAATTTTTGCTGCAACTATTGAAGAATTCTCAGCAGCGTAATGTAATGCAGCCATGCCATCATAATCGAGGCAACTTGCTAGTTCGTTGATAACATGCTTCTTCTGACTAGTCAAATTTGCTGTCAAACTATACAAGTCTTCTGTGCGCCCTTCTTTCACCAAATGGTGGATGTCAAACGACATCACGTCACTTTCAAAGTCGCCCATTTCTAGTTGGAGCACTTCACGAGGATTTTCACCATCTGTAAAGTTGTTGAAAATTGTGATGTCTTTCGCTGATATTTTCGTTTCAAGTTTTGGTGGCCTCTCCATTTTTGTTATCCTTCTTGTTGATACAGGTCAAATCAAAATCAACGCAACCGGTCCATCGATAGCATCTAAAAAAAAACAAACAACCAGCTGGTAGAACTATTGTTGACATTACTGATCCAACTTCATTAAGCCTTTATCATAATTTTCAATAGTTTGAGTTGTTGAAGCCTTTCTATTTCAAATAATAATTGATTCCCATATGAACAACTAGCTGTTTTTACAGAACACCTTTTTCCATCTGATAAGTCATACGTCATGCATTGTCATGGTTGCTCTTCAAGAATTTGCCTCTTTACAAAATATTGATTATTCACATCTTTATCTACTTGTGTTGGAGCCGCTTCGTACATAAGTTGATTCAAGATATGGTCTTATTCAAACAAAATAAGCGCCTTTACCGTCTTATCACTTTATTTAGAAGGAAATATATTTAACGCCCCTTTCTAAATATCCAGTAATATCCAGTTGTGTACCAAGCATGCTTTGTGGTGACACATCGACTTAAAATAAACATTTTCTAAAATAAACATAAAAAACAGAAGCCCCTGGACTCGCTAAGCCCCTGTCATGCAAAATCAGAGAAAAAAATATGAGGGAAGGGAAACGAGCAAGGGGGATGAAACAGGAGGATAAGAGAAGAGAAGGGAAATTTGTAACCTTTCTCTTCTCTTTCCGTTTTCCCTCTGTAAATGCTCTCAAATTTAGCAAAACTAGATCTTGGAAAGTGAACAGATCCCGAGGCATTGATCTTTCCTCTTTAGAGCATTTGCTAATCCGCAGACATTTAAATGATTCAATGAAAAAGAATAGAAACCAAATCCAAAATGCTTCTTAAGAAATTTTTGAAAGCGAATTTCCAAGATAATTTGATGCAAACATCAAATATTTGAATAGCGGCCAGCGAGCCTTGACAAGATCGGAAAATTCTTGAAAAATATGACAAATGTTTCCTACTGTTGGGAGTAGCAATGCCTTTTCTCAATAAGAATCTTTTTGTCATACGTCTGGAGAACACGGTTGTGACGTAACGGTAAACTATTTTGAAGGAACTCTCCTGGTTTAACTTGTCTTCTGCGGTTTCTGTGTTTATCAAAGTGCAAGGAAGGAATGAAGGAGGAAAACCTTGAGCTAATACTATCACAAATAATGGACGATAACATGGGTTAAAAGAAATTCAGATGTGTGCAGACAGGATGGAAAACAGCTTACCAACAATGTATTCTCCAACAAAATACAAATTCGAAAACATCCATAACAGCCTCGACTTAGAATTGAAACAAATTGACGGACTTCCATCAACAAAACAAGGCAATTCTAATTTTGTGCTACACGAACTCATCAAACATGGCAATGCGGAAGAACTGTACAAACATGTTGCTTCTCTACTTTCTTCAGGATATCAAGCAGTTGATAAAGTTGCAAGTGCTCTTGACTTCGAAGGTTTCGCTGCATTACATTACGCTGCGTTGCAGCCATCAGTCGTCGCTGCGAGATTGCTCTTAGATCAAGGTGTCAATTTGGATGTGGAGTCAAAATCTAAAGAAACTCCGTTACATATTTCACTAAGGTTTGTTTTGAGCCATTCGGGAAAACATAACGATGCCATTCACGATCGCTGAGATCCAGATAACAGACCCCAGGGTGACTCAAGTGGCTTTAATACCCAATCCGCTTATTTCCCATTACCCAACTTCTTAGCAAAATACTAACCTTAAAACCAAAAATTCCCGTGTATTCCGAATAGGACCCGATTTCGTAGCTTTTCCACCGATTTTTGGTTGTCACATAACCACGTTCTTCGCCAGCTGATTGAGGGCAGGCGTCGCAGAGATTATTTTCAGAAGCTCAGTACCCTTACATTGGAATCCCTTTCCAATCTAGGAGTGCATTTCCCCAATCTAATGGGGCAACTATAGGCCACAATTTTCGGTTGGCATACGAAAGTGCCTTGCTAATATCATGGGCCTTTTTTAATTTGAAGCAATTGTAAATGTTTTGAAAAACTGTAAGAGAAGTACATTTCTTTTTCATAGACATGGAAACATTCCTATTGCAAGTCTGTTTATGGATAGGGGGGCAAATTTAAAGAAGGTTGATTCACATGGAAACAATGCTCTTCTCCTCGCAATTGAGCGTGGGCTTCGTGGAGTGGCCGTGAAAATATTGATGAGATCTCCATTTTTGGTTTACTCACAAAATAAAACAGGATTTACAGCTTTGCATTACGCTGCCATACAAGGTGATGCACAACTTTGCGAGAAGTTGATTTCTTGTGAAGCGAAAGTAACTGCAAAGAACATGAACGGAGAGACACCACTTCACCTTGCGAGCTTACTTAATCATGTTGATGTCATCAAAGTACTCCTTGAAAAGGGTAAGTCAGAGTACTTTAGTCTTGAAAAGGGTAAGTCAGAGACAATCATTTCTACCCTAGACGTGCTACGTAAGTCTGACGCTTGGTTTTAACGAGAGAGCAAAAAGATACACTTGAAACAAGTTCATTTCTACCAATGAATTTGTTTATCTGCCATGCACACTAGGACTAGCATTCTTGATCAATGGAGCAGAAGTTGATGGGCCGCATTTCCCGATAAATGGGGTGACACCCTTGATTTGTTGTTCAGTGTTTTGACAATCTACCGTCCAAGCACCACTAAGTTGCTGAATTTTAGATTAAGTTGGTTTTAAAGGAGGAGAACCTGTGCTTAAAGGTGCACACTGTGCGTTACGCCACTGTACTGGGTTATATTAGCTCTCCTTGCCCATGCCACCATCGAAATAAAAAGCCCTCGAATACCTCTGCTCAATCTTTAACGTGCTGATAACATGTTGCTTTTCCGGAAACCTTTTTTCAGGTTGTTACGACAATGAATCGCGAAGCAAATACCTGAACTTTCAGAGGAATGATAATTTCACTGCACTTCACATTGCATCACAAATGGGTCACATCGAAACGGTTAAGTTTATTCTTGATAATGTTGGTGTTAAAGTTAACCCTTGCGTTCCGATCTCGCATCCACTTGAGCTGGCCGCTAGTGATGGTCATCTTGATATCATGGAACTGTTTTTAGCAAATGGAGCAATTGTTGATGCAAAAGATCGGTATGGTAATACGGCATTGCATAGGTAAGCTCTTCCATTGCCTAACTGACACTTTTGACGTATTTGATGTAAAGATGACTCCACTTTTATTTATAAAATGCACCAACTCAGAGGACGTGACAATCTTGATGCATCGCAGATGCAAGCACAAGATATAAAAATATGATAATTATTCCTTTGATTATTCTGTCATAATTAGTGTTTCAGAAAGCTACGTTTTGTAGTTCTGCAATGTTGCTTAATTGCAGCTGACTCAATTCACAATCCCGCGAGATTTTGTAACCAATCACTGCTTGACTTTAGTCATTCGCATAATATCGTTAAAACTGCAATGCCAAGCAAGTAGAAAATCATAAGTTTAGTATCAAAAGCTCTGGGTAATAAAATAGTTCGCTAATTTTGCTTTTTAGCCATTATAAGCTAACATTTGGCCCAGTTTGCGTCATGTTTCTATAAAATACAATATCAAAAATATGTCCTGTGCTGTCAACAAAAAATTTATTTCATTTCAAATTGTTTTTCAGAGCTGCAATGAATGGTCAACTCGAGGCCATCAAACTGTTAATATGCCACGGTGCTAACCTTGAAGCCGTCAATGAAGACGGTTGGTCGCCGCTGTTTTTCGCCGTCACTCGATCGAAGACTGACGCCACCGCCATGCTTTTGGAGAACGGCGCCGATTCCAACCGAGTTGATTCGAAGCTGTGCTGCCCTTTGCATTACGCTGTGAAGGAGGATTGTTCTAAAATAATCATGTTGTTGTTGCAGTCTGGTGGTGAAGGGTTAATTTTCAGAAGAAACATCAATGATCGATTAATTCTACACGAGGCAGTTATATCTGGTAATGAAAAGGTACGCTAATACCTGGGGCGGAGAATGAAATGAGAAATTATTTTTCTTCTCTCTCTTTTTTATATCCTGGGTTCATTTCTCGCCTACTGGTCCATGACTCAGGCACACGTGATAGTAGGCTAGAACTGCTGCTTTGCGAGGTTAGTTTATTCTTTACAATGTCATTGCTCTGATAGCGGATACCAGGAAGGTCTATCTGCACTTCAGGGCAAGGAGGGCAAGAGAGGGAAAATAAGGGCAAAACAAGACCACAATAATAGCCTTATTTTTAGAAGGCAGGAGGGGCCATTGCCTCCTCTGCTCCCCTCTACAGGCGTCCTTGGCAGTTACCACTTATGTTTCTATGCTGTTCAAAACATTACGTCATCTTTTCCATAGATTTTGGGCATTTTGTTGAATCGATGTTCTGGAACGATAATCTACTGTGAAGACAACAAGACATTGATACATCTCGCAGCTGAACACGGCCAATTGCTTTGCTTGCAAAAACTTATTGATATTTGGCCTAGGGAGTACTTAGATATGCAAGACAATAATGGGCAAACGGCCCTTCATTTAGCGGCCATGAATGGATACAAGTAAGAAGACGTTTCATTTGATTACTTCTCCATCTTAATGAAAGCTTTGTGAGAGCTTGGTATTGTTTCTTAATTCTAGCATGATATCTATTTTTTATGAAGATTTTATGTTTCAAACGATCGCATTTATTCCTTCCATATTAAATTACCCCGGCAGACAAGAAGGACTCTTTCTCAGGGGGGGGGGGCTGTCCTGAAGCCCTACATCTTTTGCCGCCGACTATACTGAGTCGGATAGATTCTTCTGTGTTGTCACATGTATCATATTCTTACAGTTTTATTTGCGTGCTTCTCATCGAATCAAAAGCCGAATTAAACACCCTTAACAAAGTAGGAAAGAAACCAATACACTTTGCAATAATTAACAAACATGACGATGTTGTTAAAACGATGATTGAGGCCAAGGCAGACTTAGTGCCTGAAGACATCACAGTCGCAATCAAAGCTGAAAATGTCAATGCTATGGTAATGTTAATGGACTTCATGACCACCAAATATGTCGGAGTTACCGATCTAGAATTTGATGGCCTTCTTCAGGCCCTGGATGGAAATTGTCAAGATGTCGTTGAAGCCATTGTGGATCATTACAGGTGAGTAGACATCTCGATCCAGCCTCTAATTCAATTCAATTTGACTTATTGCATGGTTAACATCTGATACTCCATGTAATCCACAACGAATGACTATTCTTTCAATTACTAGAAAGACGTTACCACAGACTAGTTGATAAAATTCCTTTCAGTAAGAAACAGGAAAACCCACTAGCAAGATGCTACTTTTTAATTCAGGGAATCTCAAGAAGTGGGCCATGGAAGAATAAGGAGGAGGGGGGAAACTCTTAAATTTTTAGAGGGGGGTGAAGTTTCCCTCGTGTTGCCGTGTAACCTATCGTCTATCTTTTGCAAGAATGATACAATGAACAACAGGAAACAAAATGACATTGTACCGATTGTACAAACAGTGGAAGGCGACTGGCTATGGATGCTGCTGGATTTTTATTCAAGTTGTTATCAGCCGTGAGTCATCTCTAAGGCTCCTTTGATTAAAACTAAACCAGATCATGTCCTGTATGCATTCTGACAATTCATGCTTTTTATTTCAGCTTTAAAGAAGCAGTAAAATTCAATAACATATCTATTAAAAATGTAATGCCCAAGATGATAATGAAATATCCAGAAGTTGCCATAAAAGTACTTGATAAAGGCATCACAGCATCTGATAATCCAGTTGATTGCCCGAATCTTGAGGTCACTTATGACTTTTCATCATTGGAAGAAGCCCCAAGTGCTTGCAGCAGGATGATGGGAAATGATTTGTACTTCGGTCCTGCGCTGATGGCCGAGTTTAACAGAGAAGAATGTCTGGCACATCCACTAACGCAGAAATTAATCAACTTGAAATGGTCGAATCACGGAGGATATTTTTATTATCTTTCGTTTTTTGTCTATCTGGTTTTCATTGTGTCCCTTACAACACTTGTTATTCTGGAAAGAGAGGCGTAAGTGTTGAAATTCCTTGCGTTAAATAAGTGCAAAAGACGATAACAAAAGTTAACATATTATTATATATTTGGTTCGCCGATGCAACTCAGGTTATGGAATGCCGGATAATGGCCGATAGGCAAAGGGAAGTAGGTGACCGGGTGCGGTTGGAAAACCACGTGAGGTAATCGTGTACGTACTTGGCGATTGCTCTGACAAGTGTCAGACAAAAAGAATGATTTTGAGTTTGCTAGAATATGTTTCACTTTTTTGCATATTATTAAAGAAAATAATTTAGATGTAGCTTAGATAATTACCGTAGTTATTAACATTTTGCTTTGCTTTTTAGAGATATTAAGAAAATACAAAGCACACCAGTAAACGCAACTCTTCCACCATCACATCCTCATAAACCATCAGCCACGAGTTCTGGGAAGATTCTCGCGTATTTCATTTTCATTTTTTTATGCATAACTGCATTTAAAGAACTGATACAAATGATAGCACTGCGTTCACGCTATTTTACGGAACTTACAAACATCTTGGAATGGATAGTTCTGATATCAGCATTTGGTTATCTTTACTCATTCCTATTCATGGAAGCCACATCAGAGAATACAGAACTTCTATTCGGCGTTTGTTGCATGTTCTTCGGCTGGCTAAACGTTCTGCTTTTTCTACGTCGCAGTCCGCTATTTAACATCTACGTGGTTATGTTCACCCAAGTCATACTCACGCTTATACGCGTGTTATTCGTGTTCACGCCGTTGCTCCTCGCGTTCGCGTTGGCTTTTAACCAACTGTTCATCAGGCAGACCGTGTTCAAAGATATTTGGAACAGTTACATGAAAACATTTGTGATGTTTATGGGTGAGATGGAATACGGTGAGACATTACCAAATTCGCTCGGAAAGAAAGACGAGTCTGCGTTGTTTCATCTTGTTCCGCTCCCATCTGTGTCCTATATTTTGTATGCAGTGTTTATCATTATGATCCCAGTTGCCATGATGAATCTGTTGGTAAGTAACTTTCTGCTAGAAATCATTTTCATCATGTGTTTTAATCTTGCTTCGTTTGTCTATAACGTTTTTAGTAACCATATCGGGTTTTGTTTATATCCCTTCCTACCTACCTCGCGAGATGAGCAAAGAATGTTAACCTAATTGGGTCAAAGTGGTCAAAGAAAAAGGCATCAAATGATTTGGCAAATCCAAGTAGAAAGGGTGTTGCAATTTTCAGAAGATGCCACACCTTCATATGGGCTTTGATTCCACGTTCGATCAACCATCCTATAAATATACCTCTTTATGAAGATATTCCTTCAGTACTATTTTAAATAAGTATATTTAAATATATATATATAAATGTAAATTACATCATATGAAATTAAGAAAGGGAATATATATAGCAATTGATTAAATTTGATCTTCCAAGGAGTCGTTGTCGAAAAGGATTATGTTCATTATCAAATGCCTTCTTAGATTTGCTTTCCTTGCTCTGAATGTGCTAATTAAACTAAGGAAATATTTCAATGTTGTTACGCATTACCCATACTTATATTGAGATTTGCTGTCCAACAAGATAGCCAATGCTCTATGGGCCTAACGTTTGTAACGTAAAAACTTAAGAAGAAATAACAGTAAGAGAAGCATTGCGACAAGAGTATCACATAAAATGTTGATAAAAATATGTTCACGATGAATTTAACACAGTGTACCACCTACACACATAATAGCACATACCCTTCACCTCTTTCAAAGGTTGGCCTAGCTGTTGGTGACATTGAAAGCATTCGAGAATCAGCTAAGCACAATGTAATGAAGCAGCAAGCAAGATACATTAAAGATTTGCGAGACAAACTACCGAAATTTGTCATCACATGGACTTACAAACGTCTTCATACAGATAGGCCTAATGATGTTCATTGGTTGAGAAGGTGAGAAATTATAATCATCATGATTTTAATTTCACACTGACACAGTAAACCAGCTTTATACAAACCAGGTTAAATTTCAACCAATCAAATACATTCAATTTTTTTGAGTGACCAATTAGAAGGCTCCATCCGATAACCTGGTTTAAATTAAACTGGTTCACTATGTTAGATTTCTGAGCAAGTTCGCATGCAACGTGTTTGTATCAGCAAGAATGTCACTTGATACGATCAACGGAGCTGGTACAATCCTCACCTTTGCTGAAAGAATCTTCTTGTAAGGTGAATCTGGCAGGGGGATCTTTGCCATCAAATGTGCATTATCACCTTCCCAAAATGTCTTCTTAACCTTTCCAAAGAAGATGTGGAGTGACACCCTAGTGAATACGAAATAATTCCTCGTGTAGGCAGGTGCGCATAAAACTTGTTTGCTGTAGTTATAAGTTGTTTGGAAATCTTCTCCAATTTATAAGTGCCAGTATCAACTCATTTTTTAGGTTGTTATTCCTCGACACAACTGCTAAGGAGGAGCTTATGGCATTTTTGCAAGGACGAATGCAAGACACTGAGATTTCACATGAAAAGAAAATTGCAACGAAGGTGGATGACGTACAAGCATCCTTAGACAAGCAAGACTGTTTGATGCGGAGGATTTGGTATACGTTGGATGATCATTCAAGAATACTCAGAGGATTACACTCACCCGACAACCAGTGAAACTGAGATCTTTCACACCACAACCCTAACCAAAAGTCATTGAATTACTCATGAAAAGCAATGCTTTACTTATTGCCTTGTAGTTTCCGCCTAATAAAGCGAGTATCACCCTTTTCCTCCAATAAAACAATGTTGGTTGGAAAGATTAATACCTTAATTTCTGTTTACAATTTTGGTCAAATGGTAGACATGAAACGCTGTGTAAGCAAATCGTTTTGGTGTCAAACAGAAGACAAAACTTTTGGCTAGTATTCCAAAAACTTATGCAGGAATTGTAGGACAAGACGTGATAAATCTTAATAATTTAACAACTTAATACATTCATTGTTATTATTTTGATCATTGCGCTGTTTGAAGGTTTTTGTAAAGAAATGTTTTTAACGTTTATTATATTTAAAAGATGCCACTTAGTGTTCGCTGTTTATGAATTGTAAATTCGCATATTTCATATACCGGAAGTCAAACATACGCTATTTTACTGTGATTTTACGCACGATAAATGAATATCATCTTTTTACAAAATGTATTGTTAGTAAAATATCCTGCTCATTAAACGCTGCGAATAACACATATCAGTTTTCTTTATCTCAATTTACTGCTAATCTTTGAGCTGAAACGTGGTTTATCATCTTGGAATTCTTAGAATGAGGAATGAAATGCATTGTGTTTGAGACTTTTTCACATTATGAACCAAATATTTTCCTCCAAACACTTTCCACCTAAGACGTTCCAACAAATCTTTAGCCAGTCTGGAGCACAGGCTACCAAATCTTGTGCGCCAAGAATTACCTAAATCTCTATGAATTACTTGATTATGGCAAATAAAAGGGGATTTGATCCATGTCTCTAATTTTGTCGCCCCTTTCATCCCCGCCAGTAGCGTGGTGCTCAAATCGAGTGTGGGGGTCATTGTAAGGTGTATATTTAACCGAGAGTACCCCCTGTTTTATAAATGACAATAACCCCCTGGTTTGCAGAAGCCTCGTAATAAGTAAGAGGCTTCTGCCTGATGCAATGTGAATGCAACATGTTTCAAAAAGTCGTAGAATAACTTTGATAAAAAATTAATGCATTTGAAGCTGACGATTAGGATTGTAAAACTTTAGCACGAAAAAGACGTTATGGAGAAATTACTCAATGTTGCTGATGTTTTAAACAGTGGTAGGAAGCTAGAATTAAAAGAAATATACGAGAGCCTTTATTTCATTTTAGGCCTTAATTTCATTGTTGGTTTTAGTATAGACTATGTTGAATATTAGCAGTATTGTTCCAGATTAAGATATCTTCTATTTTTTATGATAACTTGCTTTTACAATGAGGATATAATTTTCAAATAGAAGCCAACCAGTTATACTGGTAGATAGAGATAGGTAGTAGAATGAGGCATCAAAATCTAAAATGTGTTAAATGACATTTTTGTGTTAGTTTCTTCCTCTTCTTTTCCCCAAAGATTCCACAGCAGTTTGCAAATGCAAGTTGTTATCAGAGAAGGCTGGTGAATCCCTGAAAAGAGGCAAGATAATTGGTGTTCCCACTGATACTATTTATGGAGTGGCAGCATTGGCTCAGTCAAATGAAGCAGTCGAAGCAATTTATGACATAAAAAAAAGACACAGAGAAAAGCCAATCGCCATTTGTGTTGCTGACATTCCAGATATACATAGGTAAGGGCATACATACCAATTAGGCCTGAAGATCTAGTGTACACTTTGTATTTTTTAGCATTCAACATGGAAACTGATTTAAAACATATTTGGCTTGTGTAAGTTGTAAAGTTATTTCAGTAGAGTTTATTCTATGTGCAGGCTCAATGGAATGCATCCAGATATACACAGAACCTGAGAAAAAACGAACAAAGCACTTGTAGAGATGGAAATTATCAACATAATTTTTTGAGTCTCCAATGGATTTGAAAATAATGCATAATAAAGGAAATATAATTGAAAAACTGACTGAAGAACAGGAGGAGTTGTATGATCTGTAGAAAGTTGTATAATGGGATGAAATTAAATGATTTGAATTTATGACAGAATTTTAGTGATTAGAACAGATTGGCATTGTTTTAATTTGCTCAAACTGATTTCTTTTTAGATGGTGTGAAGTTACAGTTTCTAAAGAATTACTGAATGACCTCCTGCCTGGTCCTGTGACGCTCATATTTAAACGGAAACCTGAGTTAAATCCTGATTTGAATCCTGCAACAGAATTGGTAGGCGCTCGCATTCCAGATCATCAGTTTATTCGAGAGATTGCAAGATATTGCAAGGAACCCATTGCACTGACAAGTGCCAACCTTAGTGCATCAAAAAGTTGTTTAAAAGTCCAGGTGTGTTGCAATCCTCTTTTAACTGCCTTTTCTTGTTTTAAAAAGTTTCCTTACCCCCCCCCCCCAAACCTAACCTTATTTCCCAGATCTGAGAATTTTGTTGAAATGATCCATGAATTTTTAAAGAAACAGCAACAGTATGACATGCACTCAAAAGCAACTAGCACCTTTTACTTTATTTTAATGTCCCATGAAGATCAATTAAGGGGGGGGGGGGCACAGCACCCCTTTGAAAGTGTCCAACACTGTTGAAAATTGTTTTGTGACAAAATTGCCTGCTTCCAGAGGCTTATTATATCAGTCAATATAAGCAACTTCTTTTAAACATCTGTTTTTGCAATATTTAAGTGATATTTTCACAAAAAATAAGCCATTTCTCACCTAAATCTTGAAATACCTCACCTAATGCCTTTTTGTTTGTCCTTTTCAGGAATTCCAATACCTTTGGCCAAAATTAGATTTGGTATTTGATGGTGGTTGTCTTGGGAACACTGAAGAATCACGTCTTGGCTCAACAGTTGTGGATTTGTCAGTAAATGGGGAGTACAAAATCATTAGAGATGGTTCTGCGCTAAGCACAGTTGAGCAAGTGCTAAAGGATAAACATGGATTAATTGAAGCCAATCAGAGGTAATAGTATTTGCAGTGTATTTAACCTTGAAGATGAATTTTTTTGTAATTTAATATGTACCCTTATTAACTATATCATTATCATTTTTATAAAAGAACGACTTTTCCTTCCCCTTTCCCTTGGTTAGATAGACCTCTAAATTGGCACCTCCCCCCTCAAAATTTTTAACAGTTACGCACTTCATTGAGCATTTATTGAAAAATTGTCAACTCTAGAATTAGGATGACTATGTTTAACATATCAAATTGATACTTTTACACAACGTTTTCTCTTCTCATGCTGTAATGCTCCTACTGTTCTCATCATGCGTTAATGTCAAAACAAACTGAAATTTAATGCAGGTAGCTTATTGGGTTAAGGGTAGGTTAATGAGCCGTATTTCTTAATTCTTCAAGTTCATCGTAGCAAAAAAACTGCATGGTTTCCTAGATACAAAAGTTTTTTTGTGAAATTTAGAATTCGTTAATCTTAGCAAAATTCTTGATACTGTCTCCATGGCGAGACGATGTTTAGGGGAAAACTTTTTGAAATGAGATAAAATGGAGTCGATTTAGATTAGACCCAGACAAAACTGATAACAGCATCACACACGCAGTGCTTTCGTTGGAGAGAGGGAGGGAGAAATGGAGGAGGGACTGGTTTCATGCGTGCTATAAAAATGTCTCGTTTTGTTACGAAAACATGTAAAATAAGGAGTTGATTCCTTATTGGAAGAACGTCATCTGCTTGCAAAGCTAAGTTTTATCAGTAAGAAAGCGCTTTTTCAGGTTGCCGTTATCCCCTGCCCCTGAATATGCCCCTTTGGATTTTGCCCACACATTTGAACTAGAAGCCTGTAATAAGCCCTGGCCCTTTTTTCAGTTTAAATACAAGCTATCGTGGAAGCTCTGTCCAGTTACAGGGCACAAAACAGGGTATTTTATTTACGATGTCATGTATTAAAACAAAAATAAAAATGTTAAAATATCTTTCCAAATTGGATTATACTTTATATAGTGAACTGGCAAAGTTATTTGTATGAATAGTTATAGCCCTTCTCTTTGTACACCCCTCACGATTTACCCCCATCCAGGCCCGTTCGGAACCAACGGCACCGGATCTTGGGCAAGTGTAGCGGTGCAAAGGCAGAAGGGTGCCCTAGCCCCACTAATATATCATTCAGCTCCCCCGTCTGAAGCAATTAGCATGATGAAATTTATTGAAACTACGTTCTTTGCATCAGCAAAACTTGTTTCGGATAGTTACTATAGCTACCCCCCTCTCGATGGGTACTCCTACTATCCAGAACGCCCAAAAGTGGATGGAACATGACCCTTGGTGAATCCTGTACGGTACGATTTGTTCAGTCAAGGGGCCACACCCGAGCTTCAAAACAGTTGCGTCATAACATTCCAATATCATTGCTTATTTGGAAAAGTGTCAACATCTGTTGAAAGTCTTTTGAGAAGTTTTTGTTTTCATATTCATGATTAAGGTGTCTGAATGCGTCATTTTGAAAAAAGATGATTCTATTTCACAGAACGCGTTTTGAATATGTACATGAATAGTGTGAGGATCAAGGAAGCAACTGTATCAAGATAGGTAGTTATTAGCAGCCAGAGAATCCTCATATTTATGACTCAAATTTTTGTTACTTGGTTACCCAAGTTCAAGGGGGGAGCCTGTGGCATTAGCATGCGTGACTGTGCACAGTCTGTGATGCAGTCTACCTGGTATGTGCCTTACGGCGCCGCACGGTACTGTACGCCTTGCTCGGATGCATTCGGCAGAAATCCGTGGAGTAAAATGCGGCGCACAGCCCCACTGGAAAGGATAGTAGCAACGGACAAATGCGCGAGGACCATTCACAAAAAAATGGCAAATTTTGGTCGTCTCAGGGGCTCGCGAGGATTTTAAGTCACTCCAGGACAAGTATTTGCTAAAAAGGGCCTTTGAATATGATCCCAGGGTGGTTTGATGGCGCTAGGGTCCTTGACGGCTCGGCGGTCAGGACCCTCCGCCATACAAAATGCCTACCACCGCATTTGGTCATTGTCAAATTTGTTTCAGCCATTCCACTAAAGACACACAGGAGACCGTCAATACAAACTGGAATACAAATACTGATTTGCCGATGGTTTTGAAAATCTACCGACAAAGTAAACTTTGTTGCACAAAAGGACTCTCAAACACTGAAACGAACACTTATCTCAAGGGTTATCACGCCCCATTCTGCCCCCTTTGCACTATCTCGACAGCTTTCGCCGTATTTTAGTTGTTCCTCTGAAGCACGTCTGGTTCCTAGCTAAAACTTAACTAACGAATTGTACAAAACATGCAGAGTCATGTTAACTAGATGCTAACTGTTTTAAAACATGCAAAGAACGTAAAATGCGTGAGTAGGCCAATGGATTTTCAAAACAATACGATCATTTTTTGTACCTAAATGTAAAGCTGTTTCTAGTACCGCTACATACACAATTGTGGATTTTCAATCACAAAGGCCTTTTCAAGGAGCAGCACGCGATGATTCCTATCTCTAAGGCATAGGGGTTAGATTTATAATTTTTGTGTATTTTTATGTGCCTTTCTCCTTTAAAAGGTATTGTTCGTTAAAGGGGGAAACATCTTCCTCTAAGTCTTTCTTTGTCTAGGAACACCTTGCGTTCCTACAGCATGGAAAAAGCCTTGGAGGAGCCCAGGCAAGACCAAAAAATTTACCACGGCGCAGCACGGTGAGATGTCTTTAAAGACATTTTTCTCCCGCCCCCTCCCACGCCACGGTAGGCCCTGCTTCAATGGCCCCCTTTTGGAGCATGAAGATCACACAAATCAATCACGCCACATGTCATGAGAAAGCATAGTGTAATAAATGGCGTAAACCGACAGGAAAAAGGACATAAACACGATTTAACTTAACCAGTAAATCACCCTGCTGCACGTTATTTCCTCGCAAAAGAACAAGCATTTGCATAGCAATATTCCTGTTGAAATGTGATATCTGCCCTTCCAATGCCAGTTTGGATTTACCCTACAACAAAATCTCTTTAGGGGTCCACCCTACACTAGATCTTCCCGTATGTGACACCTCACCCTTAGTTATTTCCAAAATTCAGATGGTTATTCTTGTCTTTTGGTGCCCCCGAGAGAGATTCTTTGGTTGAAAAGGAATGGAATGCGACTTATTGCATTTTATTTGAATACGTTGTTGACGAATTTAATTCGCATATGATAACTCATGCCTGAAATGTTTTGTGCCTTTGTTCCTTGCCCATTTTGTCTAAACACACCCAAAGCCTGAATGGTTGAGGGCAAGACGGCATGTGAACAGTTGGCAAAAGGAATTGACTTTATCCAGATACTAAATCTTCTATCTATAACTATTTGGTTACATAAATGATTTGTTTCGGCGTTGTCACTTACTGATTGGAGTTTTTCTCATCAAGTGTTGATGGCGTAAAGTGCGCATCGAAAGAGGACAGCGAACAGCCCTGAATGGGTTTGAGCAGCTGGGTTGGCTTTATTGGAGTAAAATAACGTGCAGAATTTCATAATTAGCAGCTAGGAAAGAGTAAGCACAAAGCAAATAAAAGCCGATGAATTGAAACGTGTACTTTTTGATAATATCGAATTACAAGACAGCAAAGCCGGACATTTAGGTTTAGGCCGCGAGGACGTTAAGATGGCGCACACGCTGTCCTACTCTGATTATAGTTACTCAAGTCATGATGAGAGCCAAACAGAAGGTGAATGCGACACTTTGCAATGGCGACAAAGACAAGGTGAGCTTTTGCAACAGTTTATATCTCCAAATTTGCCATAATCGCTTGTATAAAGCTGTGTTAGTAGTTGTTTCTTGGTAGCTATCTGCCCCATAGCAAAACATGCATAGCAGGATAGGAAGTCCTTTGATCGCCTAATAACTTGTCATATGGATGATAAAAATTTTTAATCTCATTCTAACATGTATCCCACAGCAAAGAGCTCTTAATTAGCTGCCGAGAAGTAGTAAATTGATACGATTGACGCAACGCCAAGGCATTTTAGCACAGGCTGATCTCTGCAAGAAAGTCACATCAGAGCAATCCTGGGATCAATTTCCCTGAAATAAAACAAATGCAATAAAAATCACTCTTTACCGTAAACGATCTCATAACATTTTTAAGAAATAGTCAACTTGCACTTCGAAATTAGCTGGAGCTCGATTTTGCAAGGATTTTGACTCGGTATTATACCCTCTGTTTGATTTTGTTAATGAGGCCTACCTTCCGATATTAAACTCGCATTTACCAAACGTTATAACCTCATTTACTTGCAAAGTTTGACATCTTGCTCGTAAGATTGGGTTTTCACGATCTATAACTCGTCTATAACCTATGTAAATTCTGATTTTTATAAATAAACCACAAACAATTTAAGAAATACGTTACAAAACCGCCATTACAATGTTGTGCGATTAAAGACCCATTAAAAAAAGTCAAGGTTTTGGAAAAGTTGATCCCAAGATGCAATAAATGATTAATTGTTCCCGTAAGTAAAATAAGTGAATAATTAAATCATTTCCATATTGAATTTATTCTATCCACAAACTTTGACCATGTTTTCCAGCCATTTATGGCGATGTGCGGGTTTCTGTTTTCATTGAGAGATTAAGTTTATATTTTCATCGCAAGCACTAAATCGAAATAGCAAGTTGCTATCAAACAAGATGTGAAAAGGCGAACAACTTGCGTGACAGTTAACCATAGGATCGATTTATTCTTTGATAAGTAATTGATAAAGGATCTGAGTGTTTACATGTTTAGGAAGAAGTGTTTGACAAACATAATGATAAACAAACTATTCTTATTGCCAACAGCAAACTTGTAGATAACTCATCAAAAGGGGGATTGTAAACAAGATTTAAACCATAAAGATAATTTCATACATTGCAAGATACGAATTCATTTTTACCTTATTTTTTACTTAAGAATTGAGACTGTTTGCTTTATATCAAATATTTAAATTAAAGCAACTACTATATCACTATTGTTGTGAGATGATTGATCTTATAAAATTATTTAATATTTCATTTAATCTAAAGTGACAACTAAGAAATTTGTTTGAAAAACCCAGGGGTATGTTCAATGCAAGTAAAAACACAACTGTCAATATTGCAGATAAACTTGCATGGTACAGGGTTGATGTTTTGAAAACATTTATTTCATTTCACTTTGCAAAGCATGAGCATGAATGCACGAGGGCCTAATTAAGGCCTGGCTTCTAGGGTGCATTCTGTGTAAAACTTGAACAACTAAAACTACTGAAATCATACAGAAACCAAATCAAATTGATGTCAAAAATTATTTATAATATTGTGACAAAATATGGTGAACATATGCCAACTTTGCTGGAAAAACCACCTCAAAAAATCTGGCTATTTAAGCATTATTTCAAGCTGTGAATTACATTCTTGCTGTCCTCTCAGGGCTGAAAACTCAAAATGAACATGCATGAAATGCTGAAGGTTACGAAAGTCATAATCTTAGATAGTTCTTGTATCTTTGAATTTAATTTGCAATTTGTATGTGATAAACTAAAGGAGATATCTGTGCAAAATTTGAAGATATAGGTTGATATTTTATCCCCAAGTAAATTGAATTTTTATGAATCAATTTTTTAGTCCAGCATATGGGGCATGTTCATAATAGATAATAAATATTTCATGATGGCAACAACATCTTCATATCTCCCTCTTGCTGACAATTTGCAATCATGGTTCTCCATGTGACATGGGCAGTATTGGTCTTCAATGGAGTTTCGGTTGTTTTTGTGTTCTGCTGTATTACTGTTCAAAACAAAATCACATCCAATATGCTCAGTTGATTTCTCTCAGAACAATTCCACCCTAAGCACTGTGTCCAAGGAGCTATATAATTGCTGAGATCATCTGTTCATCACAGCAAAAGCAAGATCAAAAATCAGCTGCTTTTATTTTTATCATTCACCTGTCTTCTATGACTTAATTTAGCTTTAATTAATAGACTTTGCAGGTACTTTACCTTACACATGGGCCACTTGCATGCTCTGTAGTCACCCTTAGGACATCAAGCAATGGGCATCATAAGTAAAATGCCCTTTTTGGTCCAATGAATTATGAGAAAAGTTGGAATTGAGTTTAAAAAGTAGATTAAGGAATATTGATATGAATAAATTCTCTCTCATGGATTCACACAAGATATGGGTGTTGGCAGAATTTTCACTCGATTTGCAATCATAAGAAGGGGGTCTTGAAGTATATGCTGCAGGAAATGCAATTAAGGAACTTTGCAAAATATGAAAAGCTAAATGGTTTATATACATAGTTTATTTAGACTTTGGCCAACCAACTCCAGATAATGTAAATCTTGCTTTTCAAAGACCTCAAAAACAAATATTGAAACACAGGGCCAGTTGATAAAGGTGGCTGATTTTCAATATGCTGTGTTTGTTTCATAGGCCCAAGAAAGTCAGACTCATTTTTGTGATCCCAACTCAAAAATGTTCTTATTGAAATGCATGAAGACATCTTAGGAATGTTAACCACAGGCTTCATCTCAGACAGGATATTAATTTTTGGATTTAAATCTGATCAAAGGTTGCTGGTAGATCAAATTTCACTGAAACCAGTAAATTATACCCTTTTCAGAGGGGCACCACTTGGCAAAGAGTATTGGGCTGTTAACCCCTCCCCCAAATTAAGGAAAAAGTCATCTTGCACTAGAAATACTTTCAGACCCCTTTATTTCATAATTTGGTCACGTCTCTGGTCATGACGTAGGCAGAAGCGAAACTTTGATACCATAATGGGCGCATTCTATGGGGCTGCAGAATCAGAATTTGCGATTGCAGAAAGGGTTATTCCTAGCAGCTAGTAGGACGTTTTGGTCCAGGGAGAAGCAAGATGCGAGAATCTGCGGTAGCAGAGATCAGGGCATAGGCCTGGCTGGATGCAAGGAACTTTGCAAATTTGTAGAATAGAAAAACCTAGATTCTTATCAAGAGGTTAACATATTGCCATAGTTCAGGGGTGCGGGATAGTGCACGAATTCCAAAAATGATGCCCCAAGTAATGCGCTGAAAGAGAACTATAAACGATACTCTCTGCTTAATGAGATGGTTCCCTCAAGAAGTTGGAGGATTGAAGACGCTTCATATGCTCAGACGCTCAGTTGGTTTTTCTTCATCGATCTTACCCTTGACTTAAAGTACCTTGATGAGAAAACAAGATTTCCTTCTCAGTTTGTTGTTAGAGATAACTTCTTTCGGCTTGTGGCTTTTACATAGCCAATTTATAATGGATTAGCAACCAGATTCATCTGAAGTTTCTCTAGGTTTAGATTAGTTGTCTCTGGTTTAAATCAAAATGCCAGGGAAACCCCAGTCCAATCAGGGACATTGAAATCAAGGGTCGAGCATCTGGGGACGTTGAATAGGGAGGGCAAAGAGCATCCACCCCGTCTCTCCCCTTGTTAACCTCTGTAACAAGGTAGAAGCAGTTAATTGCCCTGTCGATAAAGAGCGAGATGCTTCATTTGTTAAAGACTCAGCTGAAAATAAGGCTTTTTCAAATTTGACAATAAATCGTTCTTGAAACATTGTTTTTTTAAAGTTAATTTACTTAGTCCGTGCTTTAATCACATCTATAACATAAATACTTTCATTTTCATATAAACATGTCTATCTAATTTTAATAATTGATTTAAAGACTAGTTAGTACGAAAATAAAAGTTGTAGATCCTGCAAGTAAAGAAGGACTCATTTGATTAAAAGTAACATGAGTTCAGATTTAAATGGGGCCTTCCATAGGGAGCCTGTGTCTCCACCAGATTCTATCTTGTGCAAATTCTCCTTCGTGGAGTCTGTGAGGATCTGTAATAGATACTTTTCACGATTTCTGTCCCGTATCTTAGAAAGGATCATTCAGGAAAGAGCCGCAAACGTATTTTTCGATACGCTCCCTGCAAATAACAAAAATAATGCGGCAGATCTTTTTTATTCACAAGAAAATAATGGTTACTTATTTTTGTCCGTAAATAGATTGAATTCTCTTCATCGTTACCTGCAGATGATTCAAATTCATATCGTGAATGTCACAGCTGTGTATGCATTGTATAAGCACCAGCTGTTATCTCATCTACTGATTTCTTCTTCTGATCAAGTCTTAATTTCATTGAACAAATTTATTAATGCAGCTGATTAAAATTCTAGTTCTACCCGTCATCCTTTGTAAGCTCCCCATAACATCCCAATGAGACCCGCGAGCAAGCTCTCTCTTGATCCAAGCAGCGAATCCAGGGGCACCGATGGTATTTTTGCCTCGCATCCTTCAACCCCCCCCCCCCCATCCTCACACCTCCACTCTCACAAGAACTGTAGATATAACTACGATTAAAGGAATCTAGTCCCCCCCCCCCCCGCCCCATAGGGGCCCCATAGATTATGCAAATCCTTTGTTTGCAACGAACAATTCCTTTTGTTCCCATTGTCCTCAAACAGTTTAGCCCCTTGGTATGATTCTCCTATCAACGACATTTTACTTAACAGTATAGATCGAAGCTCCAAATATTTCGCCCTGAGTAGCATAGCTTAATCTCCAAATCACTCAGAATTTTAGTTTTATAAACCTGACCACAGTTTTTAATGAGAAGTTATGTTTTAAAATATAATTCATTAAGTAGAACACACATAAAAGGCGACGCTTTCTAGCGATTTGCATTCCAACAAAAGTTTGTTGATGGTGGCTCGATCTTTGCCCAAATACATCGTGCATCCATCCATTAAGAAGCATGAAAGACAAGCCAAAGCATAAATCGTTGTTTCACAATTTACTAATGTTTTTATTCGAATCCTTACAAACAGCCATTGTTCTTGAACATGGGTCATGACCCACTGTTTAGCTAACCTGGCAATGCCCGCGAGTGAGTAGGGGGGCAGGGAAGTGTGCTTTTGATAGCAGAATTCCCGCCCTTCCTCTGCAGAGATTGGCGTGAAATGAGTTAAAACGATAGTTCTGTTTAGTATTTTTCTGAGCACTCCAAATCCAAATGAAGTGAGTTGACAAAGGCAAAAAAACAGCAGTACATTAACAAATAGCTACTATTGACAACATCTTGAAAAAGACAGACATGGTTACACAGAATTAAGCCCCCACAGCTCTCATCTGCCCCCTCCCCCTTAGGAATAATCCTTGATTTCTCCCCACCTTCGACTTATCTTGCCCAAGTTTTTCCATGTTTTGCTTTGATTATCATAGGAATATTTATGAAACCTCGCCATCTGATTTTAAAATTTGATATTAATTAGCTTAACAATACCTATCGAATTCATTGATATTACTTATGTTAATCATATTATTGTATCTGTATAATTCGTAAATGTTATTAAATACAATGCTGTTTTGCATCTAATTACGTTTTTAATGCTATTGCAATCTCATTGCGGATATAAAGATAATTTCAGTGCAGAATTTTAGTTGTTTCCGATCTTGCGTCCACGGTGTTATGTCGGCCTCTGTTTTGGTGACTAAAGTTGTAGTTTTTCTTCCATTTTTACAAAAATCCGTCAGATTATAATCATAACCCAACTCAGAGATGCAGGAAATTGATAAATTAGCAAACCTTTGTCACGGATCATGAAATAGTTGAAACACCATCTTTGCGAACTCGACAGATTTTACTGAATTTGATTTTCGTCCCAGTCACATTTTCTCTCAGTTTTTGTATCAATTCGTGTTAATTTTCATATCTAATTTTGTTTTAGATGAACGCGCAGGAATGCAAAAGAAAACGTTTGCAAAATGGATCAATTATCAATTGCACAAGGTTAGCTTTTTGAATTGTGTCTGATTTCACATTTGGGTCAATAAAAGGCCCTATTTTAACCCCATTACCCCCCCCCCCATTCTCGTCCTTATTTATATTTCCTGTTGAGCATCTCTACATGCTTCTACCACTTTTATCTATATTTTCTTTTATTTTATCTTGATTTTGAAGGGAGGCAAAGAATATGAAATCGTCGATATAATAAAAGATTTACAAGATGGTACAATTCTTCTTGCTTTACTTGAAGTTTTAACAGGAAAAAGATTGGTAAGCTATTTTCTTAATTTCAATTCAATCTAATTCAATTTATTTCCAGATATATCTCCCCTTTTTCATCTTAGCTTAAAAAGTAAATAAGACACGTATCTTTGTTATGATTAAAGACTAAAGTTAACTTATGACTATTATGCCCTTTATGACCTTTATGCCCTTTGTGACCTTTACGGCCGTTTTGACCTTTATGGCCCTGTTAACCTATGACCCTAATTACCATCCAGGTTGAATGTTTGCAGTTATGAACTGCTTGATCACAGCCTGTCAACAAACGCTCATAGTTCCTTCCCTCATCCATTAGCAACTGCTTACAATACATGCAAAAATTAATAAATTTGCAGCTTACCAGGTAGACATGATTTCCCGCCCAAGAGGTGACCCAAGCAGCTTACCTTCTCTGGAAGAAAAAGACTACCCTAGCCTAGTTCTAATTTGTCATTTCCCACATCTTTTTAATGAATATCTTTTTATCATTTAGCGAAGAGAGAGAGGCCGTATGAGACTTCATATGTTGAACAATGTAAATCGAGTCATTCAAACTCTCGAAGAATTTCATGTAAGTTTTTTCTTCATATTTATATCTTCTCACTCTATTTTGCCCTCTCACAAGCTGCCCATGAACGTCGATTCAAATTTCAAAACGATTTTTATCAAGGTTTCTCGAGACATTTCCTACCTTTGTGATCTTGAATGCCGAGCTTTTAATAAGGGCGTTGTTGCCTTGATAAAGTGGCATTATTTTCACCTTCTAATCAGCCTCTTAAATCTCCACTGTTCATCAGCGTCCTCACCACAGCCACCAGTGCACCAACTAATGAAATGCTTACCCGTTGACTTAAAGTTCTCGTTTGATTGCATTCCACGCTATAAATAAATAGATATGGTATGCATTTGATATGAAGCTTTGGTTTTTATCCATAACCATCTTCTAATTCTTGTTCGTAATCCGACCTTGTTCCCAAAGGAGTAAGTCAAAACGGACAACCAATTGCAGCATATTTTAAACGGCCCTAAAATCGCTGAAGTTGTTAACAAGAGAGAAATTTGAAAAAAATTACACCCCATGTTAGCAAACAGATTAATCGGTTTCTTAAACTTATCTTTTTTATCTTCCACTTTTATACGTTCGTTTTTACGAAGTTTATTCCTCTTGTCGCTTCAATGATGCCCGATGTTTTCTATACCGCAACCGAAATTGATAAAATTCTCCTGAATCATGCTCTCTATTTTATCTCAAAATTCGTGGTTTTACTGACGTCCCTCAATAATTACCGATTGTGAAATAATCACATTTCGATAGATTTCAAATATTAGAATTTGCAAAAGGCTTCAAAACGATATTGTCTCAAAATCATTGGAAGTTATCATCGATTTGAAGATCTCTGTTTTTCCCCTTATTTCGATATTATGTCGTCGGGAACGTAAGATCTTAAGTCTCTTTGAATGACGGTTGATGCTATCTTCTCGACCATCATGACTTGTCCAATGTATCTGAAATCTCTGCTTTAAGCCAATAGGAAGAAGTGCTTCCTGTAACAAGGCTCCTTAGCAGGGGTGCCTACATTAGGGGACAAAGGGACACTGCCCCCTTCCTCAGAAAACTTTTAATTTCTTTGCTTTTGTTTTGCGGATGTTGCCACTTTGTTGCCCTGCAGTGCAGTAGTGGCCCCCATCTTCTAATAGTTTTCAAATGACAAATAGACCGGAGTCACGTTATTTGGATGGGGGCAACACTTTGCGGGATAAAATGAAAAGGAAAAGAGGCCAACTTAGCAGTTGAACTTTTACGCTTACTAATGAATGACAATTTGCTTACGATGCAGGCTTGGTTAGATATATTAAGGCATTTCGTCAGCTTTTCGAGGAAGAATAAGTTTGCTCGAAATTGGTAAACTTTTAGGCTCAAAGCAAGCTTAATTGTCCTGCAGAAAACTGTGTTTCTCGATGGAGGTTGATCTAGTATGGGCTTTCAGGCCTGACGTTATTTGAAGAATTTTCATATCTCGGGTTGTGTAGTAAACCACAATTGGCATGGTAAAATGTGCACCCCTTGAAATGATTAAGATTAGAGAAAATTAAATTTCTTTCTCAAATGATCCTTTTGATCCAAGAGACTGCATAAAATTTCTATACAAAGCGGATAATCTATCAACTGATTTGTTGCTTAGTATCATATTCAAATTGTAATTTTATTACTTCGTCTTGGTTTGTCTGGAAAATCGATCAGCAGGAACCTGATTTGATCGCAATCTAAGGTTTTTTATTTTTCTTAACCTGCCGTTGTTGCTGGTTTTGATTTTGCAAAACATCAAAGCCAAGGGAATCAAAACAAATTCATGATTTTGAAACATCAAACGCTTGCTTCATCTATCCAGAAAATGCTGAATACAAACTCATGCACAATTGGATAACGTTGCTTAATTTGTTCCTTTCCGGTCAATGTCATATTCTCCCCTTATTTGTCATCGTTTTATGCACGGGACAAGCACAGTAACCCCCTTGCTCCGTTGAATCCGAGTCCAATTGGCAGGGCCGTCGAGAGCCAGTGCGGGCCCCGGGGTATTTAATTGCACCGGGCCCCGGTGGACAATCAATCAATTAACTTTTGCGGGCTCCTTCGGGGCCCAGGCCCCGGACCTCCGATCCCGCCTACCCCCCCCCCTCCCTCTCGACGGTCTTGCCAATTGGCACCCACTTTCGTTGGAGCTGAGCCTCAAATGAAAGCTCTTAGGATAGGACATCAACAAACAGGATACTTTGGTGCGCGTGTAGTAAAAATGAGGATAAAAACACCGCAACGGTCTCGATACATAAAATGTACTTCTTGATTAAAAACAGCGATATTTGATGAAATTCGTCTGCGTGGCATCTTGATTTAAGCCTCTCTAATGGCCAACCGTATGTTTGTGCTATTTCCGAGCCGATTAGAATGTTAGTCATATGTTTTGGTTCCCGTGTTGTTCCTTTGTCCTCGCGTAATCCGCGTAGGTAAGTCGCAATCTTTCTCTGCTGTGAAAATCTGTGCTTTTCTCCATAGGACGAATAATCATGTCCTTCTTTTATCGAGCTTTGTGCTCGTTTACATGATCTTTGAAAGAGCAGCAACTTGCATTAAAAACCACGTCTTTGTTGAACTTCTGGAACATTCCAAGGGTGGCAGTAGTACCCCCTCTCCCCCAAGGCTCCTTGGCAGAAGCACTCCCTCTCCCCCACCCTCGACGCTCCTTGGCAAAAGCACCCCGCACCCCCATCCCCAAGGCTATTTGGCAAAAGCACTTCCTCTCCCCCACCCTCGACGCTCCTTGGCAAAAGCAACCCCTCACCCCGATTCCCCAAGACTCCTTGGCAAAAGCACCCCTTTCCCCCCATTAAAGGCTCTCACATTAACAGCCAATCGGCTTGACCTGACCTGTCACTCAGCGAAGCTGATCCTTTCCATTGATTACCTTCCAACTTCGCACATTTCATTTGTTTCTTATATATTTTGATCAACTATCATAACTGTTTTTTGATCCACTTAAATAATACAAGAATGATTTTTTATTTTGCAGGTGAAACTCGTGAATATATGCAGTGATGATATTGTGAATGGAAATCCAAAATTAATCCTTGGACTCATCTGGAGTATCATTTTGCAATTCCAGGTGATTTAGATTAGGAACTTCTTCTGTCACCTTTCGCATTTCTTTCCACATCCCATCTGACCGCTAATATTCTGTTCAAACCAGAATCGACTTAATTTGTTTTCATGCAAGATTTTCATACCATATTTTAAAGACTCGATTGCATCCATGCAATATGAAGGACTATGAAACAAAATATCACCTTCGTGGTTATCCTGGTTGTCGTTTAGTCGTCATCTTCTTCGTCTTTTTCTCGTCGTTTCCGTTTGTCATTGTTGACGTTTTCGTAGGGATTATCGTTTTCTACTTCGTTGTCGTCTTCGTTGTCGTCTTCGTTGTCGCCTTCGTTGTCGCCTTCTTTGTCGTCTTTTGCGTCGTTTTTCTCCCTCTTTGTTGACATGTCTGTCGTCATTGTCGTTACATAGTCGTCGTTGTCAAAGCCTTTAGCCCGTGGTAGGACCCCTTTATTTACGTCTGTAGCCTCTTTTATGATTCAACCCTCTTTTCAGCCTTAAGTTCCTAATATGCTGAGATTTCTTCATAAAGTGCCGTTTACTTAGGTTTCTCACCTGCATTTTTGTCAGGCCATAAGAATAATAGGTAATCATTGGACCTTTAGCTAATCTAAAAAAATGCCGATTTCATGCTTAACAGCCCAAGCGAAAATTTCAACAGAGGTGCTGAACCTTCGTCCAGCCTAATGACTCAAATTTAACACCCTTCCTCATCAAACAAAAAATGGGGTGTGATCTTGTGTTGCCTTGCAACTTCTGTTCTTTTCAGTACCCTTCCTCACGGCTGCCAGTCAGACTGCGCTATTCATTTCTAATATTTCTTGAAGGACGATGTAAGAATTGCCCATGACGATTATTATGCCAATATTTTCATCCTAAATACGTATTCAGGGGAACTCGTTTGTTGTTATCTTCGTTGGATGCAAAATGTGATAAATTCCACAAGGTTATAAAACCGCATTTTCTGTTTGAATTCAGAAGATGATAATTTATAAATAATTGATTTGATCATAGAATAAATCCACGGCAGTAAAGTACTGCTTGCGATTTTAGGTGAAGAGCGCAATGAGCCAATTCGTGGAAGATGTACGACAAACTGATGTTGAGAAAACCTTGCTCAACTGGTGTAAGCAGTCGACGAAAGGGTTAGTTGTCTTAAAAATTAGATACGTTCTGATCTCTTAATCGTAAACCTGAGATATATTGGCAAAAAATTAATGGTTTCGACTAAAGGAAACGTTTAGAGCACATTATCAATCTTTAAAGAATTCTCAACACTCTTCAGAACATATAACTAACGTGTCTTTTCTTGAACGAAAGCAAAAGGCTTAAGAATCGTTAATGTAAACAATAATTTTCATAGAAAAGAAATGTCAACTAAGCAATCTGTTCAGCTAGTCAAATATCTTGATGCTTATTGCAGCTACGGAGAATTATGTCTGCAAAATTAAGCATCTTCACACGAGGTAGCACTTTCAAGGTCACCCAGTTTATTGACCATGAAATAAAAACATTATGCTGCGTAAAGAAGATGTTTACTTGAATGTTCCTTGCTTCAGCAGCAAATTATTTCCTGTTTTATATTTCTTAATGATCTAGCACCGCCAAAATTCGGGATTATTACAGAAGATTTTTGTAGGATTGACAGTGAAGAAACTACTTGTCTCTGTAAGATTATGTCTTTCTGTCTTGGAGGATTATGCAATCATTGCTTAGCAGCTGCCAAATGTTTACTTTTTCAAGGAATTGCCTCCGGAAAAGGCTTATAGTTCTTGATTGTAGTTCATAGCAGCCTAATTGCCGAAATTGTAAACAAGAATTTAGAGGTATTTTCATGTTTTGTGATAAGAAGATCTGACTTGGTACCTGTCAATTGTTGCCTTGTATAAACACCATGTTTGGGTGAATCTCGTTTGATCGAAAATGATTGCATTTGAAGTAGTTTGCAATGATCTTTGCTGCCAAATAAATTTAATGATGACAAATAGACGTGGAGTAGTGCAATGAAATTGAGTTAGGAATACTACAGTAATCAACAGATACGGGACATTCACCTTTTCAACTTTCGCTTGCTTCCAATGACATTGTATAAAAACATTGTCTATTTAGTGGCAAAGCTTACTTTATTCTCATCATATTTTATTTATTTCTTTACACTATCATATCTCCGCTTTTATCAATACGATCCATCTTTGGCGCCATTTGGTCTTCATATCTTCCACCTTTCATCTATTATTAACACCCATAGATTGCTTTCTTCTCGCATGTATACTCATCAACTTATTATCATGGTCTCACATTATAAGGGCAACAGAAACGTTTGCATTGTGGTTTGATAGTAACTTTCATGTCGACATGTAAGCAGTACAAGCATGTGTTATTAGCATGGAATGGTTTATAAGAAACTCATCGCTGTAACCGATAGCACTTCTTCATGCTTTGTTTTGGGTAGGATAGCACTTTGGCCTGCAAGGATCACTAATTCCCTTCCCTAACCATGAAAAAGTCCCATTGTGTTGGTAAAATTAAGGTGACCCCCTGACTGGAAAGAGCAGAAATCTTAATATTTTGATGTATTGGCCAACTAGCCACTGAGGAATTTTAGAAGTGAAGCAATCATAAATGGTGTTTTATTTGATATAATATCAGAATACAGGAACAACACGAAAAGGCGAAAAAAAAAAGAAATTGTGGTCGAATGTAGATAAATGTGTAAATCTAACACACTGAGATTTCACCTGAGATGCCTTGGAATAGTAAATACTGAAATGATGAAACTGCTCAATAGTCAGTGCCATTAAGCTTTCTACACATACCTTCGAGTACAATCAACAATTGTTATTAAATTTTTGAATTCTAATTGACGAGTCTTCCTTTTACAGCTACAAAGGTGTTCTTATAAAGAATTTTACGACGACATGGCAAGATGGCCTAGCTTTTAATGCCCTTCTTCACCATCACCGGTATGCTTATTTCAAGTTCATCAGTGTAATTGCTATTTTTCTGGCCTCTGTCTACCTTTGCACACATTATTGCTTCTATTATAGTATAAACAATAAATATGATTATATTCCATGAAGTATCTGGTATTGATTTATCTTTGTATTTCACTTTCTACTGATTAAATTGAGAATATTTAAAGCTGAAATTAAATAACGTTTTATCCGTCATATCTAGCACCCTTGCATCTAGTTTTTGTTTAGTTCAAAAAACGACTTTTCTAAAATTGAAATTAAACCAGTCTTAGGTTTAAATGTCTTGTTTTCCATCGTTTTACACTGTTTATTCCTCACATTATTAATTATTTCTCCAATTTTGAACAAATCTGTCGCTTCGTTTCCTTTCAGCCCTGATGTTTTCGACTACAAATCGTGCCTAGGCCGCCCTGCGTATGAGAATCTTGAACATGCGTTCAGAGTTGCGAGGGAACATCTTGGTATTGAGCCTCTTCTTGATCCCGAGGGTGAGTTATTTTGTCTGTTATTTTTGTTTAGTAAAGTTGTAATTGAAAACGTGGGACGGATCTCATTTGAATTTGTATGTGCGTTCACCTGTTTTTTGAATTATTTTGATTAAAAGCAAAACATTAAAATCTAAAATTGTGTTGATTCATTTCTACATTTTGAAATTACTCTTAAAAACTGCGAATTAAACATTCGCAATCTTTGATTTGGTTGACAGCAATGTCAAGAAAAGTTCTTAGCCTTCCCCTGGACAAAAACATACCGGATGGCAAACTTTCCTCAAAAAAACAATAGAAAAAAAGGCAGGGCTTGGCTGTGTCATGGCAGTTTCTATCATTTTTTGTGAACTTTCCCAAAGCTCGTTAATAAATCTCTGGTTAATAGACAGTCATTAATATCCACTGCATTAGAAGACAGACATTTCTGGTCAAAACAAACCAAACTTTGTTATTAACAGACACGCTATTATTGCTACCATTTCATGGGTGCGTTTACCCCAATTATTAACCCTCATTGAAAAGGAGTTAAATCAAATGAGCTTAGAATTTAAGTTTTGAGAAGACAAATTAACGTTTCTGTTTAAAAGTTAGTGCAGATTGGTGCCACTTGCTCACCAGAAATGTTAATACACCTTGGGATAGGCCTGGTATGGTTTCTTAAAAATTTATAAATACACTACCACATTTCACCACAGTTTCAAATCTCCCCCCCCCCCGTACTTCCATCATAAATTATTATTAAATCTTTGGTAGTATTCGGCATAAGCCCGGGGGCAAATGTTTGGATTTGTTTAGTTTTGTTTTGCATCAAATACTAGACATATTCTGCTAATAATCATAATCCCGTATTTGTGCGTAAAAAAGAATGTTTACTAAAGCCTAGGCCGTCTTTAATTTATTCATTAAATATTCTATGATTGATCAGATTTGGGTTTATCCGAGTATTTTAATCGACTGAAGAATTGTGATGTGCATCGCTGCACTAAGCTTGTTACAGATTTTCAAGGTTTCTATGCAATTTTGATACCCTGCTCGTGAGAATATGGCATGTTGAAGAACCTAGAGCAGTGAAACATAGTTAGGTAATACAAATCGCGCGAAGGGATTCAAACAAAGCTGGATGTTTAAGCATCAAAAACAGACACGTTCGCCATTGTTTAAACGTGAAGTTGTTTCTGCCGTGAGTTGCTTTGTTGTTTTTTAATCCCTTTCAAAGATTTGATTTTAAGGTGACATGATTCGTACTCATGTGCAATTTTATGATCGATTTGCAGCCGAATTTCTTCATAAACTACAATCAATGTCGCATCGTTGCCCATTTTTTGTTTGGATGACCATTTTTCGCCACCGACATTGAAAATTTTTTATTTCATGATAGTCTGCAAAATCATCGCAATTTGTCAAGATTTTTGCCAACATACTGTTCTTTTTTGTCTAAAGTTGAAAAGGTTGCTTGCATTTATGAAAATATCTTTGCATGTGTTTACGATACATTTATACCTTGAAGCCGCAACTCGTTTTAGGGTCGGTCTGACCATAGTTGACAACGGAAAAAGATCTTCTGTTTTTGAGGCAAGAATCGAGCTCGGGGAACCCCCAAAGAGATTTTGTTTATATTTATCAAAAACCAATTATCAATCACAGAATGAAAAGCGAATTATTTGCGATGGGAAGCGAACTTGTTGATATTACTCAGGAACCCCCGTAAACGCCAGTCACCCACGTTGTGAAGTATCACGAATATGCGTCAAAAACGGGAGCTACCTTCTAGTCAATTATGATAATCTAAATGTAGCTAATTTTGGACCACTTCTGATTGTGCCATTGCAAGAGCTTATTTTTGTCTTATGTTAAATTTTCGTTACCTTGGAATTACGTTCGGTTAAAGCCTTGATAATAACACAGTTCAACAAACGCAAAGAGGGTCATTGCGGAAAAGGGGCTTACAAGGCCACGCCCAAACCACGCCCTCGGTTTTATTCCCACTAGTAGATGGTTTATGATGAGGACAACTGTGATTTTATCAAGTTATTCAATATCATTTGCCAGACTTTATAAAAACCTTGTTGGTGAGAATTATCTGGTCTATGCTCATATTTACATGTGCTGCTCGTCTCATATTTTCCGCAAGATTCAACCGATCAATTTAAACAAAAATCCTTTTTGTTCTTCGTTTGTTGTCCATTTGCTCAAATATTAACTCTGTTGACTTAGGCCCATCCTTGCTAGTATCATGCTGAGATGGTTCCCATTATTACAACAATGGGGTCATAAATGGCCTAAATTCATCTACGTCCAGTTCCCATTTTCTCTACACATTAGAACCAATTAGTATCCAAAATCCGTACGATCCAACCCCTAGATTCCATGATCTTGCACCCTTTTCTCTTCCTTGCGGTCGTACACTTGTTATGATTGTTGACATAGGTCCTGACATGGTCATGCTTTCGGGCGGCGAGGTTCAAAGCAACCACGGTTACCGCAGATCGTCGTATCAACATTCTTGGTGTTAATTTGGTTTCTTGTTTGGTTTTAACATTTCTCACAAAGAATCATGTAACATCGATTAAGGCTGGAATTACAAGGCATCAACTCAATTTTCTCCGATCAATGGGTACCTAACTTTGAACAAACCCCAACGCAAACAGCAAGCTGCTCCGGATGTTGAAAACACAACCCCCAACACCCCAAAAACGTGCGTCTCTCACGGGAGCGAAAGCCTGCTAGTTTTAGTTGAGATTTGGCAAAGGGGCGAAATTAGAAGAGGGGTTTGGGTGTGGTTGATTATCCAAAATATGAACTTTCTTTTTGCAGGGTTATTTTTCGTAGAAAAGGGCTCAAAGAGAGCTGAAAGTTGATGTTGCAGGGTGAAGCTGCCAATGCGCGTCTCCTTATACAATACACGATGAGTTCGACCCCCCTAAGTGAGTCGGGTCAAATGTATGCCCCTTTAGAATCGAACCGAGTTTTTGCCAGGAATGGTCACATTTGTTTGACCACGGTAGCAAGAACGTCATTACCAGTCATGTTTTGAAAATTCTATTGCCAGGTTGCTTTCACAAATTCTTTCACATGTATTTAAATGGATCCAGAATATTCCACACAAAATCTGTTCTTGTAATCCTTGCCTTAATTTTCTGATTGATTGGATATCATATGATCCTGTGAATTAGATCAAGAATTAAGCAAGCTTATCTCAATTCCTAATACTGCTTTGTAGCTATTTCATGCTCAGCCTATTCTCGTGCTAAAAAAATGCTTCAAAACCATCACTGTGTGATTGAGAAAGAATTGAAAACAGTCACTGAGAAGGAATCTCAAACGAGGATAAATTAACCTGATGCGCGATATTGATATCTCAAAACGAGGCAGTGTAAGGTGCTGTTTAGTGCACTTTCATTGTCACCCAAACTACAAATTCCAAATGGGAAATAATGCAGAGAGTTCAATTCAATTTATCGTTGGCTAAATCATTGATGGATAACATTCGCGATATAGCTTGAGTTCTTTATATGTTGCTAGTTCCCTGGGGATATCTCTTCTTGCTCTTTGTGTGTGCGTGGGGGGGGGGGGGCACTTGCCCGACAGCCATGTGGCTATGCTGTACACCAGGAAGTGCCATAAGAAATGCCCCTGTGACTTGCTGCTAATAAGGAGAGCATAGAGAGTGGCTGATTGTGAGATCTTAATAGCTTTAACATGTTCATTTACTTTGTCTTTCAGATGTGAAGAACCACCCTGATAAGAAATCGATTTTGATGTACTTGACTACATTATTTGAAGTCATGTCTACAGATCAGAAGCAGATTTTCCTTGAAGAAGTTAGCGAAAGCTCCGAAAATGAACTTCAGGTATTGTGATTTTTTAAGGCTTAAACGATTCTCATATAAGGGAGGCTTTTTTGAAGGTGGGCTTAATTGACGGGGGGTTTGGATTTACCGGGGGTTAGAAGCGGCAAAGATTACTGGAAGTTTTACGACGTGATTAGAAACGTCGTGGCACCCTGTGATCGGTTTTTTGTTAGATGGTCATCCTATGCTTAAGGAATTTCACACCCACTAATTTGATCTCTGCGGCTCAACATGTCGCAGTTAAGAACATGCTTGTCGACAAAGGAGCTCGGATCGATTGTCCAAGTAAGGCAATATTCACTTGATCATCATGCAACTAATCACAGCAAAGGACAGAAAAAGGGCATGTTGTTAGGTTGTACGCCAATCGAAAGAATAACACAAATATGTCTCGGTTTTTCAAGGTAGGAATTCAATTTAGTTTGATATTATTTTTCTAAGATAAATATCACTTATTGATTTATAAGCCAGGGGTCCTAGTTTGCTTTAGTCTTGTTTCAGAATTGACTGGAACTGAGGGCGGCGGTGCCTCTGATTTCCATGGGCCTAAAAGGCTTGAATTTTATTTCTAATATCGTTTGAGTAAACAGCCAGACATAAAGATTAGACCTGCTGGATTTTCTTCGGAAGGAAATCTGCTCAACACTTGGTCGAATCATCGCAAAAGCGGAGTGATTTTGTGATGAGAGATCTACATTAGACATGGAAACAGAGGAGGAGAAGAAAATTGTTTGCCGCACGCGTAGGGTGTCAAGAGAGGAAGTCGTGAGTGATATATACTTCACAATTCCACGGTTCACCTCAAAGGTATCTCTATAATATTTAAAAAAAACCAACGTTTAGTTTTAAACTTATAAACTAATGAGTTATTTATATCGGATGATTGTGCTGGAAAATCTCCCCCCCCCCGTAAAGTTAAAAATGCCCCATTACTATTGGTGTACCAGAGAAACACAGTTTGTTTAAAATTAGAGCTCTTGAACCTAATCGATGGGAAGATCTTTGCAAATTTACGGCCGCTATAAAATTTTGATAGGTACTCAAGGCGAGATGTTGCCTCGTAAAAACACAGGGTGCCAGAGATAAAAGTAAACAGATACCGGACAATCCCACAGTTAGAGTGAAATACTTTAAAAGATTTACCCCTGAGCAGACGATCTAGCCAAACAAAACGAAGGTTTTTCTCGAAGTTTCTGTTTCCATTTGCAGTTTATTATACACCCTCCTAGTTGTAAACCCTCAGTCACTAGTTCATAAATTTAGCCTACGAAGAGAAAAAATTTAATTGAAATACAACCCAGAAGGGATATATCACCTGTTTGACCCTAGGCCTACTGCTCACAGCACCTAAGTCATGATAATGATATAATGGTAGCCAGGGAAGTTGCTTAGATTTTCAACCAAGTTTGTGACCTGAAGTTTTATTTTGAGACTTGAACGTTGAAGAAACTGAGCAGCGTCATAACGAAGTGATGTTCTATTAATGAAGTGGTGTCTGAGTAATCAACGATCGTGGTCTTTTTTATGTCATTAATCCTGGTTAATGCGTTCGCTGACCATATGTGTTCTTGTGTGTGCTTTATGGTTGAGAGATGGTAAAGCTGTTTGGAACAGCCATAATCCTACTGCACCATGACATTGACTCATGGTTTACTCATCGTGTAAAAATGAACAGAGTCTTGCATCTCTATTTTCAACGAAAGCGACTATCAGAATAGTGACTATTAAGATTGTTGAAAATTTTAAATCTTTTTAAAATAATCCGAGGCCGGAGCTGTGTTTTTTTATTTGGCATTTGATTTTAAAGTTTTTCAGGAAAGGAATAAATATGTTTTATGATATTTTTCTAAACAAGTTCAGTTTATATATTTGTAATTATATTATTTAAAACATCTTTGAATCCTAAGAAAGATTTGCATTTGGGCCGTTTAAGTCCCATTTTAATGTTGCTTTGTAACTGGGTCCAGGGGGCAGTCATCCCTCTAGCCCCCTTCACAATATTTTTACCTAAGTCATCTCCCAGGGGAGGGGGTCCTCCAAACTGACATGTACGTCCTAAATCAACATGAAGATGTTTATATGTGGTAACAGCTTAATGGGGGGGGGGGGGGGGTGACCCTTGCACTTAGTTTAGCCTTGATTAATTCTTCGAATCATTCCCCAATTCATGTAATTTTATATAAAAGGGGGCTTGGAGATATCATGCCACGCCACACCCTTTTTCGTTATGTGTCATGGTTAAAAAGAATTATTGCTTTCTTAACACAGGCCAGAGACAGCCCGACACCAAGTTCAGTTTCGACATTATCGGAATGGGAGGATTACAACGAGACCCTTGCGCAGGTGCTCACGTGGTTACTGCAAGCAGAAACGCAATTGAAGCAACAGACGCCCGTATCTGAAAAGGTTGACGTTGTGAAGGAGCAGTTTAGAGAACATGAGGTGATTTCTATTGAAATGATGTTTGTTTGCATTTGAAGCATCTGATCACATCATGATCGCCAATGAAAATTATTTGTTTGTTTATCGCCCCTGTTCATCTTGAAGCCAGCTCTTTTTTACCCCCCCCCCCCCCCACCTCTCCTGTTTGTTCCAGGGCATGAAATTAAGGGCCCTCATTCAACACCCTGCCTTTCTTAGGGGGCTACCAACTTGGTTCCAAAGACAATTCATTAACATCTACTTCAGCAAATCGCCCACTTAACCCAGTCTGAGTCCCGCTCTGCCCGTCACCAATAGCTTACATTCCAATCTTTTACAAATCATCAAACCTGCCTTAGTCTGACAATAAATCTTCTTATGCAGTTTTACTTGCCTGCATTTTTCTAAGAACTCGTGCTTCTTCTAGGAATTCATGATGGTTTTGACGTCACACCAGTCGAGCGTTGGTGGGGTCCTTGAATTTGGCAGTCAACTTATTAACGAAGGAATTGTGTCAGGAAAAGAGGAACATGAGATCAGGGAACAAATGACTCTTCTCAGTGATCGCTGGGAAAATCTTCGTGTAGGTGCGATGGAAAGACAAACGAAGTAAGAAATTGATACATGCTTCCCATTCCCTTCACTTTATTGTCCTTCAATTGTTATCCTTCCTGTCTCTTTCTGTGCTTTGCTTTGTTCTTCATTTCCTTTCCACCTTTTATCTGACCTTTTCTATCCTATCCTTTCCTATCCTATCCCATCCCATCCCATCCTATCCTATCCCATTCCATTCCATTCTATCCTATCCTATCTTATCCTATCCTATTTTATTCTATCCTATCCTATCCTATCCTATCCCATTCTATCCTATCCTTTCCTATCCTATCCCATCCCATCCCATCCCATCCCATCCCATCCCATCCCATCCCATCCTATCCTATCCCATTCCATTCTATCCTATCCTATCCTATCCTATCCTATCCTATCCTATCCTATCCTATCCTATCCTATCCTATCCCATTCCATTCCATTCTATCCTATCCTATCTTATCCTTTCCTATCCTATCCTATCCTATCCTATCCCATCCCATCCCATTCCATTCTATCCTATCCTGTCCTATCCTATCCTATCCTAACTCATTCTATCCTATCCTATCCTATCCTATCCTATCCTATCCTATCCTATCCTATCCTATCCTATCCTATCCTATCCTATCCTATCCTATCCTATCCTTTCCCGTCCTATTCTATCCTTTCTTTCTTGTTCCCCTTTCTTTTCCGTTCCTAAATCCCTTAGGCACTCTTCTGCGAACATGATGGCTCAGGATCGTTCAGATTTGAAAGCTAGTTTATCAAACCATGCCCTTAACTGTAAAGAAATCTTTATTTGTATTTTCTACCTTGATCTTGTTAATGTGTGGCCTGCACACCGCAAAGACTTTTCGGCTTTAATCTCTGAAAACGATTAACAAAATTCGAGGCCTTTGCTCTATTAGTTTAAGTTCGACTTCGCAAACAGTATTTGCACTGCTTTTTGATAATCCTATTTTTTTGTATCCATCTGTATCAAATATCCCAGCAAATATTTGATATTAAATATTAACCCTTTCTCGGTATCAATAACTTTGATGTATATCGCATTAGCGGCTTTGATGTTTTTTTTCGCTGGAAAAGGGTTGCACCAATATTTGATCTCCATGAATCGTTGATGGAATTTTTGACCGATTTCTTCGATTTAATCAAAGTTTTGCATTTAAAAATCCAGGATATCCAATTACTTTCCTTTTCCTTCTCAATTAAAACTAATTTTCCAGTTCAAGTGTTTGCAAAAGGCAGACAGGAAATCTCAGTCTTAAATTGTGTGCAATGAATATTCAAACCATAAGTTGTTCGCTTCATAAATCGTTCAACTCTTAAGGGGTCCGTTTTGGTGAGTTGTGGATGTTGTAGGAAATTATGACATTGGATGATGACATGACATTGGTGTTTGGTCTTTAGAATTTTTTTGCCAAGGTATAATCCCAACATAATCACTCATCATCATCATCATCATCAACATCATCATCATCATCATCATCAACATCATCATCATCATCATCATCAACGTCATCATCATCATCATCATCATCATCATCATCATCATCATCAACGTCATCATCATCATCATCATCAACGTCATCATCACCAATGATCATCATCATAATCATCATCATCATCATCATCATAATCATCATCATCATAATCATCATCATCATCATCATAATCATCATCATCATCATCATCATTATCATCATCATCATCATCATCATCATCATCATCATCATCATCATCATCATCATCATCATCATTGCGTATCGTTGTTACAACCTTGAGAATCATCGAAATCATTCCTATCATCGAAATCATCCCTATCACCTGTCCTCTTTGACATTTCAAACATTAGCACTTGAAAACAGTTCACCTTGTTTTAGCCACAGTTGTCTTTCGTAGGCTCCATCAAGCTTTAATGGCACAACAACAGCAACAGTTACGAGAGTTGGCTGACTGGCTTTCAACAGCTGAGAGGCGTATGGAGGAATCACCCTCGATTGGATCTGACCTCGAAGCAGTGAGAAAGCAAGTCGACGAACATAAAGTAAGCTTCTTAATCTTTTAAGGTCGAAATTATTTTAAGCATTGTCGATTTCGAAATCCCAATTTTTTCAGTAATTGCTGTGAGTTTTGAATGAAATTCCAACAACTGAATCAAATTTATTTCCGTAGAAATTCCAAGAAGACTTAGAATTTCAACAGCAGCACGTGAATTCCTTGAGCCATATGGTTGTTGTTGTTGACGAGAGTGAAAACGAGAATGCAACAGCAGATTTGGAGGAGCAATTGGCAGTTTTAGGAGAGAGATGGTCAGCTGTTTGTAAATGGACGGAACAAAGGTAAACGAGGTTTATTCATAATGTCTATATTGTGTTATTCCATTCACAGCGGATAATGTTATCTTTTTCTGTGGCTCTAGTATACTTTGCTAACTCACACTAACGAGTATAGACGCCAATTGTTGTTGATTTCAGATTTCCGCTGAACTCTATTCATGCGCAGCGAGCTTTTATGACATTCATCATGAGCATGATTTTACAAAATTTGGCTGCAGTTTGAAGGTAAATGACCTGCAAGAATTTAGATTCTCTTTTTTTTAGATGGGCATTTTTGCAAGAGATTTTGAATAATTGGCAATCGTATCGATCGGAAGAAAAAAGATTGAGTGAATGGCTGGCTGAAAAGGAAAAGAATTTGAAGGAAGTGTCGCAGGTGGATCTTGGTGATAAAATGGCACTTTCGGTACAACTCCAACAACTAAAGGTGAGTATCTTGTTGGTTGTTTTTTTTATGGCAGAATTTGAACTAGAATCAATGGAGGAATGCGTGATTGAGTGAAAATGAATAAATGTGCGACTGAATGCATTTAATATAGAAAGAAAGAAAGAAAGAAAGAAAGAAAGAAAGAAAGAAAGAAAGAAAGAAAGAAAGAAAGAAAGAAAGAAAGAAAGAAAGAAAGAAAGAAAGAAAGAAAGAAAGAAAGAAAGAAAGAAAGAAAGAAAGAAAGAAAGAAAGAAAGAAAGAAAGAAAGAAAGAAAGAAAGAAAGAAAGAAAGAAAAAGAAAAAGAACGGCGACAGCTTTAACAAAGAAAACTAAAGACATGTTGATGAAACTTTAATAAAATGTCGTTATTTCATTATCCATTTTAAGATTTGTTGTCTTGGTTTTTCCCAGCTCCTGGAGCAAGAATTGACTGCGCAGCAATCCAAATTCGGTGATTTCAACATGGCCGCGCAGCAAGTTGCTACAAATCTTGATGAAGAGTCACCTGCCATTCAGCAAATACAAGACACGATGGAAGCATTCAACAGACGATGGAATAATATTGCTAGCTCTTTGAACAACAAAATCCGTCTAGTAAGTTGTTTATTGTTATTTACATGCAAATTAAAGTGCATTGAAGAGTATCATCTGTGTCCAGGTTTGCAGGAATGCATCGATATTTCTTTAGCTTTAAGCCACAAGATGTGTGTTGAAGAAGTTGAATCGACAGCTGTCTCGCGATTTCAACTAATACATATGAGAAATTGTATAGCAGAAGTAGGAACGGAATTGAGCCAAACATTGATCTTATGAGGAATTCGTAGAAGAATGTTTGCATCGTAACATACAGTCAAGATTTTTTCGAGCGTAAATGACTAAAATTTCGCGGCATAACAACGCATTTTACATGTAAAACTTTGTCTACGGTGAAGAAATATAAACAATTTCAATGTACATCAAAATCTTGTAAGTTTTTTTCCCTTGTTTATCGATTTTGTTTTGTATTTTTCTGTAACCATGATGATTCGAACAAATTCAAGTAAATCTTATTTGCGTCAAGCTTGCATGAAGTTGAATTTACAAAGATTTTGGTAGCAAGGATAGACGAAAACAAGCCTTAAATTCATTAGTTTAAATGACTTATGGCATGCTGATGCTAGTATTCTGTATAAATCTTACAGAGTAATGTTTCCAAAATTAGCTAGTCATGTCCAATTGATCTTCATTTATATATATATGTTCAAGGGATAATGTTTACAAGAAGGTGGAATTGTAGCGAGATGTCTTTTTTGCTATCACTGTCTCGTTATCAAAGTACTGAGAGCTGAAAAACTCCCTTCCCCAGAGTTGTGCTTTAGGCTTCCTGTATATTAGTAAGAATTTAGTTAGCCCCCTGTGAAAAATATTGAAAAATTCTTTCTTGATTTACTTGGAGATCTAGAGCCAAGTTACCTTACTTATAAAAAAATTTTAGTTGATCAAGAAATCACGATTCGTGTGTAATTGTTTATAATACATGGAGAAACGCGAGGGGAAATTTTTTCATTTCAATGATGATAAATATTTACTTGAAAGAATCGTCAAACGCGAGCAGTTTTTTTTATATCCGTTTTTCATAACATCACCTGAATCTGGATCCTTGTTCATTCTTCAGATGAAGTGTATTTGGTTTTTTGAGTGTTTTCACAATAGAACTCGTGGGCGTTGCTAATTCGTGGTTCTTTTTTAGCGTATTTTTTAAACTGTTTACTCTCTATTTTTAGTCTCGTTCAATCACATATCGCCATTTAAGTCAGAACCATAGCTACAATAAGGAAGTCTAGCCACCTGTTGTATTTCATGATTGTATTCTCAACTGCCTTATGATACACTGTTTCTATGTCTTTGATAGTCGCCATTATATCATTAGCATGCATTTATCCATAGCAAGCATCTCCACATTTACAGTCGCAATTCTTTCCTTTTCCCGGCAGGCTAGTATAACAAACGTCTCATCATTATGACGTCATCAGTGGCACTTAACCCAGCACTAAGATTGACGGGTGGGTCTTTGCTTTACCCTCGCCCTTTTACTTTGACTTGTTGTAAATCTGACCTTTATCCTATACCCAGATCTTGACCCTGACTCATCATTGACCGATTTGGTTGGCTCTAATCCTCATCTGCCCATAGCTCACCCTTACCTTTACCCTTACCCTTACTCTTACTCTTACCCTCACCTTCACCTTCACCTTCACCTTCACCCTCACCCTTACCAAAATTGTGACGACGTTCTTATCCCTGACCATTTACCCTGATCTGAACTCGAAACCTTATACTTTCCTATCCCGAACAATACCCTTATTTTGGCCTTGACAGAGAAGAAAGTGCCCAATAACCACAACCACACATGACATCTTTCGAGGGCCAACAGACCATTATTTCTAATTCGACTTTCTCTGACGCATGATACTAACAACTCGTTCTCTTCTTGCAGTTGCGAAGTATTGAAGAGCCACTACAGGTCTTTCTCACTGAATACGACGATAACCTCGCATGGATAAGCGAACACGAGGTTCTACTCAAGCCAGTCATGGCTTCCGATCATTTGGAGAAACATAAAGAATTAATTGAGGTATGTTCTCGTACTGAAACCGAGGCTTTCTCTCACTTCAGCGACAACAATATGAATGATAATCGTGTACACCCTTTTTCCCTTCGCAAATTAGCCTTGGAAAGACGGAAACGTTTTCTCATTTCGAGCGCATCTCATTCCCACGTCCAAGATTCCAGATTTTCGATGAGAAAGTCGTCGCAAAGGTTCATGGGAAGGTGACATCACAGGTCACCACGAAGGAACATGTTTCTTGTTGCTGAAGGTTGCTGTGAAGGAGCTTAAATTCATGAGGCTGTTGAAAAAAATTCTTTCAACTTCTCAGATCAGACGGAAAAACCTGTTGTGTTCATGTCTTTTTAAGGTCAGCCGTTACCATACTGTGAAGATTTCTCATTGGGAAAGATAGTCACATGAATTTTTAATGTTTTGCATTTATATTTTGCAATTGAATGAAAATGTAAATTTAGACGTATTTATAGTTTCAATCACATCCCGACATCACATCCCTAGATCACATGGTCGTAGAAGTATTGTATTGTTTTGTATTGTATTGTATTGTATTGTATTGTATTGTATTGTATTGTATTGTATCGTATTGTATTGTATTGTTTTGTATTGTATTGTATTGTATTGTATTGTATTGTATTGTATTTTATTGTATCGTATTGTATTGTATTGTATTGTATTGTATTGTATTGTATTGTGTTTGATTGTATTTTATTGTGTTGTATTTTATCGTATCGTATCGTATTGTATTGTATTGTATTGTATTGTATTGTATTGTTTTGTGTCACCTATCCAACTCTTCTATACTATGCTAAACAATACCATACTTTAATATACTATGCTATGCTATACTTTGCTATACTACAATTTAATCTGTTGGGCTGTTTGCTTTGAAGAAAGAGAGCAACTTAAATTATATCCCTTTCATAACCTGTTCTCCTTTTTGCATATTTTAATGCATTGAAATATCAAAATTGTTTGAGAATTTGTACATCAATTCCTTTCAACGCTATTTCACTAAATCCACCTGCTTTGTGATCTGCGAGGCTTTTACGTCATTCACGAACCTATTACCGTGGGCGTCACCAAACATTCCATCCACGTGGCTGTTATTGTACAAACTATGCCATTCATTTTTTTAAACTTTCATCAACTTTTTCTAAATATAGCTGTGATCGCCCACAGCGTGCGCAAAAGAACTGTGTGCAGTTATTTTTGTCATCCACGCAGACTAGGCTAAGATTAGGAAAGAAAGTCGCAATTGTTATAAATTCCAACTTCTTTCGCAATGATCAGAAAAACCTGAGAGGTGGCTGTTTCAACAACGTAAATTGTAAGAAACTTTGTTCATTTTATTCACGGCTTTTTGGTACAAGCATCATGATTCTTGTTCACTTTTCATCTAAATAATCCTGTGCACTTAAATTAGCTCTAATTCAGGCCTTACCTTTTCAGAACAGGTGATTTTAAGCGCAGTAACTCGATATTTTTCTTTGTGCTAGTATACTTTCGATAGCATGTCTTGAATATTACCATATCTGATTCTAATTTTCTGATTTTCAAAATTTGTTTTCTAGTCATTTTTTTTTATTTAAAAGTCAAGCCGCTATTATAATATTTTTATATTATGATTTTCCGAAAAAGCTTCCTATACATTGGAGAAATGTATCTGATTTTTTGTGCGTTAAATGCTCATTTGCTATCGCCCTCACGCAGCTTGTTTTTCATCCATCGTCTCATGCCTTTTTGTTTTCATTTACTGTACATCTTGCATATTTTTTAAAGAATATAGGGAGCAAGGGTGCAGGTTAGTGTTAGGGTGAATGTTATTAGTTATATCAACCAATTGATCATATTTTTAATTTTTCAATTTTCCATCAGTCCTTAGATACAGCGGTGAAAACTAGAACATCGGCTATCGAAGGAATTTCCAAAAAAGGCGAAGGGATAGCGAACGAGCTGAAAGCGAACAACCATGCCTCAGTTGGTTTAGAGCAGTGCATAAGCAGCTTGAATGAGAAATGGAGTGCCTTTTGCTTGGTTATTGAAAAGCAAGTGAAAAGGTTAGCCTTAGCCGAGAAGAAGAGAAAGTTCCAGGTGGAGACAAAGAAAGTTTTAACAGTGGTAACGGAGATCGAAGTGTGGATTCAAACTATTATAATTGAGCATTCCAAAGACCCTCAGTACCAATCTGAGCAGATTAAGGTAACCGAGTCTTAAGCTTGGTACTCATTTATTTTATTGCATGTTTTATTATATTGTATTGTATTATATTATGCCATGCATTATATCTTGATATATCATGTTCATTTTATATGATGTTTTTTATGTTTTATTATGTCATATTATATTCTATAAGCATTTATATGTTCTCAATTATGCTATTTAATGTTCTGTATACTATGCTATATATTTATATTTAATTCAAAGGTGATAATTTCGTGCCAACCTTTCCAACATTTCTTACACGATAGTTCCAATTTCATGCGATTTTTTGAGCCATCATATTTTCTCACAGGTCTGGTTTCAGACATTTTCAAGCTGGGCAACTTCCATTTTACTTTTTTAAAATATAAAACATCGCTTTTTTGACAGTTGAAACTTGGTGAATTATCAACTCATATGAAAACATTGGAAACTTTACAATCTCAAGCACGTAATATCGAGGACGATTCCCTTCGTCTCGCTTTGGTGCGAGAAGTCGAAACCATCAAACAGAGGTTCATTACAGCTCATCAGACACTGCAACAACAACAGTCACATGCTATTGAAATGATCCAATCAACGCCACCGCCAGAATACCAAGAGCGTTATGTTGACATCAAAGTTGCTGTTGATGATGCGTTGCCCATGGTGACAAAAGAGTTTCAGTATGCTGAACTGCCTCGTTTGGAAGATCAAATGGAGGCTTGCAAGGTAAAGATTCATCGTCAGTATTCGTCAGTATAGGCTCTTGAAAAGATCTGGTTTTTCTCAGAACGAGGGGCATGTTATTGCCATTGTTATATTAGTTCGCTAATACTAAAGGAAAAAGGACAATATGACTACATAGGTCCAAGCTGTTACAGGAAGAATTAAGGGAGGGAGGTTTTAATGATTATTAAAAGATGTTGTTTAGCTTAACTGTAGCTAGCTGAACGCAAAACTATCATTAAAAGCATACTGAGCGACTTCTGTCTGGATTTTATTTTATAAAAACCCTTTCTCTTGATTTCAGTTAAAACAGAAAAAAGTTGGCGACCAAGAAGCCAACCTGAGCTACTTGAACAAGAAACAAGCTGATATGCTTAAAAATTTAAGCATGGAGAAGTCAACAAAATTACAAAAACAACTTCACGAGTTGATGAGACTTTGGTCTGAAGTGAAAGGAAAGCTTGAGGCGCGTTTGCAGCGAATTCGAGATGCCATTACACAAACGAAAGAGTTGCAACTGGCAATGAAAGAAACTTTTAATTGGATGGATGATGTCGATAAATTTCTAGCTGATTTGTCAAGTACAATTGCTGAAGGTGACACGGAAGCTGTGGAATCGCAAGTTGAGGAAGTAGAGGTAAATTCCAATTCTTGGAACGTATAACCGAGACATGAAACTATTGTTTGGAACTATGGTGGGGATCATTGCCTGGGAATCTGGGAAGATCTTGCTCATAATAGTATATAACTTCATCTATTTTTGAAAATATCATCTGCCATTTATGCAGAAAACGTTGTGCTCAGAATTTTTGGCAAATACAATAAAAGCCACCATTTGTTGAAGTTTTTGAAATGTTCGTGATAATTCTTTTGGGAATGTATCAAACACCTGGAAAATCCCTATAAATAATTATTTTGAAGATACTTCAAGATTTCTTTAAAAATTATTCTCAAATTTAAAACGCTTTTTTTTGAATCTAGCAGCCTTGAACATTTTCGTAAAAAGGATTATCTTGTTAGAATATAATAAAATTTTAAGAATATACAAACAGAGCCTGTTATATAAATATTTCATCATTGTAAGATCAAGAGGTCATTGTTATATAAATAAGGAAACTTTAATTAAGCTCATTTTGAGTATTCCACAATTCAATTGCTTTTAGGCCTTGCAATCAGATATTCTAACAGTTCAAAAGAAAGTGGATTCGTTGATTGAGACTTGCACGTACATGATGAACAGATCGGAGCCAGCATATGCGGAGATCCTCAAAACAAAACTAGGTGAGATGAATAAAAGATGGGAGTACATCGTACAAAAGACGGACCGGGAAAAAGTCAAACTCCAGGCTGGATTGGACAAATTCAAAGTCGTGGACAAAGGAATAAAGGAAATTCACGAATATTTGAAATCACTTGAGGCTATGGTACAGGCTGAAGAGTTGGCTGAAATGGACTCTGCGGCGGCGCAGTCTAAAGCAGAGCATTACAAGGTAGGCCTTTGCTAATAACGTCATTTTTGTTGAATCAGAGGTTTGTCTCCTTTTGGTGTGAAAGTTCTCTTCACCTTGTTTGAGTCAAGGGGCCAATGCAATGTTATCAATACCGTGTGTTTTGATGATTACCTAACCATTAATTCTGCTAGATAGACATCCCCAATTCTTAATCAAGAAAGGGAACTCCCCTTCCCCCCAAAAAACGTACCAGTGTCACAACCACCCTTAAACATACTTTTGAAAACACTTTTATACCCACCATTAAGGAAGATCAAATGGTGAAATAAAACCTTGTTGAATTTATTTCAAGTTATGGCAAGCATCTCAATTTGTTTGTTGTTGAAATCCCATATCCAATTTGGTGTTTTTGCGGTTTCTTTTACCCACTTGCAAAGTAAAGATTCGACTTTTTCATACTAAGTTGTTTAAATTGACATTGCAATGTAATTTAAGTCGGTGTATGGTTTCTTAAACACGCTTGGAATCTTAAATACTCTTTAAGATATACGATACTGTGTAAGAGGTAGTAATCGTGGCTCGTCAGCTTTGAAACCACATCTGACAACCTATTGAATTACCATGCCCAATCCATTGAATTTCCGACAACAGCACCAGTATCCTGGTTACTGCAGAGTTGCTCTGTCCACAAATGGAAGAAAACACTGCAGATTGAGCGAAACATGATGAAAAACCGATCCTATACATGTTTATTTTTGTATTCGGATCTTGTTTGATGGAGGTATAAGTAGAAACGACCTTGCTGCCATTGAAGCAACATTAAACCAATTTTCTATGCCGTTTGTTGATTTTTTGAGAACACCGATTCAATATTGGATGTAAGTATTTGCATTGGATTTGAAATGCATACCATCAAGCAATGCAACACATTCAAACCTCTTTTTTAGCATCTGCCTCGTTTTGGACTTGATGATTGCTGACGTGATCGCTTTTCATAAGACGGTTGCAATGTTTCAAACACAGCATTTCTCTTACCGCCTCGTAAACTTGCTCCGGAGATAAAATATTCCCCTGTTATATAGCCAGGTTGTGTGGGTTGATTCCAGACGAAGGCATAATTTTTATCTTTTGTTCCATTGGGAGCTCAAATGATCTTGTTTCAGTATTTATTTTTCTGCAGGGGCATGAAATAAATTAATCGTAGAAGCAGCCATTTTGTTTTCAGTAGCTCTTTGATTTAATTGATACAGGGGAGGGGAATCCTTAATAAACGGATTTGATTCATTTTTAGGAAGCATTGAACACAATGAAACGTAAAGAGCATGATGTTAAGCAATACGAAGAAACTACGAAGGAGCTTTTGAAGGATGCCCCTGAAGGCACTAGCTCACCTGTTCTCAAGGAGCTTGAAAAGTTAAAGAAATCTTTCTCGAATGTTCAAACACAATTAGTTGATATGAAGACTGTATTAGATGAAAGTTTGAAAGATCTCCTTGAGCTCCATGCCTTATTACAAGAATTGTACAAAGTAATGGATGATATTGATGAATGCATTAACAAATCATCTGATGCATTGGATGGAGATGAACATGATTTAGAAACATGCTTGAATGTAAGTCATCCATCGAAAAGATCTATTTCTGTCTTTATTACTTCTACACCATCTGCAGACATCGCCACAATCTATTGCCACTGGTCACTGCTGCGAATGGGAAATACCTTCAAACCATTTGAATATCAGCATTAAAGAGGGGCCTGCCCCACCTCGCTTGCCCACAAGTGTCCACCGTTGGAGGAATCTGGGTGAATTGTTTACTCGTGCATTCAAGAGCAGAACAGTTCCCCATTCCCCTCTCCAACCCCTGGATCCAAACTTTAATCTCAACTAACGGTAATGCCTAGTAACTAGTAACTCCTTCTGGCCTGTATGGAAGATTGTAACAGCGCTTCAGTTTCAGTTTTTTTAAATTATTAATCAATCCTAAATACAATTCTTAACAATTTACGATACAATTTGAGCGTTTATTAGATAGACAGGGCGATATATCGCCTGTAAGTGAGCACAAAGCAACTTCGTCAGTCTGGGAAAAACGGTGCAGGTTCCAACACCGTAAATCTTGCATTGACGCCGCGGCGTTTAGGAAACTTTCTTTAGATCAGAGTCTGTGTTGATAAACGCCAGAAAGCTGGAAAGCTGTTTGAGTTAGGTAGTAGTCTTAGAGACATAGAAACATTTGAAGAAGGAGAGAGATGTAATTTAATGTATTCTACGATTGCTGGAATTTTGCAGCAGTTTCGTTTGAATATTTTATTCGTTCTCTCTAGAATTTGAATACACAATACAAGGTGTTGAAGTCAGACAGAGCACTTGCTGTTGAACCGTTGGTAACGAAAATAACAAGCGGGAACGTTGGAAATAAAACAGCAGCCACAACTCTAGAGCAGTACCAATCCCGGTTGAATGATACCCTTGAACGTGGTGATAAAGTACGTCATATTTTAGAAGGAGAACTAATGAAGAGACAACAACTAACGAAGGACTTGCAATGGCTGAGTGCATGGCTTGAAAAATCAGAAAAAGAATTATCATCAAAAGTCACAGGTGCAGGTGAAGATGATGCAGTTTTTAACGAGGTGAGTTTTATGCATCAAATTGTGATTTAAAATGATGCCACAAGAGCAAAATCATTGGACTAAAGCTATTTCTAATGTGAGGATTTTTGATAGGTTTGTATCTGGGAGGTAATATTTTAGAAGTAATATTCTAGAGAAAATGTTCATTTGTACTATCGATGTGCTAACAAAAATATCTAATGTCTTAAAGGCGATACTTATAGGGTGATATTTGGACGCTGATATTGCTGGGTGATGTTCATACATATTGTTGATAATATTGATACGGGGTCATCTTGATTAGAGATAATAGTAATATGAATCTAGTTACATTTGGAAATGTATCCATAGATAGTATGCATAGATGATGTTTTTGAACTCTTGTATTGTGTATTCCAATGATAAGTAGTGGCAGTGGTCAATCCATGTGGTGATATCAATGGAGTTATACCTAGAAGTTGTTGTTCCCTTTTAGTATTGGTATATGTACGGATTAATATAGTCAAAAGGTTTTAGAGATAATCTACATGATGGTATTTGTGGTATCATATTTGCAAATCAATATTTGCAGGCTGATATGTAAGATTTGATATTTTTTAGGCCGTATTTCTGGGTTGTATCGAGAATTTAACGTTGTTAGATTGTATTGATAGGTATTTGCGAGTTTTTTATGATTGATGATGTACTGGTTTATCATTATATTTTTCAAAGAATATCGTTTGATTTGGCATTTTTTTTAAAAATAGTTGTGCGTAGGATTGTTTGTTTTTCAAACGTCTGATCTCAGCACTGCCATGCTTCATCCAGATATTGCAAGTATGTACGGCCTGTGCGTCATCACCGACACTAATCTAGTTCAGTTGGCAGCTAAACATGCCAAGATGATGATAAATATATCTAGGTGTGTCAGAAATGATCGCGCTTTATCTCGCAAACTGTGATTTATCTTTTTAATTATTCATTCGTCTATACATTTTAGCTATGAAGCATGATGAGAATGCTCCAGAAATTCGACCTCTGATTTCGTGTTGTGTTTGTTTTGACGTAGTTTGATATCAACCTTACGCGTTGATAATACACTGTTTTTGCTTCTAAAAGAGTCGCAGCCATTTGTAGATATTGGAGTTTTTTTTCCTTTGATTTGGTGTACTAGCTCTGAAGCTCATTACATTTTTCGAATTCTCTTGTCACCACTGAATGTGCTGCCAACTGAATTTTTTAGAATTGCAGCTTGCTTTTAGTAATACAGGTATTCAGAGAAAATTGTATATTTTTTATTCTCGGTTTTATCTGTGATATAATTCTTGTTTGGCATTCATTAACCAGCTTTTTGTCTTCGATAAGGAAATATTTTTTGGGTTTTCTTCGAGTATTTTATAACAGTTCAGCATGAAAATGCCTGCTTAAATATTGAAGTTTTAGACTGATAAATCTCCAGAACTAATTTTCAGAGTTGTTTAAATTGTTTTGATTATCATTTTAATGATGAAGTAGTTTATGGGTAGAGTGATGAGAAGCAGTTTGAAAGTTGTCTCTTAAAGTAAGATTTTTCGTTAGAAATAGTAAGTTTTAGAAAGCAAAAAGGCCATCTCAAAGGTCTATGCAAATGTAAGATTAAATCGTTGCTTTTACTGTCGGGCTAATGACTGTCTTGTTTTCCTTAGACTCTGAAAGAAGAGCTCTCTTTGAATCAGACAATGCTGCAATCTGCTGAAAACACGGTGAAAGAACTCATGGAAACAGGAAAACCTGAACGGCACGAGAAATTGGTAGGCCAGCTAAAAGGAATCAAAGCGAAATGGGCAGAAGTTGCCAAATTGTTCGAAGAGGTGAAGCAAAAGCCATTGAAAGATCTCGAAGTGAAATTTGTCTCCCTTCATGGAAATATCCTTTCGGAAATGGATAATATTTTTAGAAATGTGAAGAAATTGAAACTTGAGTCGCCAGCAGTGGCCGATTTACACTCATCGCTCAGCGATTTAGAGGTAACAGTTCTTCATCATTAGCTCTTTTTCTTGGCAATTCACTCAGTTAACGTCCGCCCAGGTTGTGGCTCTTCTACTGCGCTAAGTCTACCGTTAAATCTGATTCTATCGCCTACGTTTGCCAAGTCTGCCGTGAATATCTGCATATTTAACATCATACGGTAAATTGAGCAGAAGGCGGAAATTGCAATCCAAGAATCCTGTTTCAATCTGGTCAAGGATTAGTCGATTCTTCTGTTTATTTCTTATGAACTAAACAGCTTTGGCTCCGCATTCAAGATCATTTGATTTAAGGTTTATCTTCGCCATAGGATTTCAGAAAGATATTCGAAAGCATCGCAAAGGATATCGAAAAGTTACGATCAATCGGTATCGACATTAAAGCGAAAACAGGTGACGAAAAAGGTGCGATTGAAAGAAGCTTAAATGAAGTACAAAACGAGCATAAATTGTTAGGGACAACAATGGATGATAAGAAGAAGGTATGCAGTCATAACAAATTATTTTTTGCTTTTTTAAATCTGATTCATGTCATCAACTTACATTATTCTGAGGGATGGGGGAATGACAAGTGTTCTATAACTGCAAGGAATAAAACAGAGACTGTAAAAATTTTTAAATGCTCTGGGTTTTCTAAGTAGAACTAGTTCTAGAAAGTATTGTACCAGGAAGACAAGATAGGAGATTGCTATGTAACTTTATAACTATATAGCTTTATATAACTATGTAACTAACTATAAAGATATATAGCAATATAACATTAAGGTGCACTCTTGTTCCCTAAAAGGCCAGTCTTTTTGTAACTACCAAGTAACTAAATGTGCTCAAACCAGACGGATCAAACCTTCAACTGAAACATTCTATTTTGCATTTCGCTGCAGCTGTTCTCAGAAACGCTGGCCATTGCTGAGGAAGTCGATAAGGAATTTTCAACTCTTGATGAATGGATTAAAGCTACAAACATGGAGTTACGAAAAGAATCTGTTGAGTTACCAGAAAACCCTGAACCTGAAATTGAACGTATTAAGGTAGGTTCTTCTTCTCCAGAGTATTCTGATGATTTTTATGCCAGTTTTCTTCACACATTCATAGGCTACCATCGCAAGAAAATTTGTAAAGTAATTATAGAACATCAGAATAATAAATTTTAACTTTTCAAATGTTTCGAATAACGTCTTTATCAGTAATGAACATTCCAGTAACATACAGCGCATATATAATCCACAACACAAAGGAACAATATAAAATTAGGTAATAACAATGAAAACTCAAAAAATATAAGCAAAATACAGTATATAGCACCTGTAGTTTTTTGGAAATGAAATAGCAGGGTAACGTGCGAGGAAGGAGCGTTCAAGGAGGTTCGAGAAGATGAAACCATCCGTGCCATATATCCATTTTATTTATCTATTGATATTCGTAAAGAAATGCATACATAAGTATGTAAATAAGGTATCTGGTTTGGTTTGTACGATTTGGAGCGCATGGTATGGGTATACGTAGAGTGCGATCTATGCTGATAGTCAGAGAAAGATGTTTGCATTGGACATCAAACTAAAGATAATGATATGAAACTACCAGCCTGTTTCGAGATAAATTACTATCCAGGGGATGTTTAAATGTATATAAGAAATCCATGAGAGTTTTTAAGTGTTAGGCCCTCGCGACACGTATTGTTCCATTGAAAAGAACAATAATCATTTATTGTTTCAGAAAATAATTGATGAACTCAACGAGCATGGTCCAGCAGTAGAGAATCTGAAAAAGAATGCAAGCAGCCTCGTTAGCAAGTCAGAATCAGAGCCATTCAAAGCAATGGAATCGCGTATTAATGATGTATACACAGTCTGGCTGGAGTTGACGAAAGAAACGAGAGAGAGGCTAGAGACATTGCAACAATGGTTGAGGTTGATTGATGATTACGAGAGGAATGTAGACGACTTAAATGCATGGGTAGACAGAATTGAAAAGTCAGTCGATCTTCTCGGTTATCAAGAGAAGAGAGAAGACTTGCTCGCAGAGTTGGAAGAGTTAAAGGTAAGGGTCTTTGTTTTGTATTTTTGTCATCACCAAAGATCGCCAGTAGTGCTAGAACAGGGAATTGTATTAGTACTTGAATTAAACCCAAGTTGTCATATATTCTACGGCGAAATTTGAGTTTAGATGATAAATTGTTTCGGCTTAACTTGATTGTTTTGCTTTGTATGTTATCGCCTTAAAGATGGTGCCACTATGTTGATTTTGCTGGCATCGCTGTCACGAAATTCACATCCCATGAAATAAAATTACATCAAATAACTTAACATAATAGGTTTGACTAAATTTTAAAATGACTTAGGGAGGATGCCTGCTTAGTCTCAGCTGAGAAGCTATTCCACATCTGTTGGTTTCCCTTGTTTCACCATTTTACCTTTGAAAGTCTCTCAGAATCACAAACTTAAATTCATGTGATGTTGTTTCATCCGTATAACACACCCGATAATACTTTCCAACTAATCTTGCTTGAAGCAGCCACAAAATATCTGGTTGCCTTTCATTATAATGTGTTGTATTTCTTGAGCGTTTTCGGTCATTTGAAGAATGGAATTCTAATTAATCTGCTTTCCATATGGGTGTCGTTATCAATGCTCTTACTCTAACTTGTCTGGTTTTCTAATTTCTTTGGATTTTCTGGTCAAAATCATTGTCTGTCTGCGTTATTAAAGATTGTCACGTATCGAGAAGCTCTTGTAGATGATTTTTGCGGATGGGAAACGTTGAATCAAGCTGGCGTTATGTAAAGAAAGTTTTTACCAAATGTTTTGGTAATTTAGGCATTTCCTTTGTAAAGTTGAGTTGGAAGAGAGGAATTTTTCTCAAATGGGTTTTTACTATACGATGCTGTAAAAAAGGGGGCTTTTGAATGCAACCGGCTTTGAAATGATCGGGAGGGGGTGGGGGGCTTTAAAATGAATGGTAGCTTTAAATTGTGATTTTACGGTATTTTTTGTCATTATTGTAAGAGATGCAGACAACTGGCAGTTGGCCCATTCTTGTTTATATTCCTTGTGGCTCGATTAGGGGGATGTAAGGTAAGAAGTAAAGGGGGTCAGTGAATTTTACCGACTCGGATCTTTTTGTGATTGGTTTTTAATGGGTTTTGATTGTCTGAAAACCAGACTAATTAGCGGAAATAGTGGAACATACTGTGTTTTTGCTTTGAAGAATAATGCTGAAAGATGTTGTAAAGATGCGAAAGT